>JARPMR010000022.1:11609117-12809117 GCA_029955525.1 Oeneis ivallda
ACGTAATAATTTTAAGTTAACTTTTTTGGTGCCCTTCTATACTAACATTATAAAGAGGAAAGATTTTTTGTTTGTTTGTTTGTTTGTACCGAATAGGCTCTGTAACTACTGGCCCGATTTGAACCATTTTTTCACCAATAGAAAGCTTAGTTATCAGGAAGTAACTTAGGCTAAAATTTATTTTCAATAAAATTAGAGATTCTTAAGAAAATTGCAATAATGTAACCCAAAGTAGCAAAATTGTGCCTATATAATGCATTATTTGGCGTATGCTGAGAAAACTATTGATGATACATAAAAATTTTGCACTACATGATAAAGGTAATCATTATTTCCTATAAAAAAGTCTCCAAGGGAATATTTATCTATCATATTTAAGTCACAGTAGTAGGTTTTGTATTCTAAAATTTAATTAGATCGCCTTTATTATCGCAGTATTAATTCTCCTTACTAATACACATTATAAATGCGAAAGTGTGTTTGTTGGTTTGTCCGTCAATCACGCTGCAACAAAGTTACAGATTCACGTGAGTTTTTGGATAGGTATAGTTCAGAACCTGGAGGGTGACATAGGCATCCCGAAAAATCAAAGAGTTCCCGCGGGATTAATCCACGCGGACGAAGTCGCGGGCATCAGCTAGTAATAAATAAAATTAAAAATAACTAACTTTCCCTTTCTGTACGTACTGATATTTGAATTGTATCTAGATTGGCACTATTCATAAAATTCACACACACACCCACACACACACACACACATAGGAATTGAGTTTTGCCACAACGTCGCTAGCTAATTGGTATTGTGCACCAAGTGCATTCGATATTATAACCTAATGCTTTTAGCTATTATGCTAGAAACAAAATTTAAAGGCCAAAATGGATATTGTTCGTACACTACCTAATAGCACAGAATATATAATAGTAATAGCTAATTCGTGCTACGATTTCATGATAGTGGTTCTTCTACATGTATTTACCATGTTTGTTAAGTTAAAGCAGGGGTGATTATCGTTTTCTTTTTTAAGCAGTGAAACACATTTTTGTCTTGTCATGAACCACTAAGTATTTTCAGTAAGTTGTATGTTTACTCTGTTTAAAAGAAGGTAAGATAGACAAGAAGAGAGTAGAAAAAATAATATAAAATGATAAAATCGATTTCACCAACGTAAAATAAGTCTTATCCAAGCGTTTTGTTATTTTCACAGTATTTTCAATACAAGAACTGTCAGAACGTCCAATTTATTCCTCGGTAAAACGTTACTTGACGTTGGTGAAATCGGGGCTTTGAAGTTAGGTATTTAAATAAAGAAATGAATACCTACTTCTGAAGCTGAAAACAGAAGATGCAGATGAAAGATTTCTCTAAAATATTATATTTGATATACTGAGATATATTTATCTGAAATATTATACTGGAAATGCAGACTGCATTACCAGTGCCAAAATAAGTTCGCTGACTTGATTAAATGACGTGATTTGGAAAAGTCGAAAGCGAGTTTAGAATGCAGGAATGAATATTACAGGAGGATACTAATTATTATTTATAGTTATACCTACCTACTCTATAACAACTTGGCTATACAATCCCGTAATGGATTTGTCTTGTCATACATTAATCAATTCATTACTCAAACCTTGGTGGATTTGATTTGATACTATAGAACAATTAGTATGAGATAGATAACTGATTATTCATAATCAGCAATGATATTGGACCATATTTATTATACACATGGATACTAGGTTACCATTTCCAAGTGAGGTCCATAATTCCATGCTCGGTTGATTTGAAACTTTGTCGTTTTGCTCATTATGATAATTATTAGAAACTGTAAACTCGCCTTGACCGTAAAATTTTGTAACCGAAGAACATTCTGGTTGTGGATTCCGAGTTTTAAACTTATTTACATCGATCGTTCGATCCCGTTCGCGTACCTCTGAGGCTTCTGGGTTATGTGCGTTTTAGGTTGGTTTTAAGCATTTAAAATAGCAGTGATAGTCTAGTGGTTAGGACTGTGGTCTCCTATTCGGGGGTCGCAGGTTCGATCCCGGGTACCTCTGACTTTTCGGAGTCAAGTGCGTTTAAGCAATTAAATATCACTTGCTTCAACGGTGAAGGAAAACATCGTGAGGAAACCTGCACATCTGAGAGTTCTTCATAATGTTCTTGAAGTTGTGTGAAGTCCGCCAATTCGCATTGGGCCAGCGTGGTGGACAAGGGCCTATAACCCTTCTCTGAGAGGAGACGCGCTCAGTAGTGAGCCGTTGATGGGTTGCTACACTAGCGGCACGCTATGATGGCCGGTTTGACACATTACAATAGTGATGTGGAATGTCAATTTATTCTCGAACAAAAAACAATTAAGTTTTGTTTTTGTACCTGATTAAATAGGTTTAATAAAACAAAAATGTATATGTTTATTTAATTTATTTGAACGAACTGAATATTTGAATGAAAATGAATATACATACTTTATATGCACACAAGAAACATATGAATACAAAAGATACCAAAAAAGGTGCCACAAAAGGCCATAATTAATCAGATTCGTCCATACTACTATTTTCACTGTCGTCACTGCTATCATCACCTACATTAATAATTATATGTTCGTTTTCTATAATATTATCTATTTTCACATCTCTTTCATAATCTTCCCTTATTAATTTAACAGTTCTATTCACAACCTTTTCCCAGTCTCCTTTAGTCACATGTTCACAAGCTTCTTCTAATAATTTTAGCATTTTTTTTGTGGTAAATGGGGGTTCTGTATTGTGTCTTGCAGCATATCCCTTAATTTGAGCCCACACCAACTCAATCGCATTATACTCACAATGGTAAGGCGGTAACCGTATAACTCTGTGCCCATGTTCTAATGCTATTTCGTCAATGACGTATCGGATCTTGGTTGGTTTGTTTTCTTTTAAAAGACGTACTAATTCCGCTTTTAACATATTCATGTTTGCATCTACGCCATTTTTACGAAGCCATGCGACGATATCAGCTTTCTTTTGGGATTGGGCAGGTGGCTTGTCAATTTGCATCGAGTGGTATGGGGCGTTGTCCATAATTATAATAGATGGTTCAGGGAGGCTACACAACATTGAGGTAAACCATTCAGTAAACTTTTCTCCATTCATGTCTTCATGATAGTCTCCAGTGGTTTTTGACGCAAAAGCCATGAGAGAACCTTCGACAAACCCGTTGATGGTTCCGGCGTGACAAATTATAAGTCGCGATCCTTTTCCTACAGGAACTTTGGAAGTAGATGCTGCTGTGTCATCGTTCCAAGAACGGCCTACAGTATGGTTAGCATTAAGCCATGTTTCATCCAAGAACACAACATTTTGCCAATTTTTGATTTCTTTCACTTGCCGTAAAAAAGTATACCTTGCCATCGCTATATCAAATCTTTCCATCAATATTTTGCGTTTGTTACATTTTTTGTATCGAAATCCAATGGTCTTCAAAATCTTCGTTAAAGAACTTTCCCCACCGAAGAATAATCCAGCTTCCTTCAGTGAATGCACCAACTTTTTTCTTGTTGGATACTCCTTCTGTAAATAGTAGCCGTAAACATGTCTTCGGATAGCATCGGCATCAAAGCTATCGATGCCTACGACTGGTTTTGCTCGTTTTCTCTTTTTTGGTGTGTGAAGTTTATTTTCTTCTGTGCCAGTCTCGCCATATTTTTTTTTAGTTATCCGTCTAACAGTTCGTTGTCCAATATTAAGCGCATCAGCTACGCGTTCAACCACTGACGTTATAGGTAAAATTGGCCCTCCATTTTGAGCTTCACGATCGAAATAGTTACGAAGGCGTATTACGAACTCACGTGTCTGACTATTTAGAACAGTTCTCTGCGTACGTTCGGTCATATCGACGAAATCCACAACAAAGGGCTTGAACAGAGTCCAAATTAACGAGCAAGGGTCAACAGTAATGCAGTATCAATATTTGAAATCCAAAGCCAGGTCAAAACTATATCACAATCGCATTGCACTGACAGTTTATACTTTTCGAAGCAACGTCAATTCGAAACTGCTTTGTTTTGCATTGAGCATTGACGCGAGTTTGCCGGAGGTAGTAGTTGTGCTAGCCAGCGATCCTATGTGACGATCGTATTAGATTCCATTTTTAAAAATTTTCAATTTAGAAAACCAAATGCCGAGTTGTGGTATATATCATATAAAAATAAAAATTTTACCTTTTGTATGAAACAGCTGATATTTTTTTGCGATTTCAGAGGTTTGTCCACATAGTGAAAATTGTTCATATTCACAAGTACATTCACCCCTTAAATGGTGCAAACTGATTTTTCTACACTTGTATACATTTTAGAAATCAATTTAATAAATAAATTTTGAGTCCTAAACCTAAAACTACATTCGATAAAATTTATGAATCTCTGCACATCACTATCGTCAATAAAGTAATACAATTATTTCCTTCAAAGTCGTTATCAATTAATACGGAACTTCATGAGCGGACAAACGTCAAACCGGCCATCATAGCGTGCCGCTAGTGTAATGACGAATGATGATGATTTAAAATAAGTCACTTGCATTAACAGTAAAAGAAAATCTGCAGGACTGTGAGCTCATAATGATCTCAAAGGTAATTGAAGACTGCAAAAAGAGACTTGGCCAGCGTGGTGGACTTCATAGTCCACCATAAACCCTTCTGTTTAAGAGATAATTCCCAATATGGGTCGGCAATATGTTGCGATGAATAAATAAATAAATCATTGCATAAAGCGGAAACTTCATGTAACGTAAAACTTAAAAGCTAGATTTTTAGGACACTACGTAAATATATTCTAAAATAAAAACAAAATGCATTTGCTACATTTAGACAGGCATAACTACTACAGTTTGGTTGCGGCATATGGGCGCTTTTTGCACTTTTTCCGAACGTTACGTGACAAACAACTATATTTTTCGCATATTTTTTTCACTCATTTAAAGCCGTATGCACTCTGTACATACTACATACCATACTGTAACGCAATGGACGTTTGATACGGTGAGAGAATAGTTTTATGGAAACAAATTAATACTTACCTAAGCATTTGGTTGTAGCCGTTGTAGGTCTACGTTTGACCGGTAATTGTCGGCGTTCGCCCGTTTATCAGGCTGATACAAAGTGATAAAACATGAGCTTGGTAACTTAACGATCTCGTTTTTGGTTGGGCTTACACCGCCAAAAGTCAGCCGCTTTCTTGGACTTCAACATCAGCAACCTATTAACGGCTCACTACACTGAGCGCAGGTCTCCTCTCAGAGAAGGGTTATAGGCCATAGTCCACCACGCTGGCCCAACGCGAATTGGCAGACTTCACGCACCTTTGAGAACATTATGAAGAACTCTCCGGTGTGCAGGTTTCCTCACGATGTTTTCCTTCACCGATGAAGCTTGTGATATATAATTTCTTAAACGCACTTAACTTAGAAAAGCCAGAGGCGTGTGCCCGGGATCGAACCTGCGACCCCCCGAATAGGAGATCGCAGTACAGCTATCCACTAGGCTATTACTGCTTCTTAGACTTAGGAAGATCAATTTCATTGCCAAAAAATAAAGGTCATTTTATCAAACTGTGAGTTTACACGAAAAAAATATACAGTTTACAAAATTCAAAAATTATAAGTATATTTGTTGATACCCCATTTAGATTTTAACTGTTTTGGTTTTTATAAATGGTAGGTTAATATACTTATGGTTATGGTACATGATACTTTTTCCTCAAGATTCTCTTACCAAACGCCTACATATTAAATAAATAGCCCATAAATCCTTAAGAGTACACGAAATGGGTTAACGTAATATCTTCAAAGTGTGCGAGAATATTTAGAAGACACCTTCAGTCCGCCATTAAGTGCTGGGTCATTTACGTTACTTTTACGCTCCAGTCAGTTTGCGTAAATAACGTAGCCCGGGAATTGGGACGCGTAACCCTAGCTCGGAGGCAGGGGATAAATTTCAGCATCTCATTATTATGCCGTGTAACTTTCGTGAACTACAATGTTGCGGGTTTATTATATTACAAGTAATCCGTGGAACTGTAACCCTTAGAAGCGTATAGTCGACGTGGTGATAAGCCATTTTTAGAAAGCCTTCAAAGGCCCGCTACGCATCAGTATCGTCGCATATGTACAACGAGGTCGCAGAAAATTATTAGAAAACTAGCTGATGCCCGCGACTTCGTCCGCGTGGATTTAGTTTTTAAAATCCCTACGGAACTCTTTTATTTTCCGGGATAAAAAGTAGCCTATGTCACTCTCCAGGTTCTCAACTATACCTATGCAAAAAATCAAGTCGATCCGTAGCTCTGTTGCGGCGTTATTGAAGGACAAACCAACAAACAAACACACTTTCGCATACTTATACTATTAAGTATAAGGACGTACCTACTGTGTTGTGAAAGGGTGTCATAATTCATCACAATACTACCTACTACACCTACTGGTCCTACATCCATGACGGTACCAGAACATAAGTACATGCCACTCACACGTTTATTGGTTGTTTTGAGCCTACGTTTGGAGCGGAACTTTGTTAGAAACTTCTGTTCTGAGAGTTATAGTTCGATGGATTCTTTTAAAATACGCCAGTGTATAATGTAGGTATTACGCATGATTGTGTAGCCATATAATTAGAAAATACAGGATCTGCGGAGTGTTGGTAAGCCCCCACTAGGTGGACCGACGACATCAGACGAGTCAAAGGGAGCCGCTGGTTACAGGCGGTACAAGACCGAGATCTGTAGAATTCCATGCAAGAGACCTTTGTAATTTGTTCAACAGTGAACAACAGCTATGCGTTGATAAAGAAGAAAAAAGAGGAATCACGGCTTAATCAGCGTGGGTTTAGGACCTAAATCAACCTAAATTTTAGGTTTTGTAAAATCCCGTGGGACCTATTTTTTTCTGTGGTAAAAAGTACTCTCATCGCATCTGGTTATGGAGCTAAGCTTGGTAAGCTTGGTAAGAAGCTAAGAAAATATCCACCTTGGGTTGTAAGTCAGGAGATTACAACTTAAAGTGATTTGTAAGTGGCAAGGTAGTAGGTCATTTGTGCTAATATTTTAATCACTCAAAGATGAATCTAAGATGGAAACGAGCTGGCCTAGAAAAGTTACGGCGATTTTCTAAACTATTTAGGAAGGATAAAACATCAGCATACTCTCACTAATACCTGGTCGCAGACCTTCAGTTATTATCTCAAGAGCTTGATATTTATATAAAGTCCTATCCGGTTAATTTATGCAAACATTTATACGGCCTTACGGGGAATATGGGCGCCGACCCTTTGGGCCGGAAGATAAATTCCAGTGCCACGTTATTTTGCTTCGTAGGTAATGTGGTGTGAACGACAACATTGACATTGACTGGCCCGAGCAAACTCGCCGCCCTACATAAATAGCTGGAATGGCGCCCCTTGACGCAAAATAAAAATCTATAATATTTTGAAAGGAAAAGAGGACTGACTGACTGAATGACTGATCTATCAACGCACAGCTCAAACCACTCGACAGATCGGGCTGTTAGGCATACATATAGCTATCATGACAAAGGCATCCATTAAGAAAGGATTTTTGAATATTCAACCATTCAAGGGGTAAAGGCATAAAAATAAAAAATATTAGGGGTTGGAAAACCAAACATAACGTGAGCGAAGCCGCGGTCAAAAGCTAGTAAGTAACATAGTTAAATAAATAGCTTTTTCCCGCGCTGTGTCTGCGTGGAGTTAGGTTTAGTTAAAAATCTAATTGGAACTCTTTGATTTTCCGGGACAAAAAGCAGCTTACGTCACTCTCCATTCTCTAAAAGTCCTCTACTATACATGCAAAAAATCACTTCGATCCATTGCTCAGTTGTTGCGTGATTGAAAGGCAAACCAACTAACATACACACTTTCACTTTTATAATATTAATAACTCTTAATAAGGACATTCCTTTGAGTATTAGTTCATTAAAAGTGAAAACAAAATCTTATCTTAACATTACAGAATTTAAAAATGAAAACCACTAGGAAATTACTAAATAACTTAATACTAACTTAAAATTACTAAATACTAACTTTTATGTTCTATGAGATCTATGGCAATACTAGCTTATAAAGGAAATACTAGCTTGTGCCCGCGAATTCGTCTGCGTGGAGAATGATTTTTAAAAAACCTTTGTCACTATGATGTCGCTCGCCAGGTCTTTAACTACATCACAATATGAAAAAAACACGCAGATCCTTTGCTCCGATGCTTCATGATTGAAGAACATAACAAAAATCAAACACACTTGCATTTAGTAGGGATTTCCCTACATAGTTTGAGCGGTTATTTATTTGTCCACTCACATAATTCATAATACATAATGTATATTATGTATTCGGTGTAGATTTACGCTTAGGTACTGAGGTGACAATAATATTCATAACAGGGATAGGTAGGTACTATGTATAGATATGAACATGGTTAAGTGAGGTCTAAAGCAGTGAACATCTGCTACTTTCCCTGAAATATGGCGTCAATAAATCATAACTTCCGAAGTAGATACCTCCGCTAGCATAAATGATAAATTGTGTTTTACCCCTTAGAATACTTATAATATGTACGAGTAAATGTTTGTTTTTCTGTAACGTTAACCTTAAGTAGGTAGAAGCAGCAATAATAAAAAAGTACCGCAGCTGTATTTTATATTAGGCATCGTAGTTACTATAGAAGAGAATAGAATTTTTTTTTATTCAAATAAACTTTTTTACAAGTACTTTTGAATCGTCGATGAGTCTACCACTGGGTCGGAATGCCCTTCCTGCCGAGAAGAACCAGCAAGAAACTCGGCGGTTGACGTTCACGGCTAGTCATAGTATTATTGCAAGAATCGTCACAGAACATAATCTTGTGCCGCTCATTGGCTTCCAGCGATTTGCTTGAGATCCTCCGTCCACTTTGCACTTCAAGCTTAGCTTTTCTCAGTGCGAGGTAACTGTTTGATGCGAGCACCTTGGCAACTCAAAGTCAAGGTATCGGTCCCACTTCCACTTCAGTTTTGAGACTCCATTAGCTATGTCGATGGCTTTGATTCTTGATTCTCCTACGGATCTCCTAATAACTGATATAATCACGCAGGTATACTCTGAGCATATCTGTAATCTATTGTTAATTCTTAATATTTATCTTTGTTTCTATTATTCGAACTTAAACGCAGTTGGATACCTACTATATAACTAGTGGTTCGCCCCGAACTGAGACCTCGCGGTACTTAACGGTTTCCCATAATTGACGATCAAAATTGACATTATTATTATGCCCGTTTTCACCAACCATACCTAAATCATCCCATTTGTAGAAGTCTCTTTACATAGGTAGCCCCTAAATACAATTCTAACATCCCAATGTCATTTTCACCTTTAGTTGTCCCGTAGAGGTTCGTAATAACAAAGTTGACAGAAAGTGTCAACTAACTTAACATAGGTAGCCCGTAAAGGTTAGGGAACTGTTATAGTGAAATCCTCAAGGCCTCAATCAAACTTAGGTATAGTTTTTTGGAACATTCAAATTAAATTACTTGTACACAGCGTCAACTATTGACACGATCAGAAATATGTAAAAACAAACTGCAACGTGAAGTTTTATTGATGTTTGCTAAATGACTAAATAATAATCATAATTGAATAATAGGTATGTTACATAAAGCTGCATTTGCTATATGAGATGAGAGCGCCATCTATTGACATCATTGTGAAGTTCTGTTGTTGCTGCTCATTAAAAGTTAAATAATTTAGTTTCCTTATTACATTTATCTAATTTTAGTATTTGTTGTTCAAGTACATGATATTACGCTAAAATTGTAAAACTTTCAAGCCCCAGCTTTCAATGGTTATTCCGTTCTGAGGTCAAATATAATCTCCACTTTGAAAGCCCCCCATTTCGTCAATTTTAGGAAAAAAATTAAAAAAAAAATACTTTTGTACTCTGTTCCAAATTATCTTTAAAATGAGGTACTGTAAACCTATGAAACGCAAAATTTTTTTTTTTCTTCGCATTCGCTTCTATGAGAGCCCCCCTGAAATAAAGATTTTTATAACTTTTTAAGCCATTTTCGGCTGGAGGCCATCGGTTTACATATTATATCTAAAATTGAAGTAATTTCGTTTAGTAATTCAGAAGTTATAAGGCTCTGACAGACGGACGGACGGACGGACGGACGGACGGACGGACAAGTGCAAATTCACTCAAGTAGACTCAAAGACCTTCGCTTCGCTCGGTCGATTATTCAGTTTCACAACCAAAAAATACCATTTTCATTCGGCGAAACGTTCGAGCCATAAAGATTCCACTGAAACTGATTAGCAAAGGCGATTCAATAAAAATGCAAATTCTCTGCTATGGATCTGTTATATCCAGTTTTTACAGAGCTTTTAGTCTCTATGAGTTCTTGCAGAGGGATATTCAATTTTCTTTTGACCAAAATTGCCTTAATTTCGTACGAAAACCTCTTTTCATTTTTACTCTTGAAAAATGAATTTACCCCGGAATTGGTGTGTGCATGACTTTTAATCAGGTAGACTGAATGTAGAGCCATTAAAATTAAATTTCGTGCCAAGTCACGATATCGATAGAGGGAAATATTAAAGGTGTTTTAAACGCCGCATTATGCACTACACAATATTATTGAAAAGAGCAACCGCCGAGTTTCTTGCTGGTTCTTCTCGGCAGGAAGGGCATTCCGAACCAGTGGTAGACTCATCGAGGATTCAAAAGCACATGTAAAAAAAGTTTATTTCAATAAAAAAACATTTCTATTCTGTTCTATTATATTCTACTAATTGCTTGGTGCTGTTTTGTTGCACCTACACAAATGCCACAACTATAGGTATAATGCCTATTTGACTTTCCGGGACAACTTATACTACCTACCTATTTGACTCTCCGGGATAAAAGTATCTGATGTCCGATGTCAGGCAAGCTACATGCCTGTGATCTGCCTTTGGTATTTATTTAATTTTAAACAAACGGCTTATTTCCAATCGGAATAAAATTAATTTTTATCTTTTTAGCTATGGCCGGTTTCACCGACGTAAAATAAGTCTTATCCGAGCGTTTTGATATTTTGACAGTATTTTCAATACAAATACTGTAAGAACGCCCAAATTATTCCTCGGTTAAACCATTCAAAGTCACTCGACGTTGGTAAAATCGGCACTAAGTTCTATTTTAATGATAAATAAAACCTTGTTGTACGCCGTCAATCGCTTACACCAGACGCTTATGCCAGCCGCAGACACTAGCTGCTGACGCCAGCCACTGACGCCAGTCACTCACGCTAGCCACTGACGCCAGTCACTGACGCCAGCCCACTAATGCTTGCTACTGACCCTATTCACTGCCGTAAGGCGCTGTCGCCTAGCTGCTTAATCCAGTCGCTTATTCTAGCCGCTGACTCTAGCCTAGCTAGATTTTAGGTGTATATTTGCACGCCGTAATGGCAGAATAATGTTGCAAATTGCAACCGTCATAATGTATTTTTTTTACCATAACTTGCACCCCACTTAAGCAAAAAATACTTTTTTTTATCTTTTACCTTTAATTCTTGATGCAATGTAAATATTTATATACTTAGTAAATGTAAATTATTGTAATAAGGGCAAATTCGAAAATTTCGAAATGGATTACCTTTGATATGACTATGGATATGACAACAATGCAAAATTCCTGACATAGTAAAAACTCCGAGCCAAAGTTAAACTAAAAAACTTGAAATTGAAAGCGAATGCCACCTTTGTTAGCCGGACCTTCCATTTCATTTCGCAGCCACTCGTGACATGAATATTTTAGGGGCTTAGGATGTTCCTGACTCGAAACAGAGTAAAAATATTACGTAAAGGTTTGAAGTGATGCGGGTTCCGGGACATTATGTAATGCTGAAATTTTATGTTTTTAACCGACTTCCAAAAAGGAGGAGGTTCTCAATTCGGCCGGTATCTTTTTTTTCTTTTTTTTTTTTTCTATGTATGTCCACCGATTTCTCCGGGATTACTGGACCGATTCGCGTGATTTTTTTTTAATCGACAGAGGATGTTTGCGAAATGGTCCCATAAAAATTTTAACCTTCAACTCCTCAAGCCTGATGCTGCAGGCTAAAACTATGGCGATTTAGGAAATTTCGATTACGAATTGATATTGTAGGTAACAAGTATGGACTACATCATGGAGCTCCAGGTCCTAGCTCCTCAATCATAGGATACTACACTTAAAAGCTTAAAATAAAAATTCTTTTCAAAAAACCGACTTCTAACGCCACTACAAAGTATAAAAATAATTTTAGTTTGTCCACGTCTGTTGAAGTCGGGCGGGCCTAAAATACAAACTATGAAACCGACTCGCGATTCTCGCTCGACTTCTACAAACGAGTCTATCATATTCTGTAGCGTCGCGCATCGGTTTCATAGTTTGTATATAGGCCCGCCCGACTTCAACAGACGTGGACAAACTAAAATTATTTTTATACTTTGTAGTGGCGTTAGAAGTCGGTTTTTTGAAAAGAATTTTTATGCTAAATGAATTAATTTGTTTCTTTATGTTTGGAATGTCCCTTTAGCGTTGTACTTATCTTTGATCAGGTTTAACAAATAAAGCAGGAATGATTTCTTGCAAGACACTTGTTAAGCTTCATGATTTCTTGTGAAGTTATTGTTTGCAAAGTCTTTACTGTCAGATATTGCCACCTTTCATCATAACCCTTTATGATATATAAGATGGTTATAACTTATTATTGGAACGTAGTTCCTTATCGCGCGCTACCGAAGGGGGCTAGACGGAAAAAAATAAGGAACCGACACTCGACACATTTTTGAAACTGACACTTTTTTGTTGAATGTGAATTTTGCATTGTGTTCGGTATTCTCCGAAAATACCGAACACAATGTAATCGAAAGGAACTACGTTCCATCCGGGTGTCCCTTGACACCTCTCAAGTTTTTTTAAAATGTGTCGCTTTAAAGTGATTTAAACATTTTGAACAAAATTTGAACTTCGAAAACTAAAACCAGGCTACCATTAAAGTTTTGACCAATAAGACACAACTTGAATAGTCTAATATGTAGTTACGAAGGAACCATTATGAACCGAAATACTTACTAATAAACACACATAAATGCTTAACAGAACTTAGGTGTACTAACCTCCCGTAAAAACTTAAATTAAACGTAGGTTAAACTAAGGATAACAATATCTTTTAATCTAATAGCTTAGAAAAATAACAAACCAGCAAATGATAAATCAATGCCGTTTTTAGAAGTAAGCAGGATATACAGTGTGTCCGGACACGAACTAGCGATATTTTAAACACTTATATAACAACTAATTTTAAGTACAAATACACTCTAAACTTAGGCCCAATCCACTTCCCCTCTATGTGGCAGCCATTTTGTTTTTTTGCTGAAATATTCTCTAAGCATGTACAAAAAAAATCATATCTCTCAAAGTTTTGGTCTTACTGAGATAAAAATGGGCTTATTCGAAGCGCAACAATACTGTTCTATCGTCTACATTACAAAACAAAGTGTTCACATTTCCATAACCTTTGAAAAAAATATGAAACGCGAAAAAAATTATCGTAAAATCATGCAAATCAACAAATTATTGTAAATAACTGCAAAAACACCCCCGACAACCCTTTTTATTTTTTTACTAGATCAAGAGATTTTGAGCTAAGCTATAA
The DNA here is from genome assembly GCA_029955525.1 of Oeneis ivallda. Classification (NCBI taxonomy): domain Eukaryota; kingdom Metazoa; phylum Arthropoda; class Insecta; order Lepidoptera; family Nymphalidae; genus Oeneis; species Oeneis ivallda. Next base: position 11,622,837 of record JARPMR010000022.1, read on the forward strand.
TACAACATTTAATTTATAACTGTATGTCTAATACTTTCAGAGTTATTGGTGTTGGAACATAGCGCATACGCATGAATGTTATGTGTTTTTAATGATTTCCTGTTTAGGGTTCCGACAAAGGCCTTTTGTGCTTGCGTATGCGCTATGTTCAAACAACAATAACTCTGAAAGTATTAGACATACAGTTATAAATTAAATGTTGTATTATAGCTTAGCTCAAAATCTCTTGATCTAGTAAAAAAATAAAAAGGGTTGTCGGGGGTGTTTTTGCAGTTATTTACAATAATTTGTTGATTTGCATGATTTTACGATAATTTTTTTCGGGTTTCATATTTTTTTCAAAGGTTATGGAAATGTGAACACTTTGTTTTGTAATGTAGACGATAGGACAGTATTGTTGCGCTTCGAATAAGCCCATTTTTATCTCAGTAAGACCAAAACTTTGAGAGATATGATTTTTTTTGTACATGCTTAGAGAATATTTCAGCAAAAAAACAAAATGGCTGCCACATAGAGGGGAAGTGGATTGGGCCCAAGTTTAGAGTGTATTTGTACTTAAAATTAGTTGTTATATAAGTGTTTGAAATATCGCTAGTTCGTGTCCGGACACACTGTATATACGGCAGTGGGCAGCGGCATATTAATATATTCTATCTACTCACTAATAAGCGTACCCACGCACTGTAGTGTATACTTCCATTTATCATTCCTTAGTCTTTCTGAGAAAATATTTCCTTTATTTCCACTGAGCAGGTCACGTATAATCGACGAGTTATGAGCTGAAATTATGAGTGAGTGAGCTCGAGATAAGTACTTAAACCCGTCCTTGCGATAGACTTTACAAGAGATGAAGTTATAATATATTTGAAAGCGTATGGGAAAAGGATGGCTCACATGTTATTATGATTAATGATCATGATTTTTAAGACTTTATATAGACCATATGCTTGACCACGACCACACTTGATGGATAGTGTTAACTTTAGGGCCTAAGGTGGAAAACGTTTGCCTATTTATACAATATGTCTTGCCTAATGAAAGACGGGGGATCACAATAAAAAAATTTAATAGGATATTTTGTTTTACAACTTTTAGTTCTAGACGAATGAATTTATAAAGAGCATTGGAGTTTTTCACAAGTAAACTACAAAGCTAGTTTTCTGCGACTGTAAATATTACGGAAATGGGTAGCAACGACATTGTATATTGCAAAATAAAATTCGTAAGTTTCTGAGTAAGAGCGTGCGTTACCCTACTTATTTAATATTCTGAATCTATATCTATATAATATAATAAAACTGTAACAGGTCCAATTCTGTACATTGAAGATATTTTGAAAATTTTTGTTTGAGGGCACTCTATAATCGATACTGAAGCCAAAACAATTTTTTTTTAATTTTTTGTCTGTCTGTCTGTCTGTCTGTCTGTACCTTGGCCGCGCATCACGCCGAAACTACTGGACGGATTTAAATGAAACTTGGCACGATTTAAGATAATACTACGAGTTATAATATAGGATACTTTTTATCCCGAAATTCAGCACGCTTCCCTTGGGAGAGGGGCTGAAAGTCCAAATGGGTATTTCGCTGTAATTCATTAAGGCGTATTCCGATTTAATCCATTCTTTTTTTGTTAGAAAGCAGGTTCTTTAGAGATTGTCCTGTAATTATTTCAAGGTCGTCAATTTCGTAGTTCAGAAATTATAGACATCACGATCTACAGTATAAGGTCCAAATAACTTGAACCCCGGAATCTACAAGATACTTTGAATGTACGGCTCATCTTAAGCTGGCAAGCGTACTTTATCGTATATAGCCATCGTGGATAGCCCTATTTTGTCAAAGTCAAACTACTCTAAAGGCGTCAGATTTTGCCAAACGATCATTATACCTACATACTACATAGTAGGTATGGATGTAATACATCATATGGACGTAATGTTACAGTGTTTTCCTATGCAATTTAATATTCTAATCATACTAATATTATAAATGCGAAAGTGTGTTTGTTTGTTGGTTTGTCCTTCAATCACGCCACAACAGAGCCACGGATCGACGTGATTTTTTGCATGGGTACTATAGTTGAGGACCTGTAGAGTAACATAGGCTACTTTTTATCCCGGAAAATCAAAGTGTTCACGAGGGATTTTAAAAACTAAATCCACGCGGACGAAGTCGCGGGCATCATCTAGTTATAAATAAATGAAAATGTTAAACATGCGTAAGTATTCTGACTGGAAGTAGTCTTTTCATGATAATCAAACGAGACACAGGTATCGAAGATTTATATGCGATTTTTGTACGTGGTAAGTTGAATTTTTTTTTTGTTTTAAAAATATGAATAGGAAATGGAAACAATGGAAATAATTCATTTCAAACTGCTCCAAAATTTAGTTTTCTTTAGTTTCAATTGGAAACGGTAGGTAGTTAATTTTTTTCATTATTCTTTATTTGTGTAGATTAATTACAATTAACTCCGTATTTAGCAAAGAAATACTCTTTCCCAGAAAGATTTTTCGCTCTTAAATATTCCTTTCATTAATTTTCTAACGAGATCTTGCAGCACCTTTTATATATCTTTTTAAAAACTTCCGAGTGACGGATCTCAACATTTTATCTTCCTTCCTTTGATTTCGTCGTTAAGTTTATCTTGAACGAGGCCTATGCAAACGAGGGATTTACATACAGATCGTTTAGCCCGTGGAACTTACAAACTATACCCAGTTCAAAATGGATACGGAGAAATGAAAGCACGTCAATCTTAGATTGCGAAAGCAACGCAACAGCAGAAATAACTTGGTCATACATAGTCGTGTTTTCCGTTATACCGCAGTTCACAATATAGGCACGATTTGTTTTTGGACCGCAGACAAATCGGCAAATTTTTCCGCGTTCAATGTTCATGTTGAACAAACAAGGTAGGAATTCTAGATTCTAGAGGCTCATTATATACCGTCCAGATGCAAACGCGCGTTTTTATGACTCGCGCGTAGCAAAACATTCGCGCGTATATCCCGGCGTCTGGACAGGCTCGTACCACAGAATATATAATAGTACTACGTACTCGTACTAGGACCACAGAATATAATATAATAGTACTATCTAGAAGTGTGACGCGGACATTCTGCCATGCAGGCGTGCAGGGGAGCGATTATAATAAGTGGGAAGTCCCAGTTTGAAATTTTCAAGTCCCGGCAGGCGTGATTAGGGATTTTATAATTTCTAAATAGCCTTTCGATCGATCGATTTCGATCGATTGAAGTTGCTCCGTGTGCGCAATGGCAGTGCATGAAAGTTTGTTAATTGTTCTAATCGTGGAACTAAGTAGTACAAAAACAGTTCTAATCTTTAGCACTACTCCCATGAGTTCTAAAATTATACTTACTAGTGGTTCGCCCCGAACTGAGACCTCGCGGTATCCCATAATTCCCATAAGGTAGTTTTAACTATATTATATTGTAATTAAAACGCGCCGAATCTGATGACGTCAATCGTCATCTGCTTTCGTGGATGGGATGCGTATTTACAATATTAAAGACAGCGCCATCTATTAACAGTATAGTGAAGTTTTGTTAAAAACATTGATGCCCATTAAATCGTCATCCTCCTGGGCGAGACCAAGCTCGCGGAACACGTCGAGCTCCGTATCCCGAACTTCTTCGTGTACCGGCGCGACGAAGTCTCTCCCCGGGGTCACGCCTTCAGAGGAACGGCGGCCCTGGTGCGGAGGGACATTGTACATGAAGAAGTTGAACACGCACCATACACATCCCTGCGTACGCAGGGAGTGCGTGTTCACGCCGGGGAGGAGGAGCTCCTCCTGTATGCCGCCTACCGACCACCTGCCACGACTTTCTGCAGCACCGACGTCCACACACTCCTCGAGTCGCACGCCCCCACACTAGTCGTGGGTGATCTTAACGCGAAGCACCAAGCCTGGGGCTCGCGCGTCATCACCCCGGCCGGAAGGGCTTTACTCGAGGACAGCGAGCGCCACCAGTACGGTATATTGGGTCCAGGAGCACCGACCAATATACCGTCAAACCCCCACTACCACCCGGACGTCCTGGACATCGTGCTGCACTACCGGATTGACCACCCCATCAGTGTCGAGCCACTCTATGACCTCGACACTGAACACCTGCCGATACTGGTCACGCTTAACCTCCAGCGCGACTTCACCATACCGCGTCCTCCCAGAGCCAAGACCAACTGGGAGAAGTTCGCCGCCGCGCTGTCGGAGCTTGAGCTCGCAGGTCCCATCTCGACCCCAGTGGACGTTGACCGGGCCGCCAACACCATCATGGCGGCCATCCAGACGGCCAAACAGGAGGCCACTACCACCATGCCCCCCACTGGTCGACGTGACCTGCTCTCGAGCTCGCTCCGCGACATGCTGAGGAGGAAGCGCGCCCTGCGCAATCTATGGGCGCGCACTCGCTGTCCGACGGTCAAGCGTGACCTCAACCGCCTTGCACAGGAAGTGAGGCTAGCACTCGGCGCCCGCGAAGATGATGACTGGGAGAAGACCATCGACGCGGCAGCCGAGTCCGAAACAACGCTGTACCACCTGTGCAAGACCCTCACCGGATCAGACTCACCCGTCTACCCTTTGCTGGACAGCCAGGGCAGGCGAAGATACTCCGCGCATGACCGAGCTGAGATCATGGCGGAGTATATGGAGGCGCAGTTCACCCCCAACCCACCGGCCAACGACAATGCGTACAGGCACCACACCGAGCTCGACCACCAAGTGCGGGAATTCCTGTCGGCCCAGACTCCTCCGCTCCAGGGGGACGAGTTCATCTCCCCGTCTGAGCTGAGGAAAGCCGTCATCCGTCTCCCCAAACGGAAGGCGGCAGGCTACGACGGAATTCCGATCGCCGCACTTCAGCAGCTGCCAAGAAGAGCCCTCGTAGCGCTAGCGAGGCTCTTCAATGGCATACTCCGCACCGCACACTTCCCGGAGACCTAGAAGAGGGGGAAGGTCATCACCATCCCCAAACCGGGCAAGGACCGCCGCCTCCCCGGAAGCTACCGCCCCATCACCTTGCTGCCGCACATCGCCAAGCTGTTCGAGCGTCTGTTGCTGCGAAGGCTCACCCCGTACATCCGCTTACGGGATGAGCAGTTCGGCTTTCGCAGCAACCATTCCACGACGCTCCAGCTGGCGAGAGGACTCCACCACATCGCCAGTGAGAAGAACAAGGGCCACTGCACCGTCGGGGTCTTTCTCGATATCGAGAAGGCCTTTGACCGTGTATGGCACACCGGACTCCTGGCGAAGCTCCTCTCAACCGATTTACCACCAGCGATTGTGCGGCTGGTGGCTTCCTTCCTGGACGGGCGGTCCTTCCACGTCTCCGTGGAGGGCGCGGACTCCCAGCCGCGCCCCATCCGTGCCGGAGTGCCCCAAGGCAGCTGCCTCTCTCCGTGCCTGTACGCGTTGTACACCGACGACATCCCTACCCTCGCCGGACACCTGCGCGAGGGAGAGGAAGACGTGCTGTTGTCGCTCTACGCCGACGACAGCGCGTATCTCGCGTCGTCGCACCACCAGATCGTCGCCTGCAACAAGATGCAGCGCCTGTTGGACCTGCTTCCGGAGTGGCTGGACAAGTGGAGGATGGCCGTCAACGTGGGGAAGACGGCCGCGATCCTGTTCGGCATCCGGAAGCCTATACGTCAGCTCCGACTCCGAGGGCAGGACATAGAGTGGCAAACTTCGGTGTGCTACTTGGGGTGCCGCATCGACCTCAGCCTGAACCTGATTCCCATGGTCAATCACGTGGTGAGTCAGGCTAAGGCGGCACTGTCGATGCTTCACCAAGTCTTCACCTCAAGCTTATCGCCGAAGACCAAGCTCCTCATCTATGGAGCCTATGTCCGCTCTAGACTGACGTACGCGGCCCCAGCCTGGTATGCGTTCTGCTCAGCATACCAGAAACGCCGCCTACAGGTCCAACAAAACAAGTGCCTCCGTCTGATCGTTGGAGCTCCGAGGTACGTGAGGAACGACGTCATCCATCGCGACCTCAAGACGCCCACCGTGGAGGAGTACGTCCGTACACTGGCGCGGCGCATGTTCGCCAGCGCCGACAACGGACCGTACGAGCACCTCCACGGAATCGCACCGCTAGCCAGCCGACCAGCGACCGGGCGTCCCTTACCTCGAGAGCTCCTGCGATCGCCATCACCGAGGAGGCACGCAGGCGACCACAGCGACGACGACGATGACGACGACGACGCGAGACCCACCGGACCAGACACCTGCTCCGCGCACGACGGCGACTCCCTCGCCCGTAGCGCGGAGCCTACCATCGGACTTGACATCGCCCCGCTCGCGGCGGCTATCTGCCCGCCAGCGACGCGGGGCCCCTGGCGATACACTGGCCCCGCGCTCGATGACGACCCGTTCGTCAGTAGCGCGGGGCCCCACACCGAACACGACACCGCTCCGCTCGCGGCGGCGACTTGCCCGCCTGCGACGCGGGGCCCCCGGACCGACACCGGTCCCGCGCACGGCAGCGACTCTACCGCCCGTAGCGCGGGCCCACCCTCTGGACCCGACACCGCTCCGCTCGCGGCGGCGACTTGCCCGCCTGCGACGCGGGGCCCCCGGACCGACAGCGGTCCCGCGCACGGCAGCGACTCTATCGCCCGTAGCGCGGGCCCACCCTCTGGACCCGACACCGCTCCGCTCGCGGCGGCGACTTGCTCGCCTGCGACGCGGGGCCCCCAGACCGACACCGGTCCCGCGCACGGCAGCGACTCTATCGCCCGTAGCGCGGGACCACCCACTGGACCCGACACCGCTCCGCTCGCGGCGGCAATCCTGCCCGCCAGCGAGCGGTACCCCCCGAACTGATGTCGGCCCATCGCACGGTGGCGACACCATCGCCCGTAGCGTGGGCCAACACATTGGACACCGCCCCGCTCGCGGCGGCAATCCTGCCCGCCAGCGAGCGGAGCCCTTGAAGCCCCTCCGCAAGGCCCCTGCTCCCCACGGACCAGGAGCCTCAGCCGCCATGGACCTAATTGCCAAGACGGCTGAAAATCCATCACCGGGGAAGTGCTCTTCCCCGCGCCCCGCCCGGGTAATGAGGCCCTGCCTCGAAGCCCGTACCCTCCGCTGGCCACGGCCAGCGAAGACGACCCGTGCTGCTGCTGCTGCCCATTAAAACTTAAATAATTTCGTTTCTAATCTAATCTTATCTCTTTAATAAAATAATAATAAATTTAAATTATTCTCTTAAATCTAATCTCTTTCGTATAATATTTATCTAATCTTAGTATTTGTTGTTCAAATACAGAATATAACTAAAATTATGTGTAAGTTTCAATTTTTAAAATAAAGTGGTTTTAGAGATCTAGCCTCGAATAAAATCTCCACTTTGAAAGCCCCCCATTTCGTCAATTTTAGGAAAAAAAATAAAAAAAAATACTTTTGTACTCTGTTCCAAATTATCTTTAAAATGAGGTACTACAACCCTATGAAATGCAAAAAAATTTATTTTACTTCGCATTCGCTTCTATGAGAGCCCCCCTGAAATAAAGATTTTTATAACTTTTTAAGCCATTTTCGGCTGGAGGCCATCGGTTTACATATTATATCTAAATTTGAAGTAATTACGTTCAGTAATTCAAAAGTTATAAGGCTCTGACAGACGGACGGACGGACGGACGGACGGACGGACAAGTGCAAATCGCCCTAGTTAACTCAAAGACCTTCGCTTCGCTCGGTCGATTATTGTATGACGTTGACTGAAAATGTCAGTCAACCACAAAGTTAGATCAATATTATGCCGGTAGTGAGGGCCATTGACCGAGTGGAGTGCGGTCGATAGAAATCCCCCATTGGCCTTGCTATGCCATGGTATTGGTGAAGAATATCATGTGATTTAGCTATGAAGGCAGTAGTACGTGTCCGACACAAAATCAAAGCAACGGAATGAAAGAGTAACAAAATTATATTGACTTGTGAAACCAAAGAATAAATTCAAATTCAAGCAGATTTTGCTGAGACGAGCCTGCGAGGGACTTACTAGTAAGGGCAGTTACTCTTTTCGAAACATAAGTGTACAATAATGTAGCTTATCTATCTTTACATCTGTTGAAACTGTCTATTTTAACACAGATATTATTTTGACTATATGCATTTTTTGCTCCGCAGCTTAGTCTATCTATTAGAGCGATAGAGATGGCCAAACCCTTCTCGTATATATATACGATAGTCATTGATCGAAAACCAAATTCAAACAGTGTAAAACTGACGATCCAATGAAGACCTAAAAGTGACCGGTCGTTTATAAACGTATCATAATTAAAAATGCGTGTTATTATGCATTAGCTTTACTGAAACTCAATTTTAATAAAGTATCTATTTTAATTACGTCACACACAAAAATAATGTAGTTTTGTGAGCTAACATAATAATTTAAAAAATATAACCATTATCGTATAAAAAATAACGATCAAATCGTAAAGCATAGATGAACCCTTTAAACAATTCGAATCAGCCGTTTGACAAGTGAAATCGTACGTTTATGCTATCAAATGAATCAGATTTTCATCGGCAACTTTTAGACAATCACATCTGACGATGTCTTATAAGTATAAATATACCAGAGGCTACCTAACTAAACTGCCTACACTACCTAACTACACTGATACGTATTGTTCAACGTTCGTTAAGATCGTAACTCATGTAACGTGGAAGTGATCGCAGTTTTCCTCAACCCACAACTTACCTTCACTTGTTTATTTTATCAGAGAAAACACGGACAAATAGGCACGGCGAGCGGAGCACGCGATTTCGCGTTCAAGCTTACAAGCAGGCTGTGGATTTACGCAGGTTTTACATAATGACACGATATAGAACGTATTAGTCACGTGAATTTACAGGGCTTTCCACGTAATTACACCCGTCACTCACATGTATGAAAACTCTCTGATACTAGCGACTTCACCCGACTTCACCACTTCATTCGATCGTTGTCCTTTATGTGAGTGACTTTTGCTGCTACCCGTGAAGCATTATGTCCTCTATCTCCTATAATATTTATCAGATCTTCATCAAAATTAGACAAACTATGCCTGATATTATACATTTTTAAATAAAAAAAGAATGATTAAAATCGGTTCAAATTTGATGGAATTATGAAGTAAAACCGATAAAAACTTTCATCCCCTATCCTGGAGGAACCTTATTGTTTATCAGGATAAAAACTATCCTAAAAATCTGTTTTGCATCCCCCGGTTAAAATTTTCAATATAGATTAAATGTACAGAAATCGTCCAGTATATTAAGTATATAGATTAGCGATACGTAGGTGGCACTTTTTTACCTATTTTTTCTACTTTTTTTTTTAGCTATATTTACAGCTACATATATATTCTGTTTGAATGTAATAATGGCTTGCATTGAAGCAAAGTGCCTTTGTTCCAGCCAAGCCAGAGTGTGCAGTGTTGTGTAATCTTAAGTGCAAATACACGTACGAGCGTGTGCTCCGAATCAATAAGACGGTCGGCTGCCTGCTAACTGTTATCCACTTTCTTGCAAATTAGCCGCGGGGCTGGTCATTACAAGCTTTTATTTAGCTTGACCAGTTTATTTATTTGTTTGTTTGGGTCAAATCTTGCAAGATGAATTAGAACCAGTTCCCGGTTTCCGATTGAGCTGAAATTTTGCATGTATGTGTAAATCGGATGACAATGCAATATTATTGTGACATGGAGCTGATCTGATGATGGAGAGGGAAGATGGCTATCGGAACTCTGTAATAAAATGACGTAACCCCATCGAGTTTGGGCTCGTTTGATTCGTCATGACAAGCACTCTGATCCTAGATGATATCTAGAGTCTAATGATGTAGCTACTAAAAGCTTGCATTTAAAAAATTTTTTTTTTATACGCTTTTTATTAGCTTCACTTGTTAATTTACACTTGTTTATAGCAGACTTCAAAAGAGGAGGAGGTTCTCAATTCGTTAGAATCTTTTTCTTTTTTTTATGTATGTTCACTGATTACTCGAAGACGTCTGAACCGATTCAGATTTTTTTGTTTGAAAGGGTCCTCACTTCTCAGGTGGTCCCATTTAAATTTTATCGAAATCAGTCGAGCGGTTTTTAAAAAATCAACAATAAATTATATACTTTGTAGCGGCGCGGGTGTTTGAAGTCGGTTTTTTAAAAATATTTTTTTATTTAAAATTATTTTTGTCAGTTTGTAGTTCCAAGACTTCCAACCCACTCGCACGAAACGCTTTTTTTCAACGTTTCTGAAGCGAACCGCTAAGGTGAGGAACACCCTTCCGTCATCCGTGTTTCCTGCCACCTATAATTTGAGTACCTTTAAGGCAATAGTGAATAGGCATCTTCTAGGCAAGCGCGCTTCAACCTAGACCTCATTAGTGCTTCCCAGCATTGATTTTCATCATGCACAAGCATAAATGCGAAAGTGTGTTTGTATTAGTTCTACTTTGTTCTTGTTTTGGCTGCGTAAACGGCAACGAACCGACGTGATTTTTTGCATGGGTATAGCATGGACCTAATATTGTATAATAGGTCCATGGGGTAGGTATAGTTGAAAACTTAGAGAGTTGGAGAGGCTACCTTTGGCTAGCTTTTATTCCGCAAAAGCAGAGGGTTTCGAGGGATTTTTAATATATCCACGCGGACAAAATCGGGGGCAAAAAAGGTTTTTATTATATACTTATCTACCTATATTTTGTGATATGTTTTTAAAATATATCATAGTCCTATTATAATTAAGTATGTATCTTACTTATTTTTACTGGTGTTAATTCTTATTTAAATATTATTGTTTACAATTTACAAATTCACTATGAAGCAATATTTAATTAATTCCTTGTTTCTGATAGGTAGATATTATTTACTTATTTTTCTATTTACGCCCTAGGTACTTTTTTTAAATTTATTCAAAGGGAAACTGGAAGATCATGTCTTTAGGTATTAACTTCGCATTCGTATACAATTATTATTATGGTTTATTGCAATAGTCATGCCCGTGAGGAATGCTGCTGAGAAAAGCGCAAAAAATGAGTCAGCCCTTCTGTACTAGTTGAAACAAGACTTATTTATTGATACAAACCTTTAAAAAAAAAACACAATGCACGCCCCTAAATACAAATTGCTCGTAAAAACTCTCGTTGAAGCGGTAAAAAACAAGCGCATCGTTCCCTAAATACAAATACGGAAATACGAGATGTAACCCGCCAAATCCCCGAACAAGCATTTTGTTGAGACATGGTTATACATATTTTTGTAAATCGAAATAAGAACTTAAGCTGGGCGCCCATTGTCTAGGTATTAATATCGCTTGAACAATCGCTTTTTTCCCACAGTCTAATTTTTAAAAACTTATAGGCGTCCTTCCTATACGCTGAGGTACCGATCATTGTTGAAGAATATCAACTGATTTGTATCTATACAAATCAGTTCGTCAGACGAATCTAAATAAAATAATAATTATTATCTTTCTATCTATCTAATACCTTTGAACGAGCAATTCTTGTAGGTATATATATATATATGGTTACTCTAGCTGCATTATGTTATGATGCATCGATTGAGTTTAAACACGTCATAATTCACACGAGCAATTCTTTTATATATTATACATATATATTATATATGTATAATCTGAATCTCGGAAACGGCTCCAACGATTTTCATGAAATTTAGTATGCAGTGGGTTTCGGGGGCGATAAATCGATCTAGCTATGTTTCATTTTTAGAAAAGGTCGTTTTATCCATGTTTTTAGGCAATGAAAAACCCCCTACAATATCATTAGAATACGAAGGTAAATTTCGCCATCTTCTATAAAGTTCGAATAGCTCGGGAAATCGGGCGTTCCCGAAACCAGAAGACCCCGGTTCGAGTCCAGACGATTATATTTTCCCCTATTTTTTTTTTTAATATATAATTTCCAAAAAACACGATTTACTAAAAAAAAATTACCGAGCTAAGCTCGGTCACCCAAATATTATACTTAATGCGTCGAACCGTGCCAAAGAAATTGCCATAATCATTGTCATTATAATGATATACACACAAAACCATTAACCTCCCTCGGCAGTCGGGTAAAAAGTGACACTCTTCCACTGCTGCTGCTATCTATTATATTCTATCTATATATTCTATCGCTGCCCACAAGGTGGCAGTATACCAATCAGTATTATACATATTGCGTTGTCCTTTTCCTTGACAGCATTAGTTAGCAGATAATTACTGGTATGGAGTTACGGTGTTCAGCCGATAGCAGCTAATGTGCGCCCAGCCTTCAGGCGAGAGGAAAAGCTTCGTATAAATTCATCCCATATAAAAAGATAGCCTCACAACGTTTGCGTATTGAAATACCTTCTTAATTCGCGACGTGAACATTTTTGTTCAGAGATGGTATCTTTATTGAAATACTTGGATGTTTAAGTCTAGATTTTTTAAACGACTTGAAAAAAGGAGGAGGTTCTCAATTCGTCGGAATGTTTTTTATTATGTTTGTTCCCCGATTACTCAAAGACGCCTGGTCCGATTTGGAAATTTTTTCCTTTGTTTGGAAGGGTATACATATTAGGTCAGTATCTCATGATGGGATCCTGAAGAAATCGGGGAACTCTTCAAATTTTATAGCCACACTTGACGCGATTTGGGTATTTATTTATACTTTGTAAAAATCTTGATTGATGAATCTGTGCATAATAATAAGTACCTATTAGTGTATGGTTTATTTGTTTGAGCCATCGAAGTCTAATTAAGTGTAAAGTTCGCAACCATAATAATGATTCAGATTCAGGAAAGATTACGACGTAAGTATAGCTATAATTTAGATAAAAACAAACCGATTGGTGTGCATTTTTGATTACCTGGGATAACAATTAGCCTATATCTTTCGCATGATGCAAATTATTTCCAATCTCCTTGCCCATTTTTAGGGTTCCGTAGTAAACAAGGAACCCTTATAGTTTCGCCATGTCCGTCCGTCTGTCTGTCTGTCTGTCTGTCTGTCCGCGGTTTAGCTCAGAGACTATTGGTACTAGAAATCTGTAATTTGACAAGGGTATAAATATCAATCACGCCGACAAAGTCGTGAAATAAAATTGTGAAAAATAATTTTTTTTAGGGTACCTCCCCTACATGTAAAGTGGGGATGAATTTTTTTTCTCGTCTATCCCAAAGTGTCGGGTGTCGTTGAATAGGTCTTCCAAAAATATTGTGGATGTGGGAACATCATTTTTCAATTCAGGGATCCGTTTGTGAAATATGATATTTTAAAGTGCTAAATTTTATTTGAGTCAAGTGTCCCCCCCCCCCCCCCCCTCTGCCAGCTAAATGGTTGCATATAGGATACAAGAAAAAATTCACAGCAGTAGTATATATAATGAATTTTAAAGGAAAACTATCACGGCTAAGTAGGGTTCATTACTTAAGGAGTTATATCTGTTTTTTCTAAGTTAGGTATTACACGTAGTGTAAGTTGCATATTTTGTTGAATATTATAGTATTTAAACCATGGAACTCAAAGTTTATTCAATATTCATAAATAAAACAAAAGCAATATCCTAGGTCAGCAATAATATTTGAGACTTTCAACTACGGAACCCTGCACTGCGCGTGGCCCGACACGCACTTGGCCGGTTTTATTTTCACTTTAAAGGCACAATGTAAAGGCATAATATTAAGGATATTGTTTCAAGAAAAGCATCTTTCTTTCTTGAAATGCATCATTTTATAATCACAGTAAAGCGCAAACTCAATTTTCCTATTACATATCTGAATTTACTCCACGGTGCTGAGTTTCTATTCAATCTACTAGAAATTGACTTGTATGTATCTACCTAGGCAGGTATAGGTATCATATCCACTGCAATGAGATTAGGCTGCCCTAATTAAATTACATTTCTGTTTTTCTACATGGCTATCGCAAGATGCGATAGATCTTACGTTTATTTATGTTTGCATGGATTTCGTTACTTAGAACCAAACAATCGAGTTTTTAATTTATTGGGACGATGTTGTGGAACGAAGTTCCTTATCGCACGGTACGGACTCGGTGGATGGAGTCTAGGCGAAAATAGGTGAAAGAATTTTTCCGCCACGAACTTTGTGTTTTGCCTTCGTTTATTAGTTATTACACACGTTCCGTCATAGCTTTGGTGGCGTAGCGGCTAAACGAAAAAGTGAAACTATTTGTTCGTGAGTTCGAATCCTGACTTCATATATTTATTTTTATTATTAATTTATTATTTAAAGGAACTTCGTTCCCCGATTTTTGAAGAGTTCCCCGATTTCTTCAGGATCCCATCATGAGATACTGACGTAATGACTATGGGACCACCTGGGAAGTATACCCTTTCAAACAAAAGAAGAATTTTCCAAATCGGTTGAGGCGTCTTTGAGTAATCGGGGAACAAACATAATAAAAAAGATTCCGACGAATTGAGAACCTCCTTTTTTCAAGTCGTTTCCAACCACTCACGCATTTTTTTATTATGTTAACATTTTCCTTTAATTATAATTATATCATCTGCTAAGCGGGTATCAGATTAAAATTATAGTTCAGGTTATTTAGATTAATATCTTTTTTAACAGCTTCAAAAAAATCTTATTTAAGTCACAAAATGTTTACAATTTTGCTGCAACCATTAAACTTTAACTAGGTACAACTTTAAAATAGGAAGTTTAAACTGTCCAAAAACTAACTAAGTACTATAATTATCGACCGAGCGAAGCGAAGGTCTCTGAGTTTACTTGAGTGAATTTGCACTTGTCCGTCCGTCCGTCCGTCTGTCAGAGCCTTATAACTTCTGATTTACTGAACGTAATTACTTCAATTTTAGATATGATATGTAAACCGATGGCCTCCAGCCAAAAATGGCTTAAAAAGTTATAAAAATCTTTATTTCAGGGGGGGTCCCATACGAAATGGGGGGCTTTCAAAGTGGAGATTGTATTCGAGGCTAGATTTCTAAAACCACTTTGTTTTAAAACTTGAAACTTACACATAATTTGAGTTATATTCTGTACTTGAACAACAAATACTAAGATTAGATAAATATTATAAAGAAACGAAATTATTTGAGTTTTAATGGGCATCAATGTTTTTAACAAAACTTCACTATACTGTTACTAGATGGCGCTGTCTTTAATATTGTAAATATGCATCCCATCCACGAAAGCAGATGACGATTGACGTCATCAGATTCGGCGCGTTTTAATTACAATATATAGTTAAAACTACCTTATGGGAATTATGGAATACCGCGAGGTCTCAGTTCGGGGCGAACCACTAGTTTTAAGTAGGTCAGATTCAGTCTTAGGAGGTCAAGCCACTGTTTATTTTGAAAAGCGGAGTCTGGTAATTGCATCGTTGTCATCAACTGATGGACGCTCAGAACTTGACATAGGTCTTTTGTTCATAGGGGTTTTTATTTGGACTTCGTTGGGGATTTCTTCATAAAAGTTTAAGAATACACATTTTAGACTGCATCGGCTCTCTACGACTCGTAGGGATGCCTCTCCATGTTTGAGATGGTTTCCCGCTAGTTTTTACGAAAACCTGTTTAGCCTTTTAAGGATTATTATCAGCTCTTTGTCTAGCTGGTGTAGGGATCTCACTCTCAGTCATCCAATTGAAGTTCGTATGACTTCCACTAGAAAGGTATAGCAACTGAACCAGATTGAGAAGTTGATCAATATAGGTACTTAATTACATACAGTACGTCAGTATCTACTTGTGACGGTGCAATGGTCAGAGTTAAATAAATAAAAGCCGATTTCACCAACTTAAAATAAGTCTTATCCGAGCCTTTTGATATTTTGGCAGATTTTCAGTACAAAAACTGTCAAAATATCTTTACGCTCAGATAAGACTAATTTACGTTGATGAAATCGGCTCTTTATAATTAGAGGTCGCAAGAACTTAGCCCATTTAAACTAAGGCACATCAAGTTTGGTAGGTAATTACCTACTCATTGGATTGGACTTGATAAGTAGTTTGTAGACAAATTGGCCCGGTACAACTACCCTTCCAACAGGGTCAAGTTTATGAATCTATATTAGTACTAGCTGATGCCCGCGACTTCGTTCGCATGGATTTAGTTTTTAAATATCCCGCGGGAACTCTTTCATTATCCGAGATAAAAAGTAGCTCTCCCGGTCTGAGGAACCACTACTACATCCATTACTATACCCATGCAAAAAGTCGCATCAATCCGCTGTTCTGTTGCGACGTGATTGAAGGACAAACCAACAAACAAACACACTTTCGCATTTATAATATCAGTAATGCTTTATTATAACACTTTTTATAATTGTCACATTTTTTACCATACTTAACCAAAGACAAAATAACGTTTAGCTGTCATTTACGTTTTGTTATTCCACTGTCATTTGCGTTTTGTTATTCCATGTCAGATGCGTTTTTGTTATACCACGTTTTACAGTGACTTGACGGAAACGCGGTCGAACGGGATAAAAAGTATCCTATGTCCGTCTCCTGGTTCTAAGCTACCTCTCCACCAATTTTCAGCCAAATCGGTTCAGCCGTTCTTGAGTTATAAATAGTGTAACTAACACCACTTTCTTTTATATATATAGATACTAGCTGACCCAGCGAACTTCGTACCGCCAGCAAAAATGTTTAGTGGTTGGTCACCCTTATCATTTAAGGGTATGAAAAATAGATGTTGGCCGATTCTCAGACCTACCCGATATGCTCACAAAATTTCATGAGAATCGGTCAAGCCGTTTCGGAGGAGTACGGGAACGAACATTGTGACACGAGAAT
The DNA here is from genome assembly GCA_029955525.1 of Oeneis ivallda. Classification (NCBI taxonomy): domain Eukaryota; kingdom Metazoa; phylum Arthropoda; class Insecta; order Lepidoptera; family Nymphalidae; genus Oeneis; species Oeneis ivallda. Next base: position 11,639,644 of record JARPMR010000022.1, read on the forward strand.
TTTATTTATTAGAAGACTAGCTGACCCCGCGAACTTCGTACCGCCAGCAAAAATATTTAGTGGTTGGTCACCCTTATCATTTAGGGGTATGAAAAATAGATGTTGGCCGATTCTCATATCTACCCGATATGCACACAAAATTTCATAATAATCGGTCCAGCCGTTTCGGAGGAGTACGGGAACGAACATTGTGACACGAGAATTTTATATATTAGATTAGTATTATCTGTCAATTTAGTTTTGTTCGAAGTTTGTTTAAACCCGAATTCAACTCCACTGTCTCTCTATTGAATTAGTTGTGCAGGTAACGCCAGCAATCAGCATGCAGTCTGGCAGGCTGCCCAGGAAAATTAGGAAAGCATAAGGCGGTATTAATAATGCATCGGTACGGCTCAGTGCATATGTGGCCTTATGTGGAGACAGTAATAATTAATTTTGTTATACGCGACCCTGCAAACATAAGTGCACTGCAGCTTTCAGCCAGCACAGATGAATGTATTCGCAACAGTGGTATACGAATCGCTGCATTGCCTATGTTTCAATGAAATATGAAACAGTTAGTGTATGGTTTCACACGTTCAAGAGATTTATCGTTTTCAATGTCATGTTTTATAATTATTATTATGGATACAACGTTGAGTATGCCTTCTTTATGAAAAAAAGATATTGTTCCACGGAATGAAATGATTTTCTAATGAGAAAAAGTTTTCGGTTTCGGGTGTTCACCACAATAAGATTCATTTTTCTTTTCTTTAATGAAAAAAATCCTAAGTTTATTTTCTGTTATTTTAATACTATAAGTGCGAAGTTTGTGAGGATGGATGGATGTTTGTTGCTCCTTCACGTCACAATGAATGAACCGATTTGGCTGAAATTTGGAATAGGGATAGCTTATACCTACCCAGGAATAACTACATCTTATACCGAAAAATTCGAGTTCCCGCGAGTATTAAAAAAATCTTAGGGAGAGTGCAGACTAGCTACTTTTAGCGGCATCTATCGCGGAGTTTTTATGGCCTTTAGCGTTTTTATGGACTTTTGCGTTTTTATGGCCTTTTGCGTCTGCTGCGCGATTCCGCGATCGAACGCAAAAGACCAAAAAACGCTAAAAGCCATAAAAACGCGAACGGGTTTGAGTCGCAAAAATGCGATGCAGTTGCAAAAGGCCATAAAAACGCTTAATGCCAGAAAAACGCGCGAATCGCGCAGAAGACACGAAAGGCCATAAAAATGCGCCATAAATACGCGCGAATCGCGCAGCAGACACAAGAGGCCATAAAAACGCCCCCAAGTAGTGTGCCCTCTCTCTTAACCCACGCGGACGAAGTCACACGGGCATCATCTGGTACTTAATAACTAAATAACGAGTTGTTATAGGCTGATTACACCTACCGAGTAGAGAAGCGAGACAGTAAAATGTCACTCGGCCGAGACAGTGCTGTGGCCGAGTGAGTGTTTACACGTATTTCGAAATTGCGGCGAGACAGTCAGTTAGTTCAGTTTATACCCGGTACCTACAAGGACAAGTGACGCTGATATGGATCGGAAAAAATTGATTAGAAAATCCACAAAGCTGCTTAAACCTCTTCTGGTAGAAGAATTAATAGAATTGTTGGGTTTTTAAATAATAGCCACAAAAAAACAAGTGCGCGCGCGGCGTAGCAAGAATCAACTGGCCGAGAGGCGAGACAGTGCGTGTTCAGACCTGCCGAGTGAGCGAGCGAGACAGTGCGGGGAAGCGGGAGGGTGGGTACTCGGCCTAGTAAATAGAATGGGGGCCGAGCTATTGTCTCGCCACTTTGCTCGGCCGAGTGGTCGGCCGAGCACTCGGCGAAGTGTTTATACGCACCGAGTACTCGGCCGAGAGTACTGTCTCGCATCTCTACTCGGTAGGTGTAATCAGCCTATTAAGGCTTAGTTATATAAATGTACTAGCTGATGCCCGCGACTTCGTCCGCGTGGATTTAGTTTTTAAAATCCCTCGGGAACACTTTGATTTTCCGGGATAAAAGTAGCCTATGTCACTCTCCAGGTCCTCAATTATACCCATGTAAAAAAATCACGTAGATCCGTGGCTCTGTTGCGGCGTGATTGAAGGACAAACCAACAAACAAACACACTTTCGCATTTATAATATTAGTAATTATGATTAGGATATTAAATTACATAGGAAAACACTGTAATATTACGTCCATACGATGCGACATCCATACCTACTATGTAGTATGTAGGTTTAATGATCGTTTGGCAAAATCTGACGCCTTTGGAGTAGTTTGACTTTGACAAAATAGTATCCACGATGGCTATATACGATAAATTACGCATGCCAGCTTAAGATGAGCCGTTCATTCAAAGTATCCTGTAGATTCCGGGGTTCAAGTTATTTGGACCTATACTGAAGATTGTGATGTCTATAATTTCTGAACTACGAAATTGACGACCTTGAAATAATTACAGGACAATCTCTAAAGAACCTGCTTTCTAACAAAAAAAGAATGGATTGAATCGGAATACGCCTTAATGAATTACAGCGAAATACACATTTTGACTTTCATCCCCTCTCCCAAGGGAACGGTGCTGAATTTCGGGATAAAAAGTATTCTATATTATACCTCGTAGTATTAACTTAAATCGTGCCAAGTTTCATTTAAATCCGTCCAGTAGTTTCGGCGTGATGCGCGGCCAAGATACAGACAGACAGACAGACAGACAGACAGACAGACAGACAGACAAAAAATTAAAAAAAAATTGTTTTGGCTTCAGTATCGATTATAGAGTGCCCTCAAACAAAAATTTTCAAAATATCTTCAATGTACAGAATTGGACCTGTTACAGTTTTATTATATTATGTACAGAATTGGACCTGTTACAGTTTTATTATATTATAGATAAAGCACTTTGAGTAATCTGGTTTATTACTCAAAGATAAAGCAGGTCTAAATAGAAGTTAACATATATACTCTTTGCTCTCGTATTTTAAAATTGGGAACATTGTAAAAGCTGAGTGCTTTATACTCGCTCAAACTGAATCCAATTTGTATGCACCCTTGATCCGTTGAGCGAACTCCGTAAACCGATTCCCCGGCGCACAGAGCGAACTCATATAGCGAGTGAAACAATAACTCGATGATACCTAAGCATTGAACTGGCGATGGCGGGCGATGTTGAATTTCTACGTCGAATTTTGCAATGAATCATCGCTACGTCATGTCATATCTCCGCCAATAGTTTCTACAGCTACAATAGGTTTAAGTTATTGTAGGTGGGTAACATAAACATAGTTCGATATTCCGTACTAGTGTGTAAACCACTGCTAAGTACATAACGTTTACCGTCAAAAAAATTTGACGCTTAGAAAGATTTTAGTTTTATTTATTAGGAGGTTTTTCAGCAGATAGCCTCAGAGGTTCAAGTTTTAAATTTTTTAAAAGGTCTCTTCTGCTAAGCTCTAGCAAACATACCAATTTTAAATACCAAAACCAATTTTGAATCAAAGAAATTTTCATGAATTTTCTAATTGATGGTCAATTAGAAAGTTTGTTTGTGTGGCGTTTGCTATCTCCAAGCTTTAACTGACGAAAAAAGTATTTTTATTTGTATACATCTATTATGCTGTTGCTGATTATTTTGCAACATCCTTATTACTTTTATTACATTTCATAATCTAATCTCAAAGTCTTTCATAACAATATGATTTTATGTGCCCTGTATATCCTCTATCGTCGCATTTTCTTATCATTTCATTGATACTATTTCATAGTTACTACAATCTAAAAATCTAGTAGTTCTTATTTCTCTAGCACAGTATTAATCATCATTAAAAGTCGTATTGTGTAATGCTCCTAATCGTAGGTAGTTTTAGGCGGTTATTTTCTGTGTACAGTACGCTTAATTCATTTAAAAATCAATACCTTTCATTTTCAAATGAATTAAGCGAATGAACACATTTCATTTTAAAATCTGCATCGCTTTAATCTCATTGAAACTGAATCCAATTCGTGTGCACGATGCAACTCGAGTGTGGTGATCTAATTTTGTTAGCGTATTGCCAAACCCGCGGTTTACAGTCGATGCGTGAAACAATCAATTAAAACCGGAAAATGTATGACGTGTTATTATGAAGTACCTGGGTGACCTAACTTTGCTCGTTTTTTTTGGCGAATCGTGTTTTTTGGAAATTATATATTTAGAAAATAAAATAATACCTATATAATTATAGTAATAAAATTCATAGGGGAAAAAATAGTCGTCTGGACTCGAACCAGGGTCTTCTGGTTTCGGGACCGCCCGATTTCCTAACTGAGCTATTGGAACTTTATAGATGATGGCGACCTTCGTATTCTAATGAACCTTCGTATTCTAATGATATTGTAGGGGTTTTTCACTGCCTGAAAACATGGATAAAACGACGTTTTCTAAAAATGAAACCTAGCTAGATCGATTTATCGCCCCCGAAACCCCCTGCATACTAAATTTCATGAAAATGGTTGGAGCCGTTTCCGAGAATCAGATTATATATATAATATAGTATAATATACAAGAATTGCTCGTGTGAATTATGACGTGTTTTAACTCAATCGATGCATCATAAATGCAGCTAGAGTAATCATTTAACTATCAAGGCAGGAGCCGCGTCCCGCTTTTTTTCTTCTCAATCCATAATCGTCCACTGCTGGAGAACATTCTTACATGAAATTCCACGGGTCTCAGTCTTGCACCGCTTGTATCCAACGGCTCTCTGCTACTCGTCTGATGTTGTCGGTCTGCCTAGTGGGGGACTGTCAACACTGTTTTTCTGTGTCGGGTAACCACTCCAGCTCCTTGTAACCCAAACGATCATCAGCTCTTTGACATGTGAGCCCGCCCATTTCCACTTCAGTTTCGCGTTTCACTGAGCTATGTCGGTAACTTTGATTCTCCTACGGATCTCCTCATTTCAATTTATTTATTTATGAAAAAAAAATGCGAGTGACAGATTGAGCATCGGTCGTGTTGTTGTGACACCATCAAAAATTTTTCGCGCGCGATGATTAAATTAATAAGACCTTTACTGCTTTATAACTTCTTTATTTAACTTGTTAAAAATTCAATTTGGAAACGCTACGAAATCTACGTCTCAGAAAAGCTAGCAATTAACTAAGGGTTACTTAAAAACTGATTTTATTTCTTACTACGTTTTCACCGTTATCTCAACAAAATTAGAAAGGCAAATTAATTTTTTTAGGTTTAGGTTAAAAACAATATTTTTCTTAACTTTATGCTACTACGAATATTCCAATTAAATAATATACATGTTCACAAAAGCTGTGTAAATTAAAACAAAAGAACAATTTGCTCGCAACCTTATCCTAAATGCTCTTTGCAAGTCGCACGGGGCCTTATTTAAAAGTTTGTTTATAATTACTTTGTATTGTTTGCTTCCTACGCATTTCCTTGTAATATACAGAAACAGAGTACATACTGATTAAAAGATGGAATGATTTCTGACTAAGTTAGATCCTTTGGATTCTTTGGTTGGATCTCAGTTGGTTAATTATACTTTAATTATAATACCTATGTATTATGAAATCATACTTAACATATATAATTTTATGAATTATGTTTAAATCTATACTGTCATTGTTTATTCTTCTCTATTGTTTAAATATTTATGTTTAATGAATTGCTGTTACCTTCGTTATTATTTTATTTATTATTCATTTCTTAATATTATATAAGAATCTTACAATCTAACATAAATCTACAAAAGTGAATCTTCAGTTTGACTGAAGTTTTTAGTCTAATTTTAGCAAATATTATAATTTTAAATATCAAAATATTGGAAAGTTATTAGTATTTATGCGAGTAGGTATCATTATTATTATCCGTATATATTTAGACTCTCACACCCGCGTACAAAATAAATACATATAAAGCCAAAGGGAAATATAATAAACATAAATATATACACATATAATAAACTTAAACATACATTACATAAATTCATTATTATTATTATTATAAGTTTGCCATGTTAAGTATCTTATAAGTTTGCCATGTTAAGTATTTAACATAGTTTAACAAGAAAAGTTGTACAAAGTTCTATAACAAACGCAACACGATAGCAAATTATAACTTTTTTATTGAAAATAATACCTAGTTGTAAAATGTTGTATGATAACAATAGCTATGTAAAGATTCTATAAATTATATAAGACCCGCCCGGGCTTCGCAGGGGTAGTAGGTACTAATTTTATTTATTTATTATCTATTGCCAAAAACAAATTTGTAAATAACTGTATTTGCAATGCAACACAGTATAAGTCAAATGGGCTACGACAGAAGACTCGCTCCGTCGCCTCTTCATTCAGCTTCACCTATTCGACCTTCGTTTCGCTACGGGGTCGCCAGCTCGCTTCACTTGCCACCTCCACCCTTCGCTCCGCTCGTAGGCTTCTCGTAGGCTCGCTTCATTCAGGATCTCCTTCGCTACGTTCTGGCTACGCGCTATAAAAAACATTCTAGGGGTAGGATAGACAAGACTGCGTGGAGTCGGGGTGTAAGTATTTAGTTTTAAAGAAACAAACACGTGATTACCAAATAACAATAATAATGTTATATTTTAAATTACTAATTATAATATAACCAATTTTTAATGTCAGTTATTTCATCTTTTTTGTCATATGATCAGTGGTCACCCTATTGTAGTTTATAGTTTATTTTTACGTACTTCAATAATTATAAACTAGCGATACTGTTCATAGAGTTTACAATTTTGTGACAGTTTACAATCTTACTAGTTCGTTTATAAACTAACGATTTCTACAATCTTACGGTGACATTATGTATATCTACAAAAACCTATTACACATATATAATTATTGTGAATCTAACCTGTTGTATGTGAAAAAAGAAAAAAAGCTAAAAGTTTTCGATGTGTTAGGAAATATATTTCGAATTGTGCGGTGTTTTCCCGACAGATCGCAAGTTCCGCAGATTTGCTGACGTATCGCAATAATAAATCAAGTGTGGCAAAACTTGGAACGTTCCATTCAGCTATGGCAGTGTTTCTTCCGATACAGCAAATTATTGTTAGATTACGGTCCACGAAACGAACACTGAACAAACGTTCACTACTTTAAAGGAAAAATATTGTTTTCTTGTATGTTTAAATAATGCTCAAAATATTAATTATTATTTATTTCGCTTGTTTGCTGCAACACTGTTTTTAAATCTCAGAAATCCAATTTTTTTAATGTGTCTAAAGTAGATACGTCTTGGATTAGGTTTTTAAAACCCCGTGAGAGCTCTTTTTTTTCTTGGGATAAAATTTGCTCCAGCAATGCAAGGTATGTATAATGTATGTGCCTTTGCCTTGTATTTCAAGATCTGTTTAATGTCCATGTTAATGTTAGGATCCAGATTCAGATTCACTTTATTTGCATAAAACATGAAGAACTACATCCTACTAAAACCTATTTCCTACTATCCTACTCCTACTAATATTTATAAATGCGAAAGTTTGTGAGGATGGATGGTTGGATGGATGGATGGATGTTTGTTACTCTTTAACGCCATTACGAAAGAACCGATTTGGCTGAAATTTTGAATGGAGATAGCAGATAACCAGCTTTTTATCCCGGAAAATTACTGAGTTCCCGCGGGAATTAAAAACCTTAACCCACGCGGACGAAGTCGCGGGCATCATCTAGTTACATCATAACTATAGAGGTACATATATACAGTCTATGTAGGTATGTTCATTTTGGGTAAGGAACCCTATATCTCTTGTTTTTTACCGCTTTCAGACCTTGGCAGCGTACATGATGTTACTTAAAAATCGGCCAAGTGCGAGTCGGGCCTCGCTCTTTTAGGGTTCCGTTAAAAAAATTAAATTAAAACATTTCCATGTACCCATGGAAATATTTTGATTTAATTTTTTTAATTTAATTTAATTTTTATTATTTGTTGTTATAGCGGCAATAGAAATACATAATATGTGAAAATTTCATCTGTCTAACTATTACGGTTTACGAGATACAGCCCGCTGACAGACGGACGGACGGACGGACGGACGGACGGACGGACGGACAGCGTAGGCTTAGTAATAGGGTCCCGTTCGTACCCTTTGGGTACGGAACCCTAAAAAGGTAAAGGTTTTAATATAAGTACGTACCCATTACATGTGGAGTGGCGTAGATCGATGGGCGATCAGAAATTCTCTCGTCTTCATTAAATATTCAATGTAACATACGGCGGGGCGGGAGAGAAACGGTCAGCCAAATTCGGACCTCGGTTTTATTTTACTTTGGCAAACATATCCCTTCCAGGCCTTCGAGTGTTTCCATTATATTCCACAATAGCTAATGGCCGCGATCCGTTCGAGTGGGCTATATTTAAAAACCCGAACCTCCTTACGAACCTCTTTGATTTTGCAAAATAAAAAGAATCCAAGTCTTAAATCAAATTTTAAATATCTTTATTTTGAAGTTATTTTGCTTAAAAATATTGATTAGTTTTGCAAAATATATTGCGTGATAAATTGCGTTGTTCAAAACATCTGTGTCAACTCCCACCAGTAAAATATCCTACTAATCCTACTATCCTATCCTTTGTCCTACTAATCCTACTAATATTATTATAAACTAGCTGATGCCCGCGACTTCGTCTGCGTGGATTTAGTTCATAACATCCCGCGGGAAATCTTTGTCACCCTCCAGGTTCTCAACTATACCTATCCAATAAATCACGTCAATCCGTAGCTTTGTAGCAGGAAACATTTGATCGTCTTGCTCGCGGCATTGTTAATGATGATTCAAAGAGGAAACATATTACTGATGATATTATCAATTACGTTAAACTATAATTTTTATAATTGTTTTTAACATAATTAACCAAATACAAAATTACGTTTAGTTGTCATTTACGTTTTGTTATTCCACTGCCATTTGCATTTTGTTATTCCATGTCAGATGCGTTTTTGTTATACCACGTTTTATAGTGACTTGACGGAAACGCGGTCGAACGGGATAAAAAGTATCCTATGTCCGTCTCCTGGTTCTAAGCTACACCTCCACCAATTTTCAGCCAAATCGGTTCATCCGTTCTTGAGTTATAAATAGTGTAACTAACACCACTGTCTTTTATATATATAGATGTGAAAGTTTGTGAGGATGCATGGATGGATGTATGGATGGATGTATGGATGGATGGATGGATGGATGTTTGTTAATCTTTCACGCTACAATGAATGAACCGATTTGGCTGAAATTTTTAATGGACATAACTCATACCCATGATTAACATATTATAGGCTAGGTGGGTACTTTTTATCCCGGGAAACTACAGAGTTCCCGCTGGAATTAAAAAACCTTAATAAACTCAGACAAAGTCACGGGCATCATCTAGTCATCTAGTATTATAAATGCGACAGTTTGTGAGGATGAATGCATGTATGGATGGATGGATGTTTGTTACTCTTTAACGCCACCACGAATGAACCCATTTCAGCTGTAGATTTTTTGATTTTGATTTTTGACCCGACTACACCAAAGCCAAAACAAAGAGTTATTATTTTAGTAGACACATTCAGATTCACTTTATTTGCACAAAACATCACGACTTACATCCTACTAATCCCATCCTTATCCTATTAATATTATAAATTCGAAAGATTGTGATGATGGATGTTTGGATGGATGGATGGATGTTTATTACTCTTTAACACCATAACGAATGAACCGATTTGGCTGAAATTTGGAATGGAGAACGCTCATACCCAGGATTAACACATAGGCTACATTTTATCCCGGAAAATCAAAGAGTTCCTGCGGGATTCAAAACCCTTGATCCACGCGGACGAAGTCGCAGGCATCATCATTTCACTTTCACATTTTCATTATTTCACGTACGATCAATTATCGACTGAGCAAAGCGAAGGTCTCTGAGTTTACTTGAGTGAATTTGCACTTGTCCGTCCGTCCGTCCGTCTGTCAGAGCCTTATAACTTCTGAATTACTGAACGTAATTACTTCAATTTTAGATATGATATGTAAACCGATGGCCTCCAGCCGAAAATGGCTTAAAAAGTTAAAATAAAAGTAAAAATCTTTATTTCAGGGGGGCTCTCATAGAAGCGAATGCGAAGTAAAATATATTTTTTTGCATTTCATAGGGTTGCAGTACCTCATTTTAAAGATAATTTGGAACAGAGTACAAAGTTTTTTTTTTTTTTTTATTTCCTAAAATTGGCGAAATGGAGGGCTTTCAAAGTGGAGATTGAATTCGAGGCTAGATTTCTAAAACCACTTTATTTTAAAACTTGAAACTTACAAATACTATGATTAGATAAATATTAAAAAGAAACGAAATTATTTAAGTTTTAATGGGCATCAATGTTTTTAACAAAACTTCACTATACTTTTAGTAGATGGCGCTGTCTTTAATATTGTAAATACAGTTTTGCGTCAGCTATTCTTATTTTGTCTATTACTAATTATGTTATTCAATTAGCAAATTATTATCAATAAAAGTATCACGTTGTTTTTTAAAAAGTAAATCCGTTTCTATTTACAATAATTAGACGTTAGGCACCTATTTACTACCGTATGATGGTACTAAGTCTATGAATGTAAAGATGAGCGCGCATCTAGACATGCTCGCCGCAGAAGCCGCAAGCGCGCAGTCAGTCATTTTATATATTTTTTTTATTATGAAATCGTATACTACGTAACACCCGTTCAGCGAACCAGCTGAATTTTAGTAAAATACTGTAGGCATACGCATCCCATCCACGAAAGCAGATGACGATTGACGTCATCAGATTCGGCGCGTTTTAATTACAATATAAAGTTAAAACTACCTTATGGGAATTATGGAATACCGCGAGGTCTCAGTTCGGGGCGAACCACTAGTTTATAATAAGTAAAAAGTAATTGCAGATAAGTGCTAATTAACCTAAAATCATAAAAAACAACACTTCAAATCAGACAACAAAAACAGAAAAGCCCGAAAAGAAAATTAAATTGTTAAAAAGTTGTTCTATAATTTTCATAATAGGACAGTAGGTAGCTTTGTTACTTTTACATGAATTATACAAACGTCATAGTTACACGTGTATGAAATAGGGCAGAGTGTGGAGATGGTCAGAATTTCCCGCGGCCTGCCTAAATATTTAACAAGGTGCCTATGTAAGTAAATATAGGTATAATAATATAATAGTTTTTCGCCCGGAGCGACCTTACGTCCTAGAAGTTTGTAGATATAAACCTAGTGTTTTATATGTAAAATTTTGGTAAGTACTTAACTGAAGATATACCGTCTATTCGTCTGTTATGTCGGCTATTATGTCGTCTATCTTATAAAAGGATATAAGATAGACGACATAATAGACGGATAGACGGTTCCTAGTTATAACTCGGTACAAAAGTGGGGGAAAAACGGTGAATTTGATAACACCACAAAGTTGGTTAAATACCTACTCAAAGACCGCAAATCGTCAATTTTTGAAATAAAATTGTTGTTTATTTGCTCAAAGTTCATTCTTTTCAAAGTTCTAATCTATTTTTCCTTAACTGACTTTAACACTCTCACCGCCATACGTATATAAGGTTTTTACAGTGCAGCAGGCCATGTGGGCGGCCGGCGGGACACGTCGTTAACTTTACCGGCAGGCCATGAGGTCCGCTGTGATCCCACAAATTCATATAATTTTATAGAGCTTGGCTTGCTAGATAAAGATTCGAAAATTATTGCTTCGATTAGTTTAGTCAAAACGCTACCCATAAAAAAAGTTTGATGAAAATTGGACTATATTTAAAGAACTATAGGGGTGAAAACTAAGTAAGTAAAACTAGTAACACAAAGCATAATATTTATTTTTATTTCTTTAAAAACCAATTAAAATCAAAAATCTTAATGTTAATATTTATTAGAAAAAATAAGGTTTAATTTGAACATGGATTTCTGCGTAACATTGGCCACAAACACTAGATTGAGTTGGGAATTTCAGGCATACAGTGTTTACTTTTTTGTTCGATCCCTAGCTTGTTTTAGCTGACAGTCCACCATTTTTATTGTTTTCATAACAATATATACATTTTTGACTAATAAGTCTTCCTCTATGATCAAACTGTGACGATTTTTTGAAAAAATTATGAAAAAATTTTTTCCCAGCAGGCCACGTGGGCGGCGCGCGGCCAACTGACCTAATTATACTGATGGCCTGCCAGTTAAAATTCAAAAAACCGATAGTGGCCTGCTAGGATAGAATTTTTGTGGGCCGCCGGCAGCCCACGTGGCGGTGAGAGTGTTAAAAGGTACCAAATCAAATCGCAATTTCTCAATCTAAAGCGTAAGCGAAGCATGAGAGTTCTATAGTTTGATTCATCACCTCTAATCACCTCTATTAAGGCCTACAAAGAGCGTTTCTGCAAGAAGCACCTTATTTGCCTTTTCAGTTATCTAGAGAGAGTCGAAACAAATTGCTCTGCTTGCTTGCAGAGGAATTAGTAAGTAGCTTTTGATATCTTTCTTTAGCAGACAGTTTGCCGCAAATTATACGCCTTGTATGAATGCGTCCGTAGACACGTAGGTACGTTTAGAATTTTAGATTATAAAGTGGATTATTCACGTGTGGTTACTCTAGAAATGTTTCGAAATGTAAATTAAATTATGTAATACGCTTGCTACTGAATTCTGTATTTGGATTATTACATTAGCATTTAATACGAAATCTTAAGGAATAGGTAAACTTATAATAAAGACATTTATAAGCAATTTATTACTCGGATTACATTTTTGAGCGTATGTACGGTAATACTTTCGCTATGGTAAATTGAGTATAAAGTTTTCTTGAGTTCATTGTCAATATGTTTAACTTGTTAAATCGAATCTTTATTTCGTTATAGTTGAAGTGAACCAAGAAGCTTAAATACCACTGACCTCTATTATTAATCTATGATTAACACTGAATTGGCTGTCCCTATACAAATGACAACATAATTATGGTTCAATTTGAAGCGCCACATTTGACACACGAGTGTCTCTCGAACTTATAATATTGCAAATGGCGCACTGATCTCTCCAACTAATCAATAGATTTCATATGAAATCATAGATTAATTAAAGAGAGTTTGGTGCGCCATTTGCAATATTATTAGTTCCAGAGACACTCGTATATCTGCTTACAGCTTTGAGTAATAAACCAACACAGGAGAGGACTTGACCCCTAATTTATTTGCAAAAAAGTCTGTCAATTACGATGGGGGGCGAGGTAGCACACATGAAAACTTGCTTACTACAGGTGCAATTTTCCATCACGTCGCTATGCACGCACACAATATAATTAGCAAACACTACCTTAAAGTATATGCACACAATCACATTCACACACAGGGACGCTCTATCATTACATGAAACAATCGCATCATATGTGTAAGCATTTTAGGGATTTGACACTATCGATTATCGACTTTCGTTCGATAAGTTCTTCTAATAATTATTTACAACAGAGTTACTTTATTCGAGAGTAATTTTTTTTGTTCGAGATCTTTAACATGGTAGGTACCTATATAGAAGCGCTAGGAAACGAGGCATTTGCCGTTATTTTAGTCATAATATCCCTTTGCTATTAGATTGCTTCTTAGTAGGCTTTTAGTACTTGCGTAAAGATACAGCTAGAAACTTTGGACTATATTGACGCTGGAAAGCGATCTAGCTTATTTAGAAAAATAACAAAATGACTTTTTTACATGTTTGGAAGAAAAAGATACTGCGTCGGATTGTCGGATTTTCGTTTTCCTATTGTAGTAACGGAACGTTACATTTGTATAAATGGCATTAGTCTATGGTTGTCAGAGACGGCTGTCAACACAGGCTGTCACAGAACTCACTGTCGTCTGTCTGTAGTGCAAGGCAGGTTTAAATAATTATTAAATATTAATATTGTGAACAAATCATTGAAATAAAGTAACACCGAAGACCAAACTAATCTTTTATTGATAAATATTACACCTATGACATTATTTTTCTAAGATACTATGTTGACCTTCTCTGCATGTTTATATTTTATATTTTTTGTTATTCATATTTTTAAACGTACTCAAAAATGCTGTAAATACTAAGACACAATCTATTTTTCAATATTATACAGATACTTCAAAAAAGTTATCAATACTTTTTAGCAGTGCAGTGCACTTAGGTTTACTGTAAGGACTTAGGATTATCTGATTATTAACAGAATTTGTAGATACCAAGCTATTTACTCCGTCACTATACTCTCAATCTCATGCTGAGAGCATGCTGTAGGTACCATAGTATATCACCTTAGAGCAGCTGTTTAGTTATGATTTAAGGTTATAAGCCACCAGGGAGTGCTGTACTTTGTCATAGGTTTTTATAATTTTTAATAATATTGTTTATTAAGTTGAGAGACATTTCATTTTTATTTGAATACGTAGTGGGTATTAATATTGAACACATTGATTTTTTAAGTAATCTTGTATAAATAAACATACATAATTTTTAATGAAACATCATTTGTTTTATTTATGTTTAAAGCGAAATTTACGATGTATCTATTTCTAAAAAGTATATTAAGTACACACTGTTAGGACTAGATCATGTTTCCTTAAAAATAGATGCAGCATAATCAGCATTTCAGAGTTTAGAGTTATTTCGTGGTTTCATATGTTTCAAATACCAAGTTACAGCAACATTGCTTCTTGAAATTGAAAAACTACTACTTTAGAATTATATAATTAGTATCATCTGATGTGTTACATTAAAAAATATGCTTTTTAAAAAAGCTCCTGATAGCTTATTATGAGCTGTTATGATTTTTTAAAACGTTATTGGCTCTGGTATAAAGTTCACTTTTTCGATTTACAAGATCGTTTTCCAGCGTTGAATAATATTCTCTCAGTCCAGCATGGAGGAAACATAAAAAGTAAAAACTGAACCCTAAAAAAAAAATTATTTAAAGCTATGATTGGTAAGTTAAAACTTGTACCTACACACTTTACTTGGAAGGCTTATTTTTTTCATCTACTTCATCTGAACGAAGTGTATATTTGTTTGTAATGCTAGGCTGCCGCCATGGCTATAGTGGCCACCCCATCTGTTATAAAACACCGCCAAGCTATTTAGCTTTCCGGTAAACCTAGCGGGATGAATAAGAAGTATGGGTACTTTAATTCAATTGCCAAGTTTTAATGAACCAAATAATATGTATAGAATTTAAATTTTTTTTTTCGTCAATGAACCATTAGTAAGACGATAAAAATATCTCGGTATAAATAATTTATACAATCCCTCCACCAATATCGACATATGAAATCTTGCTGTCCAGCTCTAATTTTATTGCGGTGTGGCCGACTTCATAAAATTAAAGTCCTAATTTTCGAGTAAGAAAGACTTACGTATAACTTATCATTATTATTAAACAATTTTTTAGTCTCGTTTTCATTATTTTTTGTATTATATTTGTAAAAATCCTTTCTTAGCGGATGCCTACGTCATAGTAGGTGTGCGTTGATAGATCAGTCAGTCAGTCACCTTTTCATTTTATATATTTAGAAAATTACACCACACTGGCTATATGGAAATATATACCTATAACTTTTGAAATAATTGAGTAAAAAAACTAATTTTATGAATTCGCTGAGTTTATGGAGCTCTAGCTGCATCAATGCATTTTAATCATTTTAACCGATTTCTAAAAAGGAGGAGGTTCTCAATTCGAATTTTTTTGTATATTTGTTACGCAATTATTCCGCCAAATAATGAATGGAATTTGATTTTTTTTTGTTTAGTAGGGCATACTTTACTCCATAACTACGTCAAATCTGAACCGATTTCAATTTTTTTTGAAAGAACGCATAATAAGTTTGGGCCTATTTAAAAGGTGAAGAGAAGGTGATTCATATCTTTGGTAATGGAGGAAGGAACTCAATGATTAAGATCAAATTGCTCGCGATCAGAGATATACACTAAAAAGCTTAAAATAATAATGTAAAAAAAATATCTTTAAAAAGACGACTTCATACGCCGATCGGGCAAAGTTGGGCCAGCGTCGCGCATTGGTTTCATCATTTATATTTAGGCCCGCCCGACTTCAACATACATGTACAAATTAAAATTGTTTTATACTTTGTAGTGGCGTTTAAAGTTGGTTTTATACAAAGAATTTTTATCATTATTTGATAATCCCACAGACGATCAAAGTTCGTATTTATATATCTAGTCATATTTTACTTAAAGCTTATAAATTAGTCGTTCACCCCTTACTATTCTATCGTGATTTTAATTCTATGGGATCAATTTATAATGCAGTTCATGAAAAAGGTCTCTAAACGAATAGTAAGTAGGAAGATTAATTTTCAATATTTTCCCCAAATTATTTCATGTACGATTAAGTAGCAACATTTTCAGATCGACAGTTTTCTTAAGCTTTCTGCATAAGTATTGCATTATTTGGATAAAATAATACATCAGCAGCCTTAGCATGGGAAGGGGACTATTTATCCACGGGGAAAGGATAAAATGATTCTCCCCTCGCTCACTTTTATCCACCCATAGAGCATGGGCACAGCGGTGGATATAATATCCACGGTGGATAAAATGGGAGAAAAATTTATCTCCGCAATTATTGCCATTATAAGAAAATCATGGTAGTACCACAGTATAAGGAGGAGAACAGTATGTCGACGCCTTTGATCTCGTCGTAAATGCCGCCAGCGTCTAGACATGCGTCGCGACAGTGTATTTATGCTAGGGTTGTCACAAGGAAACAATTTCTATTAATATTTATAATTTGTACTATATTTCACATCAACATAACAATAAAAAATAATAATTAATCAATAACCAAAAATTAAAAATTAATTTGTAATTAAAATATTATTAGGTAGTTGAATCAATAATAAAACCAGTTTCTTTGCTGGCCGCTTCAGTGGTCGCATGCAAATCAATTCCGCCGCATGAAAATAAATATTTATAAACATATTTTAGACTTAAAAGCTATACTATCTTATGAAAGTTATATACTTATACACGAAAACACCACCAACATGGGGCCGCGCCCCATAGTGTCGGAGATATAAGCTTTCAAAAATCTGATCACGTGGTTACATAGAAAACACGAAATCAAGAAGTTTGAGTACCATCAACATGGGTCCGCGCCCCATAGTGTCGGAGATATAAGCTTTCAAAAATCTGATCACGTGGTCACATAGACAACACGAAAACAAGAAGTTTGGGTACCATCAACTTGGGGCCGTGCCCCATAGTGTCGGAGATATAAGCTTTCAAAAATCTGATCACGTGGTTACATAGAAAACACGAAATCAAGAAGTTTGAGTACCATCAATATGGGACCGCGCCCCATAGTGTCGGAGATAATAATAATTATACACTACTTTGAAAGTCCCTCATTTCGTCAATTTTAAGGGACGAAAGGACATGACTTAACTATGATAGTTAGCTTTATGCCCTCGCGGACTTTATTGTAGGTAGGTAATAATGAGTATTTTAATCATGTAGTACATATTTTTTATGTATCATCAATAGTTTTCTCAGTGCACGCCGAATAATGAATTTTATAGGCAAAATTTTGCTATTTTGGGATTACATTACTGCAATTTTCATAAGGATCTCGAACTTTTTTAAAATAAATTATAGCCTATGTGTTATTTCCTGATAATTTAGCTTTCTATTGATGAAAAAAGGTTAAAATCGGTCGAGTAGTTTTAGAGCCTATTCGGTACAAACAAACCTTTCCTCTTTATAATATTAGGTATAGAGTATATATAGATAGGAATTATTGTAAATAAAAACCATAGCATACCTTTCTTCGTCATGTGGAAACAGATGATAACGTAATTCTTTATTTATGTATGAAAATGAAGTAAAATTTGCAACAGCACACGTTTTATGTACCATAGTGAGTTCGTTTCATAAATAATAATATAATTATAATACATAATAATGTGCATTTCAATTAATTAACTATAATATTATGGCAGAGTAAGGAAGGATTATTAAAAATTTTACGCAAGCGTAATATGTCAACCCTTGACTATAGCTCCCAGGTAACTGAGGCTTACACGGGAGCGTACCTCGCTCCGCACTTACCGCACCCACCGCACGATTGCCCTGTCTAGACGGCTTCGTCGAACCTCTGTATGAACCTTACCTTCGTTACTCTGTGGTAGTACTTTGGTAGCATTTGGTATTAAGAGGTAGAAATGCATAGAATAGGTAAAAATGCTCATGGAACTAGGAGATAGGACTTGGAAATGCCACAAATAGTACTTCAAAATGTATGTAGAGTGTCAACTAAATGTCAAAAAGTCATTACAATTGATTTTGACAATTCCTATTTTTCGTAATTTCGTTTGAAGTAAACAAACGTTGTCGGGTTAATTATTTCAATTTCACCAGTTTTTAGAGTTTACGTGATTCTGATTTATTGTACTTACTTACCTAAAGCTTAAGAGGAGCGAAAGCTAACATGAGTGCCAAAACGTAAGTAGATACTAGGTATATCCTCACATCACTTCACATCACAAAATGTAGCAAAATCGAAATGTAAACGTATCTAATTTTCTCGACAAATATTTAACTAAGTACATATTCTATTTCATTCAGGTCAAGAAGCAACAAAATAAAGATTAACATGTAGGTCGACTTAATGACCATAGCAAGACCCTTAGCAGCCTTAGCATGGGCAGGGGATAAAAATTTTATCCCCCGATTTTATCCACGCAAAAGTGATAAAATTATCTTTTCCCTTTGCTAGAGCATGGCAACAGGGGAAAGGAGAAGTATATCCCTGTTTGACATTACGGTGGATAAACTTCCCCCCAGCTAGAGCATGGACTCAAATGAAAGAGATAAAATTCTCCCTTTTTGACATTTGAAAGGACAATTTTATCCTCGTGCATAGGACGTGGGTATAAGTTTATCTTCATACCATTTCATAACAAAAAATATGTCTAGAGCCTCCTAGATTTTGCATCAGAAACGGAAAAACAAGAAAGAAAATTACATCCTCGATCATGACGTGATCAGAGTATTTAATCTATTTGAGTTTTCCGACACCGAATTTCAACACCAGTTTCGGATGAAGAAATTCTGTTTTATATTTATGTGAAGAGTTCCGTGAGACTTTAAAGCCGTGGATGGACTTTAAATCAATGCTGTGGATGGACATCCAGTGCACGTATAAAGTAAGCATCAGTTACAACCATCTTAAGCAAACATATTATAGTACCTAGGTATATTTACAACAAGCTAATGCCCGCAACTTCGTCCGCTTGGACAGAACCCCTTGGGTTGGACAGAACCCAAAATTGGGTCGAATTTAACTATGTAGTCTGCTTGGTAGGTATCTACAACATTCATAATAATCAACAGTTATTAACCACAATTTAGGTGGACAACCCTGCAGCATCAGGATTGAGGAGTTAGAACTCGAAGTTTTTTATGGGACCATCTCGCAGTTTCTGTATCCATTAAATAAAAATTCATGCAAATTGGTTTAAAAATCATGGAGATATAAAAAACACAACTCTTCTTTTCAAAGTAGGTTAAAAAAGTAGCCTTAGTTACTCCTTATAACATCAGCTATCTGCCAGTGAAAGTTCCGTCAATAACGGAACAGCTCTTCCCAAAATTAGCCCAAACAAAAGCAGACACAGACAAAAATTTAAAATATGGATATTCTAAGTACCAAATTATAACATGCATGCATTTTGTAAAAATGCTATTATTTTGTCATTACTCATTACAAACAGATAAACTTCAATTCTTACTTATTTGTATGTTTACATAATATTGTGGCTAGCTAGCATAACTTTAAATTTTTTGCTAGGTACTCATATCTATCAGACTGTTGGCAGCCGGTAGTTACCAGAGGCACGGGTCAAGACCATGGAATGGTTGTTGTTCAAACAATAATAATCAGCAAATACCTTACACAAGTCACTGAAGCTATTGTTAGAATGTGATTGGCACAACACTTTAGCCTCTTGTGTAGGTAAATAGATCAGAGTTTCAGAATTAGTCTATACTATCTTTTAGCTATAATGTTTTAATTTAATTTCTATCAAAATTAGTATAAAACAAGCTTAGTTAATATCTAAAAGGTTAATTTAAATAATTTAAGGAATACAAAAAAAACACATGATCATAAAATTGTTTATTTGTATAAACACATTGCAAACACTATGAAGGCTAAATTCTAATTTCAAGAGCTGCTTTTCAGTCAGTACTTTTAAGTTTCAGCAATCTTTGTGGAAATCTGAAAAGACAATAAGCAGGCATTAATTGACATCTATATTACAGTACAGCATCAATAGAAACAAATATTTTACAGGGTAATCAGGCTAATATATTTAATTTTTATGTATTGCAGAATTCCAATGGACTACTCGGATGTAAAAAGTGAAAAGAGCAATCCTCCTTCAAATCTACTGTGGTCAAACCAGGCTGCTGACAACTGTATCAGACAAACAAGAGAGAGATTAATCCATTCTTATTTCAGCTAAAATATAATATTTGTATGATTACCTTTTGTAATATTTTATTTTGTGTACCTACTGACTTTACCATGAAATTGTAATATTATGTTGTGGACTTACCTACCTGCTTCCACTGTTCAACAGTCCTGTTTAGCCCATGTTCTTATTAAGTCTTTTAGTTTTGGACACTGGGAGTCTGCCCTTTTTACTCCTAAGGGTCTTGCTATGGTCATTAAGTCGACCTACATGTTAATCTTTATTTTGTTGCTTCTTGACCTGAATGAAATAGAATATGTACTTAGTTAAATATTTGTCGAGAAAATTAGATACGTTTACATTTCGATTTTGCTACATTTTGTGATGTGAAGTGATGTGAGGATATACCTAGTATCTACTTACGTTTTGGCACTCATGTTAGCTTTCGCTCCTCTTAAGCTTTAGGTAAGTAAGTACAATAAATCAGAACCACGTAAACTCTAAAAACTGGTGAAATTGAAATAATTAACCCGACAACGTTTGTTTACTTCAAACGAAATTACGAAAAATAGGAATTGTCAAAATCAATTGTAATGACTTTTTGACATTTAGTTGACACTCTACATACATTTTGAAGTACTATTTGTGGCATTTCCAAGTCCTATCTCCTAGTTCCATGGGCATTTTTACCTATTCTATGCATTTCTACCTCTTAATACCAAATGCTACCAAAGTACTACCACAGAGTAACGAAGGTAAGGTTCATACAGAGGTTCGACGAAGCCGTCTAGACAGGGCAATCGTGCGGTGGGTGCGGTAAGTGCGGAGCGAGGTACGCTCCCGTGTAAGCCTCAGTTACCTGGGAGCTATAGTCAAGGGTTGACATATTACGCTTGCGTAAAATTTTTAATAATCCTTCCTTACTCTGCCATAATATTATAGTTAATTAATTGAAATGCACATTATTATGTATTATAATTATATTATTATTTATGAAACGAACTCACTATGGTACATAAAACGTGTGCTGTTGCAAATTTTACTTCATTTTCATACATAAATAAAGAATTACGTTATCATCTGTTTCCACATGACGAAGAAAGGTATGCTATGGTTTTTATTTACAATAATTCCTATCTATATATACTCTATACCTAATATTATAAAGAGGAAAGGTTTGTTTGTACCGAATAGGCTCTAAAACTACTCGACCGATTTTAACCTTTTTTCATCAATAGAAAGCTAAATTATCTGGTTGGTTTATTACTCAAAGGCTTACAGCGCCAAAATAGCGTCAATCAAGTCCAAAATGGCGTCAATCAAGTAGGTCAAAAAATATGACAGCAGCCTCTCCAGTGTTAATTATAGATTAAAGAGCTCAGTGTTAAATACCAACAATTGAATTGTCAATGTCATATTATGTCACTCTCTCTTAGTTCAAAATACATTCAAAATTAAAGCTCATTAAAGCTGGCCGTTATCTTTCATAACCGATATTATCATTATTAGGTTCTGTACCCAAAGGGTGCCAGCAAAACTCTATTACTAAGCCTTCGCTGTCCGTCCGTCCGTCCGTCTGTCTGTTAGCGGGCTATATCTCATGAACTTTAATAGGTAGACAGTTGAAATTTTCACAGAGTGTGTATTTCTATTGCCGCTAACGACAAATAATAAAAATAAAAATTAAAAAGTATAATGTTAAATCTTCTTTAAATCTTGTACGATGGTATGGAACTCTTCTTGTGCGAGTCCGCCGGTTTTAAAATAGGGGTTTGAATAATCAAAATTAACGTGAGCGTTGTGTGTTGCCTAACAATTTTTATACTTATTATAAAAAAGTGTTATTCATGTTTCAAGACATAATGAAGATTTTAATATTAAAGCATAAAAACTCCGCAGTAAAAAGTAATAGCGTGTCTACGAATTACTGCTAAATAAATAATTTTATGATGTGATCTTTATAGTGAGTGTAGCAACACCTTAATTATTCCACATTTTGTTTGTGTTCATAACAGAATATAACAGTAGGCTTAATTAAAACTCATAAACATAGTATTCATGGTAAAACCATTGTTTAACTTGTTTAACTTTTAGTTATGTTAGCAATTACCATGATTTCATTAAATACTCATAGATCGGAAATTTCCCACAAATTTCCTACAAAAAACAAGCAATGACTGAATGAATGTGTGAGTGCCATGTAGTTATTTTCTGTACTGGTACTGTTAATTACGTTTTTGATGGTTATTGTGACGAATTATGACACACTTTTACAGCACAGTACGTTATTGGAACGTAGTTTCTTATCGCGCGGTACGGAAGGGGGCTAGACGGAAAAAATTAAGGAACCGACACTCGACACATTTTTGAAACCGACACTTTTTTGTTGAATGTGAATTTTGCATTGTATTCGATATTTTCGCCATACAACACGGCGTCTGCATGGCCTAGTGGATCGGGCAGTCGTCTTAAAGTTCAACGCCGATGGTTCGAATCCCAGCTCGACAGACTGAATTTTCTATTTTCAATTTTATTTTAAATAATTTCTACATGTGGAATTATTCCCTAATTTTTTATTGTTTATATTGGAT
Source organism: Oeneis ivallda (assembly GCA_029955525.1). Classification (NCBI taxonomy): domain Eukaryota; kingdom Metazoa; phylum Arthropoda; class Insecta; order Lepidoptera; family Nymphalidae; genus Oeneis; species Oeneis ivallda. Next base: position 11,662,712 of record JARPMR010000022.1, read on the forward strand.
AAAATGTATAAATACTACTAACGCCATCTGTTAAAAAACCAGAGTAACTCTTTGGTTTTGTAACAGAGCTGCAATAGAAATAAACTAAATATAATTTCGTCATCATCGTAGTTAATCAATTTAATACTAGATGACACCACTAGTTTATTACAATTCCTTCACTAAAATTAATCGAAAGGAACTACGTTCAATCCGGGTGTCCCTTGACACCTCTCAAGTTTTTTTAAAATTATTTTCTGCAAGCTCGTCGTACTAACGCGACGATACTGTGTAGGAAATAGGAATATGCTTTCGGCTTCCTAAAAGGGGCTTATCACCGCGTCGAATAGTGCGGTTTCTAGGAGTATTTAATTTAAGTTAGCATGTAAATACGCAAAAGGAACCGGCCATACTAAATGACGGCTTTTTACAAGCTTTTAACACCACTTCCCGGTTTCCGATTGAGCTGAAATTTTGCATGTATGTGTAAATCGGATGACAATGCAATATTATTGTAACATGGAGCTGATCTGATGATGGAGCTGAAAGATTGCTATCGGAACTCTGCAATAAAACAACGTAACTCCATCGAATTTGGCCTCGTTCGTTGATGGTATTCAGGGTCTGATGAAGCTGGAAGGTGGTTTTGGCAACTTTGTTATAAAACGACATAACCCCATCGAGTTTGGGCTCGTTTGATTGATCTTGACAAGTTGTCTGGTCCTATATGATATCCAGGGTGTGATGATGTACAACTAAAAGCTTGTATTAAGATATTTTTTAATTTACACTTGTTTAAAAACCTAACTGCACGCGGATGATTGTGCGGGCAAAAATTTGTATCAAAAAATCCTACTAATTCCTACTAAAATATAATAAACTAGCTGATGCCCGCGACTTCGTCCACGTGGATTTAGTTTTTAAAATCCCTCGGGAACCCTTTGATTTTCCGGGATAAAAAGTAACCTATGTCACTCTCCAGGTCCTCAACTATCACATCGATCCGTAGCACTGTTGCGGCGTGATTGAAGGACAAACCAACAAACACACTTTCGCATTTATAATATTAGTATGATGCGAAAGTTGGTGAGTACGGATGGATGGACAATCCAATTTGGTTGAAATTTGGAATGCAGATAACTCATAGGCTACATTTATCCCGGAAAATTAATGAGTTCCCGCGGGTATTAAAAAACCTTAATCCACGAACGGACGAAGTCGAAGTCTAGTCAGATATAATGATAGTTTAGACTTAAGATAAATGTGAGTGCACTTCACCCTGCCGCTAAAATGAACATGTAATCCGATATATTTATCACTCGGTGTCAAAGCTTGGCGTGACGCCAGAACTTCCAACGAGTCTCGTAACTCTTTACTGCTAATGTAACCGAAAATTGTGACTAGGTACGCTTTCTAACGAATTCATTTAACATCACAATAACGTAACTAATGTAACTAACCAGAAATTCTTTATCAAAAGTCAAAACAAGCGCATAGCATGGCAGTTTGTACGAAATAGTAAACTCTGACGTCTAAATTAAATGTAAGTTATACTATCAGTATACGTATAAAAGATTTTATACTTATGTGTACGTAAAATAATTGCTTTTTTTGCTGTCCAAAAACAGCCCATCCATAGATTGAGAAACCAACGTGACAAGGATGACAGCAAAGACAAAAGGCTTGGTAATACGTTATTTACGTTAATAAGTTATTTTGTAGCCACACCAGGGCATTATAAAAGTATTTTTTGATGGCAAATAAAGTTATACCGGTCTGCTTAATCATTGCGTAAGTAGATTTGGTGTTCGAAAGCTACTTACTATTGTAATAATTATGTTAATTGTTAACAACTACCACGATTTTGACTCGATAATTTTAATTGTATGAACTATGCTTTATTTTATTTTAATTAAATTACTTTCAGCTGCTTCCGCTCAAGAACTAACTATCTGTAGAGTTTTTAATGAATTATTTGTCGAGCAAATTATGAAAATAAAAGGAACTAAAGAGCGCCTTTGATATTTTAAACTGAAGAAAGTTAAGGAAGTCACCTGTGCCCGTAAGGATAATTACCTAGTTCTTCGACACTACTTTTAGCAACTATAATTCGCTTTCTAACGTGCTTTGAAAGCTAATAGCTCATTGTATCTTTTATTCACAGAACACATAATAAAAAGTAGATCGATACAACTGAGGTAAACCTATACAAAAGCTTTCAAATCGTTGTAGTCCTTATCAAAAGATTCTCAGTTAATTACTAGTGGTTCGCCCCGAACTGAGACCTCGCGGTATCCCATAATTCCCATAAGGTAGTTTTAACTACACACATCAAAAGTGTCTAGGGATCAAGCATTTTTATGCGGATTTCTTGAGATTGAGATGTGGCTTTGTAATAAATTTATGATTTTATAAATTTATATGGATCCTTTTTGGTGCATTTCATAATTTGAATCAGGAACTGTCAATCAAATTCGAGTAAAAGATGAAAATCAGCTGTCAATATTTTCCCTATAAAAACATACAACGCATTGAAGACATTATTAGTGCTACTGTTTCCCTACTACTGATTAAAACCAACGTTATTATGGAGCGGCGACGTCATTTAAGCAGGGAAGAAATGCTCAAAGCCGTGGGAATGATAGAAGCTGGTTCCCGGCAACTTACTGTGGCTTTAGCTCTGAATACAAGTCAGAGTGTTATCAGTCGACTTTGGACACGTTACCGAAGCACTGGTACCGTGGCTGAGCGCCATGGAGGACGGTATCGCTGCACCACACGGAGACAAGACCGATACATTCAAATCTTAACTCGAAGAGCTCCAACAATAACCGCCATGATGTTAGCCGTGAGGCTTCATCACTCTTCAGGGAACTTAATTAGCGACCAAACAGTCAGAAACCGCTTGCATGAAGTGAACCTTCATTCCCGAAGACCGCTACGGGTACCACCTATAGCAATGCACAATCGTAGGATTCGATATCAATGGGCTCTTGAACACAGAAATTGGGCAGAAGAACAATGGCGTTTCGTGTGCTTTTCTGATGAGTCTCGTTTTGGTATGAGACCGGATACAAGACGTATACGACACTGGAGAACCCCTGGACGCCAACAGCGATTAAAATCCTGCCAGGAAGTCCATCCTTATAGTGGTGGAACCATCATGGTATGGGCGGGTATTTGGATCGGCGGAAGAACTGAGTTGATTTGGATCAGAGGCAACCTCAACGCTCAAATTTATGCTGAGACGATTGTATCAGACGTCATCGTTCCTCTACAAGTGCAAATCGGTCCCTTATTTCAGTTAATGCATGATAATGCACGACCGCACACCGCAAGAGTTGTAAGACAGACTCTCGCCGCAGCTAACATCAATGTCCTGCCCTGGCCTGCTCAGTCGCCAGACTTGAACCCGATTGAGCATGCATGGGATATGCTACAGAGAAGAGCTCTGCCGAATATGGAGGGTATCCAGTGGCAAGAAGACCTTTTTTTGTTGTTGCAACGAACATGGGCGGCCATTCCACAGCGTGATTTGGATGAACTCATTTTGAGTATGCCAAACCGATGTTCTTGTGTTGTTAGTGTTCGCGGTAGAAACACGGGTTATTAATTGTTTAAGTTACCCAATAAAATTTTAAAGAAAACTGTTATTTCAGTCTTTTTTTCGAACTTTAATGTTAGTGGTTCAAATGTGAAAAATTCCTTTATTAGGAAAATGGCAAATTTCTTTATTAATGCAAAGGTGACTTGGTTTATCGTTACTGTGACAAACGAAAACACTTTATTTGATGAATCCTTAAAGAAAATTTTAATTAATATCAATCAGGAGAAAAGTTATTGCAAAAATATATGTTGATCCCTAGACACTTTTGATGTGTGTATATTATATTGTAATTAAAACGCGCCGAATCTGATGACGTCAATCGTCATCTGCTTTCGTGGATGGGATGTATATTTACAATATTAAAGACAGCGCCATCTAGTAACAGTATAGTGAAGTTTTGTTAAAAACATTGATGCCCATTAAAACTCAAATAATTTCGTTTCTTTATAATATTTATCTAATCTTAGTATTTGTTGTTCAAGTACAGAATATAACTCAAATTATGTGTAAGTTTCAAGTTTTAAAACAAAGTGGTTTTAGAAATCTAGCCTCGAATACAATCTCCACTTTGAAAGCCCCCCATTTCGTATGGGAGCCCCCCTGAAATAAAGATTTTTATAACTTTTTAAGCCATTTTAGGCTGGAGGCCATCGGTTTACATATCATATCTAAAATTGAAGTAATTACGTTCAGCAGAAGTTATAAGGCTGTGACAGACGGACGGACGGACAAGTGCAAATCGCTCTAGTAAACTCAGAGACCTTCGCTTCGCTCGGTCGATTATAATACCCATGTACCTAGATATTTAGAACTTAAAAAACTTGAGAGGTGTCAAGGGACACCCAGATGGAACGTAGTTCCTTTCGATTAATTAATTTAGCATTGTGTTCGGTATTTTCGCGGTACAATATTGGGTCTCCGTAGCCTTGTGGCTTCTGCAGTTGCCTAACAGTTAAAAGTCGATGGTTCGAATCCCAGCTCGACAGACTGAATTTTCTATTTTCTATTTTATTTTAAATAATTTCTACATGTGGAATTTTTCCCTAACTTTTTATAAAAAATTAGGGCCTTCAAAAAAGTGTCGGTTTCAAAAAAGTGTCGATCCGTCTAGCCCCCTTCCGAGTTCCGCATCGCGCGATAAGGAACTACGTTCCAAAACTGTATTACTTTGAAAACGGTTCTTTGAAGTTCTGTTTAAATATTCAAAGACTCTTAACAATACCTGAAAATCGTAGGAAGGTACTCGAGAGATTGCTGTAGAATAAAAGCAAGAATCTATTCAAAAACCGGGTGACAAGTATGATCTGTATTATATTAAAAGCTGTAGAGGCGAACATATCTTGATTCAAGATATCTTCAGACATTTGCCAATCCAAAATAAGCCCTATCACTAAAACTATAAGAGCGAGGTTGGTGTAAATGTATTATTACAATAGCTTATCGATTGTAAATGCACGTCAGCCGAAAATATTCGCGAGTGCAATGTGAAAGGAAAATTGAGTTTGGTTTTTACTGCTTGGACGAGTTTATTGTATTGATTTCATTGTTTTTCATTACAACCCTATTGTTTGTTTCATTATTTTACATTATTTTAGTGAATGTAGATTAATAATGAAAATATGTATAATTTCAGAAATAAGTATACATGTACTGTAGCACAAAAAGTAAATTCTAGGTTACCGATGTATATAGAATGCTTACTAATATTATAAATGTGAAAGATTCTTAGTTGGTTTTTCCTTCATCACACCGCAACGAAGCAAAAGATCGAATTGTTGACTTGAGTAGTTCACATATGCTTCTATTTATCCCGAAAAAATAAAAGGGCTCCAGCTGGATTCTTAGGAAGCAAATTCTTCGCACGCAGACAAATTCGGGTGCAAAAGCCTAATATTCTACTTTGCCTTTCAGTGAAAGTTCAAAGCGTCTACCGGAGTAGCCTGTAAACTCTCCCGGTCCTCAACGTCGATCCGTTGCTTCATTGCTGCTTGATTGAAGGACAAACCAACACACTTTAATGAGTGAGTATTAGTAAGGAAGTAAGGATGTTGTACCATAGAATATTATCATAATAGTAATACGTAGTTGTACGCAGTCTCCGAGGTATATCTTGTATACACATGGATTAGTACATCTACCTAAGTATTCAAACAATTATACAAGAAGAAGAAAGTAATACAAATACGTCGTGCTTATTGTTTGTGACGATGGAGGACAGTACACAGGCAAGATTGCATCTTGGGTTGTGTAGTCTTTGTGTCGATATAGTGGATACAATAATGAACTCAGGGGATTAAATCGAAGGGCTTTACGATAATAATGTTTTATTATAAGTATAGATAATATTATTATGAAGGAATTATAATATCAGTATGTACTCTGAGTGAATTATTTATCTACTGGGACTCCTGGGATAAGGACGTAACGGGCATATTGGACGTTTGGAAAATTGAACCTTCCGGGCTGTAAGGTTGTGGATGTACCACGGATGTACTCTATCCTTATTAATCTTTACTTGTCCTTCAATCACGCAGCAATAGAGCAACGGATCGACCTTATTTTGCATGGGTAGTGTTGAGATTCCCGGAATTGATTTATCCCAGAAAAACAGAGATTCACGCGGGTTTTATGAACCTAAATGCACGCGGCCGAAGGTGCTGGTAAAAGCTTGTTTTAAATAAAGCCTTGGAGTTTTGATAATATAATTTTGTAGCAGTAGGTAAATCCGTCCCCAAATCACGTTGCTGTATGTTAGAAATAGGTTAGCTGTTACTGAAATCAATATTATGCCGGCTATGTTTGCCGGTGACCGAGTCGTGGAGGATCGATATTGCTTTAAGGGCTTGGGCAAATACAATGCGAAACGTCATCGTCGTTACTCTCTAAACTAGCTCTCCATCATATGGTCTACGCAAAGCGCTAAAATTCTTGGTGGGTTGAGTATATAGGTACTTTTATAACATGATTGCAAAAGAATTGTTGGTAGATTTAGCATTACACAATTTTAACCATTGTTTAAAACACATTTATTTAGCCTAACTCTAGGTTATTAGATAATAATGTTATGTATAATTGCAGATAGGTTCGGAATTTTTGTGCATGTCGTGTTTACTTTAAAATGATTTCCCATAATCCGAATGTTATATATATAACTTGCATTTACCTTTATAATATTTAAAAATGTGAAATCGCTATTTAACTTATATAAATAAATAAATAAATTAGGTACACAGTATAAATGAATATTATAATGAAAAAGTTTCGTGAAAGCAATCGGCTTTCCTTCTACAGCCCAGCCCACAAGATAGCGTAATAATTCATAGAATAGAATAGAATAGAATAGAATAGAAATATTTTTTATTCAAATAAACTTTTACCAGTGCTTTTGAATAGTCGATGAATCTACCACTGGTTCGGAATGCCTTTCCTGCCGAGAAGAACCAGCAATAAACTCGGCGGTTGCTCTTTTCAAAACAAATTTACAATACAGTATAATATAATACAGTAAATTTACAATACAATAGCAATACTATGCTATATATGCAGTGTTTCCACAATGAGGGAAGTTCCAGAAATGCATACCGACTAACTTCTATCTTAAGATGGGCAGACATAAAGTAGCCCCATTCCCGCCGGTGGCACCCGGCATAATATGATATTGATATTAAAAGAGCAACTGCTGAGTTTCTTGTTGGCTCTTCTCCGAACCGGTGTGGTAAAATCCTAATTTGCCATAAGAGACACAGGTTGGCCTACATAAAATAAATAATTTTAAATTTGAATTGGATAAGTCTGTAACATTTTTGTTTTTAATCAACTGCTGAGAATCAGAGTCTGGTTTCCGAGCCTGCGGTCTAGTAGGTTCGGAAACAGTATTGCGGTAGTTTTTGATACTTATTTGCAAACCACTGCCATAGCATGGTCTCGCGCTTTGTGTTTGTCCGGGCTTTAAAAGTAAAGCAAGCATGTGTATCGGTTGAATATTTTTCTAAGCCGAACCTGATTTTATTTTGAGAGGCAACAGTATAACTAGTGGTTCGCCCCGAACTGAGACCTCGCGGTAACGGTTTCCCATAATTACTTATTCATTCAATAGATACATGACGATCAAAATTGACATTATTATTATGCCCGTTTTCACCAACCATACCTAATCATCCCCTTTGTAGAAGTCTCTTTACGTAGGTAGCCCCTAAATACAATCCTAACATCCCAATGTCATTTTCACCTTTAGTTGTCCCGTAGAGGTTCGTAATAACAAAGTTGACAGAAAGTGTCAACTAACTTAACATAGGTAGCCCGTAAAGGTTAGGGAACTGTTATAGTGAAATCCTCAAGACCTCAATCAAACTTAGGTAAGTATAGGTAGTTTTTTGGAACATTCAAATTAAATTACTTGTACACAGCGTCAACTATCGACACGATCAGAAAACATGTAAAAACAAACTGCTTTATTGATGTTTGCTAAATGACTAAATAATAATTTTAATTGAATAATATGTTACATATAGCTGCATTTGCTATATGAGATGAGAGCGCCATCTATTGACATCATTGTGAAGTTCTGTTGTTGCTGCTCATTAAAAGTTAAATAATTTAGTTTCCTTATTACATTTATCTAATTTTAGTATTTGTTGTTCAAGTACATGATATTACGCTAAAATTATAAAACTTTCAAGCCCCAGCTTTCAATGGTTATTCCGTTGTGAGGTCAAATATAATCTCCACTTTGAAAGCCCCCCATTTCGTCAATTTTAGGAAAAAAATTAAAAAAAAAATACTTTTGTACTCTGTTCCAAATTATCTTTAAAATGAGGTACTGTAACTCTATGAAACGCAAAAATTTTTTTTTTCTTCGCATTCGCTTCTATGAGAGCCCCCCTGAAATAAAGATTTTTATAACTTTTTAAGCCATTTTCGGCTGGAGGCCATCGGTTTACATATTATATCTAAAATTGAAGTAATTACGTTCAGTAATTCAGAAGTTATAAGGCTCTGACAGACGGACGGACGGACGGACGGACGGACGGACGGACGGACGGACGGACAAGTGCAAATTCACTCAAGTAGACTCAAAGACCTTCGCTTCGCTCGGTCGAATATTATTTGTGGTTTATATAACATATTTATATATTTGACGACCTCCCTGGCGCAGTGGTGAGCGCTGTGGTCTTATAACTGGGAAGTCTCAGGTTTGATTCCCGGCGGGGTCAATTTGGGAATTTATAATTTCCGAATTGTCTCTGGTCGGGTTATGGGTTGAATGTTCACTGCCATATCCCTAACAAGTTAGCCCGCTACCATCTTAGACTGCATCGTCACTTACCATCAGGTGAGATCGCAGTCAAGGACTATCTTGTCATCGAAAAAAAAACATAGTTGCGACATCGTACCATTGGAATTTCAAACGTATTAATTTTAAACAACTTCGTTTTTGATTTTGTCTGTTCGATAGAAATTTTTACATTAGGTAATAGCGCCAGTATCTTTGTTTACTATGCCTATGAATGGCCACTATTGTAGTGTTTTTTTTGTGTAAATTTTTGCTTAGTGTCATTTTTTAATTTTTGTTGCTTACAGAATTATATATGGTAAATATATAAAATAAAATTTGAGAACTAAGAATAATTGATTTTTACTTCAGTAAAGGAATTTCGACCCATAGAATATTTTATTGAAAAGTGCACCTGGCAGTAACTTCATAAAAATATCTTAGGTGATATATCGGCTTTCTCATTAAAAATAATTTCGCGAGAATCAATTTTTCACGGGCACTGTTTGACGTCCAACAATACAGTAAATTAATGACTGAAGGCTAGGAGATTATTATTATCCTAGGAGATAATCTAATAGTAGATATTCATTAAAAAACTTAATTGTGACTATAAGGAGCAAGACCCACTGTCGGAGTGGAATGGTACCGAGGCGGTACGTCTTACAATTTAAACTCAGCTTAAACCACTTTGACATACGGTTGAAAACAAAATACCTAAAACACAAACAGCGAGTAACTGGCTTGCAATCACACTAAAGCGAGTTTAATTAAAGTCATTATTTCCCTGCTTATAGAATTTAAGGCAAATAACATTTTTTTTTTACATTAAAGCGTAGGTAGTTATATCTATAGCGGAATAGACCTGTAACGGAGCACTTTACCGTAAAATTATAATACGACGGAAAATGCTTATAACAACAGAACGCTTTGAAAACTTTTGAGTGTAACTTACTCAACTGAATCTGGGTTAATTCCTCCAGGGCCTGTCACATTCAAGGTGCTCCAAAGATCATCATTTCGGAAAAGAATAAAACAAGACACTGCACTGAAACTGTTCACTGAGACACATATTTCAATGACACGAAGACTTCGCACATTTGTCACGTTTGACACAATTGTTTTTGTTGTTACGTATTTTAGTTCAACAAAGTTAAGAGCAACGTGGTCGTAAATGAGGGGATGAAAACGCGTGCAGCCACCCCTGAGGTTAGTAGGCGACTGTCGTTAGGCACGGTTTTCGTGCTGAAAATTGAAAAGGTTTCCGACTTTCAGAGGCTCGAACGCCTCCGAACGGCTTTGTGGTCATTATTGCAGTGTTTTTCGCTTTGAAATGGAAACTAAGTAGGTACCTACCAGTGAGCTGAAGGTTTGCGTGTTTTTCATTTGGTATTAAAGCATTCGGCATGATATTCAGTTTAAAAAATGTATTGCTTTAACACTAGTTTAGTTTTCAAAGTTCATTTTAAATAGGTATTTCATATTGCCTATTGCCCGCAAATTCATCAACGTTTTTTATATGATCCACTTAAGGTTCTATGTAGATAGGTATTTAAAGTTGTTAGGATGCCTAGTAAAATATTTAATGTATACTGTCTAGATTCTAGACGCGGCCCTTTCAGGCAAAACAACAAACTGTGCATATTTTACTAGGTAGTAAGTAGGTAAGTACCTACAGATCATAGCCACCTTCATTTTCAATCTCTTATCGTAAAAGTTCTATCCAATATCCATAAAAGCTTAGGCGTATCACTTCATGATTCAATTTATTTCGTGCTTTTTTCAACCCCTGCAAATATCTTGAGATTCCATAGGGTTGAATCTGCTCTACTTTTTCCTTGGTATTTAATTAAAGAAGGTAGGTACGATCTATTTTTTCTTGATTTATTTCAATCTATCACGATCTCTTAGGGTCCGTTTATGCACACGCGGGGCGTTGCGCGGCGCGTGGTGCGTCGTGTCGCGCGGTAAACTCAAAGATTTATCGCCAAGTATGAGAGCTAATCTATACTTATAAAAAGACTTGTCCTGACTGACTGACTGACTGACTGACTGATCTATCAACGCACAGCCTAAACCACTGAAGCTAGAAACGTGAAATTTTGACAGTAGGTTCCTTCTATGACGTAGGGGAGCACTAAGAAAGGATTTTTTGAAATTCCACCCCCAAGGGGGTTAAATGGGGGGTTAAAGTTTGTATGAAAGTCCGTCATTTTTAAAGTTATTCCCATGAAACTCGGTATTTGGGCTTTAAATTAAAAATAAAGAGTTACGTGTTTCACAGTTTTTGAAAATTCTACCCCTTTGGGGGTTAAATAGGGGTTGAATATTTGTATGATAGTCTTTCATTTTTCAAGTTATTTTTCAAGTTATGTTTATAAAACTTGGTATTTTGTTTCTTGATTAAAAATAAAGAAGTACGTATTTTACAGTTTTTGAAAATTCTACCCCCGAAGGGGTAAAATAGGGGTTAATAATTTGTATGAAAGTCCGCCATTTTTCAATTTATGTTTATGAAACTTGGTATTTTAGCTGATGATTAAAAATAAAGAAGTACGTATTTTACATTTTTTGACAATTCTACCCTTTAAGGGGTAAAATAGGGGTTGATAGTTTGTATGGAAGTTCGCCATTTTTCAAGTTATGTTTATGAAACTTGGAATTTGCGCTCTTGATGAAAAATAAAGAAGTATTTTACATTTTTTGAAAATTCTACCCCCGAAGGGGTAAAATAGGGGTTGAATGTTTGTAGGATAGTCCTTCATTTTCCAAGTTATTTATCAAGTAATGTTTTTGAAACTTGGTATTATTGCTCTTGATTAAAAATAAAGAAGAACTTTTTTTACCTTTTTGATAATTCTACCCCCTAAGGGGTAAAATAGGGGTTGATAGTTTGTATGAAAGTAGGTCATTTTTTAAAGTTTTATCTATGAAACTTTGTAATTAGGCTTTATATTAAAAACAAAGAAGTAGTCACACGTCACAGTTTGTGGAAAATCTACCCCCAAAGGGGTTAAATAGTGGTGAATATTTGTATATTATATATATGATAGTCCTTCATATTTCAAGTTATTTGTCAAGTTATGTTTATGAAAGTTGGAATTTTTGATTAAATATAAAGAAGTACATATTTGATATTTTTTTTTAATTCTACCATCAAAGGGGTTAAATAGGGGATGGAAAGGGTCCGTCTTTTTCAAGTTATATCCACGAAACTTGGTATTTTGGTTCTTGATTAAAAACAAAAAAGTACGCATTTTTTGAAAATTCTACCCCTAAAAGTTTTAAATACAGGTTGAATGTTTTTTTTTATCCCGATAAAACCAGCCGTTCCCACGGGATTTTCAAAGAACCTAATTTCACGCGGACGAAGTCGCGAGGGCAACAGCTAGTAATATATACAGAAGCATTTGCATTGAACGCGGTGGAGCACGCGGTGGACACCGAGGTCACGCGGCGCGTTGCGCGTCGCGCGTTTAATTCAAACATGGCCAAGTATGAGAGCATTCATGCAGAAGCGTTTGCGTTGAACGCTGAACGCCCCGCATGTGCATAAACGTACCCTTACCACCCTTACGCTACTCTTCTTGATGCAATTTTTCCTTCATACCTTTTATCGCAGCTAAGGAAATCTAGACTAGATTATTAATAGGTAATGCTTATCATAGTATAAAACGGAAAATAGAACGGAAAAATGGGTGGGGTACACGTGCCATCAATTTTCAGTGTAGTGCGCCAGTTTTCAAAATAATAAATTACATTATTTCTTAGGAAACATATAAAAAATTAATTAAAAAAAAGAGGCAAGAGAGTGTTTTTTTAACAAATATATTTTTCAAACAACACGGACGGCTAGGTTTTGTACAGAAATAGAATAAATAGAATAGCATCAATACTTAATAAACGGTGATGTTTGATAAATGATAGGTATTATTTTAGAAGAAATAGAATAGGATGAATCCTAAATAAACTGTTACGGTTGATATATTGTTTTATACTATGAAACTTCGGGCATTCAAGCAGGATTTCACATAATATGGTTGAGCGAAGCAACGGCTGGATCATGCTTCATGCTCGTGAATGGGTGCCACCGGCGGGAATGGGGCTATTTTCTATCTGCCCGTCTTAAAATGTATTGAATTGTAAGTATGAAATTCGGAATCATTTTTGGAACTTCTACTCATTTTGGAAATACTGCATACTTAGTACTGCTGCATAGACTATACTATCCTTACTCTGTGATAGTACCTACTGTGAACTGTATTGAAAAAGAGCAACCGCCGAGTTTCTTGCTGGTTTTTCTCGGTAGGAAGCGAACCGGTGCGGTGGTAGATTCATTCGTTTGACGATCCGAAAGCACTTTCTAAAAGTTTATTTGAATAAAAAATATTTCTATTCTATTCTATTCATAGGTCTACGTCATACCTACTCCCGATTGATGAATATGATCCTTTGAGTGATGTGCATACCTCATTCGGCGTCTCAAGCTATTTCAATTAATTAGACATACTTATAAAGATTTTATAACATAATTTCGAAACTTGGAATTTCAATGACATCAATATCTACTTGATACTTATAACAATTAGCAACACTCGCTCCAAAGATTATAATGCAAATTCAGCGAAATGCAAATACTGAGTCAACTGAGTGCTGGACACTTAGGAATTGGCTCGCGGTATAATCCATAAAATCCCTGTAACTGAAATACTAATGGCCACATTTAAATAGAAAAGGGAATTAAAAACTTTTCGAGAATCTTTTTATACCTACCTTGTTTCGCCTCGTTTTCCAGAAAACCGCTGATTGTGTAATTTCTATTTAGTTCTTTGGACATGCGGTTCAGGTGCCCACTATATACCCAGCCATTTTATTTTTTTGCGTCTTTTTTGAATATAATATGTACCTGTGTGTTAACGCTGAGTGAAAAAAGGATTTTAATTACAATTAATTATTACAATTAAATATATTTATTATTTACTTACTAGCTTTTGCCCGCGCTTTCTTTCAAGTGGAATTAAGGTTTTTAACAATCTCGCGGCAACCCTTTGTTTTCCGGGATAAGAGGTCAGAACCCTGAGCAATTAGCTACGATACAGAACAACAATAACACAGTTTTAATAATGAAAGCATAAAAGATAATGTTAATTAATAATGTAATAAGTTTTAATTCCGATTCTGCAGCTCAGTTGAATTGCTCGTATTTTCGCTTGAGGTATTATTTTATACCTACTTGAAAGCGAAGAAAATAAATCTTTTCGCTCCGAGCATATCTTCTCATTTCATTCGGTTTTATTTAAGTTTAGATGAAAACTGAGTGCTTAGTTCCATCTCATGATTACATCATACGTTCGCGTTATATGACATCAGCTTTTATCAGAATTGCTGCTTTTTCTGGCGTCTACCTTATTATATCTATTTAATGTAGCTTACTTTTGCTTACTCGTTCCTTGTGCGCACCGTCAATATACCATTTTGGAATGCGCTTCCGACTTTTGTTTTACTAAGCTAATAATACTTACTATAACTTGGGTACCTTCAAATCGAGATTGAATAGCAAGCACGCTCCATGTTAGGTTGCAACTTCACTTACCATCAGATGTGATCGCAGGTAGGTACTAAACTAAATATAATATTATCGGTAACCTTTTTTGTTGGCATAGGATAGGGACTGTGTTATTCAGCTTCACTGATGTATTCTTTGTGTACAACATTACCCAGGAGAAAAATAAATTTAATTGAGTTGATGCAAAAAGTTTAATCAAAATAATATCTTTTTCGTTTTTCTAATTTGCTAGAAAGCAACCTATTCTTAGCTCCTTTATGTTGTGATTAATAAGGTAAAGGTCCCAATAAGGGACTGAGATTAATAATTATAGTTAAATTATTTATCTTCAGAGCCTAGTTATGATTAGTTAATTCTACATGGAGCAGCACATGTGGCAAACTGGCTTTGCCCTAGATTTTCCACTATAATTTCCATAGGGTTATAACTTTAAATGTGAGCTATATTCACAGTTAGATATCATCATTATCGTCATATCTTCCCGATATATATGACGATAGACTTCCATTGTTGGACATAGGTCTTTGAAAGGATCGCCACAGATAACTATCATGGGTCGCTTGTATCTAGCGCCTGCCAGCGATTCGCTTGTGACCGTCGTTGGAAGACTTTGGAAGACGTTCAAACTAGAACGGGTTTGGCATCAACATCAACATAAAATCATTCACCCACGATTTGCACATTTAATAGTTATTTGTGAATTAAATTATAATTATATAAGTAACCTACCTAATAATTATAATTTTAAGTTGATTCATTGATATCTAGTTCAAGTTGATGTAATTAGAAAAAGAATGGCTACATCAATGTAACAAATCAAACAGTTGAATGCAAAGCCGAGTGCTTTGAAGCAACTTTATCAATGAGAAATTCACCAGTCCCTCGAAGAAACTCAATTTTATTCATTTCTCAAATTTATTTCACTGAAAACTTTTACCCTCTTAGAGCCATTGGTCGTTCCAAATTTTTAATATTATTACGAAAATACTTTACGACTTAATATTCCCAATTCGGCCGAGCATAACATGGAAATATCTTGTATTTTTGCCAAAAATCGCAGAGTTGGCAGCCAGCTGTAAAACAAATCTTATATTTGAAATATGAAATCTCTGAGCGGATTGAAAGGGTTTGGCATGTACGCGCATATTACTTATATTTACACAAGTATGCAAAATAAAGGAAGATTTCTATGCTAGATCTTAGAGGTTAGTTACGTTTTTGACGAGAAATAGAGATGTTTTTATAGAACATCGGCGATAGCTTATTAATATATTTGACTAGGTTATACCTACTTATAGTATGTAAATATTGTACCTAACCTAGTCAAAAATATTATGATGATAATGTTACAATTATAATTTTAATATACGATAATTTTAATGTACGTATATAAGTATTAACCGGGTCAACCTCTGACTTTTCGGAGTCAAGTGCGTTTCAGCAATTAAATATCACTTGCTTCAACGGTGAAGGAAAACATCGTGAGGAAACCTGCACATCTGAGAGTTCTTCATAATGTTCTCGAAGGTGTGTGAAGTCCGCTAATTCGCATTGGGCCAGCGTTGTGGACTTTGGCCTATAACCCTTCTCTGAGAGGAGACCTGCGCTCAGTAGTGAGCCGTTGATGGGTTGCTGACGATGATGATGATGATATAAGTATTGATGCATAAATATTTTTAGTGAAATTTTTTACACGAAAGCATTGTAAAACTTTATTTTAATATAAAATATTTCTGTTCTATTCTAATCAGCTTTGCTTCAGCTGTCCACAAGATAGATAAGCTACATCTTGTAAATTTATTTTTTGAAAAGAGCAACTGCTGAGTTTCTTGCCGACTCTTCTCAGCAAAATCAGCATTCCGAACTGGTGGTAGATTTCTGACTTGTCATAAGAGCCACAAGTTGGCCTACATGAAATAAGTAAATGAATTTGAATTATATTATATTTTGTAATGTCAAAGTAGCCTAATCTAATGCAAGTTGATGAATGTGTACATTTGGATCGAGTTATAAAAAGTTAACAATACCTAGTTTTTGCTGCAAATACCGGCAGCCATTATACCCGGGTAACATGAGGCTAGTTTTTCGCACAAGATAGTGATAATAATTAGCTAGCAACCTATTCAAAAGAAGATTTTCATGATGGTACGTAAGCTTCGACAAAAACTAGTAAGCAAATAACTGAAGAGATAAAATGCCAAAATAAAACAGCGATGTCAAATTATTTAAGATTAAGTAGAATTGTATTGCGATTTTTTTTGCGTAAAAATTGTCAAATTATTTAAGATTTGTAGAATTGTATTGAGATTTTTCTTGCGTAAATTATGCAATCATAATTTACGCAATATTCGCAAAATTACGCAGTATCGTTTGCATACGATACTAGCAAATTACAATTAATTTGCTAGTAGCGTGTAAACAGGGCTAGCATATGCTGAACCAGGGTAGTAAACTAAGATAAGGCAACGGCTTACTAGCTTACTTACTAATACTTGGTATCATAAAGCACTAGCTTCATGTCAACCAGGCATTACAGCAATCACTTTGTAACGGTCCACGGTCTCACGCAACACTTTTTGCTGAGTGCAGTGACTGGAACAAATAGTCAACATTCACCGGCTGAAGACCAATCAGATACCAGGGCCTGAATCTCGCTATCGAAGTTTTTTGATCGATGCAGTATATAAGACGGCTAGATGGCAGACCTCTCGGGGAGTCCGGTGCCATCGGAAAGACCGGCCGTAGCGAGGGGCCGGACCTTATCCTCGCTATTCCACATTCAAAAATAGTAGAGTGGCCTCTGCTTCGTGTATGAGCTTGTTAATATTAATCTCTTGTAGTTAAGTTAACCGTATGTATGCGTTAAGATTAGGGACCCTCTTCTTGACCGTATCCGGTCGATGGCACGTTTGACTTCCTTTTGCCTAACTGACTTAACAGACATATTGGACGTCCGGGGAATTGGACCTTCCGGGCCGTAAGGAAGTATTAAGTTTTTGAAACTGACACTTAGCTAGTTCTATATTTATTTTATCTGTACATCCCTCATCATCATCTTCATCTCGTTGTCCTTGTCCCACGTTATGTGGGGTTGGCATGATATTTTACGACCGGCCGCCTACCTGGCGTCAACCCCACTACCTGCCCACCAACAAAAGCATTCCCAAAGAGGGAATGCTTTTGTTGGTGGAAAGGATAGAACCGCCACCTTTCGGTCCAGTCTGTATATCCACATTAATATTATAAATCTATCTTCTTTCTTCATCCTCGAAATTTTTTTTGCAAGTAGGTAGGACTAGGCAATGATTACGAAACCAAAGATACTACATTCTCTGTCTCAGATATATCTTAATTTCCATGCTCTATTCTCTATTACTAAAACTATCACTATGTTGCGACGAAATTCGGAGACGACAACATGATTCTATCAGCCTTTAGAATTATAAATCCTTTTTTATGATACTTGATACCAGAATCAGAGATCTGTACATGTTATTACTATTCCTGAATACAGGTCTCGTTATCTGGTCAGGTGGACTGTTCTACTTCCATATGCTGAATGTCTTGAGAGGGCTGACAGCTCATGAGTCCAAAGAGGACTCTGGTGCCGACTGGGCGATGATGAAGAGAAATTTCGTGAATGTTTTTAGGGTGAAATGGTATTGGGCTGTCATTTTGCCGTTTGCTGAAAGCCCTTTCCAGAAGATGTTGATTTAAAGTATTAGCAATTATGTTTTAAATTTTAATTAAGTAAGGTTCCAATGTCCGCCCGTGGTTATTCGAGAAAGAATATTAGCCAAGCTATAAACTTGAGTCTCCTCTCCCCTCCAAATAAGCGGAAAGCTTGTGTTAGGAGTGGGTATGATAGTAGTTCAATGGGTGGGGATCGAACTGGTGACCTTTCAGTTTTCAGTCCGCACCTTTAACCATTGAACTATGGAGGATTTATTTTCATCCTGGGAATTGTTTCCGCAAGTAGGTAGACGAGTCCAGCAGCCGGGATCGAAAGTATGTTTGTTTGTTGGTTTATCCTTCAATCACGTCACAACAGAAATAAGTAGTGATTATTTGCATGGGTATATAGGAGAGTGACAGAGGATTATCTTTTAAATTCCGAAAAAACAGAGGGTTCTAGCAGGATATTTAAAAAACGAAGTCCATGAGAACGAAGTCGCGGGCATCAGCTAGTTAAGTACAAGGAAGCCCTAGACTAAAAACATCGGAAGAGAAATGCAACACTAGAGAAATACCAACTTTACTTTAAACGGAGATACCTACTCGTTCCGCTTCTAATTGCCAGTTTACTGAACTCCCAACTCGTCTGAGATGTACATAAATACATATACTCGTACGGTTCGCAAGTAGGTCGTGCAATAATGCAAGACTGTCTATGTCTACACTACAACTTGAGTACAACTCCATGTTAATTTGCAGTGTGAGAGCGATGCCATGCGGCGCGTTGCGTTGTCGCTGCGCTATTTTGCGGCGACGCTGCGGCGTCCTACATATAGTCAAGAATATTAAGAAACTTTACGACTGTTTGTTTTTACGGTTTTCTATTTTAATGACATCCATGACCCAACTGTAAGCGTAGTCTTATCAGGTCTCCAGTTTGACTCCTAACCGAGTCAATTAGTCATCATCAGCAACCCATCAACGACTCTCTTACTGAGCGCAAGTCCCCTCTCAGATAAGGGTTCCACTCCACTACGCTGGCCCGATGCAAATTATCTGAGTTTGCACACCTTTGAGGACATGGAGAACTCTGGCGCGCAGGTTTCCTCACGATGTTGTTCCCCCTGCTGGTCTCCTGACGAGGCTGTGACGAGCGACAAGTGGCGGTATAACCATTTCATGCTGGCTAGAGTGAACAAATGGCACAGGCCGGTGTCGGGCAGCAGCGGCACCGGCGCGATCAGTCTAGCCATGCGATTACCAACACGTCTGCCCAGCGTGGTCATTATGGGCAAACACACAAGGCCAAGGCCCCTAGTTCCCGGCGGCCTCGCTATTCCCGACCCTGGCAGCGGTGGTAGTAATGGCGGACATCAAACGAGTCGCAGGGCGCCGGATTTAGTCGGCGCAAGACTGGGACCTATGGAAGTCCGTGCAAGAGACCTTTGTCCAGCAGTGGACGTCTATCGGTTGACTCAGAAAATTCAGAGGCCAGGGATCGAAACCGCGATTCCCTGAACAGGAGACTACTATCGCTACTTTCATCTCTAGTCCAGATGTAAGCACTGTAATCTAAACAGATCTTGGGTTTGACTTCTAAATTGCCTCAAATCCTATAATGGTAAGTCTATATTATATAGACATACGCGATATCGTTAATGATAGTAATTAGGGAAGGTTCTCGTATAGACCATTCAAATGTGAACCAAACTATAACAATGAATGTTAGTATACGATGTTTCAGAAAATTACGGGGCCGTAACGTGCGACCTAATTTTAACATTATGTATGACGTGTTACGTACAATCACGTAATACACGCAATCGATGTGTGGCGGTCATATAAATTATAAATAAAACCGGCCAAGTGCGTGTCGGGCCACGCGCTGTGTAGGGTTCCGTAGTTGCTTTAACTACGGAACCCTACACAAAAAATTAATATAATCTCAATATTATTGCTGACCTAGGATAGTGCTTTTATTTTATTTCTGAATATTGAATACATTTTGAGTTCCATGGTTTAAATACTATAATATACAAAATATGCAACTTACACTACGTGTAATACCTAACTTAGGAAAAACAGATATAACTCTTTAACTAATGAACCCTACTTAGCCGTGATAGTTTTCCTTTAAAATTCATTATATATACTACTACTGTGAATTTTTTCTTGTATTCTTTATACAACCATTTAGCTGGCAGAGGGGGGGGGGGGGGGGGACACTTGACTCTAATAAAATTTAGCACTTTAAAATATTATATTTCACAAACGGATCCCTGAATTGAAAAATTGTGTTCCCACACACACAATATTTTTGAAAGACCTATTCAACGACACCCCACACTATGGGATAGACGAGAAAAAAAAATCATCCCCACTTTACATATAGGGGAGGTACCCTAAAAATGAATGTTTTGTTATAAGCACCGAACATACTTTCAAAAGAGAAAAAAGCTGTTATTTTGACATTACAAACAGACACTTCCATTTTATTTATTTGTATAAATATGAAGAAACTGAGGGCGTCAAATTTTTATGACGTGACAGTTCACTATTTTAAACAATCATTATTATTAAGTATTACAAGCTTTTATTACAAGCTTTTATTTAGCTTGACCAGTTTATTTAATTGTTTGTTTGGGTCAAATCTTGCAAGATTATTCCCACTTCCCGGTTTCTGATCGAGCTGAAATTTTGTATTTATGTGTAAATCGGATGACAATGCAATATTATTGTGACATGGAGCTGATCTGATGATGGAGACGGAAGATGGCTATCGGAACTCTGTAATAAAACGACATAACCCCATCGAGTTTGGGCTCGTTTGGTTCGTTATAACAAGTGCTCCTGATCCTAGATATCCAGAGTCTAATGATGTAGCTACTAAAAGCTTGCATTTAAAAATATTTTTTTAGCATCAAAGTAAAATTTATTTAAAATAACGTTTTTAAATATTTATATCCGTTAAATCTATATTTACTCTAAAATTAAAACTACCTACTACATTAAAATTAAATTTATTCTAAAATTAAAACTAAAATAAAAATTAAATAAAATCTAAAACCCCATCGAAGTCACTGCAGTGTGGCATGGTACCCAAGATTTTTTTTAATTTACACTTGTTGAATCTACGATACTGTGCACTTATTTGTCTCTTATTAGGTTCACGTGCGTCTATTTGAACTTACACAATTTGTTTTTGAAATTGATTGAACAGTAATAAATCTCACGGCAAAACACTTTGCTAATGAGGGATGTAGTTGGTAATAGCTACTAATAAATTATAGTGATTTTGTTCAAAGCACTAATACATCAATGTCCACCGCTTGGATAATAATTATACTTCTTGAATATACTGAAAACCGTATAGTACTTAGGTAAATTGAGTATGTAATTATTTAATATAAAAATTATTTTTAAAAAACCGATTTCAAACGCCCGCGCCACTACAAAGTATACATATAATTTATTGTTGATTTTCTAAAAACCACTCGACCGATTTCGATAAAATTTACCTAGGAAGTATAACCCTTTCAAACAAAAAAAGAATTTCCCAAATCGGTTCAGGAGTCTTCAAGTACTCGGTGAACATACATTAAAAAAAAAACATTCCGACGACGAGAACTTTCTCCTTTTTAGAAGTCGGCTAGAAACACGTTGAACCAAATAAATTCTAAATGCGAAAAATATAAGGACTAAAATTGTTTGTATACAACTTTCTATAATATGGAGGGGGTGGAAGCACGCTCGATGAGGCTTTTTAGGGTTCCGTACCCAAAGGGTACCAACGGGACCCTATTACTAAGCCTACGCTGTCCGTCCGTCCGTCTGTCAGCGGGCTGTATCTCGTAAATCGTAATAGATAGACAGATGAAATTTTCACATATTATGTATTTCTATTGCCGCTATAGCAACAAATAATAAAAATTAAATTAAATTAAAATATTTCCATGGGTACATGGAAATATTTTTATTTAAGTTTTTTTAACGGAACCCTAAAAGAGCGAGGCCCGACTCGCACTTGGCCGATTTTTTATTTATATTTCTACTGGAGTTTAATAGAAAAATGCAAACGCATTCAACTGGTTGGTATTTGATTTGAATAAAGCCGGTTGAGCGTGATTTTTACTCGTTCATTGAGTACTGCGCTCTCTAATTATAATATGCTTTTTTGTCGGTGACATATAGCTTTTGCAGATTAGTCATGCGTTGAACTTTCGGGTTATTCTGATGTGTTATTCATTGCTTAATTAACTTTTGCTCGCGTCTTCGTCCGCGTGGAGTGAATATGCCTGTTTTCTTCAACTTTTCATAACTTTTACACAAGCTACCTTAGTTAGGTGACTTTCTGTTAATTTCGTTTTCACGAACCTTTATGGGACACTTAAAGGTGAAAATGATATTGAGTAAGGAATTGTATTTAGGTGCTAGAACCTACATAAAGAGACTCCTACTTAGGATTTAGATTTGGCTGGTGAAAATTGGCATTAGATTTTTAAAAGCCCCGTGGAAACCTTCAGTTTTTCGGCATAAAAGGCAGCTGGGTATGTCATTCTCCAGGTTCTCCATATAATCCTCCATAATTATCCAGTGAGGTTATTCCGAGTTTTATTTCGTTTGATCGTAATAGTTAACTACGAAATTAGCATCAAAGTAAAATGAACCATAAAAGTATGATTCAAAGTCACAAATTCAATACAGACGATTTTAATTTGGAGCGTTTGAACGTTGGAACGAAATTGAGCTCTAATTCAATACTGTTATGGTTTATTTTACTTTGATGGTAATGTCATAGTTTATTATTCATGGTTAACTATCCAATCTTGCACTAACACTACAGACATCCATCAAAAAATTACGTCGATCAAAATAAAAGCCTAACGATTACTAAATAAGTAAGCAGGTAAAAAATATCATGAGCACGTTTTCCTTGGACAAGGGTAAAGCTGTTTTTACAAAAGCGCCTTATCGGGGGATTCAATAAATTCCCGAAGTTACATTAGCAGGAAAACTTTTTAAATTCCAAAAGTTCCTAATAGAAAGCCCGCGATCAAGAAAGTACCGGCCGCGGCTTTTGGATCCATTTTTAATCAAACATAATTAGGTCAAAGCAGTTAAAGAACAATTATTTCCCTCCGTCCACTGCTTCGATTCTATTTAAACATTTTTCCTTTTAAGTACGTATAATTTATAAGGATCGATTTTGTTAGTATAGGTACCTAAATAGATAACCTACTAGCACCGGTTACACGCTCTGTCTTACCTGACGACTTACAGTGCACAAGCCTGGTTTGCGCAGTTAAGCATGTGCGTGTGGACGGCAAGACGGTTGCCTGCGCAGTTCGTTGACTTGCGGAAGATTGGACAACGCGGTTCTCGGTTAAGGATCATCTTCACAGGTTTACATAAAAATCTTTACTTGAAAGTGACCAGTTTAAGAAATTAATCAAAATACTGACTAATTTGTGAGTAACTCACGTCCAACTCGGTATTTTGATTAATTTCTTAAACTGGTCACTTTCAAGTAAAGATTTTTATGTAAACCTGTGAAGATGATAATTCTACTGGCGCAATTAGAATGCCATAAGCCTTTTGTCCTAACTTTGTCGTATTAGTTTACAAAATGGGAAAAACCAAATTAAATTTGAATTTCGCGGGCAGACTCGTATAATCCACCTTAAAACTGCACATACAAGACGGAGCGTGTAGCCACGCTCGGTTGACAGTATAACATGTCATAATAATTTAATATGAAAAATTATTGAAGTGAAAACGTCTTTAGGCGCGTTGAGCACTTTTTGGGTGAGCAAAAAACATGGATTTCGCGTCATTCGTCACCTTCGCAATCGTCACCTGAAGATTTCAGTAAGCGTTCAACATTTTAGAAGTTCCCAAGCAACCTTGTACAGCGCAGCGGGCAAGCAGCCGCCTTCCTTACCGTTTAATGTATGATGTCGCAGGTTCGAATCTCACTCACGAAATCGTGACAATGCGCTTTTCTAATTTGTTTTTAATTATTAGCAAATCTAGTTTTCACTGCTATCGGCAGTCATGACTGCCAAGTGCCAATCATTTTTAAACCGACTTCAAACACCCGCGCCACTACAAATTATATAATTTATGGTTGATTTTTTAAAAAACGCTCGATCGATTTCGATAAAATTTTAATGGGACCACCTGGGAAGGATTCTGAAGAATTGATAACCTCCTCCTTTTTTGAAGTCGGTTAAAAACAAAATTGTAATAGCGGTGCTTGGTGGTATAGGTCCAGCTGTGTGCATTTCATTTTCATTGTAATGTGTTATAATTACTGTTCACTTAGAGCATCAAAAAGGTTTACATTCATGTATTTTTTTCATTCAATGTTCTCATTCATACCTGAAAAGATAACAGGTACCTATCTATTAATAAAATTGAATGCAATAGACTAGTGGTTCGCCCCGAACTGAGACCTCGCGATAACGGTTTCCCATAATTACGTCTTATTCATTCAATAGATACATGACGATCAAAATTGTGACCATTTTCACCAACCATACCTAAATGATCCCCTCTGTAGAAGTCTCTTTACGTAGGTAGCCCCTAAATACAATCCTAACATCCCAATGTCATTTTCACCATTAGTTGTCCCGTAGAGGTTCGTAATAGCAAAGTTGACAGAGCGTCAACTAACTTAACATAGGTAGACCGTAAAGGTTAGGGAACTGTAGTGAAATCGGGCCTCAATCAAACTTAGGTAGGTATAGTTTTTTGGAACATTCAAATTAAATTATTTGTACACAGCGTCGTCTATCGACACGATCAGAAAACATGTAAAAACAAACTGCAACGTGAAGTTTTATTGATGTTTGATATATGACTAAATAATAATTTTAATTGAATAATATGTTATTAAATGTATTAGTACTTGTCATACTAAACAATAATAATGTACACATAGCTGCGTTTGCAATATGAGATGAGAGCGCCATCTATTGACATCATTGTGAAGTTCTGTTAAAAATACTGCAGCTGATTAAAAGTTAAATAATTTAGTTTCTTATTAAATTTATCTAATTTTAGTATTTGTTGTTCAAGTACATATAACGCTAATAATTATAAAACTTTCAAGCCCGGCCTTTCAACGGTTAATCCGTTCTGAGTTCAAATATAGTCTCCACTTTGAAACCCCACCATTTCGTCAATTTTAGGAAAAAAATTAAAAATAAATACTTTTGTACTCTGTTCTAAACTATGTTTAAAATGATATACCGCAACCCTATGAAACACTATAAAAAATATTTTACTTCGCATTCGCTTCTATGAGAGCCCCCCTTAAAAGAGCCTTAAAAAAATATAAAAATCTGTATTTCATAAAGATTTTTATATTTTTTTTAGCCACTTTCGGCTGAAGGCCATCGGTTTACATATTTATCTAAAACTGAAGTAATTGCAATCAGTAATTCAGAAGCTATAAGGCTCTGACATACGGACGTTCGGACAAGTGCATATTCACTCAAGTAGAGACAGAGACCTTCGCTTCGCTCAATAATAAAATTATAGATACGATTTAATGATGAATGTAGCAATAATTAGTACTGTTTCGTAAATTAAAGGCTCCCGCAAATTACGATCGCGACACATAGTGCTAAATTATTATTTACTAGCTCATTAAGGTATGTATTATTTTATTATGTACAGTACCTGGCAATATATATTGCCGGGTACTGTACTCTCTCATCTGGTTGATGGTCCCACTTATAATCCACAAGCTTTTGCCCACCACTTCGTCCGCGTGGAGTTAGGTTTTTAAAATCCCGCGGGAACCCTCTGTATTTCCGGGATAAAAGGTAGGTAGATAACTAACTACAGTGGTAGACAGAAACGTTTCCTTGAAGTAGTCCCCACAAGGAATTTAACTACTCAATCAATCGGATACTTTTGACAGAGTTATCTTTGCTTCTGGGTTGTTGTGACGTCAGTCATCGTCGTCGTTCTTCTTATTTTAAGGTCTTGCACTGCAGTGAGACCTAAAAACAAGAAGACCACCTCCTCCCGCGGGGGGACGCTCCTCCACTTTGACAGTTGATGGCTCCACCACAGTTGTCCGATTCACCACTTTAACCAAATCTATCCAAGTAGGTGAATTTCAACAAAGAATGCCAATGCCATACAGAATGCAGAAGACGCTGCATTACAAGTACCTATTTATTATTTACTAGCTATTGTCCGCGGCTTGGCCCAAGTTAAGTTTGATTTCTCAAACTCCTATTTTACCCCCTTAGAGGTTGAATTTTCAAAAAAAATTAAGTGGCACTCGGGAACTGCCGCGGTAAAGCTATTGCATAGCATTTTTTATCAACTTATGCAATTATAATATTTATGCAATATTTTTTTTTGCATGATAAAAAGTATGCAAAAAAATAATTAAAAAACAAACAAGAAAAGCGCACTGTCACTACTTCGCGAGTGAGATTCGAACCTGCGACACCGTAAAGAATGCGGCCGCTCGCCCACTGCGCCAAACAGAGCTACTTGTGAATCTCTAAAATGTTGAACGCTGAACGACGGTGTTGGGTTTATTTTCGTTACGGAATTTCTTAATTCGGTCGCCGCGCTCAAACTGTTTGTCCTAGTTCAAAGCACGCGATAAAAGCTATGCAATAGCTTAAAATCCTTTCTTAGCGGATGCCTACGTCGTAATAGCTATCTGTCTGCCAAACAGCGCGATCTGTCCAGTCCTACTTATGACATTGTTTTAATATGAGTAGGTATAATGTGACGTCCTGAGTTTCTGATATATCGCTGCCGTCACGCGTTCTGTCTTTCCAAGCCTTTACGGTTAACAAGCTTTTTGCCGCTCAGGTATAATACTGATTTAATTAAGCATGGCTTACAAAATCACCATTTGCAGTAATCTCACAGTTATTGCGTGTGGCAACATGGAATGGTCCATTCGGTACAGATATTTGTTTCGTAAGAGCCCCTTTACATCATCTGATACGACATTGTCTTTAGCCGTCGACACGATACTTAGACCGACGATATATTGAGAGTAACATATTCCATATTACATATTGTATCCCATCCCAAGATGGGATACAATATGTAATTTTGTTAGTTCTGGATAAATTCCTTTCCGCGCTGAATGCGAGGCTAATAATGTCAATGCGCAGGTCTCCTCTTAGAGAAGGGTTATAGGCCATAGTCCACCACGCTGGCCCAATGCGAGTTGGCGGACTTCACACACCTTCAAGAACATTATGAAGAACTCTCAGGTGTGCTGGTTTCCTCACGATGTTTTTCTTCACCGTTGAAGCAAGTGATATTTAATTGCTTAAATGCACTTGACTCCAAAAAGTCAGAGGTGCGTACCCGGGATCGAACCTGCGACCCCCCCGAATAGGAGACGACAGTCCTAACCACGAGGCTATCACTGCTTCAGATTCAGACTCATACATTTTATAAAATAATAACTAGCTGATGCCCGCAACTTCGTCCGCGTGGACTTAGTTTTTAAAATTCCTGTGAGAACTTTTTGCTTTTCCGGGATCAAAAGTAGCTCATGTCACTCTAGATCCTCAACTAATACAGTAGCTCCGCTGTCGTGTGGTTGGAGTGCAAAGCAACAAAAAAAAACAGCATTTATAGTATTAGTAAGGATTTTATGTAAAATTATGACACGTGAACCATTCGATATCGTTTCTATCTTAATACTTTGAGCCGGCCGGCATCCACTATCGATTTCATATCGGATAGCGTAAAAAAGCTATTGCACGTTTATAATTTTGCATTTGTAGATTCAATTCACTAAGTGAGAAGTTTCTAACTGAGTGGCAGTGTAAAGAGATTATATTTTCTATTGTATTAAAAATGTCGTTGAAAAGTTTTGTTCTTTTTATGATTATGTGCGTCTGCATAAAGTCAACCATTCAAGGTAATGATTTATTTTTTTATCTTTTACCATCAACTACTAAAATGCGCCTATTATTTGTCTGAAGCTACATCAAAATCATATCATTAAAAATACGGCCCATAATATACACGCAACTTTATACAAAATATATTTTTTTGTATCGAACTGAACAAATGAAGAAGAAGAAATTCGTTTTTCTCAAATTTTGTACATAGGAAACTAATACTAAATTTTGACATGCTTACCATCGGCCCTGTGGCGCAACGGATAACGCGTCTGACTACGGATCAGAAGATTCCAGGTTCGAATCCTGGCAGGGTCGCAAGAAACCTATTTTTTACTTTTATTTTTTTGTGCTTTTAAATAAAGTTAGAACTATTTTTGAACATTTCTGTTTTTTTCTTTTTTTTTTATTATAAAGTACTTAGCTTATCCATTAATAATGTACTATGTTTATGATACAATCCTACTGTCATCCCATGTCATAAAGTCAACTGGTGACCGGTCACCGGAGGGTTGGTAGTTGCCTTGGCCACTTTAATAATAATAATAATAATTATTATTATTATTTTGGCCATTCGATGGAGTAACGCAGCCAGTGTTCTGGCCTCTGGGCACATTCTTTTCATTCCAGTAAAGTAGTGAGGTTGATATTTTTTATAGAATTTAAATTTTTATATTAATTAAGACTAGATGATGCCCGCGACTTCGTCCGCGTGGATTAAGCTTTTTGGTTTCCCGCGGGAACTCTTTAATTTCGCGGGATAAAATGTAGCCTGTATGTGTCAATGCCAGCTATCTCCATTTAAAATTTCAGCCAAATCGGTTCATTCGTTGTGGCGTCAAGGAGTAACAAACATCCATCCACCCTCACAAACTTTTGCATTTATAATAGTAGGACAGGATTTTGTTATAATTTAGATTTTAATCAAATAATTTAAAAGTATAATAGTGAAATAAAATGAACATTGTAAAAAAGAAAATTAAGTGGCACTCGGGGACTGCCGCGGTAAAGCTATTGCATAGCATTTTGTATCAACTTATGCAATTATAATATTTATGCAATATTTTTTTTGTCATAGTAAAAATTATGCAAAAAAAAATTTAAAAACAAACAAACAATAAAAACGCACTGTCACTACTTCGCGAGTGAGATTCGAACCTGCGACATCATACATAAAGCGGCCGCTCGCCCACTGCGCCAAACAGAGCTACTTGTGACCCTCTAAAATGTTGAACGCTTACTGAACGACGGTGTTAGGCTTATTTTCGTTACGGAATTTCTTGATTCGGTCGCCGCGCTCAAACTGTTTGTTCTAGTTCAAGGCCCGCGATAAAAACTATGCAATAGCTTAAAAATAATTACAATAACTAGATGATATAAAGTTGACTATATTTTCAAAATAGAAAGATTCCTTAATAGCATGCTTACGAAGGCGCTGATTTGCGAAAACACTTCCCAGCGGTGATTTACGAAATGCAGTGAGAATTTTCACACCTTCCTCTATAAATATCTTATTCCCTTGGCATACTTATTCAGTATAAAATATTTACCAGCCCCTTTAAAAGTAGGTATAATTTTTATTCATAGATTTTCTATGAATAAAAATAATACTTTATTAAGTATAAAAAAAAATTAAAAATGTATTCTAAAAGAGTCATAAACTTACTTGGAGAGTAAAATCAGTGGAGATTTGCGTAAACAAGAGAAAATGATAACGAAATTGAAAAGTATCGCGAATAACCTTGACGTCAGCCAGGTATTCGGTATAAACAATTTTTTTTAAAAAACCGACTTGAAACGCCCGCGCCACTACAAAGTATATAATTTATTGTTGATATTTTAAAAACCGCTCGACCGATTTCGATAAAATTTAAATGGGACCACCTGGAAAGTATACCCTTTAAAACAAAAAAATAATTTTCCAAATCGGTCAAAGCGTCTTCGAGTAATCGGTGAACATACATAAAAAAATAAAAAACTTGAGAGGTGTCAAGGGACACCCGGTTGGAACGTAGCTCCTTTCGATTAATTTTAGTGAAGGAATTGTAATAAACTAGTGGTGTCATCTAGTATTAAATTGATTAACTACGATGAATTATATTATTTAGTTTATTTCTATTGCACTGCTACAAAACTAAAGAGGTGGAGTTACTGTTTTTTCACAGATGGCGTTAGTAGTACAATAACATTTTATCCAATTTATACAATAAAAAATTAGGGAAAAATTCCACATTTAGAAATTATTTAAAATAAAATTGAAAATAGAAAATTCAGTCTGTCGAGTTGGGATTCGAACCATCGACGTTGAACTTTTAGGCGACTGCCCTTACCACTAGGCCATGCAGACGCCGTGCTCTAAGGCGAAAATACCGAACACAATGCAAAATTCACATTCAACAAAAAAGTGTCGGTTTCAAAAATGTGTCGAGTGTCGGTTCCTTAATTTTTTCCGTCTAGCCCCCTTCCGTACCGCGCGATAAGGAACTACGTTCCAAAAATAAAAATAAAAGATTTCCAACGAATTGAGAACCTCCTCCTTATTTGAAGTCGGTTAAAAAGACAAAGGTTATCTTTCACAGCGGTATCTGCGCAGATTATATAGACCTGCGAAAATATTATCCGTAAGTTTTTGTTCGGCACAGCAGTCATGGTGGCGTCCACTAACTTAAGCGAGATAGAATGACTCTCTAGTTCTTGTTTAGCAAAAATAAGGAAAAGCAATAAGGCCTGTATTTCATTAGTTTTCAGTGCGGTGACACGGTATAGCCTATCGGTATGGTACCTACTTACTTGTTTCTGCCGTAACGAATATTGTCGATAGGTAGATACGGCTACCTAAACTTTAAAAATAGTTTATCTACTCCAGCATCGAAAAGTTCCAATTTCGAATTTAACAGCTGAATCGAAATGAACCCTCTTTCGGTTTTGCTTCTCATTTCGTTGCAGTTCGTTGTATGGGAGCTGAATCGAAATGGTTATCTTCTTAAAATAGGATTATCTTAAAATAGTTCTGGCACTTTTGTACCGTTCATACGACAGAGGCGCCACAGGCGGCTGGCGGCGGCTTACGGAGTTACTTTTTGTTGACAGAGGCGCTACAGGCGGCTGGTGGCGGCTTACGGAGTTACTTTTTGTTACTTTATTGAGCCTACGACGTATTTTGTTAATGATTTTATTTTCCTTGTCGTAGATAAAATCTTGTATGCAACTGAACGTAATTAGTCATTTTAATTCTCGTACTATCCTATTTTGATACTCGGCAAGCCTCGTATCAAACAACAGCACTCGAATTAAAATGATCCTCATTACGATGCAGTTGCATAAATAGCTATTTTGGAACGTAAGTTCCTTATCGCGCGGTACGGAAGGGGGCTAGACGGAAAAAATTAAGGAACCGACATTCGACACAATTTTGAAACCGACACTTTTTTGTTGAATGTGAATTTTGCATTATGTTCGGTATTTACGCGGTAGAACATTGGATCTCCGTAGCCTAGTGGCTCCGGCAGTCGCTTAAAAGTTCAAAGTCGATGGTTCGAATCCCAGCTCGACAGACTGAATTTTCTGTTGTCAATTTTATTTTAATTAATTTCTACATGTGGAATTTAAAAGGTTCCACTTTTTGCATTGAAAAAAAAAATTGAATTTTTTAAAACATTTTTTCAGCTATTTAACACATACCTACCAAGCTTAATTTAATCGTTTACTTAATACTACCTACTATATATATTACCTAACCACTATTTCCCATAAAGAGTTTTCGAATCCGCATGAAAGGAATTTTAGTGTAATCGGCTGCCGTGAATGAATTTAAAAATTCAGTCAAAGCCTTCCGTCTCCTACAAGTCCTTATATTATAGTATCTACAGAGGGGAGCAATTCCTTTGTCTTAGAGGAAATCAAAGACCCTCGCTGGGACAAGGTGGCCTCAATTTGCGAAATTGCCTTTAGTAATTAAGTTTGCTTGCGTGTATAATGTACGAGTTTGCATGTCTCATGAAATGACAATGTAATTTATGTCATAGCTTAATGTCTCAACATCTCAAGTATATAGCACAGACATTGACCGGGTAAAACACATAGGTATCAGATAGGTAACATTATTTGCTTATACAAAATTACCAATTTTATTTGCCCCGAATTCTGTGATCTCTCTATTTATATTATGGGGACTTTTTACCTTGGTATAATCTGAAAATATTACATTTATAGAAAAACAAAATTTTCAAAAAAAATCAAAATTTCGAAAGCTAAGAAAAATACGATCACAAAATCACAGAAATTAAAGTCTTACAAAATCACAAACATACGAAATCACCATAATACTGTAATTTCTCTGTGACAAAACTTCTTTTTAGTAACGCAAAAGTTGGTTTGTCCTTCAGTTACGATTTACGCTACGGAGCTACGGATCTTTGGAACTTTGATACGCTACTGTTTCGAGTTTGGAACGTCACTATATTTTTAAAGTTAGCTAGGAAATGAACTGAAAATTAAGTTCAATAACATTCAAAAGGACACAGTAACTTGGAACGTTTTTTACCTGTTGACTTCTAGCAGTTTTTTATAACATTCAAAGTTTTTAGTATCGGTTTCCTACTCTTTATTAAATGAGTACTAATTTGTTTATATCAAGGACTCTATATGTTTTTTACGAACATTATTTTAGATACATTGAAATCTGTGTACTGCACAAGCGCAAGATAAATACCATTTTTGTACACACCGTAATTTATGTTTTCACTTTTATATATAAAGTACCTGCTGTTTACATTTCACTTTAGTTATGTTGAGTTATTTCTAAGGACGCGAAACGATAGTGTTATGTCAGTGACTAATGTTTTTTACACTTAATGGTTGATTTGGGTTAAAAATTCAAGGAATGTTCTAGCGTTATTACTTAACCGTTGACACAACTCGTCCTGATTACCAAAACGGGTAGCATTATCGATACGGTGATTTAGTAATGCATAGTTTAATGATTACAACACCCTAACCTAACTAGACTGAGTTAGACACGGTCAGTTTTAATAGGATATCCAGCTGAGGTCGTCGTGTGTTAGAAAAGGATTAAATACGCAGTTATAACATAAATAACCCTCAATGTAACACGACGGCATTTTTAGTTATATTTAAAATATAAGTGAACAAAAATTTCGTGAGTGTAAAATTTTTAGGTAGTTAATTTCAAAAGCGTTCTGGGGAAGTGAATGAATATTATTGTAAAGTGAAAAAGTGAAAAAATGAAACTGATTAAAATCTGCTATGTGTGGATTGTTCTTACGTTCGTTGTCCTACAAAGTGCTTTTGTAGGAAGTGAACAGAGCTCATTCGAGCTTCCGGTGCAATTGTTTGGTTTCCCTTTCATCATAATGGCGGTTAGGATCACCAATTTCATTAAGAAACTTTCTTACGCTTTGGATCCAGGTAATCATTTGAAATAACTACTTATACATAATATTCTTACTAGGTTTTTTTACTTCTTTCACACAATTAATATAGGTTCTTACTTAGAGCTTTTTTTTACCCGCATCGTAGTTTTAGAACATCGGTTAAAATATGGTCTAAAAATAAATAAAATACCTACATATACTTAAGTATTTTTCATTGTGAAATATTGCGTATTGTGTTTCGGTAAAAGCAATTTTTAGTGTAACTTATGTTAAGCCCATATTAGGTATACTATAAATTACATTGTTAAAGTTGAATTAAAATAAACTAAAATTTATAAAAAAAATAGTTTTACTAACTCATTATATAAAAACGATGTGGCTACTGGCTAATACATAAATAAGGCAATATTATTATACCTACTGTGGACTGTTGACCTTGAGCCATATTTATAGACTTGTAAAAATTTGGAAAGGCGTAGGCGTAGAGGTGACAGCCGTCACAACTTGTGTACCTAACACGAAGTTTTGACGGCTGTTACCTCTAGTCACAACTTAGATGTTATTCATTTTAACGCTTCAATTTAGTAATGGTGCCTTCTAGGTATTCAATAAGTGAACTTACTGCCGCACTCAAAGTCGCTAATCGTTACTTAACGACTTAATGTTGGATTTTAAAAAGTTTCATTCTCAGAAGTTAACGCTTCGTCTGGACATTAATGACAATTCAGGAATAGATTTAATGATAATTAATTAATAAATCATTAAATAATAAAATTTAATACATGCGGCTGAGTGCGGCAGTAAATCAAAAGTCAATGATTAATTAATCATAATTTAATGAATGACTCTGAGCGCGGCAGTTAGATGAACAACGAATGATGAACGATTAACTTGATCAAGGTCAATTTGGTTTGATTTCAATATGATCAATGAACCAACAGGCAGTCGTTTAACAGACGCCCTAAACTAGAAAAGTGCTGGCACTGGAATGAAAAATATCGAAGAAAATATCATGGTTTCAGTAGGTAGATGCAGAGATTACACCAAACGACAAAACTTATTTTTAAAAATGTACTTACTTACTTACTTACAATATTAATATAGATAAAGCTTCAAAAATACAAAATGGGACTTTAATTTTATAATTACTTAATCATTTTTATAATAAATCGACCTAATCAATCCCGATCTAGTCTATAAAATGATGCGAAATAGGCCCTAAATCTCTTGTTATCGGCACGGATATCGATTTCTATACTTCACTAGCTTTTGCCCGCGGCTTCGCTCACGTTCGGTTCGATTTTAAAAACCTCTATTTGACGCTCTTAGGGGTTGAATTTTCAAAAAACCGTTCTTAGCGGATGCCTATGTCATAATAGCTATCTGTATGCCTTTCAGCCCGATCCGTCCAGTGGCTTGAGTTGTGCTTTGATAGATCAGTTAGTCAGTCAGTCACCTCCTTTTATATATTTAGATAAAGGACTATTATTTTGAACTATCTTATCATACAAAGTATAATAAGTTCAAAGTTTCACTTCCTGTCCCAAGATCAAAGTTCAAAACTCAACATTCCATCAGTTATTGGCTATTATTCTTTAAGTGGAGTTATGCGGTTAATCTGATGTGACAGATCTCGATAACCTACTTCCAGCTGACCGCATGACGTAACTGACGTATTGACTAACAATCTGAAGCGGGGACGGACAATCTTTCCCACCAGTCCAAACACAGCCTTACTCTCACTTGCACTAAACAAACGTGCAAAACTCTATAGAATTTTGCACTAAAAATATTAGTAATCACAGTGGTGTCTTAATGAATTTATAGTTTGCGAAATTTTTCTCTATATATACTCGTGTCTGTTAAAGTGTTTTCTTGTGTATGAATATAGTATGTTTAGGATATAGTTGAGCGATGTTTACGTTTCACTATATTTAATGTAAATAAGTTTTGATAATTTTATAGGTATATTGCTTTAGAAAATATTCACTTCAAATATCTATAA
Source organism: Oeneis ivallda (assembly GCA_029955525.1). Classification (NCBI taxonomy): domain Eukaryota; kingdom Metazoa; phylum Arthropoda; class Insecta; order Lepidoptera; family Nymphalidae; genus Oeneis; species Oeneis ivallda. Next base: position 11,698,111 of record JARPMR010000022.1, read on the forward strand.
ATAAGTGTTTCGTGAAGTGAAAAAGTTACAATGAAGTGGTACACTGTTATTGTTTCATTATTTTTCATTGTTTTCGTTAACTTTAACATAGTGTCTGGGCAAGATACGCTGTTTGAGCTGCCAGTGCAGTTAGTTGGTTTTCCTTTTATCGTGGGAAGTGTAAAATTTACAAACTTTTTGAAAAAGTTGTCATATTCACTAAGTCCTGGTGAGTTGAAAAAATTACGAAATTATTTTGTATTCATTTCGTCTGAATGTTCGGCTTTGAATTTTTATTCACAAATTATGATTACATAACAGGTATTTCTTCATATTAATGCAAAATAACCACTAGCTTAAAAGTTGTAGAGATCAGCTCTTGAAAGTCTCTTGCAGTGTGTAAATAAGTACCTATTTGCAGCAAATCTATTTCTGCAAGTTTAGCTAGTCTGATAGTTACTTCTGCAAAAATTGCGGAAGGTTTTTGCTAAAAATTATTAAATATATACCTAAGGTTCATATATGTCACGTCATGTTATGTGACGTCATAATATGCCAGTAGCGCTCCTTTGTCTAGCAGGAAACTTTAAGGCTCTATATTTCAGAGACAAGTTAAAATTTTCAAAATAGAAAAATAGTAGTGTTACTTAGCTATAATATTTATTTGAAACTAGCTGATGCCCACAACTTCGTCTGCGTTTATATAGTTTTTAAAATCCCTCGGGAACTCTTTGATTATCCGGGATAAAAAGTAGCCTATGTCACTCTCCAGGTCCTCAACTATACCCATGAAAAAAATCACGTCGACCCGTAGCCCTGCTGCGGCGTGATTGCAGGACAAACCAACAAACAAACACACTTTCACATTTATAATATTAGTAAGGATATAAAAAAATATCTGTTAAATGCCCTATTCAAGTACTTAAAAATGTAAATGTAACGAGCCATCGTCAAGCAAAACGTTTTGTAAGCTTTTACGACCGCTTCGCAAATAAAACGCTATAAATATGCGAAAAAGTGCATTCGAGTGTTTTACACATTTGCCGCGACAGCCCGAATTCATAAATGCCCGCTCCTGTTGGCAGATTCTCTTATCACACGAATTGGATTTTATATTGCTCTGGCTCTATTGATATGATAAGTTTAAATGTAAGTTGTATTTCATATTGCATCGCAATGCTTTATTGAATTTCAGTTTTATTTATTTTAGTTGCTGTGATTTTTTTCTCTTTATATTATCTCAACATAGTTCGTACGAAAGGCTTTTATTAAGTCCGTCTGAAGCTAAAGCCTTAGGCTCAAGCTAAAGCTCTTCTTTCAGTCTACCTTTGGACGTGTAATATCACGTGTAGTTATGCAAGAAGAGAAGTGTGTAACAAGACTATAATGGCCTGTTTCACAACTTGCTGATAAAGCGCCTGAAATATATGTAACAGATAAAATATCTGCTGGATAAACCTGTGTCATATCTTTAAGAGTTTAATTGCCAAATTCCCTTATCAGATACTTATGAAACAGAAATTTGAACGCTATGCCTGAGATAAGTTGTGGATAGGCTATCAGACCTTTATCACCAAGTGTTGAAACAGGTCCTAAAAGTTTAAAAATTGTAACCCACCTATGGAAAATTGGATATACCATCCGTGATATTGACTTTGTCCGTATGTAATATAACCTATATAACCTACTATGTCACCCGGACCATAACGAAACGATAGACACCTCATTAGTCATTCATCAAAGTCGGCTCAGTAGTTTAGGTGGAACATTCCTAAATAATTACATACATTGACTGTTAAAATCATAACCCTTCCTTAAGGCTTTGCCGTAGTCGGTTAAAAAGATAATATTAGTTAGTTTTTAATGAAGAATCATCTATTCACTCTATAAAATATTATGGTAGTAATAAAGAATAATCAAATAAAGTTTTGTAATTAAATAGTCATTTAGAATGGTAGTTAATCTAATAGTTTATTATAAATAAATGTGTTGGTTATACATACATATACTCAAAGAAATAAATGCACAGATAAACATAATATAAAATTACATCATATTTTTACTAACCACAGTAATGATCACACTCATTTCGTTTCGCCAAATATAGGTACTATTCAGATTCTTGACTTTTTAAAGTAGATTTCAGTATGTTGGAACCAGTTTCGCCGCTCTATTTGTTAGAATGCACGAAAACTATTATAAGTACGCTCTTGAATTTAATGCACTAAGTACGAAAGTTATTCATGCATAGAAAGCATTAATTACGCGTTAAATGATAGGTACTTTTTCCTTTGACCTAGTACAGCCTATATTGACAGCTTAAAGTGTAGCTATCGCTGTAGGTATTGAAAGAATTCTCAATTTTAGGTTTACAATATTATAAAATCCATCTGATTCAAGCTAATTTTCAATGGATTATTTTATATGATCAACAAAACATTGTTGAACTAAGTGTTGAACTTATTTATCAACCGATAGATGTCCACAACCGGACTAGGTTTCTTGCATAGATTTCCACTAGACACGGTCTTGCGCCGCTTGTATCCAGTGGCTACCTGCGACTCTTTATATCCATCCACCTAGTGGAAGGTCTGCCAATACTACGCTTTCCGGTGCGGGGAAAGCGCAGTGCAGGGTATTCGACAATCCATCAAGCGCCTTTGGCTCCCAACGACCATTTCGTTGAACGTACTATATTTTTTTAACAATTTACCGATATACAGAAGAACACAGTGCCTACAATTTGTAACTGTAAAAAAATTAAAGTCAGGACTTCCAAAAAGGAGGACGTTCCAAAATGGAGTAGGTTCGGCTGGTACCTTTTTTTACCTATTTACGTCCATTTTTCCGGGATTTCACAGACAGAGGATGCTTGCGAAATGGTCCCATAGAAATGTTAATCTTCAACTCCTCAAGCCTGATGCTGCAGGGGTACTGCCTACCTAAACTATGGGGATTTAGTAAATGTTGATTACGAATTAATATTATACCAAGTAGGTATAAACTACATCACGGAACTCTAGGTCCTAGTTCCTCAATCCTGATGCTACAGGGTACTGCCCACCTAAACTGCGGGGATTAAGAAATGAGAGACACGTTTGTTGAGTCGAGCAAGCAAGTCGGTTTTTTGAAAAGAATTTCTACTCTTGTATTTTACGTTAACAAAAACCTACAGATTGAAATAGTCTGAAAATGTATGTATAACCCTTTAAATGTAGGTATTATAAAGTTTTATTTAAACTAAAAAAAAATGATAAACGGACGGAAAAGAATAAGGGGCAAAAGCAAACCTAAACAATGTTAAACAAAGTAAAAGAAAAATCACCCTGGAGAACTTTTTCAGAATCTCCCAGCTCAAATAAGAGAGGAAAATTGTTCTTGATTGTGTTGAAAGTTGGAAGAACTATTTGTAAAACTCGAACGGATTTCGCGGATATCGATAGATTTTGCGAATGCATGAGTAAAAACACGGGCGTATATATAGCTTTGAAATGGGAGGGGTCCGGGTTTCCATAGTAAAAAAACCAGAGCTCAAATGTCAATATTTTTAATTGGAAATTGCTTACTTCATTATTACACGCAAGTATAATCGCGGGCAAACTATAATATACATATAACTAAGTAGGTACTTACCTACTTTTTTTTTTAATCTTAATTTCGTCCGACACTACTTAGAACAAATATGGTTGAGCGAAGCAACAAGCTGGATCATGCGTCATGCTCGTGAACGGGTTCCACCGGCGGGAATGGGGCTACTTTCTGTCTGCCCGTCTTAACATGTATTGAATTGTAATATGCATTTTTGGAACTTCTCATAGTAGAAATATTCTATTCTAACAACGTTGCATGGGAGAAATCGGCTTGGCATCTAGCTGCCCACAAGATGGTATAAAAAACTTAATATCTGGGTGACTGAGCTTTGCTCGGGTTTTTTTGGTTGTTTCCACAATGGCTTTTAATCTTTTTTCTGTTCTCTTCAGCAATTTTATTGTTTTCTACATTCATGCACTCTGTAACATCAAGCCTTTTGCCTTCCATGACCCTTGTTAAATTTGCTGCCTGCTCGACAGCAAATTTATCATATTTCGTATCTGCATGGTGATCAAAGCTCTCTAAAGCTTTCTTCCAGTTGGTAAATGGCTTACTAACAAAGGCTCCAAGTTCTTGATTACCACGACCGCCTTGCGTTTTTCCAAGTAAAACGCATACTTTGCAAAGTGCGCCCTGCATGACGTTTGAATATAGCCATGAATACCTAGTAGTCCAATGTCGTTGAAAAGAAAGTTTTTTTTTACCAGTGTCAGTGACTGGAAATTTAAATGTATCCGGCGGGATCCAAGGCTCATACGCTCTCAGCTTTTCCTCATCATTGCTTGGAGGATGACATACGTATTTCCCAATATCATAACCCGTCTTGGCTGTGGCTGTGGACGTAGCCAAACACAAATCCATCCTGGCTGTAAGAAAAGAAATACCTAACTGAAATTAAACAATACAACAGCACGTACAATACTTCAGAATAAATATTAAGCATCGGCAAACATCGGAAATGTCATGGAATCGTATTGTACATTACAAAGTTGATGTAACAAAAGTTACATTAATATAAACCATATCCATATCAAATAAAAAAAAATTCAAACCAAATTCCAACGATATTACATACGTATACGGCTCGAATTGATAACCTCCTTTTTTAGGGTTCCGTACCCAAAGGGTGCCAACGGGACCCTATTACTAAGCCTCTGCTGTGCATCCGTCCGTCTGTCAGCGGGCTGTATCTCGTAAACCGTAATAGATAGACAGTTGAAATTTTGACTTAATGTGTATTTCTATTGCCGCTATGAATACAAATAATAAAAATAAAATTAACCTAAAAATAAAGGGGGCTCCCCTACATGGATACATGGAAAAGGAGTCGAAACATAATTTTATTTTTTTTACCCTGGCAAGTGGGGTGTCAATGTCTAGAGCTTATTAAGTGGAGTTCAAATATAAGTATATTTTTTATTTTTTAGCTACAAAAATGAAGAAATGGGGGGCCGTCAAAGTTGTCGGTTTAGACCAATTTTGTTAGGGGGTCTATCTCAAAGATACGTTGGTCTATCTCAAAAACTAAACTAGTTAGGAATTTTAAATTTTGGTATATTATGTACTATGTATATTATGTATATAGTGTATTTAAACAACAAATACTAAAAACACCTATTTATAATTCTCTTTGTAAGTTGTGACCAAAACAAACGAGCATTTTTTCCCCATATGCTAATTTAGTACTTCCCAAGAACTAAGATATCTAAATATGTATCTAGTTTAAAAAAATTGGTAATTTGTACGGAACCCTAAAAGAGCGAGGCCCGGCTCGCACTTGGCCGATTTTTAAGTCGGTTAAAAACGATTGTAAAAGTAATTAATTGGTCCTAAAAATACTTGCAATTTCAACTTTATCAATTTCAAATCAACTTTGGGGACTGGGTATAATAATAATAAGCTAAAGTAAATAAGAGACTTACCTTTCTTCACTTCATCATCGTCAGTATTTGTGGATGGGCCCACTTTATTTACTTCTTCAGGATGATGAGATTCCACATTGTCTGTTGACGTATGTTCATGGGGATTCGGTTTCTTTTTTTTTTTCAGAAAAAAAACCCAAAAGAGATACCTGATATTTTGTCGGTTTCATACTTTTTAAGAGCGACACTGTTATCCGTATAAAAAAAAAAGACCGCAAATCGAAGCGAGAGTGACAAAGCGGACTGGCTTGGCTGCTTTGAACCAGAGTAAAGATAAGCAATTTGAACCTTTCCCACCGGGGGCCAGCGGCCAGCGCCGGCCGGTCTTTGTTTAAAGGAACTTCCTACCTACTTCGTAAAAACAATGAATTTGCCAGTTGCACATCTGTAAAGCATAATATGATTGTTTCTCGAAATGTCGTTTTGCCCTAGCATCTGTGACCATTATTGAGAGAAAGTAGTTTTTTTATCGCCAAGGAAATACTACACATTATTTTTGAGTTGTTTTTAATTTAGAAAACAAAAACAACAAGTAGGAAATACAGTGCGCAAAGGCGGTCTATCACTAAAAGTCATATGACTGCCTTGAATGGGGGGGATCCGGACCCCCTGGACCCCCCCCTTATATACGCCCATGAGTAAAAATAGAGATAGAGTAAACAGAGATAGAGTAAATATTAAAGAGTTCCACACTAGACGTTTAGAAGAGATAGCTTAGCTATTAGGACTGAGATCTCCTATTCGGGGTCGCAGTTTCGATTCCCGGCATCTCTGACTTTCCGAATAACGTGCGTTTAGCTAAGAAAAAATATCACAAGCTTATTAACGGTGAAGGAAAACATCACACTCGAGAGTTCTCCATAATGTTCTCAAGGTGTGTGAAGTCTACCAATGCACTCAGCGTGGTGGACTGTGGCCTATAACCCTTCTCTGAGGGGAGACCTGCACTCAGTAATGAGCCGTAGATTGGTGATGATGTTGATTTATAAATGATGCCAATTCTTTTGCTAATAATAATTAATAATATAATCATTGTTTCTTATTACAGCTACATACCGCTCCAGAAATCGCCGAGCATTGTCCTTAGCAAATGACTCCGAGCCTTTCGACTCGCAAGAGGTAGAGAAGTACATCGTAGCGGAATTCGGCGCGCGAGCTTGCGTGTTCGAGCGAGTTTGCGCGCATTATGCAAATCGAGCGCGGTCGCAGCCTAAACCTCAGATGGATTGGGCAGATGTTTTCAGGTAATTGTCTACACATTTTATATTTATTTAGAATAGAATAGAAATATTTTTTTATTCAAATAAACTTTTAGCTTTCGAATCGTCAAATGAATCTACCACTGCACACTGGTTCAAATTCAAATTTATTTATTTCACGTAGGCCAACCTGTGGCTCTTATGACAAGTCATGACTCTACCACCGGTTCGGAAAGCGGATTCTGCTGAGAAGAGCCGGCAAGAAACTCAGCAGTTGCTCTTTTCAAAATAATCATTTTGCAATATTATTATGAAGCTATTACATTGTAATAAGTTTTTTATACTATCTTGTGGGCAGCTGGATGCCAAGCCGATTTAACTTAAGCACTTTATGCACTACGAGTATGTTCGGATGCCCTTCGGACTTCCTACCGACAAGAAACAGCAAGAAACTCGGCGGTTGCTCTTTTTCAATACAGTTTACAATAGGTACTATGCTATGTATCCAGTGTATGCAGTGTTTCCACAATGAGGGCAGAGGGGAAGTTCTAAAAATGCATACTTACAATTCAATACATGTTAAGATGGGCAGATAGAAAGCAGCCCCGCCCCATTCCTGTCGGTTGCACCCGTTCGCGAGTATGACGCATGCCCCCGGGCAGCCGTTGCTTCGCTCAACCATAATATTTGAGGGAACGTAATAACCCGCATCACATAATATATACTTACTTAAAAAAATATTTAAAAAAATTAAAAAAAAAATTACTTGCTTTTGCCCGCACCTTCGTTCACGTGGTGTTAGATTTTTAAATTCCCGCGGAACCCTTTTTTTTTCGGGGTTCTGCCAGGGTGGTGGACTATGTCCTATAACCCTTCTCTGAGAGGAGACCTGAAGACCTGAGAAGTGAGCCGTTGATGGGTTGCTGAACTTGCTGATGATGACGGCAAATATATCTATCTATCTAAAAAAAAAAAAAAATATCAAACAATTATATTACTATCCGTGGATCGTGAGTGTACTTAGACCCTCAGTAGGTATGTATACGACTACACGATCAATCTTTTTTAAATCACAAAATTCTACTATTTTGATTGGTTAGAAGGTAATTGCATAACAATCATTACCTAACGGCAAAAACTATTCCAAGTTGGTCAAGGACGATTTTATTAGAATATGAATAGAGCGCGTAAGGTCGACGATCGGGGGATGACTAAGTTAAGCTAACCTTTGGCTATTAACCTCGTTGGCTAATTTGGCGTCATAACTGGAACTTCCCCTCATTGTGGAAATATTCTGTTCTATTCTATCAAGTTGCATGGGATAAATCGGCTTGGCATCCAGCTGCCCACAGGATAGTATAAAACACTTATTACATTGTAAATAGCTACATAATAATATTGCAAAATGATTAATTATTTATTATGAAAAGAGCAACTACTGAGTTTCTTGCTGGCTCTTCTCAGCAGAATCCGCTTTGCGAACCGGTGGTAGAGTCATGATGTGTTATAAGAGCCACACAGGTTGGCCTACGTGAAATTAATAATTTTGTATTTTGAATTTTAACTAACTACTATTTTGACGACCTTCCTGCTTCAGTGTAGAGCGCTGTGGAGTGTGAGTTCACATATTGTTTTCGAAGTTCTCACGATTTCTGGGGGGATAATAATTTCTGAAATATCTATAGTTTGGTCTGGTGGGAGTCTTTGGTCTTGGCTAGTTACCAGCTACCACCCTACAATCAAACGACGTGCTGCTAAGCCATTTAACGTACCTACCGGCTACTTACCCCCTCCAACGGCTAGCTGCCATACCCCCTTCCAAATCTAGGTAGGTACCACATACAGCTACCATCCAATTTATAACTACCATCTTAAACAGCATCGTCACTCACCATCAGGTGAGATCGCAAGGGCCATCTTGTCATCAAATAAAAAACCCCACTTACGTAATAGGTATCTCAGTCATAGAAATCTATTTTATCTATGGAGTTCGTTAACCCCGCATGCGTTGAAACAATAGACAGCCTTGACCTGGCTGGTCATTTAAAACTTCGAAACGATGGGTTTCTCTTGCAATACCAATTCAAATGTGTAATTTCAAGGACGCGCGATTTTACATCTGCTCACGCAACGAATAGTAGGTAGGTATCTACTATTCGTTAAGCTTGTTTTACATAGGTTATAATATTTGATTGAATGACTTGTTACGAAGTTTATCGAAAAACTATTTAATTTAGAAAGAACATTAGAAAATGTGATTTTGACATCCTACAAAAGTGAGTGTTTGTTTATTGGTTTGTCCTGCAATCACGCAGTAACGGAGCAATGGATCAAAATAATTTTTGCATAGGTATAGCTGGGGACCTGGAAAGTGACATACAACGGGTCTGCCCGCGAAATACAAATTTAATTTGGTTTTCGCAATTTGTAAACTAATACGACAAAGTAGGCTAATGGCATTCTAATTGCGACAATGGCAGTATCATCTTCACAGGTTTATATAAAAATATTTATTTGAATGTGTCCAGTTTAAGAAATTAGTCCGAGTATCGACTAATTTGTGAATACCTCTCACGTCAAACTCGATGCTCGGACTAGTTTCTTAAACTGGACACTTTCAAGTAAAGATTTTTATATAAACTTGTGAAGATGTTACTGCCATTTGCGCAATTAGAATGCCATAAGCCTACCTACTTTGTAGTATTTAGTTTACAGATTGCGAAAACCAAATTAAATTTAAATTTCACGGGTAGACCCGTTTATTTCGCCTTAAGCTACTTTTTATCACGGAAAAACAAAGGGCTTTCTCCAGAAAATCAACCTGCACAAAAGCTCAATCATGAATCATGGCGGGATATTTTATCAGAGACTATCTTTTACCCGCGGCTTCGCTCTTGCCATCTGTTAAAAGTAATCCGAAGTAGTGATTCCTATACAAAAGTACCAATTTTGATTATTTTCGACTTTTCAGCTGTTCTTTTGGGTTTAATTTTCAAAAATCCCTTCATAGCGGAGGCCTACGTCATAATAGCTACTGTATGCCCAGCGCGACCCGTCCAGTAGTATGAGCTTTGCGTTGATAGATCAGTCATTCATTTTCCTTTTAAATATTTAGGTATCAGTCAAATATCCAATTATGTGAATTTTCTCGGGCGTATTTTGGGACTTCTCGTTTCACGCGACGCGCCAGCGAGCCATTACACGGAATACCAACGAAGCTGACATAATTAAGTTACACATAGATCGGAGAACGTACGTGTAGCGACTCTTAAAGGTAGACACCAGTCTGCTCTATTATTTTTTAGGTTTATGTGGCCGGCAAGTAGGGCAGTGATGTAACGACTACGCAACCGGTCCGCGTATGGCGCAGTGACGCGGCGGCGACTACTTACATCGCGGCACGTTCACATGTCAGTGATACGTTTGTACTACTATATTACGTTAGTCAATTGACCTGTAAGACTCTCTTCACACGGCATTTGTACCACACGTCTTCTTTTCTTCGTCTCCTTCTTGCAGCGCCTTTGCTTCCTCTTTATTTAGAAAAATCTGTATCGCGCTGGTTGTGCTCAAGTTGAATCCATATTTAGAATGTTTAAGCTTCAATAGCCCAACGGTTAAAGGTGCGGACTGAAAACTTAAAGGTCGCAGGTTCGAATCCCACCCGTTGCACTATTGTCGTACCCACTCCTGGCACAAGCTTTCCGCTTATTTGGAGGGGAGAGGAGAATATTAGTCAAGTTCAACTTGGTTGATATTCTTTATTTAAAAAAAAAATAAAAAAATAAAATGTCAGTATTACAACTTTCATTCATTCATCTCTACCCATCGCTGGCCCAGCACTAGGCACAGATCTTCTTTCTAATAGGAAGGGTAAAGGCCAAGTCCACCACGCTGCTGGCTAAGTGTGGATTCACAGACATCACACACCAGTGATAACATTGATGAATGATGGATGGATGGAACTGCCATACCCCTTCCAAATTAGTCCGCTACCATCTTAGACTGCATCATCACTTACCATCAGGTGAGATCGCAGTCAAGGACTAGCTTGTCATCGAATAAAAAAAAACCCTCAGGCATTCAGGTTTCCTCACGATGTTTTCCTTCACCGTTGAAGCATGTGGTATGTAGGTAATTGCTTAAGCGCACATAGTCAGAGGGCAGACTAGCTACTTTTAGCGGCAGTGATCACTGCGTTTTTATTGCCTTAAGCGTTTTATGGCCTCTTGCTACTGCTCGCGTTAAAACGAGATCGCATCCACTGCCGCGTTAGTTGAGCGCGTGTGAATCGCGCTGCAGACGCAAAGGGCCATAAAAACGCTAAAGGCAATAAAAGCGCGCGATTGCTGCCGCTAAAAACAGCCAGTGTGCCCTCTCCCTAACTTATAAAACTCTTTCATATATCACAGAGCTTTAAATTTTATTAATTCGCGCTCGATGGCTATAGTTTTAACGTTGATAGAAAAACTAGATGGTTTCTAAGAATATATAAGGTTAATGAAGCTTATTATTGTTATTTTTATGTAATAAGATTATATGCGGAACTTTACATTGATAACAATCTTTATGACTAAAACTGCTAACAAGACCTTACTAGCAACACTCGAAAATACACCTTATTATTACATTGAATATAAATTTCCAAATTTGTACAATTATAACAATTAATATGGAAATCAATTAATGGCTGTTCAGACCGAATATAGTTTTAACTTTATGAAAATAAAGTTCAATTTTGATTGATTACTTTTAATGATCAGTGAAAGTTTAGCGCGGTCTTGCATAATACCAGCTCACCTCGGACGTAAAACCTAGAATAACTATAAAATGATCCTCGTAAATATTATACAGGTACATAGTTACTATAATAAATGAAAACAAAATACCATGTCTAGTTATATTGAGTTGTAGAGCAGAAGCCTAAAACCAGCCCGAAATAAGACCACTGAAGTCTGAAATACTTTTGCAAAATATGGATGAAGTATTAATTAAAACTTCCAATAAACAAATAAACTTTTTTACAAGTGCTTTTGAATCGTCGATGAGTCTACAACTGGTTCGGAATGCCCTTCCTGCCGAGAAGAACCAGCAAGAAACTCGGCGGTTGCTCTTTTCAAAACAAGTTTACCATACAATAGATAGTATGCTATGAATGCAGTGTTTCCACAATGAGAGAAAGTTCCACAAAAGCATACCTACCTAATTATAATTCAACACATGTTAAAATGGGCACACAGAAAGTAGCACCATTCCCGCCGGTGGCACCCACTCACGAGCATGACGCATGACCCAGCCATTGCTTCGCTCAACCATATTTGAGGGAACGTAACAACCCGCATCACACGACACCACCACAGAAATGTTTAAAGAGAGCGTGACATACACTTAGGAATAGGATATATAATTTCTTCAATGATTCTTCTTCTTCTTCATCAACCAATAGACGTCCCCAGCTGGACAAAGGTCTCTTGCATGGACTTCCACGAGCCTCGGTCTTGCGCCGCCTGGATCCAGCGGCTCTCTGCGATTCGTTTGATGTCGTCGGTCCACCTGGTGGGGGGTCTGCCAACACTGCGCTTCCCGGTGCGGGGTCGCCACTCCCGGGGACCCCAACGACCATCAGCTCTTCGAACTATGTGCCCCGCCCATTTCCACTTCTGTTTCGCGACTCGCTGAGCTATGACGGTGACTTTGGTTCTCCTACGGATCTCCTCATTTCTGATTCGATCCCGCAGGGACACTCCGTGCATAGCTCTCTCCATCGCCCGCTGAGCGGTCCTGAGCCTACTTCAGTGATTGACACCTACTATTTCCTGTTTCAGACAGTACAAGCGTTCATCAGACCAGGCCAAGGAGCTGTACCTGCTCAGCGTGTTCCTCGGCGACATCGTGGGCTCGCCGCAGCTTTGCCACCAGCTTGGCAAGCGGCGAGGGTGTGACGTCACTCTCCTAGGGAATACTAATTAATCATCATCAATAGCCTATAACAGTCCACTGCTGGACTAAAGGCCTCTCCCAAGGGGAGTTGCCCATAATCACCCCGCGGGCAGACGGGTTGGTGATCGCAGTAGATGGTAGTAGTAGCACAGAGGACGCTGCTGCCCGTTCTCTGTTATATTCCCTTAGTCGCCTCGTACGACACCCGCGGGAAGAGGAGGGGTGGTGACAACTGTATTCTGATCTGCCGTCACCACATGACAATTAAATATACATTAGAAAAATCATTATTAGTGATATAAAGAAAAAACCGGCCAAGTGCGAGTCGGACTTGCACACGCAGGATTCCGTACCATCGTATAAGATTCTAGAAATCTTATATTTCTTTGGAAATACTAAATTACCGCATCGTGAAAAATGTTCGTTTGTTTTGTTAACAAATTACTAACTGTATTATAAATCGGTGGTTTCAGTATCTGTTGATCAAATAAACTATATGGTACGCAATATACAGAAAAATCAAATTCCTAGTTAGTTTAGTTTTTGAGATAGACCTCGTCAGAAAAATGATCTAAACTTTGACGGTCCCCCAATTCTTTATTTTTGTAGCTTAAAAATTTATTTGAACTCAACATAATAATAATGAGCTCTAGACAATGACACCCCACATGCCAGGGTACAGAAATAAAATTTTATTTCGACTCCTTTTCATGTATGCCCTCTTTATTATTTAATTTTATTTTAGAGTTTACTCCTTAAGAATCGATTTTCATATATAAGGCGCCCGGTGTGAGAAAAATTTGAGGAGTAAAATCTACTTATGAATGACCTCGTTACGTTTTTCACAACGATGCAAATTTCTACCCTAACGTTGAGTAAATAAGGTTGGTTTTTCTATGGTCCGAATGCGAAAGAGCTTTCCGAGGGAAGCCGAGCGCGTACCGATCGGGTCCGAGCGGCGCCGAGACACAGCGAGCGCCGCGAATGCATTACGACCGATGTTTAGACAATCGTATTTAAGGAGTAAACTCCAGTCGTGCGTCGGAGCTGACACACACACTTTTTTTATTCTTTTTTGTTATAACGGCAAATTAAATAAGACTTCAATGCGTAATTCGAAGCGAATTTTATTTTTCATTTTAATAATTCGGATACTTAGGGCCGATTTCACCAACATAAAATAATTCTTATCCGAGCGTAGATACCTAAAGATATTTTGGCAGGTTTTCAATGCCAAAACTGTCAAAAAGCTCAATTTATTCCGCGATTAAATGTCACTCGACGTTGGTTAAATCGGCACTTAGTAGTTTTAATTTAGATTAGAGTTTATACCTAAGCTCTTGATTTTCAATGGAGTATACGTATATAATTATTTCATCTTATTTTAAATACAAAGATCTTGGTTCCAACTTCCAGTATCCTAAAACATTGAATAATACCTATTATGTTAATTTTCGTAGTATGTATTAGCATGTAAGTCGAAGGTTGTACCTAGTTAAAAATAGTGCTCAATTTATAATGTTAATGTAAGATTTCGATTTTATTTTTTATGTAAAATATTTTTAACTAGCAAAAGTTACCACATCAAGAAAGTGATGAAAACATAGTACGTAAGTTTTGTAAATGCAGTCATGTAGCTACTTGTTGATTATAACAAATTGTTACCATTTTGTTATTTTTAGATTAGAAATAAAATTAGAATATAATATATTGTAAGTTGGGTTTTACAGGTTGACGGTTGTCTAATAGTAGTTCTAGTACCATCGCGCGGTACCTGAGTATTTATTGCTGATGGATAAAATATTAAGATTGGGCAGTTGCTAAAATTGGAATAAAAGTGGAATAAATCATCTATAAGTTGTACTATATAATATCCCACCCCAAGATTAGTTCAAAGGTGTCAGTAAGTCCTAACACATTTTTACTCATAAAGTTATTACATGGCCGGCGCGCGATGCAATATTAGCTATTTATGCAACTGCATCGTAATGAGGGTCATTTTAATTCGAGTGCTGTTTTTTGATACGAGGCTTGCCGAGTATCAAAATAGGATAGTACGAGAATTAAAATGACTAATTACGTTCAGTTGCATACAAGATTTTATCTACGACAAGGAAGTAAAATCATTATCAAAATACGCCGTAGGCTCAATAAAGTAACAAAAAGTAACTCCTTAAGTCGCCACCAGCCGCCTGTGGCGCCTCTGTCAACAAAAAGTAACTCCGTAAGCCGCCACCAGCCGCCTGTGGCGCCTCTGTCATATGAACGGTACAAAAGTGCCAGAACTCAGAGCCTTAGCTTTAGGTATCCTATATTAAGAAGATAACCATTTCGATTCAGCTCCCATACAACGAGCTGCATCGAAATGAGAAGCAAAACCGAAAGAGGGTTCATTTCGATTCAGCTGTCAAACTCGAAATTGGAACTTTTCGATGCTGGAGTAGATAATAGCTATTTATGCAACTACATCGTAATGAGGGTCATTTTAATTCGAGTGCTGTTTTTTGATACGAGGCTTGCCGAGTATCAAAATAGGATAGTACGAGAATTAAAATGACTAATTACGTTCAGTTGCATACAAGATTTTATCTACGACAAGGAAAATAAAATCATTAACAAAATACGCCGTAGGCTCAATAAAGTATCAAAAAGTAACTCCGTAAGCCGCCACCAGCCGCCTTTGGCGCCTCTGTCAACAAAAAGTAACTCCGTAAGCCGCCACCAGCCGCCTGTGGCGCCTCTGTCGTATGAACGGTACAAAAGTGCCAGAACTCAGAGCCTTAGCTTTAGGTATCCTATTTTAAGAAGATAACCATTTCGATTCAGCTCCCATACATTACAACGAGCTGCATCGAAATGAGAAGCAAAACCGAAAGAGGGTTCATTTCGATTCAGCTGTCAAATTCGAAATTGGAACTTTTCGATGTTGGAGTAGATAAAATAATAATTATTATGGTAAGGCGATGAGGACACATTATAGTGCTGTAGTAAGGTGGAATACTAGGTATTTTTTGTGAAGACGACACAGAGATTCTGCAAGAAACGCCTTTAAACAAAAAAATAATAATTAAATAATAGAGCATTGACCGCATCAGCTACGAGATGTACGAACTTTATTAGTTTAAAATCGTCATTTATACCTAATGAAATGAAATTTTATCGCGACTGAAATGCGATTTATCGCGTAGCCTTCGCTTGCAATCGCCTTATCAGTGCGGCCCTGGCCTTATCTGTTAACTAGGTATTGTACGTGTGTGTGTGTGTTCATGAGTTAATTGCGCGCCCTAGTGTAACTTTTCCAGTTAACGTCGACGTTAAATGGACAGTTAGTAAACGTTAAATCTGTCAATATTATAGTAGGTAATGGACGAAAAGAGGATAATAATATTACAGCTGTAATATTTTATTCAGACGAGTCGCAATTAGCAGGGAACCACTGGATACAGGCGGCGCAAGATCGAGAGCTGTGACAATATTAAGGTCTATTTTGATAATAATTGTACGAGATAGGTAAAAATAAAATAATTTCAAAAGACATAATAATATTATGATACAATATATAAGTTCATACTCATCAGTAGGTATCATAGTTTAAAAAGAAAAATAGGTTTTATAGGTTAATCCTATTGTAATATTGTTTCATTGTTTTAAAATTAGAAGATTTAGAGATAATTTGGTGCCGTGAATTTTTCCACTAAGATGCCACTTCCTATGAAAAAGAATTCATTAAACAAAATCAACCAATAAAAATACTATATTATTATGTATTTTGTTTAATTTTATTAAACTCGATTGTTGTCCCAATCTGTTTTCCATTTTTTTCCTTTTCCAATAGTCAGTAGATTTTTGTGTTAGCGCCATCTAGTTTTGTTTCAAAGAACTACGCCCTCAATTTCAGTGTACGGTTCAAGTCTTCTCACAATCATCTATCTAGTTTTTCCTTATTCGCAAAGATGTCACTATTAGCAAAAATTATAATAGATTATTTTGTTGAGAAAATATGTTTACGTTGGATAAATAATATTGGTTGGTAATAATATATTGTATTCTAGTGCGGGGTCACCAATCTTGCATCTTGTGACCCTAACAACGTCCATGAGCCTTCTATTGTAATTTTTATTTTTCTTTAGGGTATAATAGTGGTAGAACATCACTCACTACATTTGGTATGGTAGTGGCGGTAGCCCATGTATTATTAGGTACTTACCTAAGTTTGCACTGTTGAATTAGTTTTGATCTATATTTTATTTTTTCTAAGAGATACATAGAAGTGTTTGTCAGCAACCCATCAACGGCTCACCTACTGAGCGCAGGCCTCCTCTCAGAGAAAGGTTAGAGCTTGTTGGGCTATCAAAATGCTGGCCCGATGCAAATTAGCAGACTTCACACACCTTTTGATAACATTATGAAGAACTCTCAGGTGTGCAGGTTTCCTCACGATGTTTTCCTTCGCCATTGAAGCTTGTGATATTTAATTTCTTAAACGGACCTAACTAGTGGTTCGCCCCGAACTGAGACCTCGCGGTAACGGTATCCCATGATTATTCATTCAATCGATACATGACGACCAAAACTGACATTATTATTATTATGCCCGTTTTCACCAAACATACCTAAATCATCCCCTATGTAGGAGTCTCTTTACGTAGGTAGCTCCAAAACACAATCCTAAGTCCTAACATCCGTCCCAATGTCCTTTTAGGTGTCCCGTACAGGATCGTGATAAAGAAGTTGACAGTAATCATCACCTAACTTATCATAGGTAGCCCGTAAAGGTAAGGGAACGTCAGTGAAAACATTGAATTATTATGTAGGTATACTAACGAGTGAAAACGGGTTACGGGCATCTGTACAAATCGTCATCTATCGACGCGAATAGAAAATATACAAAATGCAGCAATTAATTTGGCCCAAATTAATTGCTTAATAAATTGGGCCCAACTTAGCTTAACGTAACTTAACTTGGTAACAGCAGTCGGACGACACGAAATCGTGCCGAACCCATCAAGTTTTTATTTAAATCCTTTATAATCACATAATTTAATGAACCCGAAATCTCAAATTATTGAAGTTTGATATATAACTAAAGAATAATTTTAATTGAATAATATGATATTATGTACCTAAATAATAGTAGTCGACGCAAAACTGTTTTTGGGATAGATCGTAATCGTAACTCCTAGTAGTCCTAGTTCCATGGAATAGTTATGTGTGTATGGAGTGCGCCATCTATTAGCATTATTGTGAAGCTATGTGAAATTTACTGATGCTCATTAAAAATTAAATAATCTCGTTTCTTTATAATATTCATATAATTTTAGTATTTGTTGTTCAAGTACAGGATACAAGTGAAGTAAGAAAATAAGTAGAACTTGAAAATATATAGAAAATTTTCCCAGAGAGCGTCTTCAAGCGAGCGTATTAAATCGCCAATTTGGAAGCCCCCCATTTCGTCAATTTTAGGAAAAAAATTAAAAAAAAAATACGGTTGTACTCTGTTCCAAATTGTCTTTAAAATGATATACAGAAAACCTATGAATCGCAAATAAAAAAAAAATTCTTCGCATTCGCTTCTATGAGAGCCCCCCTGAAATAAAGATTTTTATAACTTTTTAAGCCATTTTCGGCTGGAGGCCATCGGTTTACATATTATATCTAAATTTGAAGTAATTACGTTCAGTAATTCAAAAGTTATAAGGCTCTGACAGACGGACGGACGGACGGACGGACGGACGGACGGACGGACAAGTGCAAATCGCTCTAGTAAACTCAGAGACCTCGCTTCACTCGGTCAATAATACTTGTGTAATAAATCAATACTATAAATTAACTTCTTACATTGAGCTAACACAATTCAACTAATGATGTGAGGGTGTTACGAGCGTCATTAGAATGTTCCTACCTTGAGAATACAGTTGCACCATTGTTACATTGTACATTGTGTACATTGTACATTATTATTACGTAGGAGCATTGTAGGAGCCAAGAGGACATACATGAAAAGGCAAGCATGCAAGCAGTATTAGCAGTGATAGCCTAGTGGTTAGGACTGTGGTCTCCTATTCGGGGGGTCGCAGGTAAGATCCCGGGTACGGACCTCTGACTTTTCGGAGTCAAGTGCGTTTAAGCAATTAATTATCACCTGCTTCAACGGTGAAGGAAAACATCGTGAGGAAACCTGAACATCTGAGAGTTCTTCATAATGTTCTCGAAGGAGTGCGAAGTCCGCCAATTCGCATTGGGCAGCGTGGTGGACTATGGCCTTTAACCCTTCTCTGAGAGGAGACCTGCGCTCAGTAGTGAGCCGTTGATGGGTTGCTAATGATGATGATTATGATGATGATTGTAGGAGCCTATTTGCTATTTTCATAGTAGTAGGTACCTACATACATATTACTGAAATGCACATGTTACGTTGGACGGGTCAAGCGGAGGAGGCCAAAACCCCTCTGCCCCGAAGGGGGGAAGATAGGATTTTATGATCAATCTAATATAATAAACGAGAAAGTGTTTTCCTTCTATCACGTCGCAATAGAGCTATGGATCGACGTAATTTTTTGCATGGGTAATGGGTATGGTTAAACTGACTGACCACCAACGTGAAATAAGTCTTATTCCGAGCGCTTTCATATTATTTTAACAGTATTTTCAATAAAAACTTTCAGAAAGCCCAATTTATTCCTCGGTAAAACGTCACTCGATGTTGCTTGATGATATCAAGAGAAAACGAGTCTAGAAGACAAAATTTTCTCGCGGCATGCAAGTTAGCTCTAGTACTGGAAAGACACACAAATAATATTATGTCTACCGTTTATCACGATAAATCAAAAAGTTCCCACGGGATTTTTAAAAACTAAATCCCGTGATCGCGTAAAAAGATAACAACGATATTATTAGGCCGAGAGACCTATCACTATCCCACAACCTGTACATTTTGTGGTACACTTTACTGAAAAACTATCACGCCTATAGATTTGTGATTTATCATAGTAATTTAAATTCATATCCAAATATGTTACCTGTCAAAAAAAAATATAATTTTACAACTATTAACTTAAATATTATTACCCGTTAGAAAAACTACGCGAGCCCTCACAAAGCTGAGCTTTTTGCTAGTTATGTATTCATAGAAAGATAATTTATTTTTGTGGTACGAATTCTCAAGTAAGTACCTACTTATTCGTCGTAAAATATCAAATTGAAAAATTCTTATGAAAATCCGACTTGGAGTATGTCCAAGACATGACCATGTATAATCAAAGTTCAAGACGTTCTCTTGTAAGATGGGACATTACTCATCTGCGCGTGACACAGTATTGGTAATGTAATATCAGCCGTAAAAGTCATTTTTCATCTTCATAGAGACGGGAGAATGCTGGCTGCGGCATCGTAGGAAAACACTCTAAGAGATAACTAAGAGTTGTGGCTTGAAAAGGGTCCAGTATGAACCTGCCTTTACAAAAAACTAAATATAATAATCCTCCCTTTCACGTCCGCACTCAGATTTTTTAAAGAACATTAGTCAAGCTGAATTTAACTAATATTTTCCTCTCCCCTCCAAATAAGCGTAAAAGCTTGTGTTAGGAGTGGGTACGACAATGTTTTGCAATGGTTACGGATCGAACCGTCAACCTTTTCAGTACGTTTTTATTTTCAGTTTGCAATTTTAACCATTGACGATTGTCGAGGCTTCATTCACTAATTATTATTATTACCCAATGATCTCCTTAGTACATCTATCTATTTCGTAGACGGCCGAAGGAAGATTTGAAATGTTCACATGCAGAGTCATATCTACCTACCTTATACTCTGGACTACGTCTAAATGACAGCTGATGCGTGATTTTTGGCATGGGAATAATGGAGGACTTGGAGAGTGATTTATGCTACTTTTTATCCCGGAAAAACAGATTGTTCCCGCGGAATTCTTAAACACTTAACTCCACGATCGAATTTTAAAGGCAAACGCTAGTCTACACCAATATTATAAAGCGGATTTTTTTTTGTTTGTTTGTTTGTACCGAATAGGCTCTGTAACTACTGGACCGATTTTAACCATTTTTTTACCAATAGAAAGCTAAGTTATCAAGAAGTTATGTTACTTCTATTTATATATTAATACGGCTAATAAATTACGGCTATAATTTATTTTCAAAATAATTAGAGATCTTTAAGAAAATTGCAATAATGTAACACAAAGTACCAAAATTTTGCCTATAAAATGCATTATTTGGCGTGTGCTGAGAAAACTATTGATGATATTATTATATAAAAATTATGTACTACTTGTATTAAAGTACTCATTATTCTCTACAAAAAGTCCCCGAGGGAACATATCTAACTGTCATATTTAAGTCACAATCTGCTTTTGTGTTCTAAAATTTAATTAAATCGCCTTTATTATCGCAGTATTAATTCTTCCTTACTAATACATATTATAGATGCGAAAGTGTGTTTGTTTGTTGGTTTGTTGGTTTGTCAGTTAATCACGCTGCAACAAAGCTACGGATTGACGTGATTTTTGGATAGATATAGTTGAGAACCCGGAATGTGACATAGGCATCCCGCAAAATCAAAGAGTTCCCGCGGGATTTTAAAAACTAAATCTACGCGGACAAAGTCGCGGGTATCAGCTAGTATCTAATCAAATAAGGTGGTAAAAGCATGCGACAGGCGATTTTTGGTGAGCTTTGTGAGGAAAACTATAAGTTCAATTTGAATAATTTCAAAGTAATATGTAATCTGGGTCTCTTATCTAAATTTACTTTGAGGTAGAAACACGATTGGAAAACAAAATTCTCGATAGAAAGTTTTCCCAAACTTTGCTCCAATAATCTCCTTTTTTTTCGTTTTAATCGGAAACGGTAGGTTTTTTTCCTGCTATTTTTTTTATTTGTGTTGATATAAATATTTACTAAAAGCGGTTTGAACTATTCTTTGATAATTAGCATTCATAATTTTTTTTAATCAATTTAACACTTATTAAAGATTTTTTCAATTCCCGCCCCCTGAATCTATAACTTCCATCTCTTTCCTAGCACTGCAAAGTATATAGTCCCATCACTATCGTACAACCCGCCCATTTTTAACCAGTTAACTGAAGGCCAGCGTTGGACGTGTGTCCGGATCCGCCAGGATAATATGTATTTTTTTTCGGTTAGGAAAAAATTAAAAATGCCTTGATGGCGCTTGAAAATAGCAGGTTGTAACTACTCATCGACCAAAAAATAAAATACGAAGCTTTTATCGTAAAACTTTACGTTGAAGAGCAACGCCATCTATTGGTCATTGACTAAACGACTAAGCAACATGATATAAAATTGGTTTGTTAAAAAGTTCGACGGAAATATGATTTGCGTGATGCCTTCGATTATTTCACAGACTTCTCCGTAGAGTGTCTAGTGTGGTGGCGAGGGTGACGGAGTGAATCCAATTGTTCAGGGTTCGAATTCTGACTTCAGATTATGTCTTTGTTTGTTTTTTTTTATTTACCATAATAAAATAAAATTGAAGTTTCTGCTTGTAATGTCAAGATAACAGGTTTATATAACTAAATGCATATTATGAAAGTAAATATGGTACTCTATGTGAATACTTAGTCTAGAAGGTGTGTCGCGCTACTAAAGAACGAAAAGAATCGGCCAAGTGCGAGTCGGGCCTCGCTCTCTTCCATCATGGAAATATTTTAATTTAGTTTTTTTAATTTAATTTAATTTTTATTATTTGTTGTTATAGCGGCAATAGAAATACAAAATATGTGAAAATTTCAACTGTCTATCTATTACGGTTTACGAAATACATTCCGCTGACAGACGGACGGACAGCAGAGGCTTAGTAATAGGGTCCCGTTGGCACCCTTTGGGTACGGAACCCTAAAAACAGGCCAATGAAAATATGCCAGTGTGCGTGACATGAGCGCCGCGCATGCGCGGCGTGGATTACTGAGCGTGCGTAATAATACCAGGTACAAGTAGTTCCAATAAAATGGGGACAATTATGTCATTAACTTTTTTTTGAATATTATATAAAAATAAAATTAATACTTTTTTATTTATTATCATAAAACAATAATTTTATTAATAATATTAACTCTAATGACTCATAGTATATAATATTTTGTATAAGGTAATTAGGGTTTTGTATTAGGTTTCCAAAATATTAAAAAATAAGCACCATATTGAATTTATTTGTTACTAGCTGATGCCCGCGACTTCGTTCGCGTGGATTTAGTTTTTAAAATCAGGCAGGAACTCTTTGATTTTCCGGGATGCCTGTCACCCTCCATTCTCAACTATACCTATCCAAAAAATCACATCAATCCGTAGCTTTGTTGCAGCGTGATTGACGGACAAACCAACAAACAAACACACTTTCGCATTTATAATATCACTCGCAGCATTGTTAATGATGATTAAAAGAGAAAACATATTACTGATGATATTATCAATTACGTTTAGCTATCATTTTTATAATTGTCATTTTTACCATACCTAACCAAAGACAAAATTACGTTTAGCTGCAATTTACGTTTTGTTATTCCACTGTCATTTGCGTTTTGTCAGATGCGTTTTTGTTATACCACGTTTTATAGTGACATGACGGAAACGCGGTCGAACGGGATAAAAAGTATCCTATGTCCGTCTCCTGGTTCTAAGCTACGTCTCCACCAATTTTCAGCCAAATCGGTTCATCCGTTCTTGAGTTATAAATAGTGTAACTAACACCACTTTCTTTTATATATCGACGGCAGAAAGCGGAAATGTCGTATCTCAAAATTTGGGCTAAATGACTTTTTTACTATATTGTTGATAAGTGGTGGTATATGTCTCGTCTTTCTACGATGAAAAAATTTAATGATACGCCATTGAATTTTTTCTAGTTTTGGTACTGCTTACATGACAAATTGTTGTAAATAGAGGAAAAATCGCTATTTTTGAAAATAAAATAGATACGACAACACGTCCAACATAAATAACAGTTACACCATTATTTTACCCTGACGGACATTGATTTCAAAAGAGATACAGCATTTCAGCCGCCCCAAAATTTTACGTTGACAAGAATACAGCAATATGCTTTGAAGTGGTGAGTGTTTATCAAACAGTTACTACATTTCAAACATTTAATTTAAGAGCAAATATCTTACTTACACCATAATATTAGAGTATTGTTTTGTGATGAGTAATCAATACGCCACTCTAGATAGACCCGCACCCCTCCAATCCCGAGGTGTTTGCTATATTCGCCATTCTGATCGCGCGGCATCTGATGCGTAAGCGCCGATAGTGAGAAAGCGTATTTGTTGTTAACAAAAATATTATTTTAAAAGATTGTTAACTTATCGTTTACGTTTTATTTACGTGTTTAAAATTAATTATTATACTTCAGGAGTTCGGGTAAGTAAAAGAATATTAAAATTTAACCTATTTTTAGTTAAATGTTATTTTTTAGTTAATTTTAAGTCTGTATATTTACCATACCTACTATATCTAATAAGCAAGTAAAGTTTACAACCTTACCTGCTTATATTTTACATACCTATCTTGATTGTTAAGAAACATTAGGTAGGTACACAGCAAAGAAAGTGAGTGATGTTTTATATAAATATTATTTCACTTCAAAAATTATGGATTTTAATGCAAACTTTCATCCCCTTTTCCATCATTTTCTTAAGACGCCTAAAAATATAGTATCATGCATTTCACTTCGAAACTTCATCATCATTACATACCAAATTAATCCCCTTTTTCACCCGTAAAGGTAGAATATTTGAAATCGCTTGATGGCTTTTTAAGTTTATGCATTTCGTTTAAAAAATGACCAAACTCACATAAATGTTTCATCCCCCTTTTCATCCCCTTAAAAGCAAAATTATTACTTATTTATTATTATAGACGAGATGAATTAAACGCATATAAATAAAGTTTCATGCATTTCACTTCAAAAATGACGCACTTCTGTACAAACTTTCATACCCTTTTCACTCCCATATGGGTAAAGTATTTTAAAAGGCTAGTCCAAGTGCTTTATTATTACCAAATAGACACCCGTTAATAAAGATTCACGCATCATACTCCAAAAATTACCGAACTCACTTACAGACTTTCATTACTCTTTTCACCCCCATAAGGATAGAATTATCTTAAACACTGAAACACGTAAATATTAATTTTATTAATGTTAAGAGCCAAAAAAGCGTCAACGTTCAACAAATGATGACAAATGTTCAACGTGATTCTTTAACTGAACAGTTAAATGTTCGACGTGATTCTTTAAATTGACATAACTTTTTTATTTATGAACTATATTGAAGTAAAACAAACACTGAGTTTGAAGTGAAGCTTACCACAACACCGTAGCCGTTTCTGAGATTAGTGCGCACTAACGCAAAGACATACAGACAAAAATTCTAACAATCATTGTTTTGGGTTCTGTTCTGTTGATAAAGGCCCCTAATAAGTTTTTCTCATATATCTTCACTGTACAGACAACGATCAGTTACAGTTTTATTATAATATATCATGTACTTATAGATAATTTATAATTCAGAATATAAATCAAACATTTTATTTTTATAAACTTATTTAATTAAAATCACATACATCAAAATGGCCATGTTTCGAATAGCAGAATATTTGAGATACAGCAGATCGTAGCACGAAAACTTGTATCTACTTATTTTAATTGGTCATACATTTCACCTTACAGTTACAGCTTTTCCGCTGCTCGATATTTAAATATCAACTGCTGTAACTCGTAAAAAATCAATGAAGCAGTAACTTTAGGACATTCCTAATAACTGTATCAAATAACGTTTAGATTCATAGAAATTTCTTGCAAATTTAAACATTCTATCTTTATTAATTTACGAGTTATGATTTTTTCAAATAGTTTTTTGGCTCTGGTGTAAAACTGGATTTTTTGAGATACGCCAGTTCCGCTTTCTGCCGTCGATATCGTAAAAAACGAACGAATAAAATTTTGGCAACCACTTCGTCTTTTTTGACGCTAGGGGACCCTAAATATCGAT
This sequence comes from Oeneis ivallda, assembly GCA_029955525.1. Taxonomy (NCBI): domain Eukaryota; kingdom Metazoa; phylum Arthropoda; class Insecta; order Lepidoptera; family Nymphalidae; genus Oeneis; species Oeneis ivallda. The sequence continues at coordinate 11,723,772 of JARPMR010000022.1, forward strand.
TTTGAATTACATCGATGCAATAAAAAAGAATTTCAGTATGGCTTTTTTTTATTTATTTTTTATACATTATTATAGGCACACGCTTGACCACTATCATACCTGATGGAAAGTGATGATGTGGCCTAAGGTGGAACGCGTTTGCCTAGAAGATGCCTATTCACTCTTGCTTTAATGATACCCAAATAAGTCTTCGGTCTTGCGCCGCTTGAATCCAGCGGCTCCCTGCGACTCGCTTGACGCGTCGGTCCACCTAGTGGGGTTGTTGTTTGTTGTTGTTGGCAGACCAACACTGAGTTTCCACCCCACTCCAGCACCTTGGGACCCCAACGACTAACAGCTCTTCGAACTATGTGCCCTGCCCATTTCCACTTCAGTTTCGCATGGTTTCGTGACTCGCTGAGCTATGTCTGTGACTTTGGTTCTCCTACGGATCTCTTCATTTTATTAAGTAGGTATAGTAATTGTTAACCAATTTACTTGTGACCTTATGTTATTCTTTAGATTTCTCATCTTCCAGATTGTGTATTAAGCTGATACCTTCTATTTTCAAATAGAATAATATTATACCTACCTTTAATAAACCGTCTCCTGTATACGATAAAAATTGAGTATTTTTAAATAGTTATAATCTATATATATAAAAGAAAGTGGTGTTAGTTACACTATTTATAACTCAAGAACGGATGAACCGATTTGGCTGAAAATTGGTGGAGAGGTAGCTTAGAACCAGGAGACGGACATAGGATACTTTTAAAAAAAACAGAACAGCGGATTGATGTGATTTTTTGCATGGGTATAGTAATGGATGTAGTAGTGGTTCCTCAGACCGGGAGAGCTACTTTTTATCTCGGATAATGAAAGAGTTCCCGCGGGATTTTTAAAAACTTATTCCATGCGGACGAAGTCGCGGGCATCAGCTAGTATTTATATATTTTGTAGGTATGTATTAAAAATATTTTTAAACAAAATAGTGCTTTTCTATATCAAATATTATTAAACATAAAAATGAAAGTTATTTATTTTTACCAGCGCCATCTATTTTATCTACGTGACCTCTTAGTACGTGAAGGGAGTGCGCCCCGCGGATGGGTTTTGGCCCCGCCTATTTTTATCAAGTACTCTCCAAATTCGAAACAATTTATTTTCCGTTTAGCGTCTTAAGTGCCGAATACACCAACGTCGAGTGACATTTTACCGAGAAACAGTTTTTGTATTGAAAATATTGTCAAGTAATCTAAGGTCAAGATATATTTACGCTCGGATAAGACTTACTTTATGTTGGTGAAATCAGCCCTAAAAGATTTATCATCTGTCCTGGTATTCTATTTTAATATTGAATGTCCAACTTTATTGCAGAATGAAAAAATCAACAAAAATATTATTTTTGTTTCAATGCTAAACCGGTGGAAAAGGGAGTGTCTCAATATTAATGCGAGGTAAGGTAACTAGGTCAGGTGGGTCATCATTTGAAAGGGCTTTATTTACACATTCTAAATAAGGTTTTCATTTTCATTTCAGTCGCGCAGATTTTGACTTGATTATTTTATTTAAATAACATTCCGAAGTAAGTAAGTAAGTAAGCTTCTCTGAAATAATGTTATCTGAAATAATGTTAGTTGTAGGCAGTTTCAAACAGAAGTTATTTTGTTTTTGAGGTGCCGGCAGAAATTTTAAACGAATAAGTAAGTAACTATTTATGCGCGCCTAGTGTACGTTTATGTTTAACTCTTGGCTGGTTTAATTTATAGTGTTCATCTGGTCCCATCATCATTAGCAACCCATCAACGTCTCACTACTGAGCTGTCTCCTCTCAGAGAAGGGTTATAGGCCATAGTCTACCACGCTGGCCCAATTTGAATATGCGGACTTCACACACCTTCGAGAACATTATAGAGAACTCTCAGATGTGCAGGTTTCCTCACGATGTTTTCCTTCACCGTTGAAGCAAGTGATATTTATTGCTTAAACGCACATGATTCCGAACAGTCAGAGGTGCGTACCCGTGATCGATCGGGCTCCTCTCGTATGGGAAAGGTTTAGGCCATAGTCCACAACGCTTGTCAAGCCCGCATTAGTATAGACTTCACACACCTCTGAGAACATTATGCAGAACTCTCAGGCATGCAGGTTTCCTCACGATGTTTTCTTCACCGCTATAACTTAAACGTGTGATATCTAATTGCTTGAAATGTACATAACTCCAAAAAGTTAAGGACTTGTGCCTGGAATCGATCTCCGGCCCCCAAAAAGAAGTTTCCTAATAACACAAGTCTATCACCATGTTTATAATGAATGTCAGAAGTCATTCGAACACATTCCAATTCAAATTCATTTTTTTTGCACAAAACATGACACATGTACAATGTACATGTTTGGTCATATATCGAATATTATACGACATGCAGATATTTTAATCTCAAAATTAAAGTCATATAATCTAATCTATATCTATATATATAGTATAAAAATCTCGTGTCACGATGTATGTTCTGGATAAACTCGAAAACTACTGAACCGATTTTGATCAAACTTCGTAATTATCTGTAATTGGGTACAACTTAAAAGATAGGATAGCTTTTATCTTAATTATTGACATCAATATTTGTTATTGCAAATTAAAATATGTTAATTACACGACAGTCATATATATTATTAAACAATTCGAGATTTAGGTTGATAGGCAAACTAAATCTCGTTGGTTTTTCCTTCAATCACGTCACAACAGAGCAACTGATTGATGCGATTTTTTGCATGGGTATAGTAATGGGTGTAGTAGTGAGTCCTCAGACCGGGAGAACTACTTTTTATCTCGGATAATCCAAGAGTTCCCGCGGGATTTTTAAAAACTAAATCCACGTGGACGAAGTCGTGGGCATCAGCTAGTTGCTTTATAAATATGGTCAATTGCATGCAATTAATGTTTAAGCCATTGCCCAACGCTATGTGGTATTTATTCAAAGAATGGTCCAAATTCGCCTTTCCTATCTCAAGGTTGAAACAGTGATTGTAAGATGAATCAAACGCGTCGGCAAATGATAGTAAATTACATAGGAAAGCTACTGTTAGAGACGTTGCGTCGTTATTTTGTGCTTAAGATATTGTCGTCGCAATAAAGACAGAGGTAACTTAATAAAATGCCATTGCCTAAGTAATTACATAGGTACCTACTGAAGTTGGCTAGTTTAACGGCGGGCCCAAGGATTTTATTGGAACGAAGTTCCCTGTGGGGCGTTGCGGAGGGGTACCCTAGCCGGCAAAAACGTCCATAACGTTAAATAAAAAAAGCGTAAGATTCACCTCTCCTGTAAAATTTTGTATGAAAAATTTTATATTTTTAAGGATGCTGCAGGATAAAGTCAATCTTAGTTGGAAGGTTTGGATACTGAGGATCACGCGATTCTGAATTGTTATGAACCCACAAACCACACAGTTTAATAATTTTTCCTTGCATAAAACAAGTTTGATTTCAAGAAAAACAAAAACGACTTCAAAAATTAAAAAAGTAAAATTAGAAATTTTAAAAACCCCCCGACACAAAAAATAATCTCTAAAAACTAACAAATACTAGTGGTTCGCCCCGAACTGAGACCTCGCGGTAACGGTATCCCATGATTATTCATTCAATCGATACATGATAACCAAAACTGACATTATTATTATGCCCGTTTTCACCAAACATACCTAAATCATCCCCTAAGTAGGAGTCTCTTAACGTAGGTAGCTCCTAAATACAATCCTAAGTCCTAACATCCGTCCCAATATCCTTTTAGGTGTCCCGTACAGGATCGTGATAAATAAGTTGACAGAAAACATCACCTAACTTATAGGTAGCCCGTAAAGGTTAGGGAACGTTAGTGAAAACATTGAATTATTATGAAGGTACTAACGAGTGAAACCGGGTTACGGGCATCTGTACAAATCGTCATCTATCGACGCGAATAGAAAATATACAATATTTAACAAAAATTTAACTAAAAAATAATTTTAATTGAATAATATGGTACAAAAAAAAATACAATACAATTATTGTATTATATTAAGTAACTAAATAATAATGGTCGACGCAAAACTGTTTTTGGGATAGGTCGTAGTCGTAACTCGTAGTTCCATGGGAATAGTTACTGACTGCGCCATCTATTAGCATTATTGTGAAGCTATGTTGATGCTATATGAATTACTGATGCCCATTAAAAATTAAATAATCTCGTTTCTTTATAATATTCATATAATTTTAGTATTTGTTGTTCAAGTACAGGATGTAAGTGACCTAAAAAAATAAAACCAGTTTGAAAATCCATAGCGGATTTTCCTAGAGAGCGTCTTCAAGCGAGCGTATAAAATCGCCACTTTGAAAGCCCCCCATTTCGTCAATTTTAAGGGAAAAATTAAAAAAAAAATATTTTTGTACTCGGTTCAAAATTATCTTTAAAATGATACGTAACAATTTTATGTAACGCGATAATTTTTTTTTTACTTCGCATTCACTTCTATGAGAGCCCCCCTGAAATAAAGGTTTTTAAAATTTTTTATCCAATATTCGGCTGAAGGCCATCAGTTTACATATTATATCTAAATTTGAAGTAATCACGTTTAGTAATTCAAAAGTTATAAGGCTCTGACAGACGGACGGACGGACGGACGGACGGACGGACGGACGGACGGACGGACGGACGGACAAGTGCAAATTCACTCTAGTAGACTCAGAGACCTCGTTTCGCTCGGTCAAATATTTTATACCTATATATAATTATTATCGTCACATATATTATGTAAGTTCAAATATTTTTATTTTCCAAGTGTCGTCGTCGCGTCGCGGGACCGCTAAATATTTTTCCAACAGCTAATTAATTATTACGAATTACATTTAGGTACGAGCGATCTTAAGTGTCATGCATGTATAGTCTACGCTCTACGTAATGCCGCGCGCGACACGTGAGGGCAGACGACGTTGACGGTTGTGTCGATTTTGAGTAAATTCTTTTGTTGCAATCTGCGACTACACCTGTTTTTCTCACTTAGCGGTCCCCCGACGCGACGACGACACTTGGAAAGTAAAAATATTTGAACTTACATAATATATGTGACGATAATAATTATATATAGGTATAAAATATTATTTGTTAGTTTTTAGAGATTATTTTTTGTGTCGGGGGGTTTTTAAAATTTTTAATTTTACTTTTATTTAGTCCTTTTTAAAGTAGGTATAAATATTAGGAAGGTATTTATAGTGATTTGTTAGCGCAGTGGTAATTGAGCCTAATTGATCCCATTTAATTACCCACCTTCGAAATCTAAACCTTACTCTAACATGTCATATTTAAAGTCATGGTTACCTTACCATGTTCTTTCAATATCATTGAAGTAATAAGGTACCTTTCGAATCGATAGGACATATGGAAGGTAGTCAGATCACCTCATCAACTATTAAAGAGCTGATGATCTTCAAACGGCTGATCAGGTCATGGTTACCTTACCATATACTTTCAATATCATTGAAGTAACACGGTACCAAATTTCGAATCGATAGGACATATGGAAGGTAGTCAGATCCCCTCATCAACTATTAAAGAGCTGATGATCTTCAAACGGCTGATCAGGTCATGGTTACCTTACCATATACTTTCAATGTCATTGAAGTAACACGGTACCAAATTTCGAATCGATCGGACATAAGGAAGTTAGTCAGATCCCCTAATCAACTAGAAAAGAGCTGATAATCTTCAAACGGCTGAACAGATTTTCATGAAACATGGCTAAGAACACTCGGGATAAAATTATCTATGACACAAAAAAAACTAAACGAAAATCGGTTCATCCGTTTGGCGGCTACGCTACCACAGACAGATACACAGATACACAGATACACAGACACTTTAAACTTATAACACCCCTCTCTTTTTGCGTCGGTGGTTAATAAAAAAGCATTGTTTTCAATAAGATTTCAAATGCAAAATCATAAAAATAATAGAGTCAATTCGTAATGCGCTGCCAGTTAAGGAATTCTGATTATACCTACCTCGTAGCTTTTAATACTTATCTTGCAAACGTGATACTAAGATTTTTAACCGACTTCAAAAAAGGAAGAGGTTCTCAATTCGTCGGAATCTTTTTTTTATGTATGTTCACCGATTACTCGAAGACGCCTGAACCGATTTGGAAAATTGTTTTTAGTTTTAAAGGTTATACTTTCCAGGTGGTCTCATTTAAATTTTAACGAAATCGGTCGAACAGTTTTTAAAATATCAACAATAAATTATATAATTTGTAGTGGCGCGGGCGTTTGAAATCGGTTTTTTAAAAAGAATTTTTATATTAAATTATGTCTGGTCTTGTTTGTATTGATGTTAGGTATTGCTTATTAGTATTACGGGTCGATATTTCAAAAAAAAAAATGGCGGACCGTAGGATGGTAAAAATCTTCAAGCCCCTTTTCTATATCTAGGCTTTCTATAATAATTTGTGCTGCTCATAAACAGTAAGTCCTTGGATCACCAGCTCACGGACGAAAGGTAAAGACAATTTACCGGCCTATTTGGAGCTATTAATGTCACATAAAATGCCGTTCCAATCGTAAAGACGTCACAAAGGACATGGCACGTAACTGTTCCTATATTTTTATTGGTTTGTTTTTGCACTGACTTTGGGCCCAGGCTTTATTCTATTAGAAGTTATAGAAGATAATTTTGTGAGGCTTTCCTCGCAAAAATGCCTTTTTTATATTCGATGACAAGCTAGTCCTTGACTGCGGTCTCACCTGATGGTAAGTGACGATGCAGTCTAAGATGGTAGCGGGCTAACTTGGAAGGGATATGGCAGTGAACATTCAACCCGTACTCCTAATTGGTTTCTACACGCTATCGTGCCGGAACGCTAAATCACTTGGCGGCACGTCTTTGACGGTAGGGTGGTAACTAGCCACGGCCAAAGCCTCCCACCAGACCAGACCAGAGACAATTCAGAAATTATAAATTCCCAAATTAACCCCGCCGGGAATCGAACCCAGGACCTCCAAGTTATAAGACAACAACGCTCACCACTCAGCCAGGGAGGTCGTCGCCTTTTAAAGAGGCTCAAGTATCGTATTATAAATCTAAATTGGTCCAATTCAACAAAATTTTGGCAGGAATTCTTTCAAACAAACTATAAATGTATTATGTTCCGTGAAATATAGTATTTGTTTTTCCTATACCTAATTAGTGCAAGCACAAATAAATAGCTAACACAGATGTTAATTTTCAGAGTCAATAGTGAACATCTAGGTCTCATAAAGGGACTTTCACACATCGCGGTCTTGTGCCGTTAGTATCCAGTGGCTCCTTGCGACTCCCTTGATGTCATCGGTCTATCTATAATATATCTTATTGGGGTTGGGGTCAGTCAACTCTGCGCTTTGTGCCTCTTTTGAAGTCGCCTCTTCATTGCTGTTTCAATATATTATTTTCACTGACTTTTCGTTGGTATGGGGTTCACTCGGGAGCGCTTGACAGATACTTCTTTTACCTATATTCAATCGTGGAACAGAATATATCACAGGGTTACTCGCTAAAATTAAATCTTATATATTAGCCAAACTTCAGAGCCTTGATCACCGCCGAAAAGTTGCCGGCTTATCGGTGTTTTATAGGATATATTTCGGTGAGTGTGCTCAGGAGCTCTTCGACCTTGTCCCCCCTTCACCTTTTTACCACCGCACTGCAAGACATCGGCAGGGCTTCCATCCCTATATCGTTGATATACCATCCACGCGCACGAAGCGGTTCAAGTCTTCATTTCTGATTCGCACGGCTAGGGTCTGGAACGCTCTTCCGAGATCTGTGTTTCCTGACACATACAATTTGGGTATCTTTAAAGCAAGAGTGAATAGGCATCTTCTAGGCAAACGCGTTCCACCTTAGGCCACATCATCACTTTCCATCAGGTGTGATAGTGGTCAAGCGTGTGCCTATAATGTATATTAAAAAAATCGTTTTAATATAAACTTTCAGGTTTTATTATTTTGTTAGTTAAACATTTCAAGTAAGTTAGTGTGCACGCTTTTGCAAGTTGCTGTAACGATATCTAGCAGCGAGAGAGTTTTTACTTTAGCCTATTATGCATCATGATACTTATGTGGTTTATGAGCAGTGACGCAGCGATTCCCCGTGAAATAAACATTACCTCAGCTCTTTTAGAGTTATCAAATAATGGCAATGAATTATTATGTTACACGCAATCTTCTTAATAAGAAAATTATGATCATTTATATTCATATTTTTATGGAACTCATAATAAACATGATTTTTAGCCAAAATGTGAGAAGGATATAGTTTTATTCACTGTAGTTATGAGAAAGGGATGGCACTAGTGCAAATTTAGGTACATATACCCCTAAAAATGGCTTCTTCAAGCCATAGTATACCTCTACCGGAATGCTAAATAACTTGACGGTAGGACTTTACCCGTAAGGTAATCACCCACGGCCGAAGCCTCCATCAGAAAAAGTTCAGAAATTGTAACTGCGCCTATTCATATAGCCTCAATAGCCCAACGGTTAAACGTACGGACTGAAAACTGATAAGGTCGCAGGTTCTATCCCCACCCGTTGGACTGTTGTCGTGCCCACTCCTAACACGAGCTTTCTGCATATTTGGAGGGGGGAGGAGAACATTAGTCAAGTTAAATTTGGCTGATGCTCTTAAAAAAATGTTCTTCATTTTTTGCCTGTAATGGATAATCATTATTTTCGTAGTCAATTAAATGAACCTTATTTTTGCGAAGGAATATACGAAACGGTACAAGAGGTTCCTGGAAGATAGAAAGGTAATAGTTTACTGGAACGCTGCATCAATATGCGATTGAAATAATCCACGTTTCCCCATACGAATAAATCCGTCAAGAGCTATAAAACGTGCAGGGAATACTGTGCCACCGGGATCTACGTTCAAAGTACCTATATCTGCTGAAAGAATTCATTAAAGACCAAAGGTCCACCGCGCCGGGATAATAATTATTATACTTATTAATAAATTAAAGCTCAAATGATAAATTAATATAAGGTAATAATATCTGGGTGACCGAGCTTTGCTCGGTTTTTATGTTTTTTTTTTGTAAATCGTGTTTTTTGGAAATGATATATTTAGAAAAAAATAAAATAAAAAATAAAAATAATTAAATTCAAAGGGAAAAAGTCGTCTGGACTCGACCCAGAGTTTTCTAGTTTCGGACCCGTCCGAACTAAGCTATCGAGAGTTCATAATTAACGGCGAAATTTACCTTCGTATTCTAATTATATTGTAAGGGGTTTTTTATTGCTTGAAAACACGGATAAAACGACCTTTTCTAAAAATGAAACCTAGCTAGATCCATTTATCGCCCCCAAAACCCCCTATATGCTAAATTTCATGAAAATCGTTGGAGCCGTTTCCGAGATTCAGATTATATATATACAAGAAATGCTCGTTTAAAGAGATTAGATAGATAATACCTACTATATATTCACCCGACTGCGCGACGCAAAGGAGAGGTAATGTGTTTATCAGTCTATGTATGTATGTTTGTTCCTTTGTGGCACTCTAGAGACAAACGCGTGAGCCGATTTTGATAAGTGACATGTTGTTAGATTTGCCATGCCAGCGCGAGCGTCAACGAGAACATAAAAAAAAATCAAAATGGTGGATTTTGGACGCCATAATGTGGGTTTCAAAAAAAAATTTTTTTTTTCTAATCCTATTGAGTGGGGTATCAAATTAAAGGGTTTGTAAAGGTGATGACGAAAATATATTTCTCTTTTTTTTCATAAATTTGATAATTGATATTATATTCATTGATATTCATTAAAGCAGTCGGGTTTTTTATTCTTTTTAGGGTTCTGTACCCGAAGGGTGCCAACGGGACCCTATTACTAAGCCTCCGCTGTCCGTCCGTCCGTCCGTAATAGATAGACAGTAGAAATTTTTACATATTGTGTATTTCTCAAATAATAAAAATAAAATAAAATTAAAAAATAAAGAGGGCTCCCTCCCATACATGAAAAAGGAGTCGAAATAAAATTTTATTTTTTTACTCTGGCATGTGGTCATTGTCTAGAACTCATTAAGTGGAGTTCAAATATATTTTTATTATTTTTTAGCTTCAAAAATGAAGAAATGGGGACCGTCAAAGTTGGTGTCGGTTTTAGACCAATTTTGTTAGGGGGTCGGGTCTATCTCAAAACTAAACCTGTTAGGATGGATATAGTTAGTTAGGAATACTAGTTAGTTAGGAATTTGAAATTTTGGTATAATATGTACTATATTTAAACAACAAATAATGAAAACACCGATTTATAATGCGGTTTGTAAGTTGTGACCAAAACAAACGAGCGTTTTTTCCCCATATACTAATTTAATACTTTCTAAGAACTAAGATATCTAAATATGTATCTAGTTTTAAAAAATGATTTGGTCATATTATGTACGGAACCCTAAAAGAGCGAGGCCCGACTCGCACTTGGCCGATTTTTTAATATTTTGCTTTTAATATTAAGTAGCCTAGTAGTAGTGTAGTAGTGATAGCCTAGTGGTTAGGACGGTGGTCTCCTATTCGTGGGGTCGCAGGTTCGATCCCGGGTACGCACCTCTGACTTTTCGGAGTCAAGTGCGTTTAAGCAATTAAATATCACTTGCTTCAACAGTGGAGGAAAAAATCGTGAGGAAACCTGCACATCTTCTTCATAATGTTCTCGAAGGTGTGTGAAGTCCGCCAATTCGCATTGGGCCAGCGTGTTGGACTATGGCTTATAACCCTTCTCTGAGAGGAGACCTGCGCTCAGTAGTGAGCCGTTGATGGGTTGCTGATGATGATGATGATGATGATGATGATGATGAATATTAAGTATGTGTCTTAAATCGATTGTGCGATTGTTTACAGAAGGGTGCTTGTTTTTTTATTTATCATTCAAACATGCAGTAATAGAGCAACGGATCGACATCATGTTAATTATCTGGAGAATGATATAGGCTTCTTTTTAGTCGGAAAAACCAAGGGTTAAGAACCGGTGGAAGATTTAAAAAGCTTGTCTGATTAACAAACTTTTCTATTGTATTCTAATGCCTCTTACTAAATATTATCTCAACCGGTTCAACGGTTTAGTAGTGAAAAATTAACAAACAGACATACTTACAAATAGAGTTAGTTTCGCATTTATATTTTAGTATTATTATAGCATACTTAAGCAAAGGTGTGTTTATTTGTTGGATTGCTTTCCGAATGAACTGCTCGATGTGTTTTTACGTTAAAATAGTCAGAGCGGAGAGTAGCTACCTTCTTTTCTTAAGAGCGCGTGTAACCCCAAAAAAAATCAGATTTCGCGATGAGATAAAACATAGCCGTTGTGGCTATGTTTTATCTCATGGTTATGGCTCATGCGAGGCGCGACAAAAGAAGGCGTTTTGCGCGGAATAGGAGTGTAGTAAGCGCCAAAATACTTTGTAACTCGTAAAATATTCATTTTCTTTTCAATTCGCTAGGCTATTCTCTTGATAATATCAATCAGAATTTAATGTAAAAATTTTGGCTCTGTAATATGCAACACATTGAAAATAAATGAATATTGGTTAAAAATTAGACCTAACTTCGCGATTTTTTATGTTTTTGCCCAAACACGTCCCTTGGCAGCATGATGTAATTCTTGCGTGTTTTTTTTCGGATACTTGAAACTTGATCTACTACTGTAAAAATCAAATCTGTTTACTGTTAACGAGCGCACACCCACTCTTAAGCTTACTTTTCAACGTTCAAAAATAAAGAGTTCTCGCAGGATTTATAGTAAAAAATCAGCCAAGTGCGAGTCGACCATTGGATGGTTTATATACCTACTTAAAGTCAGTCACTCCAGTGCCTTAACATGGGTAGCCTAAGTATGTCACGCTCTCTTTAAACATTTCTGTGGTGGTATCGTGTGATGCGGGTTGTTACGTTCCCTCAAATATGGTTGAGCGAAGCAATGGCTGGGTCATGCGTCATGCTCGTGAACGGGTGTCACAGGCGGAAATGGGGCTATAATTAGGTATGCTTTTGTGGAACTTCCTCTCATTATGGAAACACCGCATACATAGCACAGTATCTATTATATTGTAAACTTGTTTGGAAAAGAGCAACTGCCGAGTTTCTTGCTGGTTCTTCTCGGCAGGAAGGGCATTCCGAACCAGTGGTAGACTCATCGAAGATTCAAAAGCACTTTTAAAAAAGCTTATTTGAATAAAAAACATTTCTATTCTATTCTATTCTCAGATAAGTTGGTGGCACTGTAACACTGTTTTAGATTGCACCATAAGGAGCGCACAAAATGGCGTGGCGTAAATAACTACCGGTAAGTGTTTATGAAATAAATACCGAATACTTTTACTCCAATATAACGATACATAAACGTTACTACTCGTAACACAGACGTGATTACATAATATGTATTATGATGTAATTATCATAATGATGATTGATCATAAACCTACATTAAGCTTTCTATTTTCTTTTATTGTCAACTAGTTTGCGCTTGCATCTGTTTCATCGACTGATGATTATTGCAAATGTGATGACATGACTTGAATGTCATCATTATCATCTCCTATTGTCGGCTCACTCTGGGTACGGGTCTAATCTCAGAACGAGAAAGGTTGTTCATCCGGGCAGTTGTTTCCACAAGTTGACGATGTGCGCCCGTTTTGCGTGAACGAGAAGAATTTATTTAGGACAACGTACTGGCTAAGTGAGTGACAGCCTAGTGGTGAGGACTGTGGTCTCCAATTCTGGGGGTCGCAGGTTCGATCCCGGGTACGCACCTTAGACTTTTTGGAGTCAAGTGCGTTTAAGCAATTAAATATCACTTACTTTAACGGTGAAGGAAAACATAGTGAGGAAACCTGCACATCTGAGAGTTCTTCATAATGTGCTTGAAGGTGTGTGAAGTCCGCCAATTCGCATTGGGCCAGCGTGGTGGACTATGGCCTATAACCCTTCTCTAAGGAGACCTGCGCTTAGTAGTGAGCCGTTGATGGGTCGCTAATGATGATGATGATTGATGACTGGCTAAGTGCGGATTAACAGACTTCTCATACATTTGAGGACAATATGGAGAACTCACTGACATGCAGTGAGAAGTGACATTAAACGTACATAACTCCGAGTTCTCCATAATGTTTTAAAAGCGTTTGATGTTTGCTAATCCGCAATTGGCCAGCGTGGCCTAAAACTATCTCATTCTGAGACGAGACTCGTGCCCAGTATTGGGTCGGCGATAGGTTGAGATGACGAATGTACTTAACTGCCTACAATTAAAACAACTGTATAAAGTCATCGACACTTGTCAGTGTCGTTTTTCTATCAAAGCGTTATTATGATCATAAACTCCATCGATCATGATCGATGATAAGGTACTTAAACCGTGCGAGTCCTCATTAATTAGATACTAAAGTTTTTTTTTCCAGTAAGATCTGCAATCAGTCCCAGGACTATAAGCAAATGAGTTGAGCAGTAGCATCTGGTGTAGAGGCCGATCCTCTGTAGGAGTCGGCACTCGTATGTTATAGCCTGGATAAATTAGGCTTGTCCAGGTCTAGTATTCGTTTCTTTTTCAGGCGCCTTGGACAGTCATCGATCAAGAGCTTGTTTGTGAGTACATTTGGATGGATTTGAAGCCTTTTCTTTTAAGCTTGTGCTAGCCCCCGAACTTCCTCCTGTACTGTGAGTAATATTCAGGTTCTGGTGGAGTTCTTCGTTGGTTGTGTACCAATACGTGCTAGCAATAGAACTTAATATTATATTTTGCATTCTTTGTAGGATATGTTTAAGATAGTAAATGAAGCGATTTTATTGAATCAGCTGATGCAGGCGGCTTCGTGCGCATGGATTTGATTTTTAAAATCCGGTGGATACTCTTTAATTTTCCGGGATAAACAAGCCAATGTAACTCTCCAGGTCAACCATAACCATGTAACAGATCACGTCGATCCGTTGTTCCGTTGCTGCGTGATTGAAGGACATATCAACAAACAAACACTTTCGGATTTACAATATTAGTAAGGATGGTCGTGCAACCCACCCACGTCAACAAACCCTCGGTTTCCCGGTCTTCTCCTGGACAACCCCACTACAGTACAGGCATAGAAAGTGAATGTGCCTGCGCATACTAACTGGTAGCGCGCATACACGCGGCTTGGCGGTCACGCGCATTGAACGCCGCCGTAAAAAAACAATTTTCCAATCTCAGTCTCAAACTGACTTCTCATTAAATACTTCAAAATACTCGCCGTATTCTGTGATAGTGCTTCCGCTTAAACGAGAAAAATGAAGACTATTTTTCTGCTGCTCGGTAAGTATTATGAATAAGCACAATATTTTAACTCTGAAATAAAGGGTTGTTATTATTTATTTTGACAGTGGAAATTTTCTAATCTTATTTTCTTGAAAGTCTAGCTTAAACTAAACTAAAAGGGCTACCTGATTCAAATAATAAGTAATTGATGAGTGTTTATAATATTATATTTATGGCTAAAATTCTGAAACTTTGTAATACTATAACTAAGTACTTTTATAATACATAACTTTATTAGGTTGTGTTGTTGCACATATGCAAGTGCCTATGTCTATTAGGAAAGTAGGTACATAATATTATAATAAATTAGGAAAATGAATTTCAATCAAATAAAATTAAGTAAGTAATAAGGTTACAAAAAATATCGTTTATGCCATGTCACGAATGTGAAATCTAACGGGTTACTTAAAAGTAAAAACAAACACAAACGTTACTTAACAGAAATAAAATTAATTTATTAATAAATAAATTTATTAAAAAAATCATAACATTTGTAAATCATACCTACTACACTTGAACGCGTGGCCAGCCAACGGAAAATGCGCGGGAAAGTGTTCGCTGAAGGAATTTTTTGTCTGTGACTGCCTCAGTGACTGCATTAACTTTCTTAATAAAACGCGTTTAGTAAAATTATTTATCAAATTTTTATTGAAATTAATTTAAAAAAAAAAGTTGTATTACATTTCGACACCCCCGTACAACAAACCAGTAAAGTGCTATTACGGACTTTTTCATGTATTGTCGTACGAGTTGGGATACGTACATATTATAGGGATTTTTTTTCAGATTTTTTCTATTAATATTTTCGGAAATATCAATGATATAAAATAAATTTTATTATTTTATTTCCGTATGAAACAAATAAAATACAATATTAGAATTATTATCTATCAAACACAATATAAAAATGTGACTTAACACCTTCCTTAGCAAAATGGCATCGAGTCACCGACTTTTATTATGAGCTTATGAACAATACTCAAAGTTTTAAACAATGAGGTATAACTGTATCTAGGAGGTTGATAAGCGATCGCTGTCATTTAATTATTGTTAGTAGAACCGTGAACATTTTTGTTCGGACGGGCTCATCTATAACTACCTATTTACTTCAATGCATTGCATTTATTTATTTATGTGTTACATCATATTCGAACATCCTTCAATCCTTTCTCTCAGATCATCTTAATTAAGTATACTCTTCAAGTTGCAATGTATTTGCCTGGTAGATATCGCTTCTAAGTTCTGATCGATAAGGCCGCCAGATTGCACTTTTTTAAGTTCATTTTACACGTCATGTTTTTTTATTGGTGTACAATAAGGTTACTGATTTTCATAGGTACCCATTCATTTTCATTCAAAAAAACAGGGTCTCTATTGTACCTAGGTACTTATCTTTTTAAGTTTAAACATATCTTTTCAAACAGGTATAGGTATATAATTATAATATAATCCCAAAGATATTATCTTTGGGATTTTATGTTTTCACCAACGTTCCCTAACTTTTACGGCCTACCTAAGCTAAGTTAGGTGACACCTAAATACCTAGGGAAATGACATTGTATAGGAGATTTTATTTAGGGGCTACCTATATAGAATCCTACTTAGGGGATGACTTAGTTGTGGTTGGTGAAAACGAGTGGTCTCTTAATCCATTCACTTATACATTGACATGCTCAATTTATTACTAACAAAATAATAATAAATCTTTTACTATTAACATAAACGTGCTCGCTACCCGATTTCGAGACATTTTCTCATTTTCTTTTGCACTATTAACGACCGTGATCTAGGAAACATTTACGGCGCAATTTACGACAGTTGGAACCATCATAAAAGAAAATCTTCACAAGCTATTCGCTCGCAAAGGAGTTTTACTATTCTGTCCGCTGGGGTCTTTAAAATTACCGATCGAGCGGTCATTTATATGGGTACAGTTTTTTCAATTTCGTGAGTTAAACTTTTCTACAATCTAAGATTAAATTTTTCAGATTGGTCCATATCTACAGATCGATCTCCAATTTGCATGCCACCATAATATAATTATGAATTCTTTAACGTCTCGGCTTATTTTTTTGCATAAAGCCGGCAATCCAATTCGTTCTGAAAAAGGCTTGAAGTTACTCAAAGGTTCTTTATGATCATAAATGGAAATAGTGGATACCTATTCGACTATGGGGAATTAAACCTAGGCAGACTAGACTTTCCAGGAATAGGTTCTTGGTAACATTAGTCATTCGGAATTGGACCTTCCATGCCCTAAGGGAGTACAGTTATTTAGTAATTAAGTTTTGACGACCTTCTTGGCACAGTGGTGAGCGGTGTGCTATGTAAGTGTAGGTAAAGTCTCAATTTCAATTCCCGGCAAAGGAAATTTGAGAATTTGTAAAGGGTAGTATTTAATCCTATACCTGTAAACTCTTACCCTTTCTTGTAAAAAAATATTTGAAAGTAGCACCAAAAATACTGGATTGCACACTAAATGTGCACACTAACTAAATCAAATTTAACATACTGTTTAATGGATTAAGCAAAACTCTTTTACTAAGAGATTATCTATTATTTAATAATCCAATTTAATTTTTCATTTCAAACCAATAGAACCTACCAAATATATATGTTAGACCCAACCTAAACTAACGTTAGATTTTCTATAGTCTGGTTCTTTTATCTACTACAGGTAAATTAGTGTGCAAGTCAGTATATTTGTTAGGTATGCAGTTGGAGACACTTCGTTTGCTTGAATTGTAAATAGAGGTGCAATTAAAAAACTCCCCATTTGTAAATTATCTCTGTCTGGGAGGCTTTTGCCGTCGTATGTTACCACCCTTACCGCCCTCAAAGACGTGCATTCAAGAGATTTAGCGTGTCGGTACGATACTGTTTAGAAACCGATTAGGGGTAAGGTTGTTGGTAAGTTACTTTACCATCAGATGAGTTCGCAATCGAGGGCTACTTTATTATCGAATAAAGAAAAATTAAAGCGGTAGCCTAGTGGCTAGGACTGTGGTCCCCTATTCGGGGGGTCGCAGGTTCGATCCCGGGTACGCACCTCTGACTTTTCGGAGTCAAGTGCGTTTAAACAATTAAATATCACTGCTTCAACGGTGAAGGAAAACATCGAGAGGAAACCTGCACACCTGAGAGTTCTCATAGTTCTTGAAGGTGTGTGAAGTCCGCCAATTCGCATTAGGCCAGCGTGGTGGACTATGGCCTATAACCCTTCTCTGAGAGGAGACCTCGCTCAGTAGTGAGCCGTTGATGGGTTACTAATGATGATGATGATTATAAGAAAACGCAAAATATTTGGAGATACGGCAAAAAGTCATAATATTATCTTCGTTCTTCTAAGAACGTTTTTTGTTATTTTAGTTTAGATATCCGTCTATTCGGTTGCTCAGATAAATATTTAAACAAGCAAGCCATAAAATTATTCCAATATAGAATTTAACATTTCACAACAACAACATTTCAGCTCTATTGAGCGAACAACAATCAAATAAGGCAGCTTCACATTTGAATACATAAGTGATAAGAGTGTTTTGAATATTCATAGAGCATAACCAATTTATTTCACTCCTAAATACATAACGTTTATGACCAAAATATACACAAATAACCCGATATTGGTGAGAGATAGTATCTGATTAATTGTATCGAATAAATGAATTCAATATTCATTATTTTGTATTATTTCACATAAATTACGTGAGATGAGAAAGCAGATTATAAGATCTAGTTTTTACCCGTGACTTCATCCACATGGATTTACAAGAAAACCCTCTGGATCTCTCTGTTTTTCCGTGATAAAAGGTAGCCAATGTCACTCTCCAAGTCCTCAACTATATACCCATGTTAAAAAAATTACTAACGAAATGTGGCTCTGTTGTTGCGTGACCTAAAGTTATATTACCAATAAACCCTTTAGCATTATTGATGAGGATATTAGTACGGATATGCAACTCTTTTTTTGGCAATCTACTAAAAATATATAATAGAGTTTTCTGTAATAGATTCTTTTATATACTTTCGCAAGTCAGACCTCTATTATGGAGCATGACTATTTCTCTAAACTGATTTTAATAAATATGGGTAGGCACACCCTAATAAGGAACCAATTACGGTCAGCGAAAAGTATTATTATAGTAGTCCAAACTCAAAACACTTTATAAATTTATCTTTTTTTGTACACTGTCGTTTGCGGCAATCTGATGATATAATTTTGAAACTATTGAATAACTTGTTACCGTTTCTGCAAAATTGATTTATTATGAAATTAAATATACCGACAATCCGCGAAGCATAAGCGCAACGTTGCATTTACGAGTACTTAAGTGATTACCAACAGTTCAAATCGGGTACAAAAAACAGTAGGTAACTATAAATAATCGATCTAAACTCTTAACCTTTCAAAGCTGAGGTTATGCCTTGCGGACTGTACATAACCAATGTCTGTGACTTTGTCATGATATCATGACTTGTTTGTCATGATATTTGTCATGAAATCTTCGATTCTTCGATCTTTCAGGGACAATTAGTACCTATCTTAGATATGTCCATCTCGAGGATTACAAAAGTAGCTCTATGCTTTTCGTTAGATATTTTGCTCGTCGTTTCAATTCGTTATGATGATTGGCTGAATTTATAGCATTCTTGCTGCAACAACGCCTTTGAGCCAATAGCGCGAGAGTGTCGACCAATCAGTGGTGATCGCGAATATCACGCTATAGCTGTATAGTTTAGACAATCCCACGGCTGCATACTTTCACATCGGATAGATCGTGGTCTCATAAAGGAGATAAATTCCGCATTCAAAGATTTTCAACCTTAAGAAAACATCTTATTTTTCAAACTTATCTACGTTTACTAGGTATACGCTTACTGTACGTTATTGAGAGAACTTACGTATGTAACTGTACGTTTTTTTTATGTTTTTTTTAAATGTTACAAAAAAACTTATACCTAAACTAATCTAATTACTACACAAATCATGCGAGTGGTGCCAAGAATACTGGCTGCATTTCCGCACTGGACAGCCAGGCTGATCCTTTGCGCAAAAAATGAGCCAGCCCTTCTGTCACCAGATGAGGCAATTAACCGCGGTGAAAAGTCTCGTAAAAAATTTTTTGTACTTTGACTCCGTGGCCTGTTAATAGAAGACAATAATCTACATGTAGACATTCTGCTTCTCAGTCGTACACTCATGACAGAGTGGTCTTGGCTCCAAGGTCCTAAAGTACCAAAATACTTCCCATTGCATAAAAACTCTTACACTCGCCATCTCAATCGATACAGCCTTCTGTACCCGGCCCTTGATCGATAGGCCGAGAGCCCCTCGAGATGTTGGTCGAGCGAGGCTCTCAGCTTTGAGAACGTTGACCCAAAACTACGGCGTTTTTACTTGAGCTATTGAGGTTAATTCAATGATTTGCATAAGTCTCACATTACTTACTTAGTACCTGATGCCCGCGATTTCGTACGAGTGGATTTATTCTTTAAATTCCCTCGGGAACTCTTTGATTTTCCGGGATAAAAAGTAGCCTTTGTCACTCTCCAGGTCCTCAACTATACCCATTCAAAAAATCACGTCGATCCATAGCTCTGTTGCGGCGTGATTAAAGGACAAACCAATAAACAAACATACTTTTGCATTTATAATATTTAGTATGATAGTATGAAGTATAATGTAGTATGATCTAGATGTCTTTTTCACCTTTAGTATGTAACAAATGTTAATTAAAAATTGTATTTTTAAAAAACAAGCATTTAGTACATCGTCAGACCTGGATATCATCTAGGACCAGAGTACGTCGTTTCTTTACTGAGTTCCTAGGACCACCTTCCAGCTCCATCATCAGATCAGACCCTGGTAACCATCTAAAAACAACGTACTCGTCAAGACGAATCAAACGAGTTGTGTGTGGTTGCGTCGTTTCATTACAGAGTTCCTATGACCACCTTCCAGCTCCATCATCAGATCAGCACCATGTCATCATAATATTGCATCGTCACGCGATTTACACA
Source organism: Oeneis ivallda (assembly GCA_029955525.1). Taxonomy (NCBI): domain Eukaryota; kingdom Metazoa; phylum Arthropoda; class Insecta; order Lepidoptera; family Nymphalidae; genus Oeneis; species Oeneis ivallda. Next base: position 11,744,119 of record JARPMR010000022.1, read on the forward strand.
TGTACGCAAAATTTCAGTTTAATCGGTAACCGGGAAGTGGATCAAATTTAATTTGCAAGATTTGATGATAAATATCGGGACAGGTGAAACTTTATTTAGTTTCACCTGTCCCGATATTTGTCATCAAATCTTGTAAAGAAGGAAGAAGGTTGAAGAAGCTTTTGAATGGAGAAGTTTCAATCATCATTCAGTTTCTTTTCGGCTCTTCTCAGTAGAATCTGCCTTTCGAAATGGTGCAGTAGTTGAGTTTTGACTTGTCATAAGAATCACAGGTAGGCTACGTGAAATAAATAATAATAATGAATTTTGAATTTTAAGGTATAAATACCTATAAGACATAACGGTGAAAACCAAAATAAATATTGAGTTATTTCCTTTGCGTATTGTTTATTTAATTTGCGTAGCCTTTACCCTAGAATCCTTCACTCACGTCAACGTGAATGAAAATTGATTGAATGCGAAGAGCCGAGAACCGAAAGAGCTGGCACCGTCTCGAAGAGCCTAACAGTAGATGCATAATTGATGGCTATATTTAAAAATCTGCCAAGTGCGTGTCGGGCCACGCGCAGTGTAGGGTTCCGTAGTTGCTTTCAACTACGGAACCCTACACTAAAAATTAATATAATCTCAAATATTATTGCTGACCTAGGATAGTGCTTTTATTTTATTTATGAATATTGAATACATTTTCCATGGTTTAAATACTATAATATATTACAAAATATGCAACTTACACTACGTGTAATACCTAATTTAGAAAAAAACAGATATAACTCTTTAACTAATGAACCCTTCTTAGCCGTGATAGTTTTCCTTTAAAATTCATTATATATACTACTGCTGTGAATTTTTTTTTGTATTCTTTATACAACCATTTAGCTGGCAGAGGGGGGGGGGGGGACACTTGACTCTAATAAAATTTAGCATTTTAAAATATCATATTTCACAAACGGATCCCTGAATTGAAAAATGGTGTTCCCACACCCACAATATTTTTGAAAGACCTATTCAACGACACCCCACACTATGGGATAGACGAGAAAAAAAAATTCATCCCCACTTTACATGTATTTTATTTCACCACTTTGTCGGCGTGATTGATATTTATACTCTTGCCAAATTACAGATTTCTAGTACCAATAGTCTCTGAGCTAAACCGCGGACAGACAGACAGACAGACAGACAGACAGACAGACGGACGGACATGGCGAAACTATAAGGGTTCCTTGTTTACTACGGAACCCTAAAAAAAAAGACCCCCATCACCTTGGCGTAAAGATGTCAACAATAAAATGAAAATAGAAACACCGCACTCGGAACAAGACGAACAATACTCCGCGTGTACTTCTTCCACTTACGCATTGTAATGAACAATGGATGACCGGCGAGATTTCTTGCTCGACACGGCACTGGCTCTTACTGTGTGCTAATACTCGTATGTTCATACATTTAGTACAGCATTTGTAAACAATACTGAATAGTGAATACTTATCTCTATGTTATTATTATATAAAAGGAAAATATACTGACTGACTGATCAACGCACAGCTCAAACTACTGGACGTATCGGGTTTATATTTGGATACAAATAGCTATTATAATAATATCATCCGCCTAAGAATGGATTTTTAGAAATTCAACCCCTAAGGGGGTAAAATAGGGGTTTGAAAAATCGAACTTAACATGAGCGAAGCCGCGGGCCAAAGCTAGTTTGAAATAATAATGTCCTCCTGATCGACCACGATCCGGCCACGGCAGCCAATTTCCACAGAGATTCATCATCATCATTAGCAACCCATCAACGGCTCACTACTGAGCGCAAGTCTCCTCTCAGAGAAGGGTTATAGGACTTATAGGCCATAGTCCACCACGCTGGCCCAATGCGAATTGGCGGTCTTCACATACCTTCGAGAACATTATGAAGAACTCTCAGGTGTGCAGGTTTCCTTCACAGGTTTATATTATAAAAATCTTTACTTGAAAGTGTCCAGTTTAAGAAATTAGTCAGAATATCAACTAATTTGTGATTAACTCACGTCCAACTCGATATTCTGACTAATTTCTTAAACTGGACACTTTCAAGTAAAGATGTTTATATAAACCTGTGACGATGATACTGCCATCGTCGCAATTAGAATGCCACAAGCCTACTTTGTCGCATTAGAAAAACCAAATTAAATTTGAATTTCGCGGGCAGTCCCGTGTAATCAACCTTAATATCGAGTAGATTGACACCAGTAGTCAAGGCGGTACGATGGAACTAACGTAAATAGACACATACATACATAATACATAGACCGTCCGTTGGGATCGGCTACCTCGATCGAAATTCGGTTAGGTCAATATATATTTTTTTTAATACATAGACTAGCGCTTGACTGCAATCTCACCTGATGGTAAATGAAGATGCAGCCTAAGATAGAACGCGCTTGCCTAGAAGATGCGTATTCACTCTTGATTTAAAGGTACCCAAGTTATAGTCAGTTAGAAAAACGGAAGCCGGAAGGGCATTCCAAATAGCGGTGCGTATTAGGAACGAGGAAGCAAAGCGCTTACTTAGTGCGGGATCGTGGAATTTCGACCACGTAGCGGTGCAGATTCGAGCGATGCCTTGCGGTTCGATGGCAGAAGGGTGATGGAGGAACTAATTCAAATAGTTCTTGAGCACACTCTCCGAAATATATCTAGTTAAATATATCTAGTTACCTACTATTCAAGGTAGGTATATTATATACCTATTTGTACGATGGGGCTTGCAGAAAATATTAATTCTACTCTGCTAGTTAAGTCTGCCTTGCAAAACTTTTGAAATGATTATTTCCCAGCCAGCGCAGATATAACGGTATCAAATTATCAGAAAATTATTGTCGATCAAATAGTTCGATCGGAGAAAATTGCGTAGTACTATCTAGTGAAATGCGAACAAATACATTCATCGAATAAAATACATTTTGCTCGATGTTCAATTGTGAATTGCCGCTTCAGGCATTTTAGAAGTTTTGTATATCTATAGGATTTATTTATTATACAGCTTTTAGAAATTGTGCAGTATTTCGTTATTTTCTCAATAACATTTGCATTTTTTTCCCAAGAAATGAATTATAAATGTCTCAAATGAGTAAAAATGCAGTTATGGTTTCACGCAGTCTAGACACAATCATAAAAGCTTAATGTATCACAAACGATCTGAAAGGCACAAAGCATTCTGTCAGCTCCTTTTGTAAAGAAAACTCCTTCTCCACTCCACTTGGAGCTTAAGCACAATTGTATAAATACTCGAAAACACTTATGGAGCCACAGTCGGCTCCAACGCTCAACGAGAACTAACTTAAAACTAGTCAGCAGCTTGGAAGTCACGTTTTTCAATAAAGATTGTGTTTTGACTCAACGATAAATCATTCAAGTCAAAACACACACCCTTACTTTTTAAAAGTCAAATAATATCTTATTTAATTGAAAATCATGACACTCAATCAACAAAAATCAAAACAATATCTTATTAATAAATTAAATTCATGACATTTTAGCATAGTAATAAGGTAGTTAGTCATCATCAGCAAAACTGCATCCACTGTTGGGTATCATCATCATCATCATTAGCAACCCATCAACGGCTCAGTACTGAGCGCAGGTCTCCTCACTTGCTTCAACGTTGAAGGAAAACCTTCAACGTTGAAGCAAGTGGTATTTAATTGCTTAAACGCACTTGACTCCGAAAAGTCAGAGGTGCGTACCCGGGATCGAACCTGCGACCCCACGAATAGGAGACCACAGTCCTAACCTAATGGTTTTAGTTAGGAGTTAGTTAGTTAGTTAGTTAGGAGAAGCAGTGATAGCCTAATGGCTGATGGCTAATGGCTAATGGCTATCACTGCTTCTCCTAACCACTAAACTAGCGGCACGCTATGATGGCCGGTTTGACGTTTGTCCGCTCATGAAGTTCCGTATTAATTGATAACGACTTTGAAGGAAATAATTGTATTACTTTATTGACGATAGTGATGTGCAGAGATTCATAAATTTTATCGAATGTAGTTTTAGGTTTAGGACTCAAAATTTATTTATTAAATTGATTTCTAAAATGTATACAAGTGTAGAAAAATCAGTTTGCACCATTTAAGGGGTGAATGTACTTGTGAATATGAACAATTTTCACTATGTGGACAAACCTCTGAAATCGCAAAAAAATATCAGCTGTTTCATACAAAAGGTAAAATTTTTATTTTTATATGATATATACCACAACTCGGCATTTGGTTTTCTAAATTGAAAATTTTTAAAAATGGAATCTAATACGATCGTCACATAGGATCGCTGGCTAGCACAACTACTACCTCCGGCAAACTCGCGTCAATGCTCAATGCAAAACAAAGCAGTTTCGAATTGACGTTGCTTCGAAAAGTATAAACTGTCAGTGCAATGCGATTGTGATATAGTTTTGACCTGGCTTTGGATTTCAAATATTGATACTGCATTACTGTTGACCCTTGCTCGTTAATTTGGACTCTGTTCAAGCCCTTTGTTGTGGATTTCGTCGATATGACCGAACGTACGCAGAGAACTGTTCTAAATAGTCAGACACGTGAGTTCGTGATACGCCTTCGTAACTATTTCGATCGTGAAGCTCAAAATGGAGGGCCAATTTTACCTATAACGTCAGTGGTTGAACGCGTAGCTGATGCGCTTAATATTGGACAACGAACTGTTAGACGGATAACTAAAAAAAAATATGGCGAGACTGGCACAGAAGAAAATAAACTTCACACACCAAAAAAGAGAAAACGAGCAAAACCATAGTTCGAAGAGCTGATGGTCGTTGGGGTCCCAAGGTGTTGGAGTGGCGACCCCGCACCGGGAAACGCAGTGTTGGCAGGCCCCCCACCAGGTGGACCGACGACATCAAACGAGTCGCAGGGAGCCGCTGGATCCAAGCGGCGCAAGACCGAAGCCTGTGGAAGTCCATGCAGGAGACCTTTGTCCAGCAGTGGACGTCTATAGGTTGATAAAGAAGAAGAGAAGAAGAGCAAAACCAGTCGTAGGCATCGATAGCTTTGATGCCGATGCTATCCGAAGACATGTTTACGGCTACTATTTACAGAAGGAGTATCCAACAAGAAAAAAGTTGGTGCATTCACTGAAGGAAGCTGGATTATTCTTCGGTGGGGAAAGTTCTTTAACGAAGATTTTGAAGACCATTGGATTTCGATACAAAAAATGTAACAAACGCAAAATATTGATGGAAAGATTTGATATAGCGATGGCAAGGTATACTTTTTTACGGCAAGTGAAAGAAATCAAAAATTGGCAAAATGTTGTGTTCTTGGATGAAACATGGCTTAATGCTAACCATACTGTAGGCCGTTCTTGGAACGATGACACAGCAGCATCTACTTCCAAAGTTCCTGTAGGAAAAGGATCGCGACTTATAATTTGTCACGCCGGAACCATCAACGGGTTTGTCGAAGGTTCTCTCATGGCTTTTGCGTCAAAAACCACTGGAGACTATCATGAAGACATGAATGGAGAAAAGTTTACTGAATGGTTTACCTCAATGTTGTGTAGCCTCCCTGAACCATCTATTATAATTATGGACAACGCCCCATACCACTCGATGCAAATTGACAAGCCACCTGCCCAATCCCAAAAGAAAGCTGATATCGTCGCATGGCTTCGTAAAAATGGCGTAGATGCAAACATGAATATGTTAAAAGCGGAATTAGTACGTCTTTTAAAAGAAAACAAACCAACCAAGATCCGATACGTCATTGACGAAATAGCATTAGAACATGGGCACAGAGTTATACGGTTACCGCCTTACCATTGTGAGTATAATGCGATTGAGTTGGTGTGGGCTCAAATTAAGGGATATGCTGCAAGACACAATACAGAACCCCCATTTACCACAAAAAAAATGCTAAAATTATTAGAAGAAGCTTGTGAACATGTGACTAAAGGAGACTGGGAAAAGGTTGTGAATAGAACTGTTAAATTAATAAGGGAAGATTATGAAAGAGATGTGAAAATAGATAATATTATAGAAAACGAACATATAATTATTAATGTAGGTGATGATAGCAGTGACGACAGTGAAAATAGTAGTATGGACGAATCTGATTAATTATGGCCTTTTGTGGCACCTTTTTTGGTATCTTTTGTATTCATATGTTTCTTGTGTGCATATAAAGTATGTATATTCATTTTCATTCAAATATTCAGTTCGTTCAAATAAATTAAATAAACATATACATTTTTGTTTTATTAAACCTATTTAATCAGGTACAAAAACAAAACTTAATTGTTTTTTGTTCGAGAATAAATTGACATTCCACATCACTATTGTAATGTGTCAAACCGGCCATCATAGCGTGCCGCTAGTGTAGGCTATCACTGCTTCTTTTGTTGTAGTTTTGGTGTACCACTGTTGGGTATAGTGCGCTTCTATTATAGCGCCAAGGTTGCTTTTCCTCGGCCTTTCGCATCAGACACTTTCCGGATGTCATCGCTCCTTCTAACCGGTGGGCGTCCCATATTCCTTTTATAGAGACATGGTCTCCACTCGTGGACTTTACGTCTCCAGCGGCCATCGGTCGTGCTAGCCTTGGAAGCTACCTTGGTTACTTTAGTTTTTTGGTGAATTGAAAGAAAGAGTTTGATTGGAATCCCTCAAAGAAATTCCTAGCATAGCTCTCTCCATAGCACGCTGAGTGATTTGTAGCCTCGATAATTAAATAAAATTAGCTAATTAAAAATTCCTTCTACGCAGTAAAATGGATGAAATGATCTCAAATATAAATAGCTAGACTTGGAAATGGCAACTCGGAGGAAATTGCGTATTTGTCAAAGGGAAATTGGGACGCGTATGTGAAATATTTCGAGGCTGATAAGCGGATGGTATACCATATGAAATGTTATTATTGAAGTAATAGTTACTTGTACTGTTAATTTAAATATCTTTGTATGAAACTAGCTTTTCCCGCTACGCCCGCAACTTCGTCCATATAGAACTAGGTTTTCTGAAAATCTCACTAGATATGTATTATATAAAAAATCTAAAGTCTATGTCAATATCCAGGTTTTTTTTATAAAAGGATAATTTGTAGCAGTTTAGTATTTGTACGCGCTTTACTCGATTGTATGAGTGTACATTCTTCTTCATCTTCCTGACACTCTTCACTGAGCTGTCTTGGTCATCACTCATCACGAAGAGACGTCTTTAGCGGTAGCTGTGATTCGTCTCACGACTTCTTCTTACTGGCCGACAGCTTGAGTGTACAGTATCCATCTATTCGAATTACAATGCTTAGAATGGAAGCTTTTAATAAAGTTCCGCTCCAAAGGTAGGCTCAAAACAACCAATGAATGTGTCAGTGCCATGTAATTATTTTCTGGTATTGGTACTGATGTTTACGTTTTTGATGGTTATTGTGTTGAATTATGACACCCTTCACAGCACAGTACGTAATTTCACGTCGACTATTGCGCTTCTAGCGTTCGATGGTTTGTAGAAGACAAACTGGTGGTAAATGTTAGTGATTTTTTCTGATAATGTTCCTATGTTTCTGATAATCTTGATAATGATAATTCCAATAGATGTAGTTTTGTAATATATAAAACGAAGAAAATGATGATGAAACCGAAGATACATAATGTCACAGGTAATAAAACAATTTTATTGAAACACATCATTCACTTACTAAGAGCTTAATGTGAGAATCATGAGTGTTGAAACAGCATGAACAATTTTCAAATCGTTAATGTTTTGTAAGGAATAGGTTATACTCCATACAAAAGTAGAAACCTAATGAGCTGTGAATAACTTATTGAGGTTAGGTAGTCAACTTTTTGTAACTCTATGATTTTCTTATTTAGTTTCTGAGTTCTAAATGTGAAAGGATTTATAGGCCTACCGTATTTAACCCTTTTCAAATCTTATCAGATGTGGTTAAGTTGACTCACATAATCGTGAGGTTACCAACGTTATTAAATTTGTGAGTGAAGTTAGGAGGAGGTGCCAAGCCATACCGTTAGCATTTCACTGGGGAACTACATCCTTATTAACTTATTCGTGATAAGTAGGGCTTATTGTACCCTTGCATTGGGCTTGTGTGAAGCAGTTATAGCCTATGGTCTCCAATTCGGAGGGTCGCCCCTGAATTTTCGGAGTCAAGTGCATTAAAGCAATCAAATATCACTTACTTCAACAGTGTAGGAAAACATCGTAAGGAAACCTGCGCATCTGAGAGTTCTTCATAATGTTCTCGAAGGTGTGTGAAGTCCGCCAATTCGCATTGGGCCAGCGTGGTGGACTATGGCCTATAAGCCTTCTCTGAGAGGAGACCTGCGCTAGTGAGCCTGTGATGGGTTGCTAATGATGATTGTACCCTTATAGGCTTTTTATTACTATGCTAAGTATAACAACTGTACAAGTGTACAATAATTATACCGGAGTATGGGGGAAGAATACTATAAATCCAACTTAACATCGGAAATTGGATGTAACACCCATTATATTGATTGTATTCGAATTTATAATGTAGCCAGAGCCTATGTCAACCGGATCGATTGACTCCTCAATCATCAAAATCGTTTATTCGCTGTGGAACATTCGTAAATAGTCACATATTTACATGCACACTTACATATTAAAGCCTCAATAGCCCAACGGTTAAAGGTGCGGACTGAAAACTGAAAGGTCGCAGGTTCGAATCCCACCCGCTGCACTATTGAACAAGCACAACACAAGCTTTCCGCTTATTTGGAGGGGAGAGGAGGATATGAGTCAACTTCAACTTGACTGATATTCTTTAAAAAAAAAATTAATTGGCACTCGGAGACTGCCGCGGTAAAGCTATTGCATAGCATTTTTTATCAACTTATGCAATTATAATATTTATGCAATATTTTTTTTTGCATAATAAAAATTATGCAAAAAAATAATTAAAAACAAACAAACAAGAAAAGCGCACTGTCACTACTTCGCGAGTGAGATTCGAACCTGCGACATATAACGAAAGCGGCCGCTCGCCCACTGCGCCAAGCAGAGCTAAATGTGAACCTCTAAAATGTTGAACGCTTACTGAACGACGGTGTTAGGTTTTTTTCGTTACGGAATTTCTTGATTCGGTCGCCGCACTCAAACTGTTTGTCCTAGTTCAAAGCCCGCGATAAATGCTATGCGATAGCTTAAAAAATATACTGATAAAATCATAACCCCTCCTATTGGCTGTGCCGTAGTCGGGTAAAAAAGAAAATATTTTCCACGAAAAGTTACACCTAAAGCCCTAAGTCCACGCACTAGAGACTCTTTCCAAGAATATTACGAGTTTATCCACGGAAGTAAATTTAATATCGCATTGTTAATAGTTTTCCACACATGACACTTCCGTAACAATTTAGTGAGAACAATAAACCCACAGACATGCACTGGGACAATAATTATTTGATATTGATCACGTTCCCATGCCGGGCCTTGTGCATTGTTAACAATACTATCAGTTCGTACCACGTTGAGATTCCTTGTTTTTGCTAGCGACACCTCTCATATTATATTATGTTATTAATTCGTTTCTCGAACTCGAATTATTGTACTGATGTAAGGAAGTAAGCTATTTAACTTTCGTATTTTATCCTAATCGTAACCTTAATCTTACTCTGGCTCTGCTCAAGATTCAAGAGTTAAAATGAGACACAAATATTATCATCATCACCATCATCAACCCATCAACGGCTCACTACTGAGCGCAGGTTTCCTCTCAGAGAAGGGTTATAGGCCATTGTCCACCACGCTGGCGCAATGCGAATTGGCGGACTTCACACACCTTCGAGAGCATTATGAAGAACTCTCAGGTGTGCAGGTTTCCTCACGATGTTTTCTTTCACCGGTGTAGCAAGTGATATTTAATTGCTTAAACGCACTTGACTTCGAGAAGTCAGAGGTGTGTACCCGGGATCGAACCTGCGACCCCCCGAATAGGAGACCATAGTCCAAACCACTAACTAGGCTATCACTGCTAACAAATATTATATTATGCCAACATAAATCTTTCTCGTTTTACTAATCTACAGATATTTCTTTAAGTCACTCCGTATATCTTCTAAATTAGCGTATAGGTACAAAATCTCGCCTCAGGCCTTAGGCACTTCCTAAACGACTTTCAGCGCCCTACCCTCATCCGAAAGAGGTCAATTGGCAGATTAGAGCTCCAAAATATTGTACAGACTTACCTATTATTACAGATTAATCAAGCAAATATAATTTAATATAAAAAAAATCTTTTTAAAAAACCGACTTCCAACTCCCGCGCCACTATACAGAGTATATAATTTATTGTTGATATTTTAAAAACCGCTCGACCGATTTAGATAAAATAAGGGATCACCTGGGAAGTATTTATATCCTTTCAAACAAAAAAAGAATTTTCCAAATCGTTTCAGGCATCTTCGAGTAATCGGTGAACATACTTAAAAAAAAAATGATTCCGACGAATTGATAACTTCCTCCTTTTTTGAAGTCAGTTAAAAAGAACTTAATTGAATTGACTTCAAACGATCATAACGATGGTCTTTCACATTCTCAGACTTTGAAATGAGCAGAAAATTAATAGATATGGATGGAAGAAAACATTATCATTTGTTAGTCTAACAGAAATTCCCTTAAAATATCATTATAATTGAAAAAACCCTTACAATATCATTAGAATACGAAGGTAAATTTCGCCATCATCTAAAACGTTCCTATAGCTCGGAAAATCGGGCGGTCCCGAAACCAGAAGTCCCCGGTTAGAGTCCAGACGATTATTTTTTCTCCTATGAATTTTATAATTATTTGATTTTTTCTTTATTTTTTTAAATAGGTATATAACTTCCAAAAAAAACGATTTACCAAAAAAATACCCAGATATTGTATGTTTATGAGAGCTCAAGAACATTTAAATGTAGTTCCTTCACATTTTTACCGAGAAACCATAAAGCATTGTGAATATATTTTGCAACCCTGCATAAGGTTGTTCTGAATAACCTACCTAAGCAAAACCTAAAATTGAATTGATTTGGCTTTTTTTGATCATGAAACAATTATTAAATATTAAAACAAAAAAAACAACGTAAAACAATATTAATTATTAATTCCCATTTCCTATTAATGCAAAGATATTAGTATTAATGTTGAATTTGTTAATAAATAGGTGAATTTGTAATGTGACTCATTAGACATTTATCACGCAAAACATGCTCACTAATTCGTTAAAAAACAACTCTAAAGAACTAAATATAGTTCAAAAATATATATGTAATTAATTTATGCTCTCCCATAATATTTTATTATTAATATTTAACACTTATGAACAGATAAAAGATAAATAGAAGATACAGGAATATACTTATTAAGAAAATGTATGAATGCGAATAAGGAGGAAAGTTTAACAAAACGCTGCAAATATCGGCAAACATTTCGCGATCAGATATTCTGCCTATGCGACATGATGGAATTCCAATAGAATTATATTACATTTAGACAGAGAGAAATTCACATGGGCTGTTAGCACATCTCAGCCGCGAAAACGTAGCAGCGGAACAAAAGGGACAGTACACTAGGGACTTAAATAAAGAATATCTGGGTGACCGAGCTTTGCTCGGTTTTTTTTTGGTAAATCTTTTTTTGGAAATTACTTATATATAAAAAAAAAAAAAAAATTCATAGGGGAAAATATAATTGTCTGGACTCAAACCGGGGTCTTCTGGTTTCGGGACCGCCCGATTTCCCGAGCTATTGGGACTTAATAGATGATGGCGAAATTTACCTTCGTATTCTAATGATATTTCATTGCCTGAAAACACGGATAAAACGACCTTTTCTAAAATTGAAACCTAGCTAGATCGATTCGATCAATCGATTTATCGCCCCCGAAACCCCCTGCATACTAAATTTCATGAAAATCGTTGGAGCCGCTTCCGAGATTCAGATTATATGTATATTTCGGGGGGTTTCGGGGGCGATAAATCGATCTACTTAGCTAGGTTTCATTTTTCAGAGCTATTCAATTCGGTGCCTTAACATGGGTAGCTTAGGTATGTCACGCACTCTTTAAACATTCCTGTGGTGGTGTCGTGTGATGCGGGTTGTTATGTTCCCTCAAATATGGTTAAGCGAAGCAACGGCAGGGGTCATGCTTCATGCTCGTGAACGGGTGCCACCGGCGGGAATGGGGCTACTTTATGGTCCATCTTAAGATATATTGCATTTTAGTACTTGGTAGGTATGCATTTTGGAACTTCCCTCATTGTGGAAACACTGCATACATAGCATAGTATTTATTGTATTGTTAACTTGTTTTTAAAAGAGCAACCGCCGAGTTTCTTGCTAGTTCTTCTCGGCAGGTAGGGCGCTCCGAACCAGTGGTAGAATCAGACGATTCAAAAGCACTTATAAAAATTTTATTTGAATAAAAAATATTTCTATTCTAAATAATTCTACTCTATTCTATTCTATTCTATAGTTCTGCTTCTGTTTGTTAATGAAAACAGCTTCGAACAAGCGAAACTGCCTGTTTATATAATTTATTGTCTGTTCATGTGTATTTGAGTACTTATTGGTCTATGCGTCTATCATTGTACTGCCTCATTAGTCTAATGGCTACTTGGTTCAACCTCGGATCATGAAGTCCTGGATTCGAATTCCAGGTCATAAAAAAGTTATTACCAGGAGTTGGAAAGTTAGTGATGTTACACTCCCTGTTGCTTCCCCTGTCGGTGCTTTATCTTTCTTCAGTCGTGTCGGTCTGAGGTCCCATCGGACACTCTTCGAGTCAATTCTAGAGGCTCCCTCAGTCGAATAATTGGAGTCGAGGGGCTTTTGAGTTATGACTAAGTATATGGGCGTGAGAGTGAGGGACCTCAGAGTGCACCTATGTTTGTGCACATATTTGCGCACTATAATATCTTCTGTATAGTTGGTTAGTCTCCATTGATACGGGTCGTGGAAGGGATTTAACTGGGAGCATAATATGCGTCTATCCTTTTTGTTGCACTACTGAGGTTTGAGATGTGCTAACAGCCCTAATCTTTTTAGCAACGTCTGTAACATTGTGGCATAATATGTTATTACCCTTATAATAATGTCAAAGGTAATGTAAAAAGTCTCGATTGGTTATATACTCAAAGGTCTCGATCGATCTTAATCCTACTACTATACGTCGGCTTAAAGTTTATTTAAGTTCAAAGATCAAATAAATCTATTCTTCGCAAATATGCTCGTAAGTGTATTGGATGAGGTAGACAATTACTAAATCTTCAATATACGAATATTGAAGATTTAGTAATTGTCTACCTCATCAATTCCTATCAGCATATACCTATATATTAGCAGTGATAGATAGTCCAGTGGTTAACCTTTCCTTTTCGCGAGGTTTGGGGTTCTATCTCAGGCATGCATATTTGACTTTTTGGATTTTACACGTTGTTTGTAATAAATGATAATGTCTATGACGTCATCAGTCAAGAGATATCCGATCCATCCCTTAGAGTAATCAATAGAAACAAGAGGTAGCAGAGCATTAATTGGTAACAAGATATTATTAAGCTCTATCGTATAACGCTAGAGCTCTAACGAATACTGATCGAAGAAACCGATTAAACTATTTATTAGCTTAAACGTTTAAATTTTAAAACCCATCTCCTTTTAAAGAACAAAATTTACAAGTAAGCAATTTTTTAATTTGTGTCTGACTTAATGTGCTATCAAACAAGATGTAACTTAAGACAGGTTACAAAATGAACATCCTGTATAACCTGTAGTGGTCGGGATAGTATATTTAGTTGCAGATTAAGCGATTATAGCAATGTTACCGGTTTTGTTAAATAATATTATTTTAGCACGACTAAGTTCAAATTCCGTAAGTCATCACTGGCAACACGCACTGTTCGAAGACTTGAGTCTTCAGGCACTGAGGGATTTTGGACGAGAAGACATCTCGGAGCTTCCCGAACGCTGCCCAGCCGAGTTGGATTCGGCGGTTAATCTCTTTCTCGAAGTTGGACCTACCTAGCTGGACTGTATGTCCCAGGTATATATACTCGTCTACAATTTCGAGCGCAGAGTTCTCAACGATTACTGGGTGGAGCGGAGCACGAGCATTGGACATGATTTTCGTCTTGCTCATGTTCATTTTCAGGCCCACCTGTTGAGAAACCCTGCTGAGATCATTGAGCATTGTATTGAGATCTCTCAGTGTCTCTGCCATGACTACTATGTCATCGGCAAATCGCAGGTGAGTGATGTACTCGCCGTTTATGTTGATGCCAAGTCCGTTCCAATCCAGAAGCTTAAAGACGTCCTCCAACGCAGCGGTAAATAGCTTCGGGGAGATTAAATCTCCCTGTCGTGTTCGAACAGTGCGTGTTGCCAGTGATGACTTACGGATCCGAGACATGGTCGCTAACTATCAGGGCCTCATAAGAAGGCTCAGGGTCACCCAGCGAGCGATGGAGAGAGCAATGCTCGGTATATCTCTGCGAGATCAAATCAGAAATGAGGAGATTCGTAGGAGAACCAAAGTCACCAACATAGCTCAGCGTGTCGCGAAACTGAAGTGGATGGATGGGCGGGGCACATAGTTCGAAGAACTGATGGTCGTTGGGGTCCTAAGGTGTTGGAGTGGCGACCCCGCACCGGGAAACGCAGTGTTGGCAGACCCCCCACCAGGTGGACCGACGACATCAAACGAGTCTCAGGGAGCCGCTGGATTCAAGCGGCGCAAGACCGAAGCCTGTGGAAGTCCATGCAGGAGACCTTTGTCCAGCAGTGGACATCTATAGGTTGATAAAGAAGAAGAAGAAAGAAGTTCAAATTTTGTGCGATGTTGATATTAAAAACAATAACGACTGAGTGTAGAATTGGCTTTTCTCAGAATCTAAAGCTTATTTTAACGTAGCTTTAGCTTTTAAATCATTGTATATGTTACCGTTAGAGTGCATAATACGTTAATGTGCACATTAACTAGGTAATCTGCAGATGCTCGGATACGATGCGTTAAAGTGCAAAATTTGAATTAAAAAAGGTCTTATTTGCACTTTACCTAGTTACACTAGCGGCACGCTATGATGGCCGGTTTGACGTTTGTCCGCTCATGAAGTTCCGTATTAATTGATAACGACTTTGAAGGAAATAATTGTATTACTTTATTGACGATAGTGATGTGCAGAGATTCATAAATTTTATCGAATGTAGTTTTAGGTTTAGGACTCAAAATTTATTTATTAAATTGATTTCTAAAATGTATACAAGTGTAGAAAAATCAGTTTGCACCATTTAAGGGGTGAATGTACTTGTGAATATGAACAATTTTCACTATGTGGACAAACCTCTGAAATCGCAAAAAAATATCAGCTGTTTCATACAAAAGGTAAAATTTTTATTTTTATATGATATATACCACAACTCGGCATTTGGTTTTCTAAATTGAAAATTTTTAAAAATGGAATCTAATACGATCGTCACATAGGATCGCTGGCTAGCACAACTACTACCTCCGGCAAACTCGCGTCAATGCTCAATGCAAAACAAAGCAGTTTCGAATTGACGTTGCTTCGAAAAGTATAAACTGTCAGTGCAATGCGATTGTGATATAGTTTTGACCTGGCTTTGGATTTCAAATATTGATACTGCATTACTGTTGACCCTTGCTCGTTAATTTGGACTCTGTTCAAGCCCTTTGTTGTGGATTTCGTCGATATGACCGAACGTACGCAGAGAACTGTTCTAAATAGTCAGACACGTGAGTTCGTAATACGCCTTCGTAACTATTTCGATCGTGAAGCTCAAAATGGAGGGCCAATTTTACCTATAACGTCAGTGGTTGAACGCGTAGCTGATGCGCTTAATATTGGACAACGAACTGTTAGACGGATAACTAAAAAAAAATATGGCGAGACTGGCACAGAAGAAAATAAACTTCACACACCAAAAAAGAGAAAACGAGCAAAACCAGTCGTAGGCATCGATAGCTTTGATGCCGATGCTATCCGAATACTTGTTTACGGCTACTATTTACAGAAGGAGTATCCAACAAGAAAAAAGTTGGTGCATTCACTGAAGGAAGCTGGATTATTCTTCGGTGGGGAAAGTTCTTTAACGAAGATTTTGAAGACCATTGGATTTCGATACAAAAAATGTAACAAACGCAAAATATTGATGGAAAGATTTGATATAGCGATGGCAAGGTATACTTTTTTACGGCAAGTGAAAGAAATCAAAAATTGGCAAAATGTTGTGTTCTTGGATGAAACATGGCTTAATGCTAACCATACTGTAGGCCGTTCTTGGAACGATGACACAGCAGCATCTACTTCCAAAGTTCCTGTAGGAAAAGGATCGCGACTTATAATTTGTCACGCCGGAACCATCAACGGGTTTGTCGAAGGTTCTCTCATGGCTTTTGCGTCAAAAACCACTGGAGACTATCATGAAGACATGAATGGAGAAAAGTTTACTGAATGGTTTACCTCAATGTTGTGTAGCCTCCCTGAACCATCTATTATAATTATGGGCAACGCCCCATACCACTCGATGCAAATTGACAAGCCACCTGCCCAATCCCAAAAGAAAGCTGATATCGTCGCATGGCTTCGTAAAAATGGCGTAGATGCAAACATGAATATGTTAAAAGCGGAATTAGTACGTCTTTTAAAAGAAAACAAACCAACCAAGATCATATCATTATCATATGACATATCATTATCATATTCGTCAATGACGTATCTTATATGATCATATTATGATCATATAAGATACGTCATTGACGAAATAGCATTAGAACATGGGCACAGAGTTATACGGTTACCGCCTTACCATTGTGAGTATAATGCGATTGAGTTGGTGTGGGCTCAAATTAAGGGATATGCTGCAAGACACAATACAGAACCCCCATTTACCACAAAAAAAATGCTAAAATTATTAGAAGAAGCTTGTGAACATGTGACTAAAGGAGACTGGGAAAAGGTTGTGAATAGAACTGTTAAATTAATAAGGGAAGATTATGAAAGAGATGTGAAAATAGATAATATTATAGAAAACGAACATATAATTATTAATGTAGGTGATGATAGCAGTGACGACAGTGAAAATAGTAGTATGGACGAATCTGATTAATTATGGCCTTTTGTGGCACCTTTTTTGGTATCTTTTGTATTCATATGTTTCTTGTGTGCATATAAAGTATGTATATTCATTTTCATTCAAATATTCAGTTCGTTCAAATAAATTAAATAAACATATACATTTTTGTTTTATTAAACCTATTTAATCAGGTACAAAAACAAAACTTAATTGTTTTTTGTTCGAGAATAAATTGACATTCCACATCACTATTGTAATGTGTCAAACCGGCCATCATAGCGTGCCGCTAGTGTAGTCTGCACAATAACGAATGGTACATCGTTAAATTGAAGGAAGACACTGAACGAAACACTTTTGTTTCGCTCACCCGCTCCTCCCGCGCCCCTCAGGTTTTTTTAAACTTAAGTTAGGTACATTGACCCAATACAACCTAAGTTTGGGCACCTAGCTATTCATGTATAACCCCAACCTAACCTAACTTTACATTTTGCCAAAATATGTATATATAGCACTTGTTGGGTTTAGTTTGGTTATGTTAGGTTAGGTTAGGTTAGTAATTACCTACAACTAATTAAAATGTTTTATTCAAACAAGAACCTGTTTTATGGAATTTACCGTATGCATGGTCGTTAGTCTGCAGATTACCTAGGAATTCTGCAGATTATCTAGTTAATGTGAGAACTCAATTATTTTTTTCCACTTTAACTGACTCGGCCAGATAATCTGCGGAATACCTCGTTAATCTGCACTCTAACTGATTTACGCAAATTAACGGTAACATAAATATCGTGAATCACACTATTCACACTATCACACTAATATAATAAAGTTAAAAGTTAGTATCTTTGTTACTCTTTTACGCAAAAACTATTCAGCGGATTTGGCTGAAATTCGGAATAGAGATAGATTATACCCTGGATTAACACATGGGCTACTTTTTATCCCGGAAAATTCAATCCACGCGGACGAAGTCGCGGGCATCAGCTAGTTTATAAAATCTACGAGTAAATCGAATGATATAATAACGAGTTTAAAAAATACACTATTTTAAGTAGATCAAAATTATTACATCAGTGCAAAACCTTTTGAAAACCTTCAAGGAATAACGGGATACCGATTTTTAAAGTCTAAAATTTCTCGCGGAATGAAGGTTTTTTAACAAAAAATTGAGGCCATAACCTTTGTTTTTGGTTTTTAATACAATATTATTTAAGGTTTTTGCTTGTTTTGATTTAAAAAAATATAATTTTTCCATTTTGACTTCCTTAAAATAAATAATTTTTAAATCCTTGACCACCACCCAAAAATAAAAACTCTGGGTTGCAGAAATCAGAGTTCCTTCACAGTTTGACCCTTAAACATCCATGAAAGTAAGAATATTGACTTGTGCAACCAACTTTGCTGAGCAAGTTATAAGTTATAACGGTAACTGGACTTTAACCACCTGACGTACAACTAACCCAGCCATCCTTTCAACACTTACACAGGAGGTTGGTTACAAATTAACATTTTCCGTCGTTACTTGGTTATTAAGCAATGTTATATAATCATTATCCAATGCATTATTTCCCCATTTTATCGCGTGTTTGCAAGTAAAAATGCTAAAAACAGTCTGTAATAGCTGGTGGTATCGTTAAATTTTGTGTTGAAACTCTAGGAAATGAGAATTTCCTCGTGTGAATAAATTTTTTTTGCATTGAGTCATATCTACGGCAAACTTACGAAATCGCAAAAGATGCATTTAACAGGGTGTGCTTTGAAAGCGTAGATTTTTTTGTAATGATACCTAATATCGGTGTTCGGCTGCAATATTATGTTTTCAAAATGTAACCAGTCCTTTGGTAGTGTGGTAGAAAAAAGAACAACGAAATGCTAGCACGCAAACACCTTTGAAAATACTTTTTAGGTATGTAGAACTCTAGTAAAGTAATATTAAGTTGTATATAAAATTTAAGTTTTAATTGCCTATTATGTTTATTTTATTTTTGTTTTTAATTCGTTTTCTTGTGTGGCCACAGTGGTGGTCCGTGACGTTTTGGCCCTTGGGCCCCTCCTGAAAATCAGCATTGCGGTGTGTCCGGTAGGTACATAGTTACATACCTGCCTTTCATGCTGCGGCACAAGCTGAGGGGGTGGCCCATTGACCACTACACACCACACTTAATTTTAAATAGGTATATAAATAGTAGGTACATTGCTGCACCTACTCTTAGATTAGACCCTTAGTGATAAATAATTTGTTGTGTTGGTTAAGGTGTTGGTCAATAAAGTTTTATTTATTTATTTATGTTCACCTTAAACGGCCAATCACTGTACCGCTTACCCTACTCTACTTTGGAAGGTTTTTGTGGTATTACGAATTGGCGTTGCATAATGCATTGTTCCAGTATTTATTTGTTCTATAACTAGAAGAGAGGCATTGCACAGCGCGAGATTTTTTCTGGTTTGACGGAATAAAGCAAAAGAATTTTGTTCTTCCTTATGTATCATATAATTTCGCTTAGTAACGCCTGCTTCTATCCGATAGTGTTAAGTTACATTACAGAAAGCAATCAGTATTCGGCCGTTGACCTATCGGTCTCTGGAAATAAATCTACGTAGGTATATAAAGTAAGCAAAGACATGTAATTTGTCTGTAGGAAATAATTATGAAATGACAGTAGTCAAATTGATTTGTTAATTTTCGTTCCTGATTTAAAATTCTAATGTTGACTTAATAGCTTTCGCAAAGAAATTATACATTTTTAAAGTCAAATCAAGTTATTTGACAAAAAGTAAAAGCGTTTGAATAAAATCGTGCCCACATCGCATGAAAATTATTATAACATAATTTGCTAAGAGCTTTGTATATTTAATCAGATTTATGTCATTAATGATTTTTTATTGAGAATCTAGATATATTATAAATATAATATAGGTATCTATTTATCTAGGAAAGTTATGTTTATTTTATGATTTCACCCAATACTGTCTAAAACGATTCAGTTAAAGGTGGTACGCAATAAATGTGAACGACATGTTATAGCCCGCCTAAATATAAAGATATTTGTTTTTTGACCGATTTATTTTCTGCTTTTACAAATGCTATTCTTCTTCTTTTTCTTCTGATGCGCGGCTATGCAGGTCAGATGCCCTGTAGCACGACGACCGTCGCCGGTCCATTGTGCTCGCCACTATTTATAGTTCCTTTCCAATATTTGTTGCCGCCAGAAACAGCAGTATCTTCTTGGCTGGGATGAGTGTAGCCTCCTCAGGGTGTACAATGTGTTAGAAGAACCCTAGAAGGATGCTTCGTTTATGCATTAAAGCGGGGCAGTAACAGATAATATGCAACGGCGTTTTCTAATAATGATAATGCTATTCTTACATGTTATATTTTCGATTATAATTACTGAATATCAAAATTTTGACTGTCGTCATATACCCAATTTTCCAATCTTGAGAAGACCTGGCATAATCCAAACTATTAAGCACAAGTGGCGATCTATGGGAAAAGTGATGGCTGTTGGAATCGGAAAGTCCTGAAATGGAGACCGTGTAGAAAGAAATATAGTATGGGGGCACCCTCTGATGAATAGATATAAAGAGGGAAGTGGTTGATTGCGGAAAAGCTGATGCATTATCATGCATGATCATTGCTAAAGTAATTGTGGTGGTTGGCTGCATTTATGGCATTCTAGCTGCAACAATATATTATAACCGATAGCGTGAGAGTGTCGGCTCATCAGAGGTGATTACGAGCACACTCTAGCAATCATTGTAGAGAATCCCACAGAAGGTTTCGGGACGTTATTAGGGAAGGTGTACGCCCACAGGCTAATATGGCGAAAGCATACACACAGATTAGTGGAGACTGTTAGCACAGATAAATCTAGTCCACCATTTGTTCGTATGGCCTTCAAAATTCGGCTAATGAACGTGGGAACTTGAAACAATCGGGCCCGGTGGTAATGCTCCGCATGACCTCGTCTTATTGTTTTTAATATTTCGTTCTCATTTCTTATGATTGTATAATATAGCTAGCGAGTATGTGGGAATTACGGTACCCCCTAATTGGGTTAAGGTTACATGTTATTTTTTGTGAATATAGACGAATTTGTGGCGTTGTGCCATTGCGTTATTGTTATGCCCACTTCTAATACAAGCTTTCCCCTTATTTGGAGGGGAGAGGAGAGTTCAGAGAATATTAGTCAAGTTCAACTTGGTTAATATTCTTAATATCGTCATTATTTGTTCATAGAATTAAACTGACACGTAGAATCCTAGTAAAGGATATCGATAGAGATTAGAGGTGAGCGGCTCGCTTGCTTTGCTTTGCTTGCTGTGCTGGCTATACGAGTGTTGGAAAGCTGGATAGGTAATGTTCAAATTATACAGCTCATCTGCCAGGCTTTAGCTAAGTTTTCGTAAGGTCTTTAGCTCTAATAATTAATTTATTGATGACCTCCTACGATAAATCTCACGAGATCTTTAGATAAATTTTTCAAAACAATTTTTTTAAAACATTTTTCAATGCAATGGAGGTACCACTGTATTGAAAAATGCTCCTCATTACGAAGATTTTCATTTTTCCTTAGAAATGGTTTTTTTCCATCTTAGCTTCAGCTTCCTTATTCTTCTTATAAAGTTTTGGTCTAACCTTTGGTGATATTTTACCAGATGCATAAGTACTTACATATTTTTATTTTGTTACTTAATAAGGTACCTTACGTCCCAGTATGCCGTTATCGACCGAGCGAAGCGAAGGTCTTTGAGTCTACTTGAGTGAATTTGCACTTGTCCGTCCGTCCGTCCGTCTGTCAGAGCCTTATAACTTCTGAATTACTGAACGTAATTACTTCAATTTTAGATATAATATGTAAACCGATGGCCTCCAGCCGAAAATGGCTTAAAAAGTTATAAAAATCTTTATTTCAGGGGGGCTCTCATAGAAGCGAATGCGAAGAAAAAAAAAAATTTTTGCATTTCATAGGGTTACAGTACCTCATTTTAAAGATAATTTGGAACAGAGTATAAAAGTATTTTTTTTTTTAATTTTTTTCCTAAAATTGACGAAATGGGGGGCTTTCAAAGTGGAGATTACATTTGACCTCACAACGTAATAACCATTGAGAGCTGTTCCTTGAAAGTTTTATAATTTTAGCGTAATATCATGTACTTGAACAACAAATACTAAAATTAGATAAATGTAATAAGGAAACTAAATTATTTAACTTTTAATGAGCAGCAACAACAGAACTTCACAATGATGTCAATAGATGGCGCTCTCATCTCATATAGCAAATGCAGCTATATGTAACATATTATTCAATTAAAATTATTATTTAGTCATTTAGCAAACATCAATAAAACTTCACGTTGCAGTTTGTTTTTACATGTTTTCTGATCGTGTCGATAGTTGACGCTGTGTACAAGTAATTTAATTTGAATGTTCCAAAAAACTATACCTAAGTTTGATTGAGGCCTTGAGGATTTTACTATAACAGTTCCCTAACCTTTACGGGCTACCTATGTTAAGTTAGTTGACACTTTCTGTCAACTTTGTTTTTACGAACCTCTACGGGACAACTTAGGTGAAAATGACATTGGGATGTTAGGATTGTATTTAGGGGCTACCTACGTAAAGAGACTTCTACAAAGGGGATGATTTAGGTATGGTTGGTGAAAACGGGCATAATAATAATGTCAATTTTGATCGTCATGTATCTATTGAATGAATAAGTAATAATGGGAAACCGTTACCGCGAGGTCTCAGTTCGGGGCGAACCACTAGTAATAAGTAGTTATAATAACCCACCTACTCTGTGACTGTATATTCACGTTGTCACGACTTTGCCTATCTTTCTCTAGTAACTAGGCCACAGTACCTCTTTTCCAAGTAATCTCACGAATTCCAATCCCCAGCAGTTTCCATAATGTATTTTAAACCTAATATAACAGCGATTTAGGTTCCCGGGCAGGCAAAATAAATTTAGATTAATGTTTGCAGTGCGAGCCAAACGGGTCTTATTTATTGAGAACTATTGTTAGTTTTCTTTTGTTTGATCTTTGCGATTACGACTCGACTTCGACTGCATGAACATCTAAAAATTTGCTATTTTATATTGGTAGAACTACACACTTAATCGCTTGGTTTGACGAAGAATTAAAGTGGAAGAATAAATGGCACATTCTAGAGTCTAGACGAACACACACAGGCTGCTCATTAATATCCTTGAAAACAAAGAGCGTGAGCACACTCACAAGTAAGAATTTCTTGTATTTTAATTTAGTTCCACCATCATCCTTCTACGATTGAACTGAAAGCACCGCGTAGTTTAAATCCACAATGTCACACTAAGAGCTTTGCTTCTTCATTCCTAATACGCGCCACCAAAATTTGGAATGCCATTATGGCTTCCGTTTTTTCAGCTAACTATAACTTGGATATACCTTTAAATCTAAAGTGCATATTTATTTACCATCAGGTGTGATCACAGTGAAGCGCTAATCTATTTATAAGTTGGTTACTTTTTTAATTTTGGTTTTTGGCTTTACTTAACTGGTAGAATGTCTCTGCTGCGAAAGATGGCTTCCATCAGAACCAGATTGCTTAGAAAAATGTGGGTAAGCACAAAAAATGCTACCGTCTCGTCATCGTATCGGGTCCATACTATTATACTGCTGCAAAAAAACTGATCCATTTGTTTGTAGGGCGCCAATTTCAGTTACCTAATAACTTAGACGCGCCTACTTTGCTTACTAAATCTATTACTAACCAGAAGCAGGTCGACGTCTGTTTAACTTTCTGAATGAGATACGAATACTTGAATAAACAACACTATTTATTGCTACAGTATTAGTGTAGAACCATGGATGGACGGATTAAAAACCAGATAAAAAATTAAAATAATTATAGACATGGAAGTCGTTTTTGTCAATTTTCTATGAAGTGTAGATGAATTAGCTACCTTTTACGATTACTGCTGATGTTGCTGATGACATATGGATCTCATAGGGCAATGGAGAGGGTCATGCTATGGTGCTGCTCAACACAATAAAAAAAGAAATGAGGAAATCCGTTAGGCGGACCTCACACTGCGACGCGCCCTGCTCCGGGACGCGGGCCTGCGTGTTTAAGGTTGGTCCTAAGTACCTCAGTTTGTATATAAAACACGCATTGTGTCACACACTTAACGATGCATCCCCGCGCGTGGAATCGCGCAGAATCACGCGCCCCGGAGCGAGGCGCGTCTCAACGTGAGATTAGCCTAACAGAACCAGAGTCAAGGAAAACATCATGAGGAAACTTGCACACCTGAGATTTCTCCATAATGTTCTCAAAGGAGTTTGAAGTTTTCACCATTAGAGAGAAGACCTGTGCCCAGTTATAGTGGACCTGAGATGGGTTGATGATGATGATGGATTGATGGGTTGAGTGAGTGAATGAATATCCTTAATATTTTAAACAGCACTTTATAAATTTAAAAAAAACAGCATTTTTTTAGAACTCATGATAATCCGATATAAAAACTTAACCTATAATAATTATTACACTAAGCATTACTATAAAAAATAATTAATCGAGTACACTCAACTACACAAAACAAAAAGTTCATTAATAAATAGCGAAAAATTTAAATGACCATAAGCTCACACAAAATAATCTTTACGAGGCGAAAATGTGTTTGTTTGTTGGTTTATTGGTTTGTCCTTCAATTTTTCCCGCGGGAACCGACTGTTTGTCTGGGATAAAAGGTAATCTCTAATCTGTCACTCTTCAAGTCCTCTACTGTACCCATGAAAAAAATCACGTCGATCCGTTGCTCCGTTTCTGCGTGACTGGGGGATAAACCACGTGCTCTTCGAAGAACGGAGGAAATGGAAAGGAGAAATTCAGACCTTCGAAGTCGGTTACACATCCAGTTACTTGAGTTGAATCAAGGCTATTAACCAGCACAGCAATTATATGAAGCGTCCTAAGTAGAGTATGGCTTCTTCAAGCCACAATCAAATCATATTTTTATGCCAGTATGGGCTTGACGTGAATTTGATCTCACCAGCTGTGTTATTACGAAAATTATTGTATTGCACTCTTAACTTTGATTGTACTACAATTTGCGATCATAGCTATAGTTGTAATTGGCTGAATTTGTGGCTGGGAAATAGTATTCGCATAAAGTTTTATTATATTCCGTGAATACTTATCACGAAACATCTATCAATTGAATTAAATCAATAGAAAATGTAAGGTCGTTTTTGACTAAAAAATAATGGATACAGACGATCAATGGTTTAGTTCAGAAACATTAATTTCTATGCTTATTTAATTGATACGTACACACGCAGTTCGCGTAACGTAAATATTATTTACTTTGATGGTTCTATCACGATTCACGACTGAACTAAGATTTTGTTATTACCTTTAATATTTTGTTTACACTAGGTTGCAGGTAATCATAGCTACTTTTTTACCCTTTGCTTCAAGAGTAGCCTAGTGGTTAAGACTTTAATAGGCCTCCTTTTCGGGAATCTAAGATTCGAACCCAGGCAAGCATCTCTGATTTACGGAGTTAATAATAATGTGTATTTTAAACAATCAAAAATCACTTGCTAATTGCTTTAACAGTGAAGGAAAACATCGTTAGGAAATGCCTGAGAGTTTTCCATAGTGTTTTCAAAGGCGTTTAAAGTCTACCAATCTGCACTTAGCCCAGCGTGGTGGACTGTTGCCTTAACCCTTCTTATAAGGCGACGTTTTAGCATAGGCGATTCGCCGCGCGTCGCGCGGCGCGTCGCTCGCTCGCTCTCGCTCGCCCTCATACCTTGGCCATATCGCGCGACGGCTCACGCGACTCGACGCCGCACGCGCCGCGCAACGCCACGCCTATGCTAAAACGTCGCCTTAGAGAGGTGACCTGTGTTCAGTTATTGGCCGGCTAAGGGTTAAGATGAATGAGTGTCAGCGTCCTTGAATTCCCCTCACTACCAAGTCATACCTGAGTTCAACTATTTTGTCCCATTAGTTCAACTGTTAAAAGGATTCAAAGTCAAACCAAATCATAATTATCATCAAATTAAGATGCAGTTGAACTACATGAAAAAAAAAAGAAAAAGCCCCACTTGTTAAACGGTTGAATTAATCACTTGAACTAGTAGAAATGACCCGAATGAACATCTTAAATAGAATTTTTTTTCTTAACTCTTAATAATATTATAAATTAAAAAAACAGCTATTTATTTTTTCAACAATTGGTTTCTCGTTACACAAAAAGACATCAAAGACTTCGTTATCAGTGTTCTCTTTAGTCCTCAACCCGTAATTTTCGCTAATAAATTTAAACGCACATTAATGCTTTCACTGTTCACCGCGCAATAATCCGCGGTTTGCAAAGTCGTTAAACATATTCACAAGCTTATTTGAGACATAATGGCCGCGCTTGGGTTGTTTTGCTGGTGAAATTCAAATAGCGTATAATATTTCATTTGTCTTAACAATGATCTTAACACATCACCGGCCCACTACGGACTGGCAGGTCTCTCATCGAATGAGAAGGTTTTGGACCATAGTCCACCACGCTGGCCAAGTGAGGAACTCACCCTGCTGATGTAAGTGACGATGCAGATGGTACCGGGCTAACTTGGAAAGGGTATTCCAGTGTAAATTAAGCTCATACCCCTAATTAGTTTCCCCATCATGCCGAAACGCTTAAACGCTTGGCGACACGTCTTTCACGGAAGGGTGGTAACTAGCCAGACCAGAAACATTTCAGGAATTATAAATTTTAATTTGCCACACATATCCCGCAATTAATCTGTAATGCCGTACAGCAGGAATCTGATCTTTATCATCATCATCACCGAGAAGTAAACAAGTTGTGACATACTAATATTATTATTGCGAAATTTTGTTTGTTTGTTGGTTTTTCCTTCAATCACGTAGCCACGGAGCAACGGTCACAGTCCTTGTTGTCTTCGAAGTCATACTATCGGTTCAGAGGTTCGAATCCTGACTTCAGATAATTATTATTTATTTTATTTTTATTATTAATTTATTATTATTTATAATTTTATAATTTATAATATTTGGTAAAAATTAAAAACAAATTACACTTGTTATTATATATTTTTATAAATCATTGTAAACAAAATAAAGGTGTTAAGATAATTTTGTAAAGTAGTTTTTTTGATTTTTATCGATAAAAAAATCATGATAAAAAATGTATACCCGAATAATTATTTTCTTTATACCTCGAATAGAACTTGAAATTAATATTTTTATAATAAGGAACTTCGTTCCTATCTGGTGTACCACGACACCACACGACTTTTTTAAAAACTAACTAAACTAGCGGCACGCTATGATGGCCGGTTTGACACATTACAATAGTGATGTGGAATGTCAATTTATTCTCGAACAAAAAACAATTAAGTTTTGTTTTTGTACCTGATTAAATAGGTTTAATAAAACAAAAATGTATATGTTTATTTAATTTATTTGAACGAACTGAATATTTGAATGAAAATGAATATACATACTTTATATGCACACAAGAAACATATGAATACAAAAGATACCAAAAAAGGTGCCACAAAAGGCCATAATTAATCAGATTCGTCCATACTACTATTTTCACTGTCGTCACTGCTATCATCACCTACATTAATAATTATATGTTCGTTTTCTATAATATTATCTATTTTCACATCTCTTTCATAATCTTCCCTTATTAATTTAACAGTTCTATTCACAACCTTTTCCCAGTCTCCTTTAGTCACATGTTCACAAGCTTCTTCTAATAATTTTAGCATTTTTTTTGTGGTAAATGGGGGTTCTGTATTTTGTCTTGCAGCATATCCCTTAATTTGAGCCCACACCAACTCAATCGCATTATACTCACAATGGTAAGGCGGTAACCGTATAACTCTGTGCCCATGTTCTAATGCTATTTCGTCAATGACGTATCGGATCTTGGTTGGTTTGTTTTCTTTTAAAAGACGTACTAATTCCGCTTTTAACATATTCATGTTTGCATCTACGCCATTTTTACGAAGCCATGCGACGATATCAGCTTTCTTTTGGGATTGGGCAGGTGGCTTGTCAATTTGCATCGAGTGGTATGGGGCGTTGTCCATAATTATAATAGATGGTTCAGGGAGGCTACATAACATTGAGGTAAACCATTCAGTAAACTTTTCTCCATTCATGTCTTCA
The DNA here is from genome assembly GCA_029955525.1 of Oeneis ivallda. Classification (NCBI taxonomy): domain Eukaryota; kingdom Metazoa; phylum Arthropoda; class Insecta; order Lepidoptera; family Nymphalidae; genus Oeneis; species Oeneis ivallda. The sequence goes on from JARPMR010000022.1 coordinate 11,772,423, forward strand.
TGATAGTCTCCAGTGGTTTTTGACGCAAAAGCCATGAGAGAACCTTCGACAAACCCGTTGATGGTTCCGGCGTGACAAATTATAAGTCGCGATCCTTTTCCTACAGGAACTTTGGAAGTAGATGCTGCTGTGTCATCGTTCCAAGAACGGCCTACAGTATGGTTAGCATTAAGCCATGTTTCATCCAAGAACACAACATTTTGCCAATTTTTGATTTCTTTCACTTGCCGTAAAAAAGTATACCTTGCCATCGCTATATCAAATCTTTCCATCAATATTTTGCGTTTGTTACATTTTTTGTATCGAAATCCAATGGTCTTCAAAATCTTCGTTAAAGAACTTTCCCCACCGAAGAATAATACAGCTTCCTTCAGTGAATGCACCAACTTTTTTCTTGTTGGATACTCCTTCTGTAAATAGTAGCCGTAAACATGTCTTCGGATAGCATCGGCATCAAAGCTATCGATGCCTACGACTGGTTTTGCTCGTTTTCTCTTTTTTGGTGTGTGAAGTTTATTTTCTTCTGTGCCAGTCTCGCCATATTTTTTTTTAGTTATCCGTCTAACAGTTCGTTGTCCAATATTAAGCGCATCAGCTACGCGTTCAACCACTGACGTTATAGGTAAAATTGGCCCTCCATTTTGAGCTTCACGATCGAAATAGTTACGAAGGCGTATTACGAACTCACGTGTCTGACTATTTAGAACAGTTCTCTGCGTACGTTCGGTCATATCGACGAAATCCACAACAAAGGGCTTGAACAGAGTCCAAATTAACGAGCAAGGGTCAACAGTAATGCAGTATCAATATTTGAAATCCAAAGCCAGGTCAAAACTATATCACAATCGCATTGCACTGACAGTTTATACTTTTCGAAGCAACGTCAATTCGAAACTGCTTTGTTTTGCATTGAGCATTGACGCGAGTTTGCCGGAGGTAGTAGTTGTGCTAGCCAGCGATCCTATGTGACGATCGTATTAGATTCCATTTTTAAAAATTTTCAATTTAGAAAACCAAATGCCGAGTTGTGGTATATATCATATAAAAATAAAAATTTTACCTTTTGTATGAAACAGCTGATATTTTTTTGCGATTTCAGAGGTTTGTCCACATAGTGAAAATTGTTCATATTCACAAGTACATTCACCCCTTAAATGGTGCAAACTGATTTTTCTACACTTGTATACATTTTAGAAATCAATTTAATAAATAAATTTTGAGTCCTAAACCTAAAACTACATTCGATAAAATTTATGAATCTCTGCACATCACTATCGTCAATAAAGTAATACAATTATTTCCTTCAAAGTCGTTATCAATTAATACGGAACTTTATGAGCGGACAAACGTCAAACCGGCCATCATAGCGTGCCGCTAGTGTAGTCGGGCAACTACACTAGAACTACAAACAATTTTGCATATTGACAATCTGTCAAAACATAAAAATTATTCGTTGGTTGTTAACGTTTATCGTACACGATGGTGAATTTGGCACTTAGTAGAATCTATTACATTAGTTTAATGTTTTCATGTTATGTAAACGGAATAATAACATCCGTGGAGCATGATGCAGTGTTCTTACGCCTATAAGATTAAATTTCTCTACCGCAGTGACACTTTCACTGGTCTATCCCGTTCTAATCTGTGAGGTCACAAAATAATAACAGCATAATGGTTTCCAGTTACGAACCATTTTATACCCCGGATAAACATCTACTTTGAAGATTAACTTTGCGAGACAAGTAATTGTTTGCTATACATTGAAGTTTAACTTGAGATTTTATTACGTGGTTTGAAATAGAACACTCAATGTATGTGAAACAGTTTGTATATAAAAGGATAATTTTCTTAGAGTTTGTCTTGTAATTCATGAAACGGAATTTAAAGCGTGCTTGCGATGGGTATTTAAGTTATTCTTACCAAGGCGAATACTTAGCTTGATAAAAAACTTTCTATTGATATCAATGGTGATTGATTCTATTTGAGTGAATTAGCATTTGTCGGTTTTATATGAAAGTTTGTCAGAGCCTTATGAATAACTCCTGAAATAATTAAAAATAAGTAATATAATTAATTCGAATTCGCTTATATTCTTTGTTAAAGTTAAGTTTTGATTTTTTTTATTAGATTTAAAAAACTTCAAAACTTCCGATTTCACGTGAAATGCCACATGACAATATATAAATACAGAAGTAGTTTATAAAAGCCTGTTAATAAAAATAGAAAAAAAGTTTCAGATTCGCGACAAATGGTTAAAAATGGGGGGATCTAGAAAAAAAAAGCCGGCCAAGTGCGAGTCGGACTCGCGCACCGAGGGTTTCGTACTCCAAAAGTAAAAGTAAAACGATAATATTATATTAATTTGCTTATTTATCGTTAACTTTGTTTGTAGAGGTTTATTGTTAATATAAAAAAACTATGCTAGTTAGAGCGTTGGTTTTATTTTTCCTGTAAAATATACATAAACTTCTATTGACCATAATTATTTCAGATTTTTCGATTGGTAAACTTCGGAGATAAGGGGGGGGAACGGTATTTTTTTCGACATTTTGGCCGATTACTCAAAAACTATTATATATAGAAATAAATAAAAAACTGTTTTAGAATGCACAAGTAAAGGCCTTTCATATGATACCCCACTCGGTATAATTATCTTACTTTGAAATTTCAAACCCCCGATTTTCCCCCTTTTTTAATAAAACTAAAAATAATTTTCGATTTTTCTTTATTCCGATTATGTTGGGCCACTATTATACACAACTATGCCAAATTTCATGTCGATAGCTTTAATAGTTACTGAAATAATCGACTGTGACCGACGGACGGACGGACGGACGGACGGAGAAAGTCTCACCATAAGGGTTCCATTTTTACCATTTTGGTACGGAACCCTAAAAATGATCTCAAAGTGGGCAAAGTAAGGTTGAGAGCCTGTAATTTATGGTCTACAATAAAGTGTTTTCATTAAGTCCAGTAGACGTGCTTATCAATTGAAAATAGAACGATTGAGAGTTACACTATCAGAAAAATTATAAAGTAGGATGAAAATAAAAAATACAAACACCATGAAAAGTGGGGCGAATAAAAGTTATTTTCACAAAAATTGTTAGTTCTGCTTCATAAAAGTCAATTCCCTCGCAAAAACACCTGGCTCTACAATAAAGCGACGGTAAAGACCTCGTTATATGCATGAGCGAGTTCGCGTGCCGTCTGTTTCGTTTCAATTTTATTTTTAGCTTCCTTTTGCCCGACTTTGCCCACGTGAAAATTGAAAGTTTTCATTTAGGTACTTCATTTTTATAACAATTTATTTTTTATTTGTTTACCGGGTGTTTGATACCTTAAACATAATAAAATAAATATTTATAATATGAAACTAGCTGATGCCCGTGACTTCGTCCGCGTGGGTTTAGTTTTTAAAATCCCGCGGTAACTTAAAATAGTCTATGTCACTCTCCTCAACCTCAACGGCCCTCAACTATACGCATGCAAAAACCACGTCGATCCGTTGTTCTGTTGTTGCGTGATTAAAGGAAAAAAACCAACAAACAAACACACTGTCGCATTTATAATATTGGTAAGAATAGGGATTGTGATGTGATGTGATTCGACTTGTATTAACTATAACGAGTTTCCGAACGCGTCTTCTTTTTCCGCCGAATGCAATGCAACTACCATTTCAGTTGAAAAATTGCACATAACTTAAGTTCACCAGCTATATGCACCATAATATACACCTATATATATGTACAGAGTTAATTTTAATTTACCAACAACCTCCCACATGTAACTTCTGTGCATAATACTGAAGAACATGATTGTTCAACGACTTTTCACATAACTCAATAAAACAAAAAAAAAGTGTGTGTCCGCGCCGGCCTCCGACGCACGACTTGAGTTTACGCGCGACGCTATAAATCCTTCTCTATGCGCGCGACTCGGGTCCGAGTGCGCCCCGACCGACTTTCGCTTCGGGGACCCGATCACTACGCGCTCGGCTACCCGAAGCGAAAGCTCTTTCGCACGAAAACCAACCTTATTTACTCAACGTTAGGGTAGAAATTTCAACGTTGTGAAAAACGTAACGAGGTCATTGATAAATTGATTTTACTGCCCGGATTTTCTCATAACGGGCTGCTAAAATCGATTCTTAAGGAGTAAACTCCAATAAACTCCAAAACTAAGTTCTTGTTGAAGAGATCATTCTTTTTAACTCTATGGTCATTTTATGTAATGTCTCTTCCACACCTGCGCGAAGCGTCGACTACTAACCGCGCAACAATTAACGTTGAAGTCATCGCTTCGTATTTTCAAATGCTTTGTGATGTGTATTACTAACATCAGACTGAGCTATCGTCTGCAAGTCCATAATTTCGCGCTTATCGCGAAAACCAAAGAGGCTTTCCACGGCGATAGACGTAAGTTTCGGACAGGCATTACACTAGCGGCACGCTATGATGGCCGGTTTGACACATTACAATAGTGATGTGGAATGTCAATTTATTCTCGAACAAAAAACAATTAAGTTTTGTTTTTGTACCTGATTAAATAGGTTTAATAAAACAAAAATGTATATGTTTATTTAATTTATTTGAACGAACTGAATATTTGAATGAAAATGAATATACATACTTTATATGCACACAAGAAACATATGAATACAAAAGATACCAAAAAAGGTGCCACAAAAGGCCATAATTAATCAGATTCGTCCATACTACTATTTTCACTGTCGACACTGCTATCATCACCTACATTAATAATTATATGTTCGTTTTCTATAATATTATCTATTTTCACATCTCTTTCATAATCTTCCCTTATTAATTTAACAGTTCTATTCACAACCTTTTCCCAGTCTCCTTTAGTCACATGTTCACAAGCTTCTTCTAATAATTTTAGCATTTTTTTTGTGGTAAATGGGGGTTCTGTATTGTGTCTTGCAGCATATCCCTTAATTTGAGCCCACACCAACTCAATCGCATTATACTCACAATGGTAAGGCGGTAACCGTAACCAAATGCCGAGTTGTGGTATATATCATATAAAAATAAAAATTTTACCTTTTGTATGAAACAGCTGATATTTTTTTGCGATTTCAGAGGTTTGTCCACATAGTGAAAATTGTTCATATTCACAAGTACATTCACCCCTTAAATGGTGCAAACTGATTTTTCTACACTTGTATACATTTTAGAAATCAATTTAATAAATAAATTTTGAGTCCTAAACCTAAAACTACATTCGATAAAATTTATGAATCTCTGCACATCACTATCGTCAATAAAGTAATACAATTATTTCCTTCAAAGTCGTTATCAATTAATACGGAACTTCATGAGCGGACAAACGTCAAACCGGCCATCATAGCGTGCCGCTAGTGTAAGTACCGAATATCGAGTGACAGCGAGCCAAATACGCACCCATTCCCTTTGACACGTGCAGCGTAGAGTTTTTAAAATTTTAGAACAGATAAATAAATATTATTTATTTTTGAATGAAAATAAATTATTTTTAGGAATTTTAAAAAGTCGTGAAACAAAAGTTATTTACTTTGATCCATAGAAGTTGCCTGCAGAAGGTTGTTGGCATTTTACAATAAACCGAATATATATATATATATATATATATATATATATATATATATATATATATATATATATATATATATATATAAATTCGAAACTTTATTGCAAAAGAAAAAAATAATATTATTTTTGTTGGGTCGGACGGGCTTGTAACTTTTTCTTATCCCCAGCGGTTATATGTAATCAGAGGGGATGTTTTCTCATCTTCCATCTAAAATTACATTAAAGCAAACAATAATATTATTATTTGGAAGATAAATCAAAGTAAATTCGCTTTGGGGCAACACGTTTCTGTTAATTGTTACAATAACAATTAAAAGTAACCGATTCGAAGGATTACTGAAAATGTTTTTCTGTTGCTGATGAAAGAGAAATAAACATGTTATGAACTTTTAACACAAATTGAAGACGAAAATAAATCAAAAAAAAGAGCGTGTTTTATTATCTTAGTTTTAAAAGTTTTAATTTACTAATACTTTATAAAATAAAAGTGAGTTTTAAGATATGAGGCATCATAAAAGAACTTTTAGCGACAACCGGCAAGCTTAGCTAGCAGTCTATGTTTGAATGTTTAAAGGTATTTGTAACTGTTTACGTACGTTCCATCATAGCGCGTAAACTACTGAACCGATACGATGAATGAGGTTTAATCGATTCATTTGACCATCAACCAATTTTTCTTAGTCAGGTTAGTTTTTAAACTTTTAACATTGTTTATGTAATGTGTAGTTCTATTATAAAATCCCCATAAGTAATTAAAATTCGTTAATCTAACCTTGCCGTTTCAAGTCATCATCATGAGCAACCCTCTCACTACTGAACGCAGGTCTCCTCTCAGAGAAGGGTTATAGAAGGTCAGTGACCACCACGCGGGCTGAATGCGTATTTGTAGACTTCACATGACTTTGAGAATATTATCTGTGATACTAGCTGACCCAGCGAACTTCGTACCGCCAACAAAAATATTTAGGGGTGGGTACCCTTATCATTTAGGCTACCCTAAATGATTTACCCTTAGGGGTATGAAAGATAGACGTTGGCCGATTCTCTGACCTACCCGATATGCGCACAAAATTAAAAAAAAATCGGTCCAGCCGTTTCGGAGGAGTTTGGTAAGAAACACCGCGACATGAGAATTTTATACTCGTATATTTTGCCGTGTGGTGACGGCAGATCAGAATACAGTTGTCACCACCCCTCCTCTTCCCGCGGGTGTCGTACGAGGCGACTAAGGGAATATAACGGAGAACGGGCAGCAGCGTCCTCTGTGCTACTACTACCATCTACTGCGATCACCAACCCGTCTGCCCCGCGTGGTGATTATGGGCAAACCCTCCCCTTGGGAGAGGCCTTTAGTCCAGCAGTGGACTGTTATAGGCTATTGATGATGATGATATTAGATTATCGAGAACTCTCAGGCGTGCAGGTATCCTCAGCATCTGATATTTAATTGCTAATTCCGAAAAGTCAGAGGTGAGTGCCCGGGATCGCACTGCGACTCCCCTGAATTGGAGACCGCAATCCTAACCACTAGACTATCACTGCTTGAGTGTGTGTTTCGAGTCATCATCATCATCATTAGCAACCCATCAACGGCTCACTACTGAGCGCAGGTCATAGGCCATAGTCCACCAAGCTGGCCTAATGCGAATTGGCGGTTCACATTCACACACCTTCAAGAACATTATGCAGAACTCTCAGGTGTGCAGTTTTCCGCACGATGTTTTCCTTCACCGTTGAAGCAAGTGATATTTAATTGCTTAAACGCACTTGACTCCGAAAAGTCAGCGGTGCGTACCCGGGATTGAACCTGCGACCCCCCGAATAGGAGACCACAGTCCTAACCACTAGGCTATCACTGCTTCCTGCTTCTGTGTTTCGAGTAGTCCAAACTAAACTGCCTTGGCACACTTTGAAAATAGTATTACTCGTACAAAACGGCACTTTAGGAAACTGCGTTTTATGAAAATGTTTTTCCTTTCTTTCGAAAACCGAACCCTTTTAAACCCGTTTATTTAAGACCCACAGCAAAAAGTCCAACGTTTTTGTGCCTGGCTTTTCACTTTGTTAAAAAATGTGTTCCCGCATTTGACATTCAAATATAAAGTCATATTTTTTCCCGTAAAAGCCTCTTAAACCACTTAACACTTTTAACCAGTGGGTTGATTTTGCATGGAAAATTCGCGATGAAAATTTTTGTTCAATTGTCAAGGCCGTCCTGCGCCTACAAATAATATAACATATTACCTATATTATGGATGTTTTAGGTAAATCGTCTGAACCGTTAAATGACAACTGCTGGACAAAGGTTTCTTGCAAGGAACTCCACAGGATATGATCTTGTACCTCTTGTGATACTCTCCTGTGAGAGTATATCTATCTGTATAGACACCAAAGTAAAAGTAGCAAAGCTGAAGAAATAATGGGTGGAGCACATAGCTTTACGCCCGTTTTCATCTACATTCCCTTACTTTTAGGGGCTACCTAAGTTAAGTTAGGTGACGCTTTCTGTCAAATACGTTTTCACGGACCTTTATAGAACACGTCTTATAGGTGAAAATGACATTGGGTAAGGGATTGTATTTAGGGGCTACCTACATTAAGAGATTCCTACTTAGGGGATGATTTAGGTATGGTTGGTGAAAAAGGGCATTAATCACCTATGGACGTTGAGGTCCCTATGGTGCTTGAATAGTCATGCATCACCGGAAAGCGCAGCGTTAGACAAAATTATCATCATCATTTCAAATCATCCCTGGTTCACTACTGGTCGCGAGTCTTCTATCAGAATGAGATGTGTTTAGGCCGTAGTCCACAACGCTAGCCAAGTGCGAATTTTCTGACTTCAAACTCCTCTGAAAATATTATTGCAAGTTCTGATGCATGCGGGTTTCATCGCGATGTTTTCTATTAACCTCTAAAGCAAGTGACATTTGATTGCATAAATATTGCTGAAAAGTTAGTGCCTGGGATTCGCTCTCCGGATCTCTCGGAGAACTGTCTTAACTACTAGGCTATCACGACTGTAGTGGATTTTGGTGGACGAAATATTATTATCCTTATAAGAAATTAATAAGCTTATACCCTACGATATTAATGATTTATTGTAGGAAATTATTGCGCTTTAGGACTTTGTATCGTAACTTTACTAGTTATTGCAAACTGGGACAAACTTAGCTTATCGCAACGCCTGTCATTGATTCTAAAGTTATTAATTCTACAGATAAGATTACTAGAGCGGTTCCCTGTTACCTGTAGTATTAGCTATCTGAATTTACGAATATACAGTACAAGTAAGTAGGCATAGTACGGTGGAGCTATTAATTTTAATTCTCGTTATGTTTAATTTTAATTAAGGATTCAAGTTTCAACCAACCACAGCAATTGCGAATTTAGTAATATGAATAATAACTTTCGTGCCAAGGGCTTTAGGAAGGAAAAGGAGGCTTTTGAACCTGAAAACTCTAAAATCTTTAAACGAACAGTCAGACACACCATCTTTATAATATACTAGCTGATGCCCGCGACTTCGTCTGCGTGGATTTAGTTCATAACATCCCGCGGGAAATCTTTGTCACCCTCCAGGTTCTCAACTGTACCTATCCAATAAATCACGTCAATCCGTAGCTTTGTAGCAGGAAACATTTGATCGTCTTGCTCGGGGCATTGTTAATGATGATTCAAAGAGAAAACATATTACTGATGATATTATCAATTACGTTAAACTATATTTTTTATAATTGTTTTTACCATAATTTTCTACCATAATTAACCAAATACAAAATTACGTTTAGCTGTCATTTATCTACGTTTTGTTCTTCCACTGTCATTTTCGTTTTTTTTTCCATGTCAGATGCATTTTTGTTATACCAGGTTTTATATTGACTTGACGGAAACGCGGTCGAACGGGATAAAAAGTATCCCATGTCCGTCTCCTGGTTCTAAGCTACCTCTCCACCAATTTTGAGCCAAATCGGTTCATCCGTTCTTGAGTTATAAATAGTGTAACTAACACCACTTTCTTTTATATATATAATACATAGATTTATATTGGAACGAAATATGGCGCGTTGCGGAGGGACCCTAGCCGACAAAAAACGTCTATAACGTTATGAAAAAAGCGTAAGATTTGGCCTAAGAATATTATATAATAATTTCAATAACTTGTGCATGGCCTCCGTGGCGCAATCGGAAATCGTGCGGCTGTTAACCGAAAGGTTGGTGGTTCGAGCCTATCAGGGGGAGCGCCCAATTTTATTTTCATTTTTTATTTTCTTAAATTATTTTAATTTTAATCTAAATATATAAAAGGCAAAGGTGACTGACTGACTGACTGACTGACTGACTGGTCTATCAACGCACAGCTCTAACCACTGGACGGATCGGGCTGAAATTTTGCACACAGATAGTTATTATGACGTAGACGTCCGCTAAAAAAGAATTTTTGAAAATTCCAACCCCAAGAGGGTTAAATGGGGGTTGAAAGTTTGTATAAAAGTCCGTCATTTATCAAATTATTTTTCATGTAATATCCATGAAACTTTAATTTTTGGGCTTTCGATAAAAAAATAAGAAATACGTGTTTCGCAAATTTTGAAAATTCCACCCGCCCAGACTTCAAATAGGGGATGAAAATTTGTATAAAAGTCCAGATTTTTTAGTTAATTTTCAAGTAATATCCATCAAACTTGGTACTTTAGCTTTCATCTAAATATATAAAAGTCAAAGGTGACTGACTGACTGACTGGTTCAACTCCCAATGGAGTTAATTAGAGGGTGAATGATTGTTATTAAGTCTGTCGTTTTTCAACTTGGGTATAACCATGAAACTTGGTATGTTGGCTTTTTACGGAGATACGAATCGCGTTAGGTTGGATTTTAATTACCATTAAAAATCTAACTTAACGTGAGCTAACCAACCGCTAAGAAATCATTTTTGAAAATTTAACCTCTAAGGGGGTAAAATAGGGGTTTGAAAAATCGAACTTAACGTGAGCGAAGCCGCGGGCAAAAGCTATTACCAATAAAAATCTAACTTAACGTGAGCTAACTAACCGCTAAGAAATCATTTTTGAAAATTTAACCTCTAAGGGGGTAAAATAGGGGTTTGAAAAATCGAACTTAACGTGAGCGAAGCCGCGGGCAAAAGCTATTACCAATAAAAATCTAACTTAACGTGAGCTAACCAACCGCTAAGAAATCATTTTTGAAAATTCAACCTCTAAGGGGGTAAAATAGGGTTTTGAAAAATCGAACTTAACGTGAGCGAAGCCGCGGGCAAAAGCTAGTATTTTATAAAATCGATATTTAGGCTTCCCTATTTAGGTTCACTTTGATTTTTATCGATAAAAAAATCATGATAAAAAATGTGTACCCGAATCATTATTTTCTTTATACCTCTAATAGAACTTGAAATTAATATTTTTATAATAAGGAACTTCGTTCCTATCTAGTGTCCCACGACACCACACGACTTTATTATTATAAAGATAACAAGACTATTATAATTCTATTTGGGTGGGTACTTACCTATCCATCTAGAACTATAGTAGTCTGTTTTGTTATACATAATATTGCGTGTAGATATATTGTGATTGAGATCGCAATATCTTCTTGTATTGTGCAGTATGGGATCGATCGTGGTTAATCTTTGAGGGGCAATTTGATATGCATTAGTTTATCCAACTCACAAAGGCTCAATACATAGACTATAGTCAAAGAAGGTATCTAATACACTTTATAGTAAAATCTAGGCTTCCACCAATGTTCTGTATAATGTTTTACTGTCCAGTTTTGGTGCTACGGTGGAACTTACGCAAATGCAAACATATATAATTACGTATCTACATATATACATAGACGACTATAAATAATCATTACTCTACCTTTTGTTTTGCAATCATAAACCTTCCTTTTGCTTTGTTGTTATACAACGTGTACTGAAAGTCGAAAAACCACTGCCTTTATACCTTTATACCTACTACCTTTGTACCTTTCATATAGAATTCTTCAGCACAAGTATTGGACTCGAAGCCCTTATACTTTTTGAGTAAACCACACTGAAAGTTTTCACCAATAACAATCTTAGCACAACCCTAGAAAACATAACGCGTCGTCGGTATAAAATACCGCACACCGCGCGCGTTGTAACCTATTCAAAGTTAATCATAGGGTTGTCACTAGAAAGCGCAATAATATCAATTGAATAAGTTTGTATTGTAAAAAAATGTGCTTATTTCTAATCAATATTTTTATAGATGATTCTTTATTAGCCACACACTTACCCTGCAGTCATTTTTTGGACTTTCAGTACACGTTGCATAACACTTCCTTTTGCTTTGTCGTTATAATATAACCCTTCCTTTTGCTTTGTCGTTATAATCATAGCCCTTCCTTTTGCTTTGTCGTTATAATCATAGCCCTTCCTTTTGCTTTGTCGTTATAATCATAGCCCTTCCTTTTGCTTTGTCGTTATAATCATAGCCCTTCCTTTTGCTTTGCCATTATAATCATAACCCTTCCTTTGGCTTTGCCGTAGTCGGGTAAAAACAATCTCAGATTTTGAAAATCGTTCTTACTAATATTTTTTTTAAATGCGAAAGTTTGTTTATTAGTTTGTAATAGAACTACGAATTGATGTGATTTTTTCACAGGTATTGTTTAGGATCTGGTGAGTAATATCAGGCTACTTTTTATCCCGGAAAATAAAGAGTGAGATCAAAGAATTCCGGCGGGATTTTAAAAACTAAATCCACTCGACCGAAGTCGCAAGCATCAGCTAGTAGTACAAAAGGGCAAAAGTACAGAAATACTTGTTTCATCTACCCATGCCCTGGCCTTTACTGTATATCACTTACAACTACAAGTGACCTTTTCTCATCTCGGGAAGCTTAGGTAGCCTTGAGACAGACACGAATACGTTATGGGATAATATGTTATGGGAGTTGGCTCGCTTATTTACTATAATAAATTTTTTTTAGATATTAATTTATTACTTACCAATTTATTCGGATCATAATTATTATAGTGAGGCTATCTATCATATTTTACCCGGCAATGTTATGTTTGATTAACTTAATGTTTATTTTTTATTAGTCTGTAACCCCCTTGGTGTTAGGTTTTTAGAAATACCGCGGAACACTGTTTTTCGGGGATAAATATTATTAGACTATATCTCACTCCAAGTCCTCAACCACCACATTACCCAAGCAAAAATCTCATCGATCCTTTACTCTGTTTCTGCGTGATTGAAGGATAAACCTTCAATTTTCAAATACACTTTAACTTTAATATCAGTAAAAATACACAGGTTACTTGAGTTTACTGAGACTTACGACTCTGGAGTGTACAGTCAATTAAATTCCTTTAATGATACCCATACTTTGTTAATAGAGTCTGTTCAATAAGGCAGTTTACATGGGTAAATTAGCAACACTGTGAAAGAGTCATCGATGATGATGAGTTTTTAAACTTTACATAAAAGGAATCTAATTTTAGTAAAAATAAACTATGCACACATTAGCCTGGAAAGATGGAAGAAATGGAAAAAAGTAACCCATGAAACTACATAAACTAACTTATTGAATAGACTCTACACGCAAAATTATAAAAAAAGAAAATTATTGTCTCTATGTAGCAGGAATAGCCATAATTTCATTTGGATAATTTCGTCTCAGTGTTTTATATTATGTGGAAAGTGAATAAACATATTTCGTGTGATAAAATCTCGTTTACTTTCTACGAAGTAATTTAAACGCGTGAAACATTAACTTTTAATACGGAATAAAAAGTAAAATTACAAATTAAAATAAATTTAACTTGATTAAAATTTTAATTAAACGCATCGATCTGAAAAAGTCACGTGCAGATTATACTAATATTTTATTATAATTCAGTAGATTACGCAATACTAAAACAACACCAAATTATCTTGGTTAAGAATAAAAGGATAAATTCCAACGGTACACATTGAACCTTCAGGTTTAAGAAGTATATTTGACCAATTATTTATCCATTAAGACGATCTTCCCTCTGTAATTGGGGAAAAAATAAAACCTTTAAAACCTAAGGCCTTGATCCCACTAAGTTATGGATTTTGCGTTCACCCAAACCAACCGTCTCTTGCTCTACGAAGATCCCGATATGTATAATCAATGCCCGGTCGATGCATGATATCCGATTTCTTGCCATCCACCACTTCCTTGCACCACCACCAGACATTTACCAAGTTATTCTTGACTAGGAGTTGATTAGGAGATGTCTACCAACACCTATTCAAGACCAACCCTCACCCAGGGCACAAACTCGATGTATCTATGACCACCTACCTGGTCAACACAACATCAATGAACTCAAACTTGATATACTTATCATAAGTTGCGACAAGTTGGATAGTACGCAAACTGCCCTGCTTGCAGTATTAGGTCAAGGTTAACATATTATTGCCAAGTAAACTTTAACTGACGAATAATTGTAGATTGCCAATACAATAATTATATACATATCTACTTAAATAAAAATTATTAAAAAAAATCAACTTCAAACGCCACTACAAAGTATAAAATAGGTATTTTAAGTTTCTAATGAGGTACAAACTAAAATTATTTTAGACTTTGTAGTGGCATTTGAAGTCGTTTTTTTTAAGAACTTTTATATATTATTGTATTGGCAATCTACAATTATTCGTCCTATTATTAGTAAATGTTTGGCAATTTTTCAGTTGCCAAACGCAGTACTCTAAGATCTCTAGACTGTCGGTAGTGTGATTCAGGCCTTTATGCGTCAGGAATTAAAACCCATATTGTCTTATCCCAGGTCTTATTCAGCAAAATCTATTATTCAGAATTTGGAAGCGCAAATCTTAATGGAATTAATTTTGCAGGATGACGGACTGTTTTTTATTGTTTTACAAAATATAATGCCAATGTATTATTATATGGGGGTCAGATTATCAGCCGGCGAGTGCTAGGTACTAGGTAGGTTGTACATAGGGGAATAACGATTTTATTTAATTATTACTTAAAACTACTAGATCGTGCTCGTATCTTAGCTATATGGTATATAGCTATATCCCTAGGGATATAACTAAATCACGGCTTTAACCATCTTACTGCGACATATTATTATACCTACCAGCGTTTAAGGATGACTTCTCTGAAACAACACAGTTGTCATGTAAACGATTTATGCTCTAATAAACTCGTTAGATATCGCATCGCGGATAACCGATGAGCCGATTAGATCTAATTACACTAATTGATTTTGTGAACGATTTGATACTTATCGTATTACAACTTAAGATTGATAATAATTGGTCCCGATAAGTAAGAGCAAAAGAGGAAAAAATACAGTACCTAACACAGTAGGTACAGTAACAGTAACGTGCATTCAGGTTTCCAAATTTTCGTTAGGTACTTACTCTCTATTTTGCCGGTAAAATGTTGATAAAATGTTGTCTAGATTTAGGACTTCTTAAGTACTTATACTATAATCCTTTTTAGGGTTCCGTAGTAAACAAGGAACCCTTATAGTTTCGCCATGTCTAGTACTAGAAAACTGTAATTTAACAAGAGTATAAATATTAATCACGCCAACAAAGTGGTGAAATAAAATTGTGAGAAATAATTTGTATTAGGGTACCTTTGTATTAGGGTCTTTCAAAAATATTGTGGGTGCTGGGACACCATTTTTCGATTCAGGGATCCGTTTGTAAAATATGCTATTTTAAAGTGTTAAATTTTATTAGTCGTGTCCCTCCCCCCCCTCTGCCAGCTAAACGGTTGTTTATAGGATACATGAAAAAATTCACAGCAGTAGTTTATATAAAGAATTTTATAGGAAAACTATCACGGCTAAGCCTACACTGCGTGTGGCCCGACACGCACTTGGCCGGTCTTTTTTTGGTAAAGTCCTGTTTGTTCTCCGAAAATAAGAGTTGTCAACGTTTGATAGTTATTAGTTACACAATGTCTCTGCGAGATCAAATCCGTAGAAGAACTAAAGTGACCGACATAGCTCACTTTGTCACGAAGCTGCAAAATGAATGGGGTCCCAAGGTTCTGGAGTGACACCAGATAGGGT
The DNA here is from genome assembly GCA_029955525.1 of Oeneis ivallda. Taxonomy (NCBI): domain Eukaryota; kingdom Metazoa; phylum Arthropoda; class Insecta; order Lepidoptera; family Nymphalidae; genus Oeneis; species Oeneis ivallda. Next base: position 11,788,091 of record JARPMR010000022.1, read on the forward strand.
AGTTTATACTGCCCTATCTGGTGGTGGGGTTAACTTATGCAAACCCTACCAGTGGTCCGGCGACACCAGACGAGTCGCAGGAAGCCGGTGGATACAGACTGCGCAAGACCGAGATCTGTGGAATTCCATATAAGAGACTTTGTCCAGCTGTAGACGTCTATTTACAGGTTTTTTCATTTACAGCCAGAAAATACTTTTGAGCGATCAATGTCATGTTTAAACCCCTAATATATGTTCTGAGAAAGATTCATCCATCACCGCACAGAAGCGATATGGAAATTACTTTAGAATCCAGGTTATATATCATACAAGCGCTTAACTAAGCTTCTCTATTATGGCCGGATTCAGATTATTCCACGCTCCAGTAGGGTCGTCATGAAAAATATTAGATCATAAATCCTTACTAATATTATAAATGCGAAAGTGTGTTTGTTTATTGGTTTGTTGGTTTATACTTCAATCACGCCGCAACAGAGGTTGGATACGGATACGGATCAACGTGATTTTTAGCACGGGTATAGTTGAGGACTTAGAGAGTGACTAATTGACTATCCCGGAAAATCAAGGATTTCCAACGGGATTTTAAATCCCCGACATAGTCGCCGGCATCAGCTAGTATTTAATAAAAAACTTTTATTTCAAAACTAGCTTTTTCCCGCGACTACGTCCAAGTGGACTTAGGATTTAAAAAATCCAACGAAACTCTTTGTTTTTTGTAATGAATAGTAGCTTAGGTTACTTTCCAGGTGAGGACCTAGAGAGAGACCTAGAAGCTACTATTTATTTAATTGAAGAATTCTATCAAATGCAAACAACCAAGTTGATCACATGAGGTCACCATTTCAACACATTGGGGCTTTTTACCGGTTCATCATATTATCGTCTATAGTTCTTCTATAGCCTAGGCAATGGGGCGGTCTGTTGTATGGAGACCCCCACATCAAATCCTCAGTCGATGAAATTTGGCGAGGTTGTAGTACGGGATGACCCAAAATTTACACAAAAATATCCAAAAAAAAAATCCATGCGGAAGTTGGGTATTTATACCTAAAAGTACAAATAGCTTAATATTTTGAACAGAATAATTTCTCCGTCCAATTTTTTTTTACCAAACTAATTATTAGCCTTAATAAGAGGTACTTGATAAAAATCCAAAACTTTTTTCAAACGGAACTGTCATTTTTTAAAGAGGTTTCCTTTTTTTGTCCGTAATTTCGACCAGAAAATTGCTCAGTCAATTTTTTATTTTCAAATGTCCTTAAAATGTAATTTAGCATAACGTGTAAGAAAATCCAAAAAAAAATCCATACCAAAATCTATTTATCGTACTTCAACTGAAAATTGTTTATAACTCGGAATGAAAAATTTCTCTATCCAATTTCTTTTTTTTAACATAGTAGGTAGTCACATTTACACACTTATCCTAAATATCCAAAAAAATATCACGAAGAACATCGATATTGAAACAGAATTTTTTGAAATCTAAACTGCGTTTTCGCGATAATGTACCTTAATGCTTCAATCATTGGGTATAGTTTAGCGTGCGCGAGCGAAGCGACTTCACAAATAATATATTACTACATGACTTCTACGATGCTAAATAATAAACATAAATGTGTACCTCAACATTAATTTATTTATACAACCACTAATTGTAGCGACTTAGCTTCCAGATAATGAATGAGCTTTTCAATAGTTTAATTAAGGGCCCTTAAACATAATTTGTTTCTCCGAATTAGTTTATTTTGGGAAAATTTAAACAAAAACAACATAAAATTGCCATAACAGCTTATATTAACTAATATTCATTTCCTTCACTGAAAATAAAATAATAGGTATGTATCTGCTTCAAACAACCAAAAAATAACATCTTTATTTTGAAAAAGTATAAAAAATTATGAAGCTCTATAATGTTTAAAAACAATTGTTTTTTGGCAAAAACTTCATTGATTACTTTGTTACCAAAACCTTTTTAACCGACTTCCAAAAAGGAAGTGGCTCTCAATTCAGCACTTATTTTTTTAACTTATGCACGGTATTTAAGGAAAACCCTAAAAAAGTGACATACTGTTTTTATTCAAGATTCCTGTATTATGAATGAATACAATACAATAAATAAAAAGAGCATGACACTTTTTAGGGATCCTCAAACACCGTGTGTTGTATGTACAGCGGTTTCTTCGAGATTTCTGAACCGATTTGGATAATTTTTATTTCACTTGCTAGAAGAAATTCTCGAGATGGTTCCCCAATACTTTCTGGATCCAACTTTTCAATTCTAATGCCTCATTCTGAAGTCGGGCGAGCATAAAAACACGCCCAATGTCAACATAATGTGTAGAAACTAAAAACTTTTTTTTCAACACACTTGCTCATAAAGTGGCTCTAATAGTCTAGTTGACAAGTTCAAAATGGTACAAAATAGAGATACTGATCTTAAAATTATGTGCGATAGCTCATTGGATCCGGAATGACGCCTAGAAAAATGTTCCAAAAGCGTGTATTAGCACATAAAAAATTGCAAAAGTTATAAACAATTAAAGATAAAAAAAATGGCATTTCGTTTTTTGCCAATATTTCATAAACTATTAATATTTAAGAATTTTCAAAAAAAGATTCTAAAAGAAGAGGAAATTTTCAATAAAAAACTCCGAACTCCCGGAACTCTATCTCCATTATTTATAATTTTAATTTAACGCTGAAAATAGGTCTGCGCGCGACATTTTTAGGTTGCGCGCGCGGCGTCAAAAGCGAGTACGGCACATTAATTAATCGACCGAGCGAAGCGAAGGTCTTTGAGTTAACTAGGGCGATTTGCACTTGTCCGTCCGTCCGTCCGTCCGTCCGTCCGTCTGTCAGAGCCTTATAACTTTTGAATTACTGAACGTAATTACTTCAAATTTAAATATAATATGTAAACCGATGGCCTCCAGCCGAAAATGGCTTAAAAAGTTATAAAAATCTTTATTTCAGGGGGGCTCTCATAGAAGCGAATGCGAAGTAAAAAAAAAAAAATCGCGTTACATAAAATTGTTACGTATCATTTTAAAGATAATTTTGAACTGAGTACAAAAATATTTTTTTTTTAATTTTTCCCTTAAAATTGACGAAATGGGGGGCTTTCAAAGTGGCGATTTTATACGCTCGCTTGAAGACGCTCTCTAGAAAAATCCGCTATGGATTTTCAAACTGATTTTATGTTTTTAGGTCACTTATATCCTGTACTTGAACAACAAATACTAAAATTATATGAATATTATAAAGAAACGAGATTATTTAATTTTTAATGGGCGTCAGTAATTCATATAGCATCAACATAGCTTCACAATAATGCTAATAGATGGCGCAGTCAGTAACTATTCCCATGGAACTACGAGTTAAATTCAATGTTTGATAAATAATTCAATGTTTTCACTAACGTTCCCTAACCTTTACGGGCTACCTATAAGTTAGGTGATTGATGTTTTCTGTCAACTTATTTATCACGATGCTGTACGGGACACCTAAAAGGATATTGGGACGGATGTTAGGACTTAGGATTGTATTTAGGAGCTACCTACGTTAAGAGACTCCTACTTAGGGGATGATTTAGGTATGTTTGGTGAAAACGGGCATAATAATAATGTCAGTTTTGGTTATCATGTATCGATTGAATGAATAATCATGGGATACCGTTACCGCGAGGTCTCAGTTCGGGGCGAACCACTAGTTTATTTAAGGTATTGAATATTTATTTAAAAATTTGAAAAAATTATGGTGTGTTTTGAACACTATAAATAATTTATTCTCGTTGGAAATTTTACTTAAAGTTAATTTTTCAACAAGTTAAACAATTGTTAACTAACAAAATTTTCTCGAACTTCCGTCTTAATTGTAAGTGAAAAAAAAATTGTGTGAGTCAGCTCACGACGCACAACTGGAGTTTACTTCATACTCAACGTTGAAATTTCTACCCTAACGTTGAGTAAATAAGGTTGGTCTTCGCTTGAGTTGTCGAATGCCCGCGCTACGCCTTTCACAACGTTGCAAATCTCCACCCCTAACGTTGAGTAAACAAGGTTGGCTTTCGTTCACGTGTAGATTAGCGCCATCTTTCGGCTTATGTGTAAACTATTTGAATAGCCACGGTGTTGTACTCCGTACGGTGTTGTGAACGAAAACCAACCTTATTTACTCAACGTTAGGGTAGAAATTTGCATCGTTGTGAAAAACGTGACACGGGCATTCGACAACTCAAGCGAAAACCAACCTTATTTACTCAACGTTAGGGTAGAAATTTCAACGTTGTGAAAAACGTAACAAGGTCATTGATAAATTGATTTTACTGTCCGGATTTTTCTCATACCGGGCTGCTAAAATCGATTCTTAAGGAGTAAACTCCAAAAAATGTTTAAATAATTGTCGTAAAAAATTTCAATTATATTTATGTACAACTTCTTTATTTGATTTGTTCACATCGGCATTCTCATTACAGAAAATACATTTGGAATTGTAATCAAACTCTGAAGATGGTTCTTGTGAATTAAGTCTTTTCTTTTTTAAAAATGATTTGATCATATTATCGTTTATGTATGCTTTTCTGCAAGAGACGTGTAAGTCTAATTCTTCTAATCCGTGAAGCTTATGCTCTAATCCGTCGCCCCTTTTTTTATGCTGCATTTTTTAATCGTTTCAACTCCTTTTTTTTTCACTGTAACTTTCTCTAAGCCGGCAAAGCTCTTATTGCACAAAATACAAAATTTTTCCATAACGATTACGCGTACAACAAACAAATTTGCTAATAACAATGGTCGCCTTGGTCACTAATGGCCGTCTCTAATTTCTTAGTCGAACGAAATACGAGTAACCACGAGTAAGTATACTCGGTCATACTCGGTTGGTTCGGACGAACTGCGCGCGCAGAGATTGCGCTCGTTGGACATATACAGGCTCACGTCGCCGTGGGCAGACAAAGTCGGGTCTCGTGACGTCATCACGCTCCTGCTCACTCCTTGTTATGGAGTAACATCGGCACAAAAAAAACGTCGAATTGATTACCTGCTCCTTTTTTTGGAGTCAGTTAAAAATAGCCATAACAACTTATAAAATAATAATATCCATTTCTTTCAAATTCAAATTTATTTCACGTAGGCCAACCTGTGGCTCTTATGACACGTCATGATTCTACCACTGGTTCGGAAAGTAGATTCTGCTGAGAAGAGCCGGCAAGAAAGTCAGCTCTTTTCAAAATTGGTATGTTATGCAGAAAAAATGTACCTAAACCTAACTAAACTCGCTCCTAAATCATCAATTTTCGGTGTGAAGAGGTGACGAAAAATCATTTTTATAGTACTAAAAAGAAAGATTTTTCACCAAACCAAAACCAAAAATTGGAGATAAAGGACCAATCTCTGTGTAGTAGTTTTTAGTTCCATTGTATTTTGTTCGAATTAGTTACAAAATGATCCGAAAACTCCAATAGTTTAACGGATTTGCATTAGCGCCCTTAAAATTGTGCAGTAATGTCGCTATGATATGGATTTCGTGCCCCTTTTTGAGCGGGATGGCAAATTATTGTGTTCTCGTGAGTGAGAAATAGAGTGATAGACGCGCGACGTACTTTTGACGACTTACTATTTTTTACCTAATTACAAATAACTTAAAATACAAAATTGCAAATTATTATACACTCTTAAAGCAGTTTTTGTCTCAGCATTTAAACTAGTTTTAGATCTGCGTGCGATTTTTCGCTTTAATACCATGACAATATGGTTCAGAACCATTTGACCGACACAGTCACTGTAGTTGTCAACAGTTTTTGATTGAAAATTGAACTGTCGACTCTACGACATACATTCGATTATCGAGTACTGGCTCGCGTCACAAAAGGCAGATACTAATGTCAGTCTCGTCACTGAATAGATAAAGTCTCGTTATAGTCCGGGAGCCAGGTACAAATTCGGTCAATTATTTCCTCTCGAGCGAAACTTCGTGAAACGCATTAGGGATTTATATTATGAATATTCGCGACCGTCAGCTGCGACTCCGTGGGTGGGGCGGGCAGTGGCAGCCTCCAACGCATGGAGAAAAAAAAAGTTTTTTAGTCATTTCCTCCCATTTGAAAATTTGACAGATTATAGTTTACCTAATATTTTGAAGGAAAACTAACCATAACATGGTGGACCATGCTATGGTCAGCTGACTTTATTTCTTTTCTATATATTTGACAAATTTTCAAATGGGAGGAAATGACTAAAAAACTTTTTTTTTCTCCATGCGTTGGAGGCTGCCACTGCCCGCCCCACCCACGGAGTCGCAGCTGACGGTCGCGAATATTCATAATATAAATCCCTAATGCATTTCACGAAGTTTTAATTGGGAGGGACTTGGTCATGAAAATCTGTCACTGGCTTCCGGACCATTACGTCAACTCACCACGCTCCTGCTTCCCTTGATGGATTAAAATATATAAAATATTTCTTTCTAAAATTTTATAGTTTTTAATGCGCTTGATTATTTTTTTGGATATTTTGATACTTGATACAAAAAAAATAATTGTAATCATATCAATAAAAAAAATGGATGGAGAAATTTTGCACTGTGAGTAAAAGGGTAGTTTTTGAAAAAAATATAGTCTCTTGGTATATTGTTTGGATTTTCAAGTTGTAGGTACAAAACGGCTATAAAAGGACATTCCAGTGAAAAAAATTCACAGAGCAATTTTTCGCTGCAAGTTACATTGAAAAAACGTATTTTTCAAAATTTGGTGGTTTCGACTAGGAGTATATTTTGGATATTTTATATTTTGTTTCTAGACTTTACATGAATGTTTCAGGTGAAGAAAGTTTTGACCGAGCATTTTGCCGAACTGAGATATTAAGCATAAAAGAGTTTAGGTAAAAATACCTAATTTCCGTTCTAATTTTTTTTTGGATATTTATAAAATACGTTTAACTACTGATACTTTATCATTCTGTAAAGTTTCGTCGCCTGAGGAATTGATGTTGGGGTCCACTAGCTTCATTGCCTAGACTACTAATATAATATTATTATTAAATAGTGTGTCACTTAAGCTTCAAAACTCGTTCAGTTAGACCGCTAACGCTGGATTTTGCATCATACTGAGAGGAAAAGTCATTTTTCTGCTGTCAATCTACCAATAGTGCAGTAGTCCTAATTTTTCTCTTTTATTTCATACATTTTCTTAATCTCATTCATATACTGTTGTTATTTTCAAAGGAAAATCCATTATAAGAAATAAATAGTTCTTGAACCGCAAGTCATCGACCCAATTCAGATATTTAACCCGTCAAAAGGCCGAGGTTGCCTCCTTTTAGAACAAAAACAGTCGCCAGCGTGTTAAAAGTTCCCACACGACGAGATTCATTCACGATAACATATTACAGAACAGTGTCATACTAACCTATGCAAAAAAAAGGCGTCATAGCCTAGTGGTTACGACTGTGGTCTCCTATTCGTGGGGTTGCAGGTTCGATCCCAGGTACACACCTCTGACTTTTCGAAGTTAAGTGCGTTTAAGAAATTAAATAGCACATTCTTTAACGGTGAAGGAAAACATCGTGAGGAAACCTGCACACCTGAGAGTTCTCCATAATGTTCTCGAAGGTGTGTGAAGTCCGCCAATTCGCATTGGGCCAGCGTGGTGGACTATGGCCTATAACTCTTCTTTGAGAGGAGACCTCGCTCAGTAGTGAGCCGATGATGGGTTGATAATGATGATGATGATGAATCTATTAATTAATTACTTTGAATTAATTATGGAAAAAAAGAAATTGGCAATTGGTAAATAAATTTCGCGAAATCCATGTTTTTTGCTCACCCAAAAAAGTGCTCAACGTGCCTAAAGAAGTTTTCACTTCAAAGAGGTAATGCTGCCAGCATCTTGGGTACTATGCCACACTGCGGTGGCTTGGATGGGGTTTTAGATTTTAATTAGTTTTTTATTTTAGTTTTAATTTTAGAATTAAATTTAGGTTTAATATAGTATTGTATATATGAAATTTTCTTAAGTCAACCTATAATATTGTATTCCAATCTGTTAATGAATAATATTAATCCGACTTTTATTTAACATGAAATCGAAAATATTTTTATAATGACATAGTATTATTATCAATTAATTTTATTAATTACATTGGTAAATAAATAAAATAATAAAAATGAAATAAAATAAAAATAATTTAAAAAAAGCGCACTGTCACGTTTCGTGAGTGAGATTCGAACCTGCGATATTATCATACATTAAACGGAAGGCGGCTGCTTGGCGACTGCGTTGTACAAGGTTGCTTGAGAACCTCAAAAATGTTGAACGCTTACTAAAATCTCCAGGTGACAGTGACGATGGTGACGGTGACGATTTCGCGAAATCCATGTTTTTTGCTCACCCAAAAAAGTGCTCAACGTGCCTAAAGAAGTTTTCACTTCAAAAAATACACAATTTACGACAAAATATACATAAACACATACAAATAATTATGATACAAGTTCATTGGAAATGCAATCAGTATTTTAGCATGTCATTTTTATTAAATTACTAGGTGATGCCCGCGACTTCGTCCGCATGGATTTAGTTTTTAAAAATCCCGCGGGAACTCTTTCATTATCCGAGATAAAAAGTAGCTCTCCCGGTCTGAGGAACCACTACTACATCCAATACTATACCCATGCAAAAAATCGCATCAATCCGCTGTTCTGTAGCGACGTGATTGAAGGACAAACCAACAAACAAACACACTTTCGCATTTATAATAACAGTAATGCTTTATTATAACACTTTTTATAATTGTCATTTTTTTTACCATACTTAACCAAAGACAAAATTACGTTTACCTGTCATTTACGTTTTGTTATTCTACTGTCATTTGCGTTTTGTTATTCCATGTCAGATGCGTTTTTGTTATACCACGTTTTATAGTGACATGACGGAAACGCGGTCGAACTGGATAAAAAGTATCCTATGTCCGTCTCCTGGTTCTAAGCTACCTCACCACCAATTTTCAGCCAAATCGGTTCATCCGTTCTTGAGTTATAAATAGTGTAACTAACACCACTTTCTTTTATATATATATAGATTTATTATTTTTATTATTATAGTGATAAAATTGATGGTACAATAATTAAGGTTGAAATCTAAAGCTTAAAGTTTGAAGACCACAATTAGAACTTTGCATCTGAAAATTGTCGCACAAATAATATTTGTAAAAACTTACAAAACATTTAATTTAATAATTTAAAAAGTCAAAATCTTTCTTCATTGTTATAAAATATATCAAAAATGCATTATTTGGGAGATTTTAAGAAGGATTTAGGAGTATGTAATTACCTATTAAAACTTTAGGAATTAATTTGAATAAAATAATTAAAAATTTATACGAGTACTTATTAGGCCCGCTTGCAGAGACGGGTTGCCGGGTTAGGTTTAACCCAGGAATAAATTTGTAATTTTGACAGAAACTTTATACCAAATCTGTCAAAGCAGCAGCTAACTCTGGGTTAAAAGGTTAACCCGGCGTTTCTGCAAGCGGGCCTTAAAATAATGAATTAAAAATTTACGAAGCTTCTGGGAGAAACAGTACTCAGCACAAGGTATTTTGTACCGTTGTAGCGCGTCGTGACGGGTTAATCCAACATAAGAATGGAGCAGTGATTGCTTTCCTAAGCGGTGCCAATAATCCTCAGATTGATGGATAGAAGCTCTGAATCACGAGTCACCGTTAACCGGATTTCTTATAGCATTACGCGAAATTACGCCAAACTTAATGAGAGACTGCTTAGTGGTTTTTATCTGTTTATCTGTTATGTACTTGTTACGATTGAAAGAAACTAGTTAATGCTCGCCACTTCGTCTCTATGGAAGATTGGTGTTTTCCTAAAATTCCATGGGAAGTCCTTGATTTTACAGGAAAAGTAATCCTGCCATCTCCAAAAGGCTATCTGCGTGCCAGATTTCTATTACATTGGTTTCGCAGTTATATATATGCCTAGTTATATTCAATAGTTAATAGAATGAAAGGAGGTTGGCGAATTTTGACCCAGCATTTTTAAAGACCGTTCAGATTCAGAAAACATTTAATTTTAATTAAATAATTAATCATGATGATGATGATGATGACACATTGTAAATAACCGTTACATGGCAATACAAGTGAATATCTTTTTTCTCCCAACTTTATTGGATAGACTTTGATTAATTTTTTGTTAGTCTGGTTTACTAGAACAGGTATGAGAAGTTTGATTCCTGAACGTGGGCGTTCAGTGTTCAGTTCAGTTCGTCTGGGTCAGAAACTCTATGGAATTCGCCAATCTCCTTTATTAAGTTTATAAATGAGTCTCAAAATTCGTTATAACATCTCAATCACTCGACTTAACCCTAGTGAAATAACTTGACCTTCAAAACTGACACAGTGTACTAAATACACTCACGTGATATAGTGAGTAATTGTCTTAACAGATTTTTTATACTTCGCTACTGCAATTCAGTAACGACAATATTGGATTAATAGTCCAGTAAAAAGTTAAATGAAACCATGATCTGACCAGTTTTGGCGCAATGAGTAAAAATGTGTTCATTAATACTTAAATAATGATATTATGAAAGAAATTTTGATTTAAATTTAGGGGAAAGGGATGAAAAAAATAAAAAAAGGGTTGAAAAATGCCTTTTTTTAAATAACTTAATAACAGTAGGAAATAGAAAAAAAAGTTTCAAGTAAAAGTTGTAGAGAAAAAAATTCTACACAAAAAAGTTCCTTTTCATTTTTTTGTTGTCATGTTTTATATTATCTGCTTTAGTTTAGCTACATAAAATAAAAATTATGTATTACGTTATTGCAACTTTCAGTCAGCTGTATGATTTGTAGAGGGGAAAACATATGTAGTACCTAGTGTTAGTACATATTTATGTGATACGCGCGCTGCGTGGTACAGGGCCGTAATAAAGTTTTTATAATTAATTACAAAGCAAATTTAATTTTTATTTTTTGCAGCTAAACTAAAGCAGATAACAAAAAAATGAAGAGGAATTTTTTTGTGTAGAATTTTTTTCTCTACAACTTTTACTTGAAACTTTTTTTTTCTATTTCCTACCGCTATTAAGTTATTTAAAAAAAAGGCATTTTTCAACCCTTTTTTTATTTTTTTCATCCCTTTCCCCTAAATTTAAATCAAAATTTCTTTCATAATATCATTATTTAAGTATTACACATCTTTACTCATTGCGCCAAAACTGGTCAGATCATGGTTTCATTTAACCTTTTACTGGACTATAAAAGGCGAGATAGTTAAAAAATATCATGACTGGTAGGACATCTGGTACTGCAAAATGTTAATAGTTCTTAATCTGTTTTAGTTTTCAGTGTACTTACACTGATAGTTCAATCAAGGATACTTTGTGTTCCAATTTAGAAATTACCTATTATAGAATCTATACCAATAATGAGAATAGAACGAAAACTTAACCTGTAAATGATTGTCAACCTAAGCGTCGAAAGAGGTATAAATATTCTTTCTAAACATGAACTCTTTCATACTTTCTAGAGATCAGATAACAATTACTCTGCGTAATACCTCATAACCTGTCAAATAAGTTGCAAATCTTTTCAAAACCTTGATACAAATCCCAGGGTATACCTAATCACAGTTAGGACCAAAAATATTATGAACTAAAACTTCTGGGCAACTGCTCTTTGTAGGCAATATCCATTTCTGTAGAGTTTTCAAAGTTAAACTATTCATATTTTGCATGGCACGATATCGTATCCGATTTGTCGTTCAGTGTAAAATCCTTCATTGGTTTAGGAAGTTTACTTTTACTGGATAGGAACGCAACGTCGCACGCAACACTTTCTTTCTAGTGAGTGGTCACGGCACGACAGTTTTATCCGAGGATTCTCTATTCATCTAAAGAATTTGCAACATACGAATACATAAGTAGTTGAAGCAACATTTAACAAAATGTGGCATACTAAAACAGGACAATATTTATATAATACTAGCTGATGCCCACGACTTCGTCCGCGTGGATTTACTTTTTAAAATCCCTCTTTGATTTTCTGGGATAAAAAAGTAACCTTTGTTACTCTCCGGGTCTTCAACTATACCCATGAAAAAATCACGTCGATCCGTAGTTCTGTTGCGGCGTGATTGAAGGACAAACCAACAAACGCATTTATAATTTATTAGTATGCTAAACTAAGCAAATACTAATCAAAGTTCGTTTTAAAGACATTTATTACTTAAAAAGAACACAATAGTTCAGTTACATTGAGAATTACACATTACACATTAAAATGTTTTTTGAAAATAGGGAAAGTTTTGCTGTTTACAATGGATTCTGGTAAGTTGTCGTTTAATGTTACCCCTTTGAACAAAATATAACGATTTCCATAATTGGTTCTTATTTTAGGTAGTAACAATTTACAAAAGTAACCCATGGTATCAGACTGAAAATAATTTATTTTTGTAGTAGACAAAGAAAATTATTTATAATCTCTTACGTGTCTAACTATCTGATGCCCGCGACTTCGTGCGCATGGATTTAGCTTTTAAAATCCCCTCGGGAACTCTTTCCGATTTCAGATTTTCAGGGATAAAAAGTACCTACATATAATATTAGTATAAGTATAGTGCAATGATATTATTTTATAAATGACGTATAGTGTGAGTATGTTTAATACGAGCGAAGTGAGCTCTGTGAATCTATTTGGGTGAATCGCACTTATCCGGGTGTCTATCTATAGGATGAGTAGGTAGTCTTAGTTAGTGGCGGATCACTCTGTAATTACCACAAAATCATAATAAGATTTCTATGGTAATTAGTATGATACAATATACGTAATTATATACGTATGCATCTTGAATGTACCTGTTTTGCCTACACTATTTTGTTCTGTACAATTTAACGTGGAACCTGTGGACGTTCTTATAAAAAATCGGCCAAATGAGAGTCGGGCCTTGCTCTTTTAGGGTTCCGTACATATGACCAAATCACTTTTATTAAAACTAGACACATAATATTTAGATAGGTATCTCAATTCTATAAGATAGTAGGTACATAATTGACAAATGGGAAAAAATGCTCGTTTGTTTTGGTCACAACTTTGAAGGCCCCCCATTTCTTAATTTTTGAAGCTAAACAATAATAAAAAATATATTTGAACTCCACATAAGGAGCTCTAGACGATACCCTATATGCCAGGGTAAAAAAATTTCATATCGACTCCTTTTTCATGTATGGGACACCCCTTAATTTTTTAATTTAATTTTATTTTTATTATTTCTTGTTTTAGCGGCAATAGAAATACACACTCTGTGAAAATTTCATCTGTCTACCTATTACGGCTTACGAGATACAGCCCGCTGACAGACAAACGGACAGACGGACAGCGGAGGCTTAGTAATAGGGTCCCGTTGGCACCCGTTGGGTACGGAACCCTAAAAAAGCAATTGTTTGGTATGATGAGATATAAAGGCGGGGCAAACTGAGTTTCCTGATTGCGCGGACTGAAAGTAATCCAATTATGAAGTCATAACTGTGTAGAGTGTCCCTGAGCACTTTTAATGCACTTTATGTAACTCGCAACGTTCAAATTAGTATGTATAGCGCTATAACGAAGCTGTGACGACTGTCAGACATTTCAAATCACTGCACACTGTTAACTTTAACTGACCTTATAAAATAGTTTAAGCCAAAGTGATATTTTGTTCCTCGAGGGAGTTGTTTTTTAAATTCAGTGCGAAGCGAAGGATTCTACAGTAGAATCCTGAACGCAACGAGGAATTCATTATACGCCGCCCGAGAACAAAATAATTTCGCCCTTTGTAACACATACCTACTGTTTTTTATCACTACCTTTAAGAAAAACTATTCGAACACATTTTTAATTATTATTTGCAATAACTTACTAACTAGAAGACTAGCGTGAAACTTACTGCTAAAACGTAACAGGCCAGTAGCTTTTTCATACATTATGCGTTCGTCATCTTTGGTTAACTAGTAATAAACACGTCTTGCGCCACCTATATCCAGTGGCTCTTTAGGGTTCACCTAGTGGGGGAGACTGCCAAAACTGCGCTTTCTGGTGCGAGATTAGAAACAAATTATGTACTTATTTTATCAATTTGTAAGACTGATATTTTATTACTTTTATTTGCAACCACGACTGATTAATTACAATTATGAACATCAAAAATATTATATACTAGCTGCCCGGACAGACTTCGTTCTGTCAAAAGTTAAAAGTAAAAATTAATTTTTTTTTGTTTTTTTTTTTTATTAAAACCTTCCGTGGACCTTAAGGAACATACAAAAAAATAAATTAACCGAATTGGTCCATCCATTCTCGAGTTATGCGCTTACCAACATTCATTTTTATTTATATAGAAGTCACTTTCTGGCTTTCTTTGATATTAAACCAACCTGGCTTTACCTTCCGCCCATTGTCACTTCAGCTTTGCAACTCCATGAGCTAGATGTCGGTAACTCTCAGTCATCATTAGCAACCTATCAACGGCTCACTACTGAGCGCAAGTCTCCTCTCAGAGCAGGGTTATAGGCCATAGTCCACCACGCTGGCGCAATGCGAATTGGCGGACTTCACACACGTTCAAGAACATTATGAAGAATTCTCAGATGTGCAGGTTTCCTCACGATGTTTTCCTTCACCGTTGAAGCAAGTTATATTTACTTAATTGCTTAAACGCACTTGACTCCGAAAAGTCAGAGGTAGAGGCGTACCCGGGATCGAACCTGCGACCCCCCCGAATAGAAGACCACAGTCCTAACCACTAGGCTATCACTGCTAACTCTCAGTGGTATTCACTAAATTGATTGCATCACTGTAACAATCGCAACGACCTCTCATTGGCTGAATTGATGGTGCCTAGCTGCAGCAGTGCATTTCAACCAATAGCAGGAGAGAATGCGTTCAATTTTATAGAATACCATCGCTGGTTCTTTTACGGATCTCCTCATATTTGATTTGGTCGCACAAGGCTACTTCGAAAATAGCTCTCTCCATCGCCCGCTGACCCTTGAGACCTTAAGTCTCAAGCTCTGAGGCCTGAGCTGTAAGGATTAGGAACAGGTTCTACTGCAATTTCAATTACTAGTAACTGGATACCTTCGGCATTCATTTTACCTAACCGGCACAGACAAGCACACTTTATTAAAGTACGCAATTTTGAAATATGTATCCGCTGTTAGTAATTATATAATATAACTACATTTTGCGAGTGAGTTCGCTCACGTTGTCAGATTTTTCAAACCCCTATTATATAGGTATACCCCCTCCCTTAGGGAAGGAATTTCATAACTTTTTTGAACCCCTCTAGAACCCAGGATAAAAAGTACAAAGAGACGATGTGATTGAAGGAGAAAACAACAAATAAACTTTCGGAGGACATTATGCAATCATTAAATAAAATAATAAATATGGGATATAATTTCGTGCGGTGGGAACGATTCGAATTGTATCTATTTCTGCACATTGAATTTTATCGCTGAGGTGTATCGGTTCAATATAAAATGTTATTTGTTTACCGATTTTGTACATTGAAATGTGTTTCAAATAAAGCCTCCAACACGCAGCGAGTGGCTTAAATGAGTTGACTATATTACCTACTAGCTGATGCCCGCGACTTCGTCCGCGTGGATTTAGTTTTTAAAATCCCGCGGAAAATCTTTGATTTTCCGGGATGCCTATGTCACCCTCCTGGTTGTCAACTATACCTATCCAAAATATCACGTCAATCCGTAGCTTTGTTGCAGCGTGATTGACGGACAAACAAACAAAAAATCTTTCCTCTTTAGTATAGATTACCTACCTACCACAACTATCGTAGCTGTACTGTGCTGTAATTGTTGTTGTTATTGAGTCATCCCAAAACCAAAACAATACTTATTAAGCTATTGTGCGTTTAATTGAATTGTTAAATTGATTTCGTGCGTCTGGCAGTTTGCATTCAAATAAAACCTTACCGCCACGAAGTTTGGTGAAGCTTATATAAATTTTTCCGAATATCTAACCGGCCCGCGACGTCGTCCGCGTACAGGTCTTAAAACCTTTGGTTCTCGAGGGGCTTGTTGTCTTTCCGCATGAAAACCTAGGCTTATATCATTCTCCAGGTTTTCAATTATACCCCTGCAAAAAATCAGAAGGATCTGTTGCTGCGTGATTGAAGGAAAAACCAAAAAAAAGTAAGGTGGTAAAAGCATGCGACAGGCGATTTTTGGTGAGCTTTGTGAGGAAAACTATAAGTTCAATTTGAATAATTTCAAAGTAATATGTAATCTGGGTCTCTTATCTAAATTTACTTTGAGGTAGAAACACGATTGGAAAAAAAATTCTCGATAGAAAGTTTTCCCAAACTTTGCTCCAATAATCTCCTTTTTTTTCGTTTTAATCGGAAACGGTAGGTTTTTTTCCTGCTATTTTTTTTATTTGTGTTGATATAAATATTTACTAAAAGCGGTTTGAACTATTCTTTGATAATTAGCATTCATAATTTTTTTTAATCAATTTAACACTTATTAAAGATTTTTTCAATTCCCGCCCCCTGAATCTATAACTTCCATCTCTTTCCTAGCACTGCAAAGTATATAGTCCCATCACTATCGTACAACCCGCCCATTTTTAACCAGTTAACTGATGGCTATTGCCAGCGTTGGACGTGTGTCCGGATCCGCCAGGATAATATGTATTTTTTTTCGGTTAGGAAAAAATTAAAAATGCCTTGATGGCGCTTGAAAATAGCAGGTTGTAACTACTCGGCGAACAAAAAATAAAATACGAAGCTTTTATCGTAAAACTTTACGTTGAAGAGCAACGCCATCTATTGGTCATTGACTAAACGACTAAGCAACATGATATAAAATTGGTTTGTTAAAAAGTTCGACGGAAATATGATTTGCGTGATGCCTTCGATTATTTCACAGACTTCTCCGTAGAGTGTCTAGTGTGGTGGCGAGGGTGACGGAGTGAATCCAATTGTTCAGGGTTCGAATTCTGACTTCAGATTATGTCTTTGTTTGTTTTTTTTTTTATTTACCATAATAAAATAAAATTGAAGTTTCTGCTTGTAATGTCAAGATAACAGGTTTATATAACTAAATGCATATTATGAAAGTAAATATGGTACTCTATGTGAATACTTAAACTAGCGGCACGCTATGATGGCCGGTTTGACGTTTGTCCGCTCATGAAGTTCCGTATTAATTGATAACGACTTTGAAGGAAATAATTGTATTACTTTATTGACGATAGTGATGTGCAGAGATTCATAAATTTTATCGAATGTAGTTTTAGGTTTAGGACTCAAAATTTATTTATTAAATTGATTTCTAAAATGTATACAAGTGTAGAAAAATCAGTTTGCACCATTTAAGGGGTGAATGTACTTGTGAATATGAACAAAACACCGATACGTCATTGACGAAATAGCATTAGAACATGGGCACAGAGTTATACGGTTACCGCCTTACCATTGTGAGTATAATGCGATTGAGTTGGTGTGGGCTCAAATTAAGGGATATGCTGCAAGACACAATACAGAACCCCCATTTACCACAAAAAAAATGCTAAAATTATTAGAAGAAGCTTGTGAACATGTGACTAAAGGAGACTGGGAAAAGGTTGTGAATAGAACTGTTAAATTAATAAGGGAAGATTATGAAAGAGATGTGAAAATAGATAATATTATAGAAAACGAACATATAATTATTAATGTAGGTGATGATAGCAGTGACGACAGTGAAAATAGTAGTATGGACGAATCTGATTAATTATGGCCTTTTGTGGCACCTTTTTTGGTATCTTTTGTATTCATATGTTTCTTGTGTGCATATAAAGTATGTATATTCATTTTCATTCAAATATTCAGTTCGTTCAAATAAATTAAATAAACATATACATTTTTGTTTTATTAAACCTATTTAATCAGGTACAAAAACAAAACTTAATTGTTTTTTGTTCGAGAGTAAATTGACATTCCACATCACTATTGTAATGTGTCAAACCGGCCATCATTGCGTGCCGCTAGTTTAGTCTAGAAGGTGTGTCGCGCTACTAAAGAACGAAAAGAATCGGCCAAGTGCGAGTCGGGCCTCGCTCTTTTAGGGTTCCGTTAAAAAAATTAAATTAAAATATTTCCATGATGGAAATATTTTAATTTATTTTTTTTAATTTAATTTAATTTTTATTATTTGTTGTTATAGCGGCAATAGAAATACAAAATATGTGAAAATTTCAACTGTCTATCTATTACGGTTTACGAAATACATTCCGCTGACAGACGCGCACAGTGGGTCGAAACGGCTATATGAGGGACATAGGATTTTTTGTTACAAATTCCATTTAAAAAAATACCTATCGAAAGACCTTGTCATTCTGATGAATAATAAGTGATCAAACGAACTTACCTGAAGTGAAGTTCGATCATTATTATATGAGTTGCTTCATCCGAAGATATAATTAATTACAAAGGTAGTCACGTTATTCACTCGAGATAACTCCGCGAATTTCACAGATATATACCCTATTTTAAAAATAAATCACCTTGGCAGCACCGTCTTAAGTTTGCTCATTCTTTTTAGAGATGTATACGGTTCAAAACTTTTTTATTTGGGCAGTCAGGGAGGGTGGGTAATTATATCTTCGGATGAAGCAACTCATATAATAATGATCGAACTTCACTTCAGGTAAGTTCGTTTGATCACTTATTATATTTCTTTGCTTCATCCTCAATATAATTAATTACAAAGGTAGTAGTTTAGAGTAAAAAGTTTTGATAAACATGTACGCAATACAGATTTTGTAAATGGTGTATTTTTAATCACTCTCTTGCTTGCGTACACTTTAACAATATTAATATTTATTTATGATATTATTATTATAATATTATTTAATACTATAAATTAGAATATATTTATTTTTATGATTAGGTATAATTCATAAATTGATTCACTATTAGATGTGTTAACGCAATTATTATTAAGACCTGTCTTGGCAGGGTCTGGCATAATCTCCCTCATCCGCCATGGATCTAACATTTAAGCAGCGAAAGAATGAGTTCGATGTGTTAGTCGAGCCTGCCGTTTTTCTAATTGTCTCAACGCTCGCCTGAGCGTGAGGTGCTGTGTGCTTGTGTCAACGCTGCTCCCTGATAGCGTTAACTTGATCCACCTGCTGATCGATTGAGGTGCGGCCTTTTTGTAAGGCTTCTTGGACGTAAATAGCAGGTTAGATCTTAGCCCTCAGATCTTATATTTTTAGTTCTGGAAATATAGTGTGTGGAGGGGTGTAGCAGGGCAGATGCTCAGATTTTCTTGAAAGTAAGGTAGGAAGAGAGAAAGAGAATAGGCGTGGTATCTGCCCGCAGCGTGTTTTTTTTTTTTTTAATAATTTACCTACCGTTATTCTAATTTAAACCCCGATTTCAAAAGTAATATTGCTTTCCAATTTAATTGACGGAAGAGTTTGTAGTTTATGAGCAGTGCAAATTGCTAGTATAATGAAAAGTTTCTTAGTGATTTTTTCTAAAGATGAGTGACTATAAGGGAACCAATTTTTAATATAGTTTAAAAAAAGTTGAGGGACCCAAGTACGGGAGTAATAGGGTTTGGTTGATCTTAACTTATAGACACCTTTGAGGAGACGTTTTACGCTCGCTCCAGAAACAATGCTGTTTCTTAGCATGAATAATATTGCAATTCGATAAGGGTTCAAACTCCGTAACAAACGCTGTAAGAGAAGATACCTAATACTGGTATTTGACGGTTTAAATACATTTTTATTATTTAATTTACAAAACTGCCACCGAAGCTTGAGTGTGGTATTATATTGTTTTAAAATACTGTCAGAGAATAATGTTAACATTAGTGACGCTGAGTCTGGGTCGGCGCCTTGTTTTAAGGGAGAGAGAGAGAGAGTCCGGAGAGTCTCGCGACACCCAGGGTAAGTTTCTTGTGCAAGGAATGGTGAAATGAGATTGCAATAAGTATTAATGAGGATTAACATTAAGTAATATCCGAAACTACCAAGCTTTGTAGGAGAGATTACCACGCTTGTGATAACCAATTTGAAAAAACTAGGATTCCGTTTGCCTCGTTATCAATGATTTTCCTCAGACACTTTAAAATTAAAGAAAAAGGAAGAAACAAAAATCATAGAAAAACATAAAAGCCCCACAAAGCGTAAATGCATCGACAGCTAAGGCGTCCGGATCTTGTTGTCAAGGCACGGATTTTTTAAATTTAGTATTGTTATTCAAGCAAAACGGACTTAAAGCCTAGGTATCTCAAATAGGTTATAACTTCTTTTATGACCTTGATTAAAACACCTGGAGTCACTGATAAGCCGAACAGCCTAACATTAGGTTTAGGCATCAAGAAAATTGAACTCGGAACTAATAGCTCCTATATTTTGTAATAAATTATTATTAATAGCAACGCACATATTAAGTTGGTAAGCTGTTATCCTGCGCCGCAGTGTTACGCCCCCCCCCCCCCCTCCAGTTCATGACGAGTACCGAAGAGGCGCTCGCCAGTTTTCCTGGTTGCCGGCTGGTCGAGTACCCGTATATAGTTAGGTAAGAACATAACGTATATTGTCTCGCAGACAATAATTTGTAGTTAATGTACATATATATTCACGATTACACATTTTCTACACAATTGTCATAAGGATGTGGCTCATAACTAGCTCGCAGCTAGTTAGGTTATCACAATACTACTAGTACTAATTTCCTTTTGTGGAGTGACAGCTTTAGCAGCTTTAGGATAAAGCTCATGAGTAGCTCGCAGCTAGTTATGTAATCGCAATCGACTCGCAGTCAATACCGATATGTTTAAGGAATCACAGCTTTAGTATGTGATTTATGAGTAGCTCGCAGCAAGTTATGTTATCGCAATTGATTCGCAGTTAATCCCTTTCTATTGTGGAGTTACAGCTTTAGGATTTGACTCGTGAGTAGCTCGCAGCTAAGAAGTCACATCTTTAGGGTATGAACCATAAGTAGCTCGCAGCTAGTTATGTTATCGCAATTGACTCGCAGTCAATCCCGATTTGTTTGTGGAGTCACAGCTGTAGGATTTGACTCATGAGTAGCTCGCAGCTAGGAAGTCACATCTTTAGGATATGAACCATAAGTAGCTCGCAGCTAGTTATGTTATCGCAATTGACTCGCAGTCAATCCCGATTTGTTTGTGGAGTCACAGCTTTAGTATATGACTCATGATTAGCTCGCAGTTAATCATGTTATTGCAATTGGTTCGCAGTCAATCCCTGTTTGTTGTTTTTTAGTTTCTCGGATAAAGCCGATCCAAATAAAGTTTTGTCTCTTTCCGAATCTTATAGCACTTCTTGTTGAGTTGAGGCATTAAGAGTTTAATGCTGCTTTGAGTGATTCCGAAGTTTGAATCACATAGGATCCTGCAGCCATTGCTTAGGTGTTTCATGGCCTGCACCCTGTTTTCACTCTCTTTTAATAGTAGGCCCATCCCGTTACTAACGGCCGTGATACGCAGGACCAGTAGTCTTTGTCGCATCCCCTTTTTTAATATAAAGAGCCATATGGTTGGCATGAATATTTTCCCCATACTTCGGGGAATCATGCGTCGATTTCCCAAGCGCCGAGTGTAATTCTGAGTCGATTTCGAGTTGACCGACCTTTAATAAAGTAATTTTGAACCCTTTGTCAGGAAATGACCATTCAGTATCTGGATTAACTGTACTAGACTCGGCGTCGGCTTGATTTTCTTTGGTGTTTACGTATGACGCAAAAAAAAACAAAGCTCACATTGTTCTCACCAATGTCAACTGGTTCTAGTTAACTTATTTAAGTGAGGGTATTGAATGCCTCTCTTTCAATTAATATAACTTCTTACCGTCGTAGTGTCGACATGAACATTGCACAGTTGTTTAAGTTACGAGCAAGACTTTAAAACCGAGGAAAATGGCCATTATTTCTTCCAAATATTTAATAATATGGTCTTCTATAATATCTAATAATATGCTACTTGCTCTGCTTGTTCATCTACCATTGCTTTTAATTTTAAGTGTTTCGTAACAATTAGTGTTTTCAGACAAAGCGAAGAAAAGGTGGGTAGTTAGTTCCCTTACGCTTCGCTTGGCTCGTCGTGGCAGGGACACTACCGTCTCTCCAGATAAATAATATTATATTTTTGTTTACAAGTAGGTACTCGAATATAGTTAACGGCTGGGCAAGCTACTAAAGCCCCGTTGAGCGAATTTTACGAGCATAGTTGAGTGAATTCGTGAATTTTATTACATTTTTCGAATGTATAATATGATATGTAGAAATAATAATGATAAATGTCTCCTAACCTAGATAAATCCGAGACACTTGGGGGGTAGGTACTAATTTAATTTAATCGTGATTGATGACAAGTTGTAACAATAGTGTTACCATAATAATCGTTATAGTTGTGTTTTAATTTTTATTAATTTTCATAATAAAAACAATTAACGTAATATTTAATTCAGAATATTTACGTTTTCTCTGATACCTCGTAATCGATGAAGACTCGCAGTAAACCTCGATACGAAAAGTGTACCGTTTTTATGTACATGCCTAAACAATAATATAGTAGGCTATGTAGCGGTGCGTAAGCGCAAACAAGAGATCGTTTGAAAACAGAAAAGAACTCGTACCTTTTTCCTTCGATGATGATGACGATGATTTCAGCCGATGAACAATACTGCAATCACACTATCCTACAATAACACTCGATCTTCTGCACTTCTGGTTAAACTATTAAGTGCGGCGCGCTGAGCGCGTGCGGTCGTTATCTCGCGCGAAAAAGTAATGAGCAAACTTAAGACGGTTCTGCCAAGGTGATTTATTTTTAAAATAGGGTATATATCTGTGAAATTCGCGGAGTTATCTCGAGTGAATAACGTGACTACCTTTGTAATTAATTATATTGAGGATGAAGCAACGAAATATAATTGTTATTAAACGTTTATCTCTAAAACTGATAGTTTGCCCGGAAAAAAATATTTTCAGTTTTTGTTGTATGGAATGAAACAGAAACTGCTAAAATTTGGCCAAGTCTTGAGAGGTCTTGCTTTAAAACTACTTTATTCTTATTCTTTAGCTTGTTGGCTATAACTCTATGCTATCAGCTCGCACCCAAACTTGCCCGTTCAAGAGTTATAAGAATCCGAAATTTTTAAAAAAAATATGATTTTTATTGATTTTATAATGTCGTGGATTATCAATATTTGACCAAAATAATGTGCTACATGAAAATTCTATGAATAAATATTGAAATTAACTTTAAAGCACTAGTTCACCAAAGAGAAACTTATAAGTTAAGCACTTAAAAAAGGATATTTCATAAATTAAAACTGTAAATTTTATTAAAATAACGTAAATTCAAACAAAGGATCTACAAAAATAAAACTTTCATAATATAGCTATTATTCTTTATTTCTTTTTAACAATTCATTTTACTATGTATTTAATGTATCTCCTTAACTAAACTGTCTTTGTTGTTGGAAACTAATTACAGTGGAATATTAGCTAATCATACTTAATATTATAAATGCGAAAGTGTGTTTGTTGGGTTGTCCTTCAATCACGCCGCAACAGAGCTACGGATCGACGTGATTTTTTGCATGGGTATAGTTGAGGACCTGAGAGTGACTTTTTATCCTGGAAAATCAAAGAGTTCCCGAGATACTTTAAAAACTAAACCCACACGGACGAAGTCGCGGGCATCAGCTAGTCATCAGATACTTATAATATTTCATTTGCTGTTCTATTCATTACGAATTATCTCCTCTGCAAATTATCTTTTCTATTTGCTAATTACTATATTAGTTATGTAATTAAATTGAATGACTCCACTTCCCTAATAATATACCTTAATGATAGGGATAGGAAGGAGTAATTCCGACCTATATTTAATAGGGATTTCATTTAAATAAAATCATTCAGAGATACGCATTTTGACTACCAAGACAACTTGCAGTGTGCCTAAATATTTTTGTGACAAATCTGGAAGGTCTAGTGAATAATTTGGATTTGTTCATGGTGTAAGTCTTTTTGAATACCTCAAAGAGACGCTGAACGTAAACTGGACTTAAGAAACAAGTAAAAATCTCCTGAAGTTTTGTCAGAAGTTTTGTTCAAATGTTTGTGGTAAATGGGAAAGATCAAATAGAACTCTTAGTATTTTTTGAAGAGAAATGGAGATTGGCTAGAATCTGCCATAATATGGCCTAAAGACCTTATCTCCCAAACAGAAAATCTCCAACCCGACGATGTCAGTAAAGATGCAGAAACTTTGGCACCATCTGCACCAAAAGCTTCAATGTCATCGTCACAATATACGCCGAGAAAACTTCGGTTATGGTGATGTCCTGGTTTACAGGGCAACAATTCAATTTCTTTTGCTTTATGCTTGCTATATTTTGTAGTAGGTGTGATACATAGATGCTGCACCTTGTTCAATTGCAGAATCCCATAGATTAATTAATTAATTAATTTTGATAAGTTAAGCGATATCGAGAGAGCCTAGCGCTTTTTCAGGTGTATATATATATATAAACTTTTCTTTTTTTCTGACTTATGCAAGTTTTCATGTTATCAGTATCTTCAGGATGGTTTAGCAAATATTCCATTTAAAAAAAAGGATTTTACTATCCGCCAAAGATCCAACCTGTTCTCGTAACACTATGAACAAATCCAAATTATTCACTAGAACTTCCATATTTGTCACAAAAATATGTAGGTACACTGCAAGTTGTCTTGGTAGTCAAAATGCGTATCTCTGAATGATTTTATTTAAATGAAACCCCTATTTATATAGGTAGGTCGGAATTACTCCTTCCTATCCCTATCATTAAGGTATATTATTAGGGAAGTGGAGTCATTCAATGTAATTACATTACTAATATAGTAATTAGCAAATTGAAAAGATAATTTGCAGAGGAGATAATTCGTAATGAATAGAACAGCGAATGAAATATTATAATTATCTGATGAGTAGCTAATTTTTCGCTGTTTGTAATTAGTTTCCAGCAACAAAGACAGTTTAGCTAAGGATATACATCAAATACGTAATAAAATGAATTGTTAAAAAGAAATAAAGAAAGCTATATTATGAAAGTTTTATTTTTGTAGATCCTTTGTTTGAATTTACGTTATTTTAATAAAATTTACAGTTTTAATCTATGAAATATCCTTTTTTAAGTGCTTAACTTATAAGTTTCTCTTTGGTGAACTAGTGCTTTAAAGTTAATTTCAATATTTATTCATAGAATTTTCATGTAGCACATTATTTTGTTCAAATATTTGATAATCCACGACATTATAAAATCAATAAAAATCATATTTTTTTAAAAATTTCGGATTCTTATAACTCTTGAACGGGCAAGTTTGGGTGCGAGCTGATAGCATAGAGTTATAGCCAACAAGCTAAAGAATAAGAATAAAGTAGTTTTAAAGCAAGACCTCTCAAGACTTGGCCAAATTTTAGCAGTTTCTGTTTCATTCCATACAACAAAAACTGAAAATATTTTTTTCCGGGCAAACTATCAGTTTTAGAGAAAAACGTTTAATAACAATTATTCATCAAAATGACAAGGTCTTTCGATAGATATTTTTTTTAATGGAATTTGTAACAAAAATCCTATGTCCCTCATATAGCCGTTTCGACCCACTGTGAGACGGACGGACAGCAGAGGCTTAGTAATAGGGTCCCGTTAGCACCCTTTGGGTACGGAACCCTAAAAACAGGCCAATGAAAATATGTCAGTGTGCTTGACATGAGTGCCGCGCATGCGCGGCGTGGATTACTGAGCGGGCGTAATAATACCAGGTACAAGTAGTTCCAATAAAATGGGGACAATTATGTCATTAATTTTTTTTTAAATATTATATAACTAGTGGTTCGCCCCGAACTGAGACCTCGCGGTAACGGTATCCCATGATTATTCATTCAATCGATACATGATAACCAAAACTGACATTATTATTATGCCCGTTTTCACCAAACATACCTAAATCATCCCCTAAGTAGGAGTCTCTTAACGTAGGTAGCTCCTAAATACAATCCTAAGTCCTAACATCCGTCCCAATATCCTTTTAGGTGTCCCGTACAGGATCGTGATAAATAAGTTGACAGAAAACATCAATCACCTAACTTATAGGTAGCCCGTAAAGGTTAGGGAACGTTAGTGAAAACATTGAATTATTTATCAAACATTGAATTTAACTCGTAGTTCCATGGGAATAGTTACTGACTGCGCCATCTATTAGCATTATTGTGAAGCTATGTTGATGCTATATGAATTACTGACGCCCATTAAAAATTAAATAATCTCGTTTCTTTATAATATTCATATAATTTTAGTATTTGTTGTTCAAGTACAGGATATAAGTGACCTAAAAACATAAAATCAGTTTGAAAATCCATAGCGGATTTTTCTAGAGAGCGTCTTCAAGCGAGCGTATAAAATCGCCACTTTGAAAGCCCCCCATTTCGTCAATTTTAAGGGAAAAATTAAAAAAAAAATATTTTTGTACTCAGTTCAAAATTATCTTTAAAATGATACGTAACAATTTTATGTAACGCGATTTTTTTTTTTTTACTTCGCATTCGCTTCTATGAGAGCCCCCCTGAAATAAAGATTTTTATAACTTTTTAAGCCATTTTCGGCTGGAGGCCATCGGTTTACATATTATATCTAAATTTGAAGTAATTACGTTCAGTAATTCAAAAGTTATAAGGCTCTGACAGACGGACGGACGGACAAGTGCAAAACGCCCTAGTTAACTCAAAGACCTTCGCTTCGCTCGGTCGAAAATAAAATTAATACTTTTTTATTTATTATCATAAAACAATAATTTTATTAATAATATTAACTCTAATGACTCATAGTATATAATATTTTGTATAAGGTAATTAGGGTTTTGTATTAGGTTTCCAAAATTTTAAAAAATCAGCACCATATTGAATTTATTTGTTACTAGCTGATGCCCGCGACTTCGTTCGCGTGGATTTAGTTTTTAAAATCAGGCAGGAACTCTTTGATTTTCCGGGATGCCTGTCACCCTCCATTTTCAACTATACCTATCCAAAAAATCACATCAATCCGTAATGCAACAAAGCGTTGCAGCGTGATTGACGGACAAACAAACAAACAAACACACTTTCGCATTTATAATATTACTCGCAGCATTGTTAATGATGATTAAAAGAGAAAACATATTACTGATGATATTATCAATTACGTTTAGCTATCATTTTTATAATTGTCATTTTTACCATACCTAACCAAAGACAAAATTACGTTTAGCTGCAATTTACGTTTTGTTATTCCACTGTCATTTGCGTTTTGTCAGATGCGTTTTTGTTATACCACGTTTTATAGTGACATGACGGAAACGCGGTCGAACGGGATAAAAAGTATCCTTTGTCCGTCTCCTGGTTCTAAGCTACGTCTCCACCAATTTTCAGCCAAATCGGTTCATCCGTTCTTGAGTTATAAATAGTGTAACTAACACCACTTTCTTTTATATATCGACGGCAGAAAGCGGAAATGTCGTATCTCAAAATTTGGGCTAAATGACTTTTTTTACTATATTGTTGATAAGCAAAAAAAGCCGCGTCGAATGGTATATGTCTCGTCTTTCTACGATGAAAAAATTTTATGATACGCCATTGAATTTTTTCTAGTTTTGGTACTGCTTACATGACAAATTGCTGTAAATAGAGGAAAAATCGCTATTTTTGAAAATAAAATAGATACGACAACACGTCCAACATAAATAACAGTTACACCATTATTTTACCCTGACGGACATTGATTTCAAAAGAGATACAGCATTTCAGCCGCCCCAAAATTTTACGTTGACAAGGATACAGCAATATGCTTTGAAGTGGTGAGAGTTTATCAAACAGTTACTACATTTCAAACATTTAATTTAAGAGCAAATATCTTACTTACACCACAATATTAGAGTATTGTTTTGTGATGAGTAATCAATACGCCACTCTAGATAGACCCGCACCCCTCCAATCCCGAGGTGTTTGCTATATACGCCATTCTGATCGCGCGGCATCTGATGCGTAAGCGCCAATAGTGAGAAAGCGTATTTGTTGTTAACAAAAATATTATTTTAAAAGATTGTTAACTTATCGTTTACGTTTTATTTACGTGTTTAAAATTAATTATTATACTTCAGGAGTTCGGGTAAGTAAAGGAATATTAAAATTTAACCTATTTTTAGTTAAATGTTATTTTTTAGTTAATTGGAAGTCTGTATATTTACCATACCTACTATATCTAATAAGCAAGTAAAGTTTACAACCTTACCTGCTTATATTTTACGTACCTATCTTGATTGTTAAGAAACATTAGGTAGGTACACAGTAAAGAAAGTGAGTGATGTTTTATATAAATATTTTTTCACTTCAAAAATTATGGATTTCAATGCAAACTTTCATCCCCTTTTCCATCATTTTTTTAAGACGCCTAAAAATATAGTATCATGCATTTCTCTTCGAAACTTCATCATCATTACATACCAAATTAATCCCCTTTTTCACCCGTAAAGGTAGAATATTTGAAATCGCATGATGGCTTTTTAAGTTTATGCATTTCGTTTAAAAAATGACCAAACTCACATAAATGTTTCATCCCCCTTTTCATCCCCTTAAAAGCAAAATTATTACTTATTTATTATTATAGATGAGTGCTTTATTATTACCAAATAGACACCCGTTAATAAAGATTCACGCATCATACTCCATAAATTACCGAACTCACTTACAAACTTTCATTACTCTTTTCACCCCCATAAGGATAGAGTTATCTTAAACACTGAAACACGTAGATATTAATTTTATTAATGTTAAGAGCCAAAAAAGCGTCAACGTTCAACAAATGATGACAAATGTTCAACGTGATTCTTTAACTGAACAGTTAAATGTTCGACGTGATTCTTTAAATTGACATAACTTTTTTATTTATGAACTATATTGAAGTAAAACAAACACTGAGTTTGAAGTGAAGCTTACCACAACACCGTAGCCATTTCTGAGATTAGTGCGCACTAACGCAAAGACATACAGACAAAAATTCTAACAATCATTGTTTTGGGTTTTATTCTGTTGATAAAGGCCCCTAATAAGTTTTTCTCATATATCTTCACTGTACAGACAACGATCAGTTACAGTTTTATTATAATATATCATGTACTTATAGATAATTCAGAATGTAAATCAAACATTTTATTTTTATAAACTTATTTAATTAAAATCACATACATCAAAATGGCCATGTTTCGAATAGCAGAATATTTGAGATACAGCAGATCGTAGCACGAAAACTTGTATCTACTTATTTTAATTGGTCATACATTTCACCTTACAGTTACAGCTTTTCCGCTGCTCGATATATAAATATCAACTGCTGTAACTCGTAAAAAATCAATGAAGCAGTAACTTTAGGACATTCCTAATAACTGTATCAAATATCGTTTAGATTCATAGAAATTTCTTGCAAATTTAAACATTCTATCTTTATTAATTTACGAGTTATGATTTTTTCAAATAGTTTTTTGGCTCTGGTGTAAAACTGGATTTTTTGAGATACGCCAGTTCCGCTTTCTGCCGTCGATATCGTAAAAACGAACGATTAAAATTTTGGCAACCACTTCGTCTTTTTTGACGCTAGGGGACCCTAAATATCGATTTTGAATTACATCGATGCAATAAAAAAGAATTTCAGTATGGCTTTTTTTTTATTTATTTTTTATACATTATTATAGGCACACGCTTGACCACTATCATACCTGATGGAAAGTGATGATGTGGCCTAAGGTGGAACGCGTTTGCCTAGAAGATGCCTATTCCCTCTTGCTTTAATGATACCCAAATAAGTCTTCGGTCTTGCGCCGCTTGAATCCAGCGGCTCCCTGTGACTCGCTTGACGCGTCGGTCCACCTAGTGGGGTTGTTGTTTGTTGTTGTTGGCAGACCAACACTGAGTTTCCACCCCACTCCAGCACCTTGGGACCCCAACGACTAACAGCTCTTCGAACTATGTGCCCTGCCCATTTCCACTTCAGTTTCGCATGGTTTCGTGACTCGCTGAGCTATGTCCGTAGGAGAACCAAAGTCACACTTTGGTTCTCCTACGGATCTCTTCATTTTATTAAGTAGGTATAGTAATTGTTAACCAATTTACTTGTGACCTTATGTTATTCTTTAGATTTCTCATCTTCCAGATTGTGTATTAAGCTGATACCTTTAAATTTTCAAATAGAATAATATTATACCTACCTTTAATAAACCGTCTCCTGTATACGATAAAAATTGAGTATTTTTAAATAGTTATAATATTTATATATTTTGTAGGTATGTATTAAAAATATTTTTAAACAAAATAGTGCTTTTCTATATCAAATATTATTAAACATAAAAATGAAAGTTATTTATTTTTACCAGCGCCATCTATTTTATCTACGTGACCTCTTAGTACGTGAAGGGAGTGCGCCCCGCGGATGGGTTTTGGCCCCGCCTATTTTTATAAAGTACTCTCCAAATTCGAAACAATTTATTTTCCGTTTAGCGTCTTTTTTGGTACTTACAAGTTTTCGCGAATATTTAAATTTGCCCATTTTTTTTTCGTGTTGTTGACTCAGGGCCTTGATTTTAATACACTTAATAGGGACTATAGACCTCAGTGTCTGGTATAAATTTCAACTTGCTAGGTCCAACCGTTTCTGAGAAAATCGGTGGTGACACACGGACAGACAGACGGACAAGAGAGTGATCTATAAGGGTTCCTTTTTTTACCTTTGAGGTACGGAACCCTAACAAATATACTATCACACAGTATATAAATAGGGATTTTGAAATAGCTTTAAAGGCATTTTGTAAAAGTTACCTTAGCTAGGCCGCGGCGATTCGCCTCAGTAAAACAACATAGCCTTGGTCTCAGGAAACGCATCATTAGCATGCTATGCAGCGCTCCTAACTCTATTAAACAGCTGTCCAATCCCTTTTAAGTGCAAATAGTGTTCGGCTCTCGATTCCAAAGGTCATCCGAATAATCACAGCTCAGTTTGGGAAAATGGGAACGAGTTTGAGCTAGGTATTTGAATAAGAACCATTTTATAGATGCAGAGAGTTTTATGCTATTGACAAATAAAATAATAATAATAGGCGGTCAATCTCCACACTTCCCTGGTGTCTTGGTGTTAGCCATTGCATGGGGGAAGATATTATAGTGCACAGGTGTATGCACAAACACATCATGTGTACTCTCATAATTCAATGGGACAGAATATCCGGCTTACTAGAGTAGAGCGAGATGAGCCGCAGGAACGACATCTTTACGTGCTCTCCGAGGCACGGGAGAGGCCTACCTCCTAACTCCGGGCTAGTACTGAGAATTTCTTGTCAGAAAACCCCAGTACATTTTTTGACCCCACCCGGAAATCAAACCCAGGACCTCGTAATCCTCGTAACCACTAGTCCAACGAGGCAGTTAATTTTGACAACTATCTCATCATCATCCATAAGACGCAGAATACAGTTGTACCATTCACTAGGGACGTCATGTCTGCCAAAGTCGGTTATAGATTGAACGTAGTAGTAACATTTATTTGGTTGTTGTAACATTATCTATTTATTGTCTTCCCAAAACTTATAAACTTGGCTTTGAAATGATTAGAAGAAAGATTTGAACGCTTGGTTTGGAACTACATAATATTATGTATTTTAAAACGGATATCTGACAATTTGAAAAGATTAATTATTTTAGATATTGGTTTCTAGAGCGAGCGTGATAAAGAAAGTTCGATTGGTGGATATATAAATTATACCTACTCGTAGATCTGCACTTCGTTTGTATGGGGAGTGCTGAAAATATATAACGATATGGTGCGGACTGAGAACACACTCATTGGACTATTTTCGTATCAACTCTTAACACAATCTTTACGCTTATTTGGAAGAGAAAGTGGAATATATTGGAAACTAGCTGATGCCCGCGACTTCGTCCGCGTGGATTTAGTTTTTAAAATCCCTCGTGAACACTGATTTTCCAGGATAAAAAGTAGCCTATGTCACTCTACAGATCCTCAACTATACCCATGCAAAAATCACGTCGATCCGTAGCTCTGTTGCGGCGTGATTGAAGGAGAAACCAACAAACCAACAAATACACTTTCGCATTTATAATTTACTATGACTATGATTACCTAGGTGTGGATGGATAAAGAATATACCCTCAGGTATTTTATTTAATTTTTGCAAATGGTAACAGAAACCAACAGAATATTGGTGGATATTGAAGACAAGAAAAGTCTTATTTATACATAAATATCAGGTACCTACCATCTAATTTCCTACGACGAAACAAAAGAAGACAAAAATTCGTTTACCTATTTCAATTTAATGTTTCACTATTCGGTATAAATTCTCTTCACACAATCTGTAACTTGACTAAATTGAATGTTCTTTTATTATGGCAATCGTTTTTAGGGTTCCGTAGTAAACAAGGAACCCTTATAGTTTCGCCATGTCCGTCCGTCTGTCTGTCTGTCTGTCTGTCCGCGGTTTAGCTCAGAGACTATTGGTACTAGAAATCTGTAATTTGGCAAGGGTATAAATATCAATCACGCCGACAAAGTGCTGAAATAAAATTTTGTAAAATAATTTTTTTTAGGGTACCTCCCCTACATGTAAAGTGGGGATGAATTTTTTTTCTCGTCTATCCCATAGTGTGGGGTGTCGTTGAATAGGTCTTTCAAAAATATTGTGGGTGTGGGAACACCATTTTTCAATTCAGGGATCCGTTTGTGAAATATGATATTTTAAAGTGCTAAATTTTATTAGAGTCAAGTGTCCCCCCCCCTCTCTGCCAGCTAAATGATTGTATAAAGAATACAAGAAAAAATTCACAGCAGTAGTATATATAATGAATTTTAAAGGAAAACTATCACGGCTAAGTAGGGTTCATTAGTTAAAGAGTTATATCTGTTTTTTCTAAGTTAGGTATTACACGTAGTGTAAGTTGCATATTTTGTAATATATTATAGTATTTAAACCATGGAACTCAAAATGTATTCAATATTCATAAATAAAATAAAATCATTATCCTAGGTCAGCAATAATATTTGAAATTATATTAATTTTTAGTGTAGGTTTCCGTAGTTGACAGCAACTACGGAACCCTACACTGCGCGTGGCCCGACACGCACTTGGCCGGTTTTTACAAGGTTTTATAAGGAAAAGGATAACATTACATTGAGCCGTCAATTTCGTTTCGAAATTATGTAGGTAGAGTTAGAACCTACAACGGAATTGATACCAAACTCCCTAAAACCATTCTATAATTTACTTTTATGGCACTTTTGACCTATTTTGCTAGCAAACCGACCGAGCAGAAGCAAACGACAGTTCCTTTATCTCTACCGTAGAATTAGGTAAATTGTATTGTCCCTAAACCCAAACAGAGATCTTAATAAAGAACATTGCGAGTAAATTACGTAACCTTATACCTAGCTTAAGTTTACTTGTGTTAGGAATGTTGTGCTAAGCTTGTACGCGGTAAAAGATTACTAAAAGACTCTGTCTTTATAAAAGGTCTAAGGTTAGGGTTCTTCAACAGGTTGTATGAACTTTTAGCCTTTGTATATTGTGTTGATAGAAAACAAACTGATGCTATTACCAACCCACTTAGCTACTCAAAGTTTACTTGTAATCTGAGTAAAACATCTTATTTGAGTATTTGAAGTGGTTTTTTAAAAATAATCCTTTATATTAAATTATTCATTAGCTTACCTCTTCAGAGGTAAGTTAACAAATTAGCTAATTACTAACTAAACATAACTAAGGAATTACAAAAAATCTCGCCATCGTGCACCTCTAGGGTACCTACTCAAAAAATATTTTCACTAGTTTTCAAATCACTAGGTCCAACAGTTTAGTTTAGTTTTATAGGTACATAACATCAGTAACCATCGTAACCAATACCTACGCTAGGTTGTGCCTAACTAACGCTTCTTTTTTGTAAAACCTTAAAACTAATTCCTGATTATGATTATAGAAGTATTTGTTTCAAAATGTTATTTTTACAATAATTATAAAAAATTGTTATTAAATTAAAACTCCAGTAACAGTTATTCTCGTGAGCAGTGCTCATAAGAATTCGTTCACAAAATATTCTAGTCTACTTGATACACCAACTTCTGTACCATCACAAGTGCCCCAAGAAACGGGGAATAATGACGTATTTCATTTGTTACAGCCCTCGCCCTCTGCGCTCGCTCCGAAGACGCAAACAAGGCCAGCCAACCCGTGGAAACTCAAAACAAGGACAAAAGACAAACTGAAGAAGGCACTCAACAACTTGTTTATAGGACAGCTAGAAAACAGGTAATATTATTTACATAATTATAGTACTTAGTCACTTTGTTCCGAGAGCCTGTAGGAAATTCTAAGAACAGGTCGATTCAAAGTAACTTATTTGTGAATTTGTGAACTCGTGTAAGAATGTCATATTTTTTAACGTTTTTATCATCAGCTTAAAAATAATAAGGTTAAATAAGTGAGGCAAAGTAGTCATGACCACAGTAATAATTTGATATAAAAAATTATTTTTAAAAACCGACATAAAACGCCCGCGCCACTACAAAATATAATTTATGATTTTTTAAAAACCGCTCGACCGATTTCAATAAAATTTAAATGAGACCACTTGGGAAGTATACGCTTTCAAATAAAAAAGAATTTTTCAAACCGGTTCAGGCGTCTTCGAGTAATCGGTCAACATACATAAAATAAATAAAATCGACTGTGACAGACGGACGGACGGAGAGCCTCACCATAAGGGTTCCATTTTTACCATTTTGGTACGGAACCCTAAAAATTAAGTGGCACTCGGGGACTGCCGCGGTAAAGCTATTGCATAGCATTTTTTATCAACTTATGCAATTATAATATTTATGCAATATTTTTTTTTGCATAATAAAAATTATGCAAAAAATTTGAGAACCTCCTCCTTTTTTGAAGTGTGTTAAAAAAACAACCTGTTTCATGACAAATTAAGAAAAAATGAATAAGGAGGCAATCTAAAGCTATTTATAGCTCCGATAAAAATGTCGGAGGGTAAAGAGAGCAAAACATAATTTATTTAAAAAAACGCGCGAGTCTCTACATGAATAAGTGAGAAAGCGGTCAAAATGGGTCAAAAAGAGTACACTTAACCCTAATGGTAATAAAGTATCTAATTTACATCTAAAGACCATTAGCTAAATGCTTGTTCTTTAACATGTAATTAGCTTATCAGTGAGAGGCATCGGTGTAGATTAAATTTTAACTTGCATGTTGTTTGTATACTAAATGAGCGTGACGTAACGGTCATTTGCAATTAATTTTGTGTTACGCCATAATATAATTGTTGTAGTTTTAGTTCTAGTTATTAATATGATTTTTTCTGAAAATCTAGAACAGTAGGTACTTGATTCATTGCAACAATTATAATTGTTGCATTGAATCAAGTACTAATTATTAATTAAGTAATTATTAATTAATTATTATTAAGCCATTTCCTCCATTGAACACTTCCTCTATGAACTATTTTGGTTCAATAATCTTAAAACGATAATATAATTAGACTTTTTGCTCACTTCGCGGCTAACTTGCATTTAAATGCCATTTCTTTTTTGGTACACTGCAGAAAAAACTATCTTTCTCACATCCCTACTAAAATTATAAACACGAAAATATGTTTGTTAGTTTATCCTTCGATCACACAGCAAGGGAACAACAAGATGGACGTGATTTTTGCAAGGGTATAGTTGAGAACTTCTAGATTGTTATAGGCTACCTTTTATCCCGGAAAAATTGAGAGAGGGTTCCCTTTTTAAAAACCAAACTCCGCGCGAGGCAAAAGTTAGTCTTGCTTTAAATATAAGGATCTAGTCAAATAGTGTAGCCCCATACAGTAACTAGACGAAACTATATAGTCCGGCATCCCGGAAATATTGAGAGAGGGTTCCCTTTTTAAAAACCAAACTCTGTGCGAGGCAAAAGTTAGTCTTGCTTTAAATATAAGGATCTAGTCAATTATTGTAGCCCCTTACAGTAACTAGGCGAAACGAGTCCGGCATATTACATAAACATTTTGTTACCATCGATTTGCCGTTCTGTTACCTATTTTCAGTCCGTTACCTCCTTTGTACTCGGTTGCAAATGTTGTCGCCGCTGTCCTATCCCTTTCACTGCGACCTAGATTGCGACACCGTTCCTTTGGCCGTTCGTACAAAGCTTAACTATCGGATGTTTTCCTATACCTTGGCCAGAGATTAGTTATAGAAGCAACTATAGATTGCTAATGTCATGCATTAAGTAGAACAAAGTTCACGTAAGTCAAGTCATAATAATATACTTTTAGATGTAACCCCAACTACCGGAATTCATAACAGCTACGCGAAGAACACTTTTACAACACGCGAAAATTTTCCTATTTTTATACGAAGATTTTATAAAAATTTTGAATTTTTGTCCCAGAAATAAATAAATACTTAACTAATACTAGCTGATGCTCGTGAATTCGTCCGCGTGTATTTAGTCTTTAAAATCCCGCGGGAATTCCTTAATTTTCCGGGATAAAAAGAAACCTATGTCACTTTTCAAGTCTTGGACCATACCCATGCAAAAAATCACGTCGATCAATAGCTCTGACACAGCGTGATTGAAGGATAAACCAACAAACTAACAAACAAGCGAACACACTTATAAGCATTTATAATATTAGTAATAAGAACAAAGTAATATAGTAAGACTAGCTATTGCCCGCGGCTCCGCTCACGTTAAGTTCAATTTTTCAAACCCCTATTTTACCCTCTTAGAGGTTGAAGTTTCCAAAGTCCTTTCTTAGCGGATGCCTACGTCATAATAGCTATCTTTACGCCAAAGAGCCCGATCTGTCCAGTGCTTTGAGCTGTGCGTTGATAGATCAGTCAGTCAGTCATCTTTCTTTGCTAGAAGAAGATGGGTTGAAGGTACTGCTAACTTTGTAAGGCACATGATCGTGTCCTGTTACGATCATTTCAAAAGACCTTTGTCCAGCAGTGGACGTCTATCGGTTGAAATTATTATGATGATGCTAACTGCCCTAATAAAGAGGGATACTAAATCATCCTGTATCTACCTAATGTGCAGTCAGCATTAACTACAAGTCTACTTGGTACTTGGACTGACAATTGCTACTCGTAGTGAAGAGCTTGAGCAATTAAATATTTGAGGCCAACATCCAAATGGTTTTGAATTCCACGACAAACAAAGACTTTCACTATTGAATGACACTATCCATTTAATAACCGAAGAAAGCAAGTAACAAATAACTGGTAATGGCTGGTTAAAATTAAGGTAAACTAGCTGATGCCCGCGACTTCATCCGCGTGGATTTATTTTTTATATCCACCGGGAATTCCTTTATTTTCTGCCTTATATTTAAAGTAGCCTATGTCACGCTCTAGCTCCTCAACTATACCCATGCGAAAATCGAGTCGATCCATAGCTTTGTTGCAGCGCGATTCAAGGACAAACCAACAATCTAACAAACCAACAAACACTTTCGCATTTATAACATTTTTAATCTCTATCTCTCTCTGTATATATATAAAAATCGATTGCTGTTCGTTAGTCTCGCTAAAACTCGAGAACGGCTGGGCCGATTTAGCTAATTTTTGTTTTGAAATGTTTGTCGTAGTCCAGGGAAGGTTTAAATGGTGAGAAAATATGGAAAAATTGCGAGGAAGATAGTAAAAACAACAATTTCATTTTCCCATATAACGTGTTCTACCTACTTGCCTGTCAAACATTTGACGTTCGTCTCTTAGCTTCGGTACGGTAGACTCGGGTCCACTCGACATTACTCGGATTATCGCGTATTTAAACTTTAATACTTTGATTGGTTGTCATTTTTGTTCGTTCAGAAATATATTATGCCATCTAAATATATAAAAGGCAAAGGTGACTGACTGACTGACTGACTGACTGGTCTATCAACGCACAGCTCTAACCACTGGACGGATCGGGCTGAAATTTTGCACACAGATAGTTATTATGACGTAGACGTCCGCTAAGAAAGGATTTTTGAGAATTCCAACCCCAAGAGGGTTAAATGGGGGTTGAAAGTTTGTATAAAAGTCCGTCATTTATCAAATTATTTTTCATGTAATATCCATGAAACTTTAATTTTTGGGTTTTCGATAAAAAAAATAAGAAATACGTGTTTCGCAAGTTTTGAAAATTCCACCCCCAAAGATTTCAAATAGTGGGATGAAAATTTGTATAAAAATCCAGATTTTTAAGTTAATTTTCAAGTAATATCCTTCAAACTTGGTACTTTAGCTTTTATCTAAATATATAAAAGGCAAAGGTGACTGACTGACTGACTGACTGACTGGTCTATCAACGCACAGCTCTAACCACTGGACGGATCGGGTGAAATTTTGCACACAGATAGTTATTATGACGTAGACGTCCGCTAAGAAAGGATTTTTGAAAATTCCAACCCCAAGAGGGTTAAATGGGGGTTGAAAGTTTGTATAAAAGTCCGTCATTTATCAAATTATTTTTCATGTAATATCCATGAAACTTTAATTTTTGGGCTTTCGATAAAAAAATAAGAAATACGTGTTTCGTAAATTTTGAAAATTCCACCCCCAAAGATTTCAAATAGGGGATGAAAATTTGTATAAAAGTCCAGATTTTTAAGTTAATTTCAAGTAATATCCATCAAACTTGGTACTTTAGCTTTCATCTAGATATATAAAAGGCAAA
This sequence comes from Oeneis ivallda, assembly GCA_029955525.1. Taxonomy (NCBI): domain Eukaryota; kingdom Metazoa; phylum Arthropoda; class Insecta; order Lepidoptera; family Nymphalidae; genus Oeneis; species Oeneis ivallda. Next base: position 11,826,923 of record JARPMR010000022.1, read on the forward strand.
GGTGACTGACTGACTGACTGACTGGTCTATCAACGCACAGCTCTAACCACTGGACGGATCGGGCTGAAATTTTGCACACAGATAGTTATTATGACGTAGACGTCCGCTTAGAAAGGATTTTTGAAAATTCCAACCCCAAGAGGGTTAAATGGGGGTTGAAAGTTTGTATAAAAGTCCGTCATTTATCAAATTATTTTTCATGTCCATCCATGAAACATCCATTTCCATCCATGAAACTTTAATTTTTGGGCTTTCGATAAAAAAATAAGAAATACGTGTTTTGCAAATTTTGAAAATTCCACCCCCAAAGATTTCAAATAGGGGGATGAAAATTTGTATAAAAATCCAGATTTTTAAGTTAATTTTCAAGTAATATCCTTCAAACTTGGTACTTTAGCTTTTATCTAAATATATAAAAGGCAAAGGTGACTGACTGACTGACTGACTGACTGACTGACTGACTGACTGACTGGTCTATCAACGCACAGCTCTAACCACTGGACGGATCAGGGTGAAATTTTGCACACAGATAGTTATTATGACGTAGACGACCGCTAAGAAAGGATTTTGAAAATTCCAACCCCAAGAGGGTTAAATGGGGGTTGAAAGTTTGTATAAAAGTCCGTCATTTATCAAATTATTTTTCATGTAATATCCATGAAACTTTAATTTTTGGGCTTTCGATAAAAAATAAGAAATACGTGTTTCGCAAATTTTGAAAATTTCACCCCCCCAAACACTTCAAATAGGGGATGAAAATTTGTATAAAAAACTTGAGAGGTGTCAAGGGACACCCGGATGGAACGTAGTCCTTTCTATTAATTAATTTGGCATTGTGTTCGGTATTTTCGCGGTACAATAATGGGTCTCCATAGCCTTGTGGCTTCTGCAGTCGCCTAACAGCCAAAGGTCGATGGTTCGAATCCCAGCTCGACAGACCGAATTTTCCATTTTCAATTTTATTTTAAACAATTTCTACATGTGGAACCTTTCCCTAATTTTTGTAACTTATAAGTTATAAAAAATTAGGGAAAAAATTTAGTTTTCAAGTAATATCCATGAAACTTGGTATGTTGGCTTTTTACGGAGATACGAATCGCCTTAGGTTGGATTTTAATTACCAATAAAAATCTAACTTAACGTGAGCTAACCAAACGCTAAGAAACCATTTTTGAAAATTCAACCTCTAAGGGGGTAAAATAGGGGTTTGAAAAATCGAACTTAATGTGAGCGAAGCCGCGGGCAAAAGCTTTTACCAATAAAAGTCTAACTTAACGTGAGCTAACCAACCGCTAAGAAACCATTTTTGAAAATTCAACCTCTAAGGGGGTAAAATAAGGGTTTGAAAAATCGAACTTAACGTGAGCGAAGCCGCGAGCAAAAGCTAATTTAATAAAATAAAATCAGTAATCATATTATCATACTAATATTATTATAAATGCGAAAGTGGTTTGTTGGTTTGTCCTTTAAAACAGATACGGTTCGACTTGATTTTTTGCATGGGTATAGTTGAGGACCTGGAGGGTGACATAGGCTACTTTTTATCCCAGAAAACCAAAGAGTTCCCAAGGGAGTTCAAAAACTGAATCCACGCGGACGAAGTCGCGGGCATCAGTTAGTTATTAGTAAGATGGGCGCCTGTGTATCGTAGTAGTGATAACCTATAGTGGTTAGTAGGATTTTAACCCTTTTTCGGGGGTCCGTGCTTCAATCCCAGGCACGAACCTCGACTTTTCGGAGCGTTCTTGGCAATTAACTGATGGATGAGGATAACATCGTAAGGAAACCAGCATGTCTGGTCGAGTTCTCCATACTATTCTCAAAGGTGGAAGTCTGTTAATCCGCAGTTGGCCAGCATGGTGTACTGGTGGACCTAAAGCCTTTTCATTTGGGACTATACCCGTGCCCAATATTGCATCACAGTGTTCACAGATACGACGTGGACTTACGAAAAACTTAAGATCTTGCTAAAATTATATTATAAGATTTTTGATAGTACTATTTTCATTTTCCGAATAATGTGCATTTCAAAACCTAAACAAATAATATCTATTAATACCTATATCGATTCTCCCCGATAAATGATAAAATATGAGGCCGAACACGTAACCAATAGGCTATCATCGCTTTTGTACAAAGTATAAATACTTATTATTGTGAATTGGAGCATAGGAAGAGCTGATTGCACACGAATTGCCTTTGATAAATAAAAATAATGATACCTTTGTTCCACTCGCGGCGGAAACGTTCAGAAACGCCTCTATTTCCAAATGTCCACGTTATTTTCCTTCCTTTCACTAGCGCGACACGTGTAATACATAATTACAGTGTTGTGACATGTACTCGTTAATTCGCTACTGCAACAATTCTTGTACAAATGACGGAAATTTTGTAAAACGCTCGCGGATTATTATGATTGAAGAAAGTTTGTGGTTTCTTGACTTTTTTGCATAGCTAGGCCCCAGCTTATTTAATTCAAGCTTTGAGTATTATAAAGGATTTAAGCTGTATCTTCCCATCTACCTATATGTAATTCTCACGTCTTGTAAGGTTGACAATATGTAGGTATATATATGCTTTTGAAATGTGAAGTTTTGTGCTAATCGGTCCAGTATTTTTTTTCATCCACACACAAAATTAACTAAAAATGTTAACACGAAAATTAATCAGTAACTCTTTACTTTTATAAAATTAAAAGATTTATTAATATTTCAAACTACTTATTAATTTAATCGAGACCATCCCAACCGATGGATGTTCACTGTTGGACATGACTCTCTTGCAAGAATCGTCATGAACCACAACCTTGTATAGTCAGTGGATGCCAGCCAGTTACTCTCGTCAAGATTATCCACCCACCAAGTAGGGAGCCTTCTAAAGTTATATTTCTCGGTGTAAGTTAGCCATTCGAACAAGGGCTTTAAGTTGTTCATTTTTCTTTTCATGCTATTTTTTAATTAACTATTGTTTTATTTCAGGAACAAGTGGCACCCGTCGAAGAAAACCAAGAAGATGATAAAGGACAAAGGTACCTAATTATTACCATAATTTCAACTAACTACAATATTATAAATGACAAAATCAGTAGAATTAGTTTTTTTAGCAGAAATCGCGCGCTTTTCCGAAGTAATTTATCTTCAAATCAAATCAAAATATCCATCAAAATTGGTTCCGCAACCTAAACCTTAGCACCAATACTATACTGAGATTCAGGTTGCAGAACCAATTTTAATTAGGTATATCGAAGATTAGAGTGCCAAACAGATGGACAGACAAACAAACAATAATTTTAAATAGTCTGCGTTGAGTAGAAAAAATTCATTTAAAATCACAGACAGGAATTTCAGTTTCATTTTATCTTACTTCCTAATAATATTATAAATGCGAAAGTTTGTGAAGATGTTTGGATGGATGGATGTTTGTTACTCTATAACGCCACAGCCCACAACTAATGAACCGTTTTGGCGGAAAATTGGAATGGAGGTAGCTCATACCCAGGATTAACACATAGACTACTTTTTATCCCGGAAAACTACAGAGTTCCCGCGGGAATTAAAAAAAAACCTTAATCCACGCGGATGACGTCGTGGGCATCATTGTCGTCTTTCTTCTATTGTTTCAAAGTGCAAAATAAGGCTTGCATATTATATTAAAATCGGGGACAACCAAGTGACAACCTATAGTAATAACACAGTAGGTGCATTGGTGTTAACTTAGATGAGATATATATATATACTAGCTGATGCCCGCGACTTCGTCCGCGTGGAAAAAGTTTTTAAAAATTGCTTTTTCGTTGCACTACGCCAGTATCTAGTCCGTACTACGTGGTATAGAGCTACAATAGCAACCCACAATCGACATTTTCTTCAGCCGGTACCCAGCAGCATAAAGAATGAGGAATTGGTACTTGGAGTTCAATGATGTAGCCCAGTGGTGTAACAATGGGGGGAGGGTGATTCCTAAACCAAATCGAACGATTGTAAAATTAGGTGAATAGATTGATGTCATCTAAGAATACAAAGCTACTGTACGAAGTTTTTGTAAAAGCAAAACGGAAGCTCGAATTTTTTTACGGCAGCTTGCCACTGCGTAGTTCATACTTGGTACCCATTACCCATTTAGGTGAGCAGGACCCAGCACCAGCAGAATTCGTCCAGTTACAGTTTTATTATAAGTATAGTTAGATGGATGAGTTAGGATTTTGTTTGTTTGTTGTTTTTACATTGTTTTTTTTTTTTGAATATATTATTAAACGTTTTGTTTTTTACTTTATTTTTTATTTAAAATATGTAGTTAATAATTAATTAATTAAGACTAATTAAGATTAATTAATTAAGACTAATGTATATTATTTTATTCTTATTTGTTTATCATAATTATTTTTTATTGGTAGTATAATTTATTGCTATTTATATATATTATCTCTTTTAATATCGTTTTAAACGTTTTATAATTAAATGTATTTTTTATACAATATTCTTTAGAGCATAATTATATTTTATATTGTTTTTTAAATATATTTTTTTAACGTTTTATTTTTTACTATATTTTTTGTGTATCTGTAATATGTAGTTAATAATTATTTTTATTTATGAATTAGTTTTAATTAATTTAATTTATAATTAATTAAGGCTTATTAATGTTTATTATTTTATTCTTTTTCGTTCGGATGGATGGATGAATGTATGGTTGTTACTACGACTTGTACTTGATTGTGACTTCAAAAGGAGGAGGTTCCCAATTCGTAGGAATCTTTTTTTATGTATTTTCACCGATTACTCCTCCTCCGAAGACGCCTGAACCGATTTGGAAAATTATTTTTTGTTTCAAAGGGAATACTTCCCGGGTGGTCTCATTTAAATTTTATCGAAATCAGTCGAGCGGTTTTTAAAAAAATAACAATAAATTAGATACTTTGCATTAGCGCGGGCGATTGAAGTCGGTTTTAAAAATAGAATTTTTTAGTATAGATTTCTTTTCAAATGTTTGTTCCCGAGACAAAAGAAGCCTTTGTCACTTTCCAGGTCCTCAACATTACCTGTGTAAAAAACCACGTCAATCTAAACGCAACAAATGCGTAAAAAATAGCGAGGCATACATACATACAAACATACATACATACAAACATACATACATACAAACATACATACATACAAACATACATACATACATAATTGCCGCGTAATTAAAAGAAATACGTGAAAAGTAACATGCGGAAATCCCGCAGGAACTGTTTGTTTTCCCGGGATATAATGTAGCTTTAGTCACTTTTCAGGTCCTCAACTATGCCTATCAAAATACCACGTCAATCTGTAACTCCGTTGGCGCATAATTGAATCCCACTATCACGCAGGAACTGTTTGTTTTCCCGGGATTAAAGGTAGCTTTTTCACTTTTCAAGTCCTCATCTTTGCCTATCCAAAAAACCACGTCAATCTGTAACTCCGTTGGCGCATAATTGGATCCCATTATCCCGCAGGAACTGTTTGTTTTCCCGGGATTGAAGGTAGTCTTTTCACTTTTCAAGTCCTCATCTTTGCCTATCCAAAAAATCACGTCAATATGTAACTATATAATATGTGAAAAGTAGAATACCAATATCCCACAGGAACTGTTTGTTTTCCCGGGATAAAAAGTAGCCTTTGTCACTTTCCAGGTCCCCAACTTTACCTGTGTAAAAAAACCACGTCAATCTAAACTCAACAAACGCGTAAATAATAGCGACATACATACATACATACATACATGCATACATACATACATACATGCATACATACATACATAATAGCCGCGTAATTAAAAGATAAATACGTGTAAAGTAGCATGCGGAAATCCCGCAGGAACTGTTTGGTTTACCGGGATATAAAGCAGCCTTTGTCATTTTTCAGGTCCTCAACTATGACTTTTTTTTTTTATTTTTTTTTATTTTTTTTTTTTTTTCTGGGGAGGAGGAAATCCTCATGGATACCATTAGATGGCATGTCCGACTACACTGTGTGGTGCCCTACGGACTAAAACCTCCTCCCGTCTCCGGCCGTCCATCCCGGTACTGCTGTGCGCATGACTTCAGGGTGGGGGCTGTCAGTTTAGGCTGTGTTCAAGTTCAAGTTTTGCCTTTTCAACTCATCCTTGACGCGTCGTCCTACTATCTTGTGGAGCAATGTTGCGCATTTGTTCCATCCTTCCTTGCTATCTAACATCAACCTCACCAGATTACCTTTTGTGAGAGGTTCTCCAAGGCATGCATTTTCTCTGTCCTCTTCGAATTCCTTGCACTCAAAAATTGCGTGATTAGGCGTATCTTCCTCGCCGCAGTAGGTACAGTCGTCGCTATCTGCTTTGCCTATCGCATGTAGGTACGTATTGAATACTCCGTGTCCACTTAGTGCCTGTGTAATTAACTTGTCAACTTCACCGTGCTTCCTGTTCAGCCATTTTTGAAGGTCCTGTATAAGATCTCTGGTCCATTGTCCCTTTCCTCTTTCCTTCCATTCGTTTCCCCATTCTTGCAGGGTCCTTTGCCGCTCTTCCTCCGAGGTCTTCAGATCAACTTTTTTGTACAGCCGCGTTCTTTCCATAACCAGCCTATCTATGGGAACCAATCCTGCTATTACCAGGACAGCTTCTTTGGATACAGTCCGATACGCACCACAAATCCTAATAGCCAGTCGCCGCTGTATCCTGCCTAGCATGGTATTATATTTGGCCATTTGTAGAGCTTGGCCCCAGACCGGCGCTCCGTATAGCATAACCGACTGCGCAACGGATGCTAGAATCCTTCTTTTGCTGGCTCTGGGTCCTCCTTTCCTGGGCATAAGCTGGCTAAGCGCTGTTGTTAGTTTTTCGGCCTTAGCAGCTGTTTCCACGACGTGCTTGTCAAATTTCAAGCTCCTGTCTAGCCATACGCCGAGGTATTTCACTTTTTCACCGGGTTGTATTTGCACTCCTCCGATGGTGGAAGTGATTTGTCCATGCCTCTTTCTGCCGCTCAGCATGATAGCTTCGGTTTTTTCTGGGGCTAATTGGAGTTGTTTGCTGACCATCCACCCTCCTCAACTATGACTATCAATGCTACTTTTCACATATTAATCCTTCAATTATGCGCCAACGAAGTTACAGATTGACATGTTTTTTTTTTTTTTTTGATCCTCAACTATGACTATCAAAAAAACTAATATCCCGCAGGAACCGTTTGTTTTCCCGGGATAAAAAGTAGCCTTTGTCATTTTTCAGGCCCTTAACTTCACCTGTGCAAAAAAATCACGTCAATCTATAACTCCATTGCGCGTATTTTGAAGGACAAATGCGTAAAAAATAGCGATGCTATCCCGCAGGAACTGTTTGCTTTTCCGGGATAAAAAGTAGCCTATGTGCTATTCCAGACTATAATCTATGTCTGTGCCAAATTTCAGCAAAATCGGTTCATTCGTTGTCGCGTTAAAGAGTAACAAACATCCATCCATCCATCCATCCATCCATCCAAACATCCTCACAAACTTTCGCATTTATAATATTATAATAATTCCGCCGTGTGGCACCGGCAGAATAGAATGTTGCCACCCCTTCCTATCCCATGGGTGTCGTAAGAGGCGACTAAGGGAACTGGGGAACCAAATAACATCTAGGTTCCCCCAAACCGAGCGAGCTGGCTCTAAAACAGCCTCCTTGGGGACCTGAGTGGACCCCGAGTGACGTAACTGCCACTCATCCCCCACCCCCCTTTTATGATGATGGACAGAAATGAGAATGCGCGAACAGGGCCGCTGCCTGGGGGGCGCCAGGGCGCGTCTGGGACTGGCGCTGGACGTGACAGCATGCGGACCGCCAGTCACACCAGCCGGCCGCCACTACCATCTCGGCGGCCGGCCAATCCATCATCCCCACCAGAGGGCTTGGCACCGACAGGGTCCTCAAGGACCCAATCTTCGGAGCCCGCCGCTGGTGGAGTGCGCCGCATGAGATGGACATCTCAAATGAACAAGAATGTCATGCGTGCGTACTACAGGGCGACGGGAGGGGAAACCGGACGGACTGGCTACCGAGCGGCAATGTACCGCGAGTTCTTGCTGCTTGAGCCGAATCTGACTGTCACGGAACAAAACCTGGCAGACCGGGCTCGGTATATTCAGCGCTCGAACATCTTTAGCGCTACCGAGCTCGAACGGTTACGACGTGAGGCTGTTCCCGAGGTGACAACCCCAACCACAGAGCAAGTTGTCTCTCTGGCGGAACCTGTCCGCGAAGAGATCGACGCTATCGCGCAAGATTTGCCTGTGGAGGAGGACACGGAGGAAACAGTCTCCCTTGACATAGAGCGGATGGGAAGGATTTTAGAAGAGGCGATTTCGGAGATCCGGAGTGCTCCTCTAGAGATCCGTCCGCGGCTCTCCCGGCTCACATTAAATGTAGCGACGCGGGATGTCATTGAGGCCATAAACCAAATGCTGCCTCAATACCTTGAGCGCAGCACTGGCCTGGATGATACGGCTTCTATTCTCTTTGGTGCAGCCTTAGCTGTTCACCGTTTCATGGGTGTCAAGACCCAGGAACGTGGACGCGCTACTCTAAGGCGCAGCACGGAACCAGCCTGGAAAAGGAGAATAGAACACCGTATCACCCTGGCCAGAGCTCTCATTGGCAGACTGCAGAGTTTCAGGTCGGGCAACACTAGGCCAAGGATTGTGCGCTCCGTTAGAATAGCCTTTAATGGGCTCGGGGTGCGGCTAGATCAGCCCGATATAGCCCAAAAACTAACGGAGCGCATCGACGACCTGAAGCAGAAAATCGCTGCATGGGGGAACCGCATCCGACGATACTCGGAATGAGTCGAGCGCTTTCAGCAAAATCGCCTGTTCTCGAGTGATCAGAAAAGGTTCTATAAAAAACTGGAGTGCCCAGCAGTCTGTTCTACCTCTCAGCGGCCGAGCCCGGCCGACCTCGTCGCCTTTTGGCGAAGTGTATGGTCAAGAGAGGTGGAGCATGAGGAGGGCCCTTGGATTGCGGCGGTAGAGGAAGCATGTGCCTCAATAGAGCCGATGAACCCCGTCACCATCTCTTCGGAGGATGTAGCTGGTGCGGTGCGCCGGGCCCCGAACTGGAAAAGTCCGGGACCCGATGGGCTGCATCACTACTGGTTGAAGGGTTTTTCGCTCTGCCATGCTACTTTGGCTCGACAATTCCAAGATGCTCTCGAGCAAAGGGCACTCCCGAGCCTTTTCACCACCGGGATCACTCATTTAGCTCCTAAGTCAACCGATACCGCTGACCCAGCTAAGTACCGCCCCATCACATGTCTTACTACCATCTATAAGACATTGACATCCGTTCTGAGCCTTAAGATCTCCCGTCACGTAGACGAGAACAACATCATGTCTGAGGCTCAGAACGGATGTCGGGGCGGTGGTCGTGGTACTAAGGAGCTCCTTCTCATCGACTCCGTCGCGGGCCAACTGGTCAAACGCAATCGCCGGAATTTCTCTACCGCCTGGATTGACTATAAGAAGGCATTCGACTCGGTGCCCCATTCATGGCTCTTGAGGGTCCTTGAGCTGTACAAAGTCGATAGTACAGTTCGAGACTTCCTCGGAGAGTGTATGGGGCAATGGAGTACGATTCTTTGTCTCCATGGCGAGCGGTTGGCGGCTGCGGGTGACCGGATCAAGATACGGCGGGGTATCTTCCAGGGCGATTGTCTGAGTCCATTATGGTTTTGTCTGTCGCTGAACCCTCTCAGCTCTTTGCTGGAGAGATCAGGGACAGGCTTTCAGTTTCGGAGAGGAGGGACAAAAGTGCCTCATCTTCTCTACATGGATGACCTCAAGCTGCTAGCACCCAATGCCACCCGCCTGAGGGAGTTGCTGAATATCACCACTGAGTTCAGTAACTCCATCAGGATGGAGCTTGGACTAGACAAGTGTGCGGTCTTACATGTGGAGAGGGGACAGGTTACTCATTCGGCCGAGATCAATCTTGAGCCATCCAACATCAGGACCCTCTCTGAAGCTGAGTCATACCGGTATCTGGGTATGTCACAATCCGTGGGGGTAAAGGAGGCGGACATGAAACAGTCAGTTTGCGAGGTCTTTTTTGGCCGCCTGACAAAAGTTTGTAAAAGCTATTTGTCGGGCGCCAATAAGGTCCGAGCATATAACGGCTGGGTCATGCCCGTTCTCATGTACACCTTTGGCGTACTCAGATGGACTCAGACCGAACTAGACGCACTGGATAGAAAAGTCCGCACGACTATGACTCTCTACCGCATGCACCACCCCAAATCGTCTGTTATGAGGTTGTATATACCCCGAAAGTGTGGTGGTCGAGGCGTATTAAGCGTCAAGACCATGCATAATCGGGAGATATCCAGCCTCAAAACCTACTTTGAGACGAAGAGGGAGTGTCCAATGCATAGAGACGTCATAGAATGTGATAAAGGACTCACTCCCCTATCTTTGGCCAAACTCGAGTGGCAGAAACCGGTGGTACTAAGCACCTCTGACCGGGAGACCGTATGGAAGGAGAGGGAGTTGCATGGACGCTTTTTTAAAGCTCTTAATGAGCCTCACGTAGATAAGAAAGCGTCCGTGCAATGGCTGCGCTTCGGTGACCTCTTTGGAGAAACCGAAGGTTTTGTGTGTGCAATACAAGATCAGGTGGTTAAGACGCGGAACTACCGAAAGTACATCTTGAAGGATGGCACTCACGACATCTGTCGAGCGTGTCGCCATCCCGGTGAGTCACTCAGGCATGTGCTTTCAGGATGTTCGGCTCTTGCTAACACTGAGTATCTGCACAGACATAACCAAGCGGCCAAAATCCTTCACCAAGAGCTTGCTCTGAAGTACGGTCTCCTGGATGAGAGAGTGCCGTACTATAGGTACACACCGGTGCCAGTACTCGAGAGTGACGGAGTCCGGCTCTATTGGGACCAGTCCGTCATCACGGACAGGACTATTCTTGCGAATAAGCCTGACATCGTGCTGATGAACCGGGCACAGTCGAGGGTGTTTTTAGTGGACATCACCATCCCACATGATGAAAACCTCGTGAGAGCGGAGACGGAGAAAAAACGAAAGTATCTAGATCTGGCTCACGAGGTTGCCAGCATGTGGCATGTGGAGTCCACTGAAATCATCCCAATCGTCATTTCTGCGAATGGGTTGATCCCAGTCAGCCTCGCTCACCATCTGAGGCGACTGGGGTTCCGTGGCAGTTCGCTCGCGGCCAAGATGCAGAAAGCGGTGTTGCTAGACTCGGCTAGGATAGTCCGTCGGTTTCTCAGCCTGTCGCCCTGACCCCCGGCCGTCTGGTCTCCCCTGCCGGGGCGTAATCCTCCGCCCGCTACAAGTATTTATCTATGTAATGTATGTGTAAGTTTATTATATGTGTATATATTTATGTTTATTATATTTCCCTTTGGTTTTATATGTATTTATATTGTACGCGGGTGTGAGAGTCAAGATATATAAACGTAATAATAATAGGAAATAATAGGATAATAGGATATCTGGGTGACCGAGCTTTGCTCGGTTTTTTTGGTAAATCGTGTTTTTTGGAAATTATAATAAGTATATATAAATATAAATATTAAAAAAATAAAAATAAAAAAATAATAATAATAAAATTCATTCATACGGGAAAATATAATCGTCTTGGACTCGAACCGGGGTCTTCAGGTTTCGGGACCGCCCGACTTACCGAGCTATCGGGAATTCATAGATGATGGCGAAATTTACCTTCGTATTCTAATGATATTGTAAGGGGTTTTTCATTGCCTGAAAACACGGATAAAACGACCTTTTCTAAAAATGATAGATCGATTTATCGCCCCCGAAACCCCCTGCATACCAAATTTCATGTAAATCGCTGGAGCCGTTTCCGAGATTGTATATATATATATATACAAGAATTGCTCGCTTAAAGATATTAGATATCTCTATCGAAACTAACATGGTTGCACACCATGATTCGTCTCGTTACATCAAAAGTAGAGATAAAATTATTTTCTCTATTTTTCTCTACGGACTCAAACATGGCGAGTGGCGACATCATTTTCTCGAATTTTGAAGTTTAAAAGAGTAAATGAGAAATCAGTCTACATCGGCAATATTTCTCTCTCGCGAGATATCACTTCGACGTGCACGCTAGGCCTGCAGGGAAGTTTATTCCTATATTACGATTAGGTAGGTTCTTCAGATAGGTACTATAAATTACTCTAGCTTCGTTACACATTACGCTACTACATAAGCCCGTGTTATAATGAAAAGGAATTTGTGTGGGAAACATCAATTAATTTCACTCATGAAATAAACGAACCTTTCTCTACCAACCGAACCGAAACAAAATCGCGTGATCCGTACTTGTACTCAGAACTACGTGATTAATTTTCCGTTGTATTTAGAATATTATGTTTCCTTCAGAAAATGATTCATTTTTAGCAATAAATCTACGAATACTTCGTCATGATCGTAACAAAACGACGGATCTGCATTTTACCAACTTTACAGTACGCCATTTGAAATAATTTAAGTAAATTAAAATTTAAATAATTAAAAATCAGATTTACATGTATTTTAATTAGAAAGTTAAAAGTTAAAGCGACAAAAAAGCCGTTTTTTTTTTCAAATGGCTGTACTGTAAAGTTAATAAAATGCAGATCCGTCGTTGTTCTAAGATTATGATGACATGATCCGTAAGGCAAATTATGTACCTACTCTAAATTACGTAATTTTTTTACACACACACACACACATATAATAACACTATTACAACGCATTAAACTGGAAAAGTACCTACTTATTGCACATCTATTGACATAGAAAGACTAAATCGTTAAACAATAGGTAGGTATATAACAATATTCTAAGAAGTCACTAGTTTCTCCATTACACTAGCGGCACGCTATGATGGCCGGTTTGACGTTTGTCCGCTCATGAAGTTCCGTATTAATTGATAACGACTTTGAAGGAAATAATTGTATTACTTTATTGACGATAGTGATGTGCAGAGATTCATAAATTTTATCGAATGTAGTTTTAGGTTTAGGACTCAAAATTTATTTATTAAATTGATTTCTAAAATGTATACAAGTGTAGAAAAATCAGTTTGCACCATTTAAGGGGTGAATGTACTTGTGAATATGAACAATTTTCACTATGTGGACAAACCTCTGAAATCGCAAAAAAATATCAGCTGTTTCATACAAAAGGTAAAATTTTTATTTTTATATGATATATACCACAACTCGGCATTTGGTTTTCTAAATTGAAAATTTTTAAAAATGGAATCTAATACGATCGTCACATAGGATCGCTGGCTAGCACAACTACTACCTCCGGCAAACTCGCGTCAATGCTCAATGCAAAACAAAGCAGTTTCGAATTGACGTTGCTTCGAAAAGTATAAACTGTCAGTGCAATGCGATTGTGATATAGTTTTGACCTGGCTTTGGATTTCAAATATTGATACTGCATTACTGTTGACCCTTGCTCGTTAATTTGGACTCTGTTCAAGCCCTTTGTTGTGGATTTCGTCGATATGACCGAACGTACGCAGAGAACTGTTCTAAATAGTCAGACACGTGAGTTCGTAATACGCCTTCGTAACTATTTCGATCGTGAAGCTCAAAATGGAGGGCCAATTTTACCTATAACGTCAGTGGTTGAACGCGTAGCTGATGCGCTTAATATTGGACAACGAACTGTTAGACGGATAACTAAAAAAAAATATGGCGAGACTGGCACAGAAGAAAATAAACTTCACACACCAAAAAAGAGAAAACGAGCAAAACCAGTCGTAGGCATCGATAGCTTTGATGCCGATGCTATCCGAAGACATGTTTACGGCTACTATTTACAGAAGGAGTATCCAACAAGAAAAAAGTTGGTGCATTCACTGAAGGAAGCTGGATTATTCTTCGGTGGGGAAAGTTCTTTAACGAAGATTTTGAAGACCATTGGATTTCGATACAAAAAATGTAACAAACGCAAAATATTGATGGAAAGATTTGATATAGCGATGGCAAGGTATACTTTTTTACGGCAAGTGAAAGAAATCAAAAATTGGCAAAATGTTGTGTTCTTGGATGAAACATGGCTTAATGCTAACCATACTGTAGGCCGTTCTTGGAACGATGACACAGCAGCATCTACTTCCAAAGTTCCTGTAGGAAAAGGATCGCGACTTATAATTTGTCACGCCGGAACCATCAACGGGTTTGTCGAAGGTTCTCTCATGGCTTTTGCGTCAAAAACCACTGGAGACTATCATGAAGACATGAATGGAGAAAAGTTTACTGAATGGTTTACCTCAATGTTGTGTAGCCTCCCTGAACCATCTATTATAATTATGGACAACGCCCCATACCACTCGATGCAAATTGACAAGCCACCTGCCCAATCCCAAAAGAAAGCTGATATCGTCGCATGGCTTCGTAAAAATGGCGTAGATGCAAACATGAATATGTTAAAAGCGGAATTAGTACGTCTTTTAAAAGAAAACAAACCAACCAAGATCCGATACGTCATTGACGAAATAGCATTAGAACATGGGCACAGAGTTATACGGTTACCGCCTTACCATTGTGAGTATAATGTGATTGAGTTGGTGTGGGCTCAAATTAAGGGATATGCTGCAAGACACAATACAGAACCCCCATTTACCACAAAAAAAATGCTAAAATTATTAGAAGAAGCTTGTGAACATGTGACTAAAGGAGACTGGGAAAAGGTTGTGAATAGAACTGTTAAATTAATAAGGGAAGATTATGAAAGAGATGTGAAAATAGATAATATTATAGAAAACGAACATATAATTATTAATGTAGGTGATGATAGCAGTGACGACAGTGAAAATAGTAGTATGGACGAATCTGATTAATTATGGCCTTTTGTGGCACCTTTTTTGGTATCTTTTGTATTCATATGTTTCTTGTGTGCATATAAAGTATGTATATTCATTTTCATTCAAATATTCAGTTCGTTCAAATAAATTAAATAAACATATACATTTTTGTTTTATTAAACCTATTTAATCAGGTACAAAAACAAAAATTAATTGTTTTTTGTTCGAGAATAAATTGACATTCCACATCACTATTGTAATGTGTCAAACCGGCCATCATAGCGTGCCGCTAGTTTAGGTTCGCTAAAATCACTTCGGTCAAATGGTCACGGTCGGTCACGGTCGGTGATATGACTAGGTGATTAGGTTAGGTATAATTTTTTTATTTCCATATAAATCAAAACTATTAGAGACAAGACGTAAAAACGGCACAATACATATAAATATTTATGAATAAATTGTAATTTATAGAGGTGGATCTGAAGAGTATCGGCCTGGTCAAGTTTACTCCCTGAACGTGCAAGAGCTGCTAGACCTGCAGCCGGAGAGGAAGGCGCCGCTCGGGAGCAGCCAGCAGTTGCAGCAGCTGTACTCGAACCCTCAACAGGAGCATCGGCAGAATCTGCAGCAGTTCTACTATTTGGAGCCGCAATTAAGTCGACAGGTAAATGCCACGCGACTCAAGTACAGAGTTGGCACTCGTCGCGTCTTTTACCAGACTACGGCGTAGCAAAAAGGAAGGGTTATGTTTTTAAGAGTCTATGTATGTTTGTATTTATGTATGTTCCACCATAGCGCCTTAACTACTGAGCCGATTTTGATGAATTAGGTGACAATCGATTTATTATTATGGTCTGTGTGACAGGTTATATTTATACGGACAAAATCAATATGGCGGATGTTTCATCCAATTTACCGTAGTCGGGTAACAGTTTTTAAACTTATATCCTTGTTAGAATATAACTATGAAAGCGAACCTCATCATCATCATCAGCAACCCATCAACGGCTCACCTCTGAGCGCAGGTCTCCTCAGAGAAGGGTTATAGGCCATAGTCCACCACGCTGGCCTAATGTGAATTGGCGGACTTCACACACCTTCGAGAACATTAAGAAGAACTCTCAGATGTGCAGGTTTCCTCGCGGTGTTTTTTTCTTCACCGTTAAAGCAAGTGATATTTAATTGATTAAATGCATTAATTTGACTCCGAAAAGTCAGAGGTGGAGGACCTGGGATCGAACCTGCGACCCCCCGAATAGGAGACCACAGACCTAACCACTAGACTATCGCTATTTCCAAGTATACATACCTCCTGAATTATTATTGTATACTGCTTATTGGTTTTAAGCTTGACGTAATGAACTCATTTCTGCTGACCAAATTCCCAGCAAGTCCTAAAAGCGCATTGTTGTGGTTTCGCGCGTATTTTCTCTTTTTAGCTTTTCACATTTTTTTAAAGTGCAGAAATAGTTCAAGACACTTTAAAAGTTCTGAGATCAGACTTCCGATAATACTGTAGGAAAGTCTTAGCAGTTTCTCTTAACCTTTACTCTGCGGAAATTCGCTGTATTTTTGTCTTTGAAGTCAAAGTTCAAGTACAACCATTGGCTGAAATTGTATGTACTACTGCAAACAATAATGAAAATCTACGTTGTTTGTTCATTAGAGCACTGTTGCTTTTCAGCGCTTTATTAATACCGACTTCAAAAAATGAGGAGGGTATCAATTCGTCGGAATCTTTTTTTTGACCGAGCGAAGCGAGGTCTCTGAGTTTACTAGAGCGATTTGCACTTGTCCGTCCGTCCGTCTGTCCGTCCGTCCGTCCGTCCGTCTGTCAGAGCCTTATAACTTTTGGATTGCTAAACGTAATTACTTCAAATTTAGATATAATATGTAAACCGATGGCCTCCAGCCGAAAATGGCTTAAAAAGTTATAAAAATCTTTATTTCAGGGGGGCTCTCATAGAAGCGAATGCGAAGTAAAATATTATTTTTTGCGATTCATAGGGTTTCTGTGTATCATTTTAAAGACAATTTGGAACAGAGTACAAACGTATTTTTTTTTTCCTAAAATTGACGAAATGGGGGGCTTTCAAAGTGGCGATTTAATACGCTCGCTTGAAGACGCTCTCTGGGAAAATCGGCTATATATTTTCAAACTGTACTTATTTTTTTATTTCACTTGTATCCTGTACTTCAACAACAAATACTTAAATTATATGAATAACTAGCTGATGCCCGCGACTTCGTCCGCATGGATTTCGTTTTTAAAAATCCCGCGGGAACTCTTTCATTATCCGAGATAAAAAGTAGCTCTCCCGGTCTGAGGAACAACTACTACATCCATTACTATACCCATGCAAAAAATCGCATCAATCCGCTGTTCTGTTTTTTTTTTTAAAGTATCCTATGTCCGTCTCCTGGTTCTAAGCTACCGCTCCACCAATTTTCAGCCAAATCGGTTCATCCGTTCTTGAGTTATAAATAGTGTAACTAACACCACTTTCTTTTATATATATAGATATAAAGAAACGAGATTATTTAATTTTTAATGAGCATCAGTTATTTTCACATAGCTTCACAATAATGCTAATAGATAGCGCAGTCATTATCTATTCCATGGAACTAGGAGTTACGACTACGATCTATCCCAAAAACAGTTTTGCGTCGACCATTATTATTTAGGTACATAATATAATAACATATTATTCAATTAAAATTATTCTTTAGTTAAATATCAAACTTCAATAAACTTTAATTGCTATATTTTGTATATTTTCTATTCGCGTCGATAGATGACGATTTGTACAAATGCCCCTAACCCGTTTTCACTCGTTAGTACCTACTTAATAATTCAATGTTTTCACTAACGTTCCCTAACCTTTACGGGCTACCTATGATAAGTTAGGTAATGATTACTGTCAACTTCTTTATCACGATCCTGTACGGGACACCTAAAAGGACATTGGGACGGATGTTAGGACTTAGGATTGTGTTTTGGAGCTACCTACGTAAAGAGACTCTTACATAGGGGATGATTTAGGTATGTTTGGTAAAAACGGGCATAATAATAATGTCAGTTTTGGTCGTCATGTATCGATTGAATGAATAATCATGGGATACCGTTACCGCGAGGTCTCAGTTCGGGGCGAACCACTAGTTTATGTAAGTATGTCCACCGATTACTCGAAGACGCCTGAACCGGTTTGGAAAATTCTTTTTTTTGTTTGAAAAGGTATACTCCTCAGGATTTCCTCCTCAAATTTTATCGAATAGTGGCGCGGGAGTTTGAAGTCAGTTTTTTTTTAATATTTTTTTATATTAAATTATATACCAGAGCTTTTTTTAAATCTGTGTTGTAAATATCTTATCCGCACTGAGGTATAATATGCCCTTAGCCCCATTTCAATCTGTTATTTTCAAACAAAGATCAAAGTTCTTTAAACGTATATACTTCTTAGTATAAATTGGTTCATTGTTTTCAAGACCCCAAGACATCTCAAAAGCTGTTCTAAGAACAACTTTGCAACGACGAGTAAGGAGACTCAAGACTACTTCACCGAGATCTACCTAACGGATAATTGTATGATACTCAACGGAAACTTTTTGTCCCTATCAACATTCAAATGTCAACTACTCCGAAGTTTTTAAGCTATTGCATAGCTTTTATCGCGGGCTTTGAGCGCGGCGACCGAATCAAGAAATTCCGTAACGAAAATAAACCTAACACCGTCGTTTCAGTTCGGCAGACTTCGGCACGGTGTTTGTGTGCGTGCGACTAGAAAATGCTATGCAATAGCTTTACCGTGGCAGTCCCCGAGTGCCACACGTATTTTTTAGGCTATTGCATAACTTTTATCGCGGGCTTTGAACGCGGCGACCGAATCAAGAAATTCCGTAACAAAAATAAACCTAACACCGTCGTTTCAGTTCGGCAGACTTCGGCACGGTGTTAGTGTGCGTGCGACTAGAAAATGCTATACAATAGATTTACCGCGGCAGTCCCCGAGTGCCACACGTATTTTTTTTTTATTAAAATTTTTGGGGACTGATGCCCGCTACTTTAGCCGCGTGGATTTAGGTTCTATAAAAATGCCCTAGAGATGTTTTAAACTTTACGATGTAAAAATCCAATCTCCAGGATACAAGCTACCTCTCGCTGGTTAATATTATCTTTCTACTAACATAATATTTTTAATTTCCTTGTTAATGGAATACACTAATAAAGTGAGCTTATCACGTCTCCGATCCTCGGTATACTGACGTAGGTACAAAAATTAACTTTTTCAGGAAAACGATTCTAAAGCCAGCAGCAAGCTTTTCCGTTTAAATTCCAAATCCGGAAAAGTTTTCCATAAACACGTTGGTAATAAACAAAAACCGGCCAAGTGCGTGTCGGGCCACGCGCAGTGTAGGGTTCCGTAGTTGAAAGTCTCAAATATTATTGCTGACCTAGGATAGTGCTTTTATTTCATTTATGAATATTGAATACATTTTGAGTTCCATGGTTTAAATAAATATTATAATATACTACAAAATATGCAACTTACACTACGTGTAATACCTAACTTAGAAAAAACAGATATATAGCTCCTTAACTAATGAACCCTACTTAGCCGTGATAGTTTTCCTTTAAAATTCATTATATATACTACTGCTGTGAATTTTTTCTTGTATCCTATATACAACCATTTAGCTGGCAGAGGGGGGGACACTTGACTCTAATAAAATTTAGCACTTTAAAATATCATATTTCACAAACGGATCCCTGAATTGAAAAATGGTGTTCCCACACCCACAATAGTTTTGAAAGACCTATTCAAGGACACCCCACACTATGGGATAGTTGAGAAAAAAAATTCATCCCCACTTTACATGTAGGGGAGGTACCCTAAAAAAATCATTTTTCAAAATTTTATTTCACCACTTTGTCGGCGTGATTGATATTTATACACTTGTCAAATTACAGATTTCTAGTACCAATAGTCTCTGAGCTAAACCGCGGACGGACGGACGGACGGACAGACAGACAGACAGACGGACGGACGGACATTTTCATTTATTTTTATTTATTTATTATCCATGGGACATCAAACAGTCTAGCACTTAAACATTCTAACTTACAGTAAAACTTATGAAATATTATCTAGCGCTAAACCCACACCGGTGTCCACGAATTAACAAAAGGTATATACAGTATGATGAGGGCAATGCAGAAGTAAATAATATAACAATAATAATACAACATTTAAAAATACAAGTGCCAATAGAGAAAGAAAAAATTTAAAACAAAAAAAAACTAATAAAGTAATAATAATAATAATAATAGTAATAAAGTAAATATGCTTGTATATTAATATATTAATAAGTTTTTTTAATTTAAGGTTGCCTATGACCAACCTCTTGAAACCTCCTACACGAGTAGAAAAAATATCAATATTGCCAAAGCGCTCATTGTATGTCTGTGTCATTCTGAGCAGAGGTGAGCGCTTTCCTGCATTCGTGCGGCATTTGGTGGTAGCGAACAGTTGGTGTGTTCGGCAACTATATTATTAGGTCTTTACCTATGAAATTGCCTTTCTTCAGTACTGGTCATTTCAAATAAAAAAAAAAAGTTTGTAATGGCTCTGTATTCTAAATTCAAATTAATTTTGTTTTAAAACCATGACATTCTATTTACAAACTCAGTCTTTTGTTTTTTGATTAGCGTTGTATTTTCATTACATTCGAACATTTTTCGTCATAATGGATACTTTAAAAATTCGTGTAATTATGGAATATGAGTTCCGTCGTGGCACCAACGCGACACAAACGGCCCGTAACATCAAAAACGTTTACGGAGAGAACTGTACAAACGATCGCACAACCCGTTATTGGTTTTCCCGGTTCCGTTCTGGAAATTTTGACTTGAAAAATGAAGCTCGTGGTCGTCCGGAGACTTTGGTTACAATAATGAATTAAAGGCGATTGTGGAAGCTGACGAAACTCAATCTACAGCTGAGCTAGCAGCAGCTTTTGATGTAAGCATCAAAACAATATTGATCCATTTGCGACAAATTGGCAAGGTAAAAAAGCTTGATAGATGGATGCCCCACGACCTTAACGATCGCCAGCGCAACGTACGCGTCGAGACCTGCCTTGCGCTGCTCAACAGGCAAAGAAATGAAGGAATTTTGAAACGAATTGTTATGGATTCTGTTCGACAATCGAAAGCGCTCATCAAGTTGGTTAGACCCTGGTTCAGCACCAAAGCAATACCCTAAACCAAAAATGACCCCTAAAAAGGTGATGGTCACTGTTTGGTGGTCTAGTGCGGGTGTGATTCACCACAGCTTTTTACAAAACGGCATGAGCATTAATGCATATGTGTACTGTGAAGAACTGGAGAGAATGATGGAGAAGCTTGCACATCTGCAACCAGCTTTGGTCAATCGGTCGTCCCCACTGCTCCTTCACGACAACGCGCGACCCCATACTGCGCAACAGACAGTCTCCAAGCTGCAAGAGCTGGGGTTGGAAGCTCTCCCTCATCCGCCATACTCACCAGACCATGCACCTACCGACTACTACTTTTTCCAAAATTTAGACAACTTTTTAGTGGGTAAAAAATTCAATTCCCGAGAGGCAGTACGAAATGCCTTTGAAGAGTTTGTTGCCTCCCGTCCAGCTGATTTTTACAAGAAGGGCATCAATAAACTGCCAATGCGTTGGCAAAGATGCGTCGATTGCATGGGTGATTACTTCGAATAACAGAAATAAAAAAGTTTGAAAAAAATAAGTACTTTCACTTATTGCATACAAAACGGCAATTTCATAGGTAAAGACCTATTATAAGGCGTTAAGGCAATGCAGTCGTACTTATTGTGACACAGATCATACAAGAACATGGCTTCTAGTTGTTTACGCCTGGACTTTAAGTCGAGTTTATATTTTTCAAGAAGTTGGTCATAAGGCAGTCGATTTCGTGAACTTTTATAATGCATACAACGCAAGAACTTTTTTTGGACATTTTCGAGGCTTTTTACATATTTGTCATAGTATGGATCCCAAACACAAACAGCATATTCAAGTGGACATGGCGAAACTATAAGGGTTCCTTGTTTACTACGGAACCCTAAAAAATGAACGAATAAAAAGAATCATCTCGTATCATCAGAATTTAATATTTTTAAATAATAAGTATTTTCAAAATATCGTCAGTTCCATTTACTTACGTTAGTTCTTAAAGTAGATTGAGACACCAAACTTCTTCGAGTTTATCCACGTTCAAATACTATATCTAGTTTACAAAGCATTTATTTATTTGTTATCAAAATAAAATTGAAAAATAAAGTATGCATTAATTCGTTCGACCTTGTGAATTCTTCAATAGGAGCTATTTTTCGATTTTATATTAATATTTATTTTAAAACTATAAAAAAATAGATTTATTCATGAATCTCCTAAATTTTACACCTACTTAACTAAAAATCAATATGACTTTATGTTGCAGTTTTCCCTTCAACCGTCGTCACACACTGTAATCGCGCGTCCACATTATTCATCTAACGGTGGGGAAGCATCAGTGGGAGCAGCGCTCTCTGTCAGTGACACCGCAAGCTCATCAGAAACCCTGGACCAGCAGCTTCTAGCTCTTCTAGGACATCAAATTAGACAAGACGACACCCGCTCTCAAACATTCGCACAAACCCAACAAACGCCTCAACTGCAAGCACAAAGCGTTGCGAGTCAATATCAGCCGGTATGCTTCATTTTCCTATTTCTTCTTTTTCTTTATCAACTCATATAGACGTCCACTACATGGACTTCTACAGCGCATACATACCCCTATGTATGCGGGGTATACATAGGGGGTCAGCGGCTCCCTGCGACTAGTATGATGTCGTCGGCCCACCAAGTGGAGGGTCTGCCACCACTGCGCTTCCCGGTGCGGGGTCACCACTCCAGCACCACGATCATCAACTATTCAAACTTTCCTATTTACTTATATATTTTGTGCTACACTAGCTTTGTGGTTAGCTAGTTTGGATGCAAAAAAAGTTATTGGTCATAAAATTTTCTAGCAGTACCTACTTATCTACGGAGTTGGGAATTTAGCGATGCTACTCCCCAGTAACTCGGAAAGCATGAAAAGCCAGATCCTGCCCCTAATCACTCTCCAGTCATGTCAGATTGCCGACCGTCTCGCCCGGTCATGTCATAGTTATATCAGATTGCCGTTATGTCCAGTCATCACGGTGATCCAATATGACTATAATATCTCTACTGCGTATGTGACACCATTGAGTTTAGTCGTGGTTGCACGGTCGAGAGTAGTACACGGATAACCCAGAATCAATGAAGGGTGTTAAACGGCCCAAGTCTCCTAACATACCAGATGTGAGCCAGTTTAAATATTATTGACTTCCAAATTGACCAAGTCAAAAATTAAACCCGAATCCATGCGGACCATGAGCTCAAAGAGGACATAAAACTTTACTTCTTATAATTAAATAGAAACAACTATTTTCCAGGTGGACGTGCCGTATGCTCAAAAACCAACTAAGAAGCCCTTGAAACTCCGCTCTAAAGTTCAGACCGCTTCAACACCAACATCAGCTCCTCAACAATACCTGATAGAGACAACGAATGTTCAACAGCAGCAACATCAGCAACTTCAGCATCAATTCCGACCGATCCCGCAAACCCAGAGAGTGCCGCAGACTCTACGCTACGTCCCAATCCAGTCAGCTCAGTCAGCAGTTCAACAGCCTTTGTACGAAAGACCAGAATCTCAAGGTCTCAAAGTCGTACCTGCGCCAAAACTGCAACAGCTCAACCCTCAGTACAACTACAGAATTCAATATCAACAAGAAGCCGCACCGAAACCACAATACCGAATTATCGACACCCCTAGAGCTCAGTCAGTGAGACAGGAGCAGGCCCGTGTTTTATCCAACGAAAGACCAGTCACATATCTGAAGCGATTCCCAGAACCCGAAAATCTGCGAGTAGTTCCAACTGAACAAAGTGTTCACGAAGGCTTATCTTCTGTCCAGCGGCCTGTTCAAATAGCCGACCAGTACTATTTACGCCCTCTGTACCGACAAAACGAGCAACGGGCTAGGTATGAATTGTCACCTGCAACACTTAGACCGATAGAACAAGCAAGTAGCTTTGATACCGTAAAAACACCACTCTCTTCTATTTATGTTAGCAAAAACATTGCACCCAAAAAGGTCGCGAGACCCGTTGTGAGATACGAACAGGTTCCTAAGTTGGAGCAACCATTGCGGGAACAGTCTTATAGAATAGAGCAATCGAGTACAGATCAAGTGAATGTTGAGCAACACTCCCAAAATATTGATGAACAAAGATCACATCTGCCTCCTCCGAGAAACAACAAAGCGTATACTCCCGAGGAATTCGAGGCTTTGGTAGCTGCTGGATATTCCGTGACACCCGTACCTGTTACCCAGTCAGGTACTCAATTGGCCCAATCAAGATCTTCATCAGAACCCATCACAATTCAACAGCGCAGACTTTACAGCAGACGCCATCAGTATCTGCCTCTGAGACGAGATGAAGCACCATAAGAAACAACAATGATATTATGTACATAGTATAAGACTTAACTTAAGAATAAAAATGATGATACAAAACAATAACCAATTTTTTTATTTGGGACACTGGAAAATGAATAAATATAATAATTCGATCGCCATATTTGAGTTATGTTAACGAGTTTTTTTGTGCTCATTTGCATTGTTGATTGTATTGGTACAAAAAAATCTTTTGATTCTCTCTTCATTTTCATTTTTCGTAAATCACTCTTAGTAATTGGACAGAGAATTCAGTTGATTAGTACCTACAGATAAATCTAAAAGAAATAAATGGAACATTGAAAATATCTAAACGTAAATAAGCGAGAGAAAAAAATATGTTTAGGTTAATCCTACGAAGGTTTATCGGAGAAAATCTTCCGTGTAAAAAGTTATACTGAGGGAACCGATAGTTGAAGTAGACGTATAAAAAGGCCAGTAAATTAGATTGGCGGATCTCTTATGATTGAATTTTATAGAAACTAAGAAAACGCAGTTTAACTCACCAGCTGTTTCTGAATACCTAAGCGTTTCCGGAAAGGGAAGGAAACTTTTAAACCGGACAAGTGCGGTTCGGGCCACGCGCAGTGTAGGGTTCCGTAGTTGCAAGTCACAAATATTATTGCTGACCTAGGATAGTGAGTGTATTTTATTTACTTCGAGAAATCGTGAGCGTTGGCATCCTTACGTGGTTGAAATCCAACCTGCTCGCACGAAACGCTTCTGTTCAACGTTTCTGAATCGAACCGCTAAGGTGTGGAACGCACTTCCAACTTCTGTGTTTCCGGCCACGTATAACCTCAGTACCTTCAAGGCAAGAGTGAATAGGCATTTTCTAGGCAAGCGCGCTCCAACCTAGACCTCATCAGTGCTGTCCAGCATTGATTGTCGTCAAGCGCATGCCTAACCTGCAATAAAAAAAAAAAAAAAGAATATTGAATATATATGGAGTTCCATGGTTTAAATACTATAATATACTACAAAATATGCAACTTACACTACGTTTAATACCTAACTTTTCATCCCCACTTTACATGTTGGGGAGGTACCCTAAAAAAAATTATTTTTCACAATTTTATTTCACCACTTTGTTGGCGTGATTAATATTGATACCCTTTTCATTACAGATTTCTAGTAACAATAGTCTGAGCTAAACCGCGGACGGACAGACAGACAGACGGACGGACATATCGAAACTATAAGGGTTCCTTGTTTACTACGAAACCCTAAAAAATAAGACTTTAATTCTAAAACTTCATAAAAGTTTTGTGACAATTTTAATTTAGTTTTAATTTACTGTTAAAAATAATTAAATAATAAGAAAAATCTGCTTTGGAAGAATACTGTTGCAACTCAAAACTACAGATTTTTTTAAAATGTGTCTTAAAAAGGTTTTAACTTTAAGACACATTTTTAAAAAATCGGGAGTTTTGAGTTGCTACTTGCAACAGTATTCTTCCAAAGCATTATTTTATACATTTACTCAGGTTACCTACACATTGTATAACTAAAAAATTATCTATATCTTGAGTATTTCAGTTAACATATTATGGCAGTTAATAACTTATAATGGGTAATCTCCCACACTGCCGTGACAGCTGTTATGTGATACTGGTAGGTACAGAGGAAATAATATACTTTGAATGGAATATCGTTGTTCGAGGGAAGAAGAAAAAACACGTTGACTTCAGTAACAGTTCAATTCTTATCTAACCTACCATTTATACCATACTTTATAATTATTGATATTAATCAAATCATTATCATACTAGATTTTAAGCATACATTTAAATATTAACGGTACCTAATTAAATCTTTCTTCTATTCTAGCTACGAAGACAGAATCAGTCTTAAAATTATTATTGGAAAGGAATAATTCGTAGTGTGCTTCACGCTTAATTGTTATTAAGCGTGAAGCACACTACGAATTATAGCATTGCAGGTAGGTAAATGCCTAATGGATCCCCATTACGTAATGAAACTGCTTCATAATAAATCTTCTACAATGGTAAAGCAAATTACGTTCATACTTTAAATTAAATCAGCTTGTATGAAAAGCTTTATACCTCTTTGAATTACTCATGCAGATAAAATAATTTCATCAAAAGCTTGGCATTTAAAACATCGCACGTGAAATTATTACTAGATGCTAAAAATAATTATGCGTCGGCAATACGACTTCATTTGCAAAATGGTATTTTTAACCGACTAAAAAAGGGGAGGTTCTCAATTCGTCGTAATCTTTTTTTATTTTTTTATGTATGTTCACCGATTACTCGAAGACGCCTAAACCGATTTGGAAAAGTCTTTTTTGTTTCAAAGGGTATACTTTCAAGGTCGTCCTATTGAAATTTTATCGAAATCGGTCGAGCGCTTTTCAAAATATCAACAATAAATTATATACTTTGTAGTGGCGCGGGCGTTTGAAGTCGGTTTTTTAAAAAGAATTTTGCATAATAAATTATCTTTTATTATCTTTACTTTTTATCATAATACAAAAACTGTTAGTACGTTAACTCGTCGGTTTAACGTTAATAGGCGATGGTGAAAATGGTACTTTGTACTAAACCTATTATTCAAAATTAGGTTTTTTAATGATCCTGAAAGTACAGTGACAATACAGAGATTATATATATATATATAAGAGTAAAGAAATAAAGTATGTAAAAACACATTTTTATTAAATCCAGCTATTACATATACATATTACATATCTAATGACAGGGTTTTATCGGTGCATTTACATTCAGCTGCCCAATATAAAATAATAATACTCGTATTGTTATATTTTGTTTTGAAAAGAGCAAATTCTGAGGTTCTTACCGGTTCTTCTCAGAAAAATCTGCTTTCCGAACCGGGTGGTACAGCCTTGACAAAGAGCAAGTGCGAATTTCTTACTTATATTATAAATGCTCATATTTTTTGCGTTTTTTTGTTGGTTTTTCCTTCAATCACGCATCAACGGAGCAACGCGACGGATCGAAACAGATATTTGCACGGGTACCTATAGCTGTTAAAGACCCATGGAGAGGGATTAGTTACTTTTTATTCCGGAAAGTAGTTCTCGAAGGATTTTAAAACCTAACTCCACGCGGAAGAAGTCACGGGCGCAACCTAGTAATAATATTGTTATTTTCTTCGCCCAAAAATTTTCACTTTAACGAGAAAACTTTGACATATTTCGGGAGGAAGTTTCAGGAGCTACGAAATTCTTTTAGTAAGTAGATGAATATGAAATACAAAATGAAACTCTGTAGGCTTTGCTGAAATATTTCACGTAATGCAAGGGCGCAAAATAAAAAGGTACTAAGGTAAAAAAAGCTTTGTTAATTTAAAAAGAGTTTTGAGAATAGAATAGAAAAGTTTCTTATTCACATAAACTTAATTACAGCGCTTTGAATTGTTATGTGTACTTATCTACAAAAAAAATGTATTGACTTATTAATACTCGTTTAATTAAAATACTTAGTAAAATAAAATTCGGTTGGAATGGCATTCCGATAGATGCACTTGACTATTCGAAAGCACTTTGTAAAAGTTTATTTGAACAAAAGATTATTCTATTCTATTCTATTATAGATAATTAAATTGGAGAGTGGCACAAAATCGTTTTTGCCCTATGATACTACAATGCTTAAACTACTATGACTATGCCCTGTGGTATCCTTTTAGAACTCTGACGAAGTCAAACTCTGCAAACTTTATTTGAACAAACAAACAAACTGAATATTTCATGAACCTTGTATGCACATGCATTCATGCGATTGTGAAGTAACGTTCGCCAAAAATCCAATCCTTTTCCAATGATTTTTTTTTTAGAAACGGGCAGTTAGGACAGTGCTGTATTCATACCAATCAGTACGCTTAGTACATGATTTGATAGTTAACCATAAATAGTAAACTATGACATTACCATCAAAGTAAAATAAACCATAACAGTATCGAGTTAGAGCTCAATTTCGTGTATGTATATTCTTATACGTTTACGTAACGAAAACGCTCCAAATTAAAATCGTCTGTATTGAGTTTGTGACTTTAAAACGATACTATTATGGTTCATTTTACTTTGATGCTAATGTCATAGTTTACTATAACGATCAAACAAATTAAAACTCGGACTAGCCACACTGACAAAAGTTTATGTTGACCTAACTGGTACTAAAACTAAAGCTATCATCTACTCATTCTAAATTGTATCCAAGTTCCAAATTCCAACATAATACATCAAAGGGCGTCGGTTACGCTGACGGACTCAATTTGCCTACGAAGTTTACACAAAACCCCTACAAGCCTAAGAGAGTAGAATAGCTGAATGCTGCATCGTATTTGAAACCGAAATGCCTTATAACAAAGGCTATAATGCCACAACGATTATCGACTACATTATACGCACTGATATGAGATTTATATGAACAGCTTTGTGATAAATGGGTCTAAGTACATAAAAGCTTTTTAGGGCTAATTCTTAATGTTGAGCGCGTTGTACATTTTTGTATAAATACTACTAACTAGTAACTAAGTATAATAATATTTTTAAAACATTGCTTGAAAAAATTTTGCTAGTCCCCTTTAGGTTGGTTCAATTTATTAGGAGTTTGATTTGATAATATAGTAAATACTGAATACAACGCTGTTAACCAAGTAGCTGGCAGCCGCTGGATACAGGGAGCATAAGATCGTGGCTGTGGCGATCTTTTCAAGAGACTAATGTCCAGTGTTAGGCTTAGTTTAGCGTAGTTTAGCTCGCATGTCTTCGGAAGGGCTTATCTAACTTAGCTCAGCGAGCTCAGTGTATGCCCTTTCGTAACTTATGTTAGTGAGTTCATATAGCCTAGGTTAGCTTCTTCTTCTTCTTTGTCAACCGATAGACGTCCACAGCTGGATAAAGGTCTCTTGCATCCACAGGTCTCGGTCTTGCGCCGCCTGAATACAGCGGCTCCCTGCGACTCGTTTGATGCTTTGATGCCGTCGGTCCACCTAGTGGGGGGTCTGCCAACACTGC
The DNA here is from genome assembly GCA_029955525.1 of Oeneis ivallda. NCBI lineage: Eukaryota > Metazoa > Arthropoda > Insecta > Lepidoptera > Nymphalidae > Oeneis > Oeneis ivallda. The sequence continues at coordinate 11,856,344 of JARPMR010000022.1, forward strand.
TCTTCCCGGTGCGGGGTCGCCACTCCAGCACCTTGGGACCTCAACGACCATCAGCTCTTCGAACTATGTGCCCCGCCCAGTTCCACTTCAGTTTCGCGACTCGCTGACAGCTGACAGCTGACACTGTAGGTTAGCTTACTTTGACACTAATGAAATATGTCAGCACACTAATATGAAAAATGACCTCAGCTATAACCAAGCTAAGCTAAAATCTGGGTCAGCAACCCGCATTAATATTTTTCAAGTGAATCTGGAAATAAAAATTCTAAACTAACTCTGAACTCTACACTGTAGGGTTGAAAAGTTTTACAAAACCTTCGAGTTGCCCCGCTTGAAATTGTAATAAAAATTCGATGTCCGATTTCAATCCAGATTTATCCTGGAAAAGTGAAATCGAATCATGCTGGTCAAAGGGGAATCTAGGTCGAGATCCGTCGGAAATGTCAGATGCAATCATGAGATAGATAGTTGGACGAACGACACTCAATTTTAGACCGTAGCGTTCAAAAGTTAGACGAGGGATGACAGTATCTAAGAGTCGTGAGCGGTGAACTACTCTCGAGACAATGGAATACTGCGTAGAAAACCCACAAAATACATACAGAACCCCATCGAACTAAAATACTTAGAAGCGCAATAGTCGACGCGGTAATAAGCCATTTTAGTAAGCCTTTAAAGGCCGACTACGCAGTCTCATCGGGTTAGTACAACGAGCTCGCAGGAAATTTTTAAAAATGACGTACTGTGCTGTGAAAGGGTGATTCATAGCAATAACCATCAAACACGTAATTATCAGTACCAGAAAAATAATTACATGGCACTCGACACACATTCATTGGTTGTTAAGAGCCTACCTTTGGAGCGGAACTATGTTGGAAACTTCTCTTCTAAACGTTATACGAGTAATTCGATGCAAAACCCATCAATAGCTTAATTAGTCCAACGGTTAAAGAAGCGGACTGAAAACTGAAAAGTCAACGGTTCGAGGGAAGATGGAAACAATAGCTAAGTTATTTATTACTTAAGCAGCATTGTTAATTATTTCTTAGAATAAAAATATTTGTCAGGAAAAATACTTGCGAAAATTAGCTTGTCTAATGCTTGTACAATGTACATGATGTTTATTTTGTTGGTCTGTCCATCAAACACACAAAGAACAGCAATGAAGCAACGTTGTGAATTGTGATAAACTTGAAGACCCAGGAAGTGATAAAGGCTACTTTTTATTCTGTAAAAGGTTCCCGTAGAATTTTTAAAAACCCTCCACCCAGGCAAAATCTTGTATAAAATAAAATAAAAACTAGTCCTGAAAGACAGATTTTCTCATGACCCTTTATTATTTTTCCGTCTCCTAGACACTAATTTGATTTTTGACTATTTTAAATCTATTATCCGCAAAGGTCAGGGACGTTTAATCTAAAGCCAAAATCCGAGGAAGGTTTAACCGAGAGTCGTAAAGGGATTGCGGGCCCAAGAATATTATTTAAGGTGAGTGCTGTCAGATTACCAAGTTAATCCGTATTATGGGACTCCACGTAGTAAGTATAGCCTTGATTTCCATCAATGGCCTTTCCCCAAAGACAATTTAGTACGTACTACGTAATATTAAATCAATATTAATTATTGTTATAAGTATTTATTAAACTCCAGCGGGTTGGATAATTTTTAAGCTATTGCATAGCTTTTATCGCGGGCTTTGAACTAGGACAAACAGTTTGAGCGTAGCGACCGAATCAAGAAATTCCGTAACGGAAATAAACGTAACACCGTCGTTCAGTAAGCGTTCAACATTTTAGAGGGTCACAAGTAGCTCTGTTTGGCGCAGTGGGCGAGCGGCCGCTTTCTTTACCGTATGGTGTATGATGTCGCAGGTTCGAATCTCACTCGCGAAGTAGTGACAGTGCGCTTTTCTTGTTTGTTTGTTTTTTAATATTTTTTTGCATAATTTTCATTATGCAAAAAAATTGCATAAATATTATAATTGCATAAGTTGATAAAAGATGCTATGCAATAGCTTCACTGCGGCAGTCCCCGAGTGCCACTTAATTTTTTTAACTAAAATTTCTGAATTAGGTAGACGCGTATTCGTTGCGTTCTATTAATGCTACTACTAATTACTATAAAGAATATTAGCCATGCTGAACTTGACTAATATATTCTCCTAATCACCTCCAAATAAGCGAAAAGCTTGACTGTCTTAGGAGAGGGTACGACAATAGTGGAACTAGTAGAGGCATGGTTATCCGTTATACTATTGAGGCATATTTTATTTATTTTTATTTCAGTCATTTTTTAGGGTTCCGTACCTCAAAAGGTAAAAAAAGGAACCCTTATAAGATCACTCTCTTGTCCGTCTGTCCGTCTGTCCGTGTGTCACCACCGATTTTCTCAGGAACGGGTGGACCTAGCAAGTTGAAATTTATATCAGATACTGAAGTCTATAGTCCCTATTAGGTGTATAAAAATCAAGATCCTGAGTCAACACGATAAAAAGATATGGACAAATTTAGATTTTCGCGAAAACTTGTAAGTATCAAAACCTTAATTTTCCCTTTACTTGTGCTCAAAGAAGTGTGCTTGGTGCTTTTAACCAAAATTGACAAATTCTAGGTCAACCGGAAGTACCCTATAGGTTTTGGGTCGAAAACCTATATGGTAGTTCCCGTTGACCTAGAGTCACGAAATTTGGCAAAACGCAAGGCTTATAGCACATATAAAGGAAAAATTCCAAAAAATAAAAAAGGTTGAAAATTAAAGGGTGTCGCCATACATCATAGTACATAGTTGACGCCAATTAAGATAGTCCTCTGAGTTGTATGGGCGCTCATACAATATAGAGGTCTAGCTTAATTGGCACCTTCATCAACAAAGTAAATAAATTAAAAAAATGTGCTATTTGTGTGAAAGAAAATAAAAGAAAATATTGATTTTGATATTAAGAATAAAACTTTAAAACAAAAAAAATATTATAAATTAGCAAATTAACATAATTTAATATTATCGTTTTACTTGAATACTTTTACTTCTGGAGTACGGAACCCTCGGTGTGCGAGTCCGACTTGCACTTGTCCGGTTTTTTTATCAATAGAAACCCTTCAAGATGGTCTCATAAATTAATTTTGGTATACACCGCAATCCTAATGTTGCAGATTGGTACACTTCTAAGCTTCAGAAGTACTGGAATCCGTTTTTTACACGTTATTATCACGTAATCACCTAATTCTAATCGTAATCACCTAATTCTAATAATAATGTGTCTGATAATGCGCACTGGGCGACAGTGGTGTACTATGTTCTAAAACCCTACTTTAAGGGGAGACCTACGATCAGTAGTGAGCCGTTGATGGATTGCTCATGATAAATCACCTAATACGTGTATACATTTTTTTTATTATAATATTAATTTTTGAAATTTTTTATTATATTTCGGAATAGTTAAATTGCAAGTTTGTAATGCTTTGCAAATTGTATTTTTCGTTCGACTTTGTTTAGAGAACGCTTAATCTAAATAAACTACAGGTTAATTAAAGCACAAGATTTCTTTAGTTTCTTGCGTTAATTACCTGACTGAAATTAGCAGAAGATATCTGTAGATTTAAGCGCCAGTAATAGAAGTACTAGGAATCTTTAGAAATAAGATTAATTAAAGGAATTCTAGTTAGATAAATAATTAAATACAGTACTCCAAAGAAACAAATCGTAATTAAAATAGTTAAGTCTACCATAAATTGCTTGTCTAAAACAGAACCTCACTACGTACGTACTTTCGAAGATGTTGTCCTAGTTAACGCTGTAAATTAAACGTCGAAGTGCCAACTCTAGCAAAATAATTTATTTTGGGACTAGTTTTTGCCCACGACTTCGTCCGGTTTTTAAAAATCCCGCGGGATCTCTCTATTTTTCCGGGGAGGTCCAACTCCAAGTCTTCAACCACATATAACCGTTGCTCCGTTACTGCGTCATTAAAGGACAAACAAACTAAAAAAAACACATATTGTGTGTGTGCATTTACAATATTAAGTAGGGATTTAAGACCTAATCTAAAAGACGATTACCGAAAGTAAGGTGCGGCGGGTCTTATTACAAGTAAATATTAACAATAAACCTATTAGACTATACGTTACGTTAAAAGGTTTCTAGTCATTATATTGGACCGGACTTTTATCGCCACGACTAGCGACTTGAGCGTTTCCATTAAGATTATTGTTAAAGCTCTCAGCTTGGCCATTCTGGAAAGTACCTACTTACTTAACTTTTGTCAAGTAAGCCCCATTATCCCTTCAATCCTTTTAACTCAATGAAAAGTTGGAAAAAATTTCGATTCAATGAGGTCTATGAATGAAGGTTGAATACATCATCCTTAGGTTAGGCTCACGACCTTTGTAAAACGATAGAAAACTGAAGATAAGTATGTTCCTACGCCTAGTTGCAGATTCACATTTTGTGGTTGGTGTTAATTCGATGGTACACAACCTGTCAGAAAAAATCCTTTACCGCAAGGAATATAGTGAAAACTGAAAAGGATAGACCAGTGACAAATAAGTCTTATTTTAAGAGTTCTTCACGATAATTTCCTTCCCCGTTAAAGTATCTAAGTGATATTTAATTGCTCAAATGTACATAACTTACAGATCCAGGGTTCGAGCCTCGAACATCACGAAAAGCAGGCACAAACAATGCACTTATCTATAAATTGTAATATAACCCTGAAAATATATCTTTTTCATTCCATCCAACCAAACGTATGTACTATACCACCTTTCTGTAGATATAATTTTCCTTGGTAGGTAATTAATTCAATTGAAGAAATAAGAAATAGAGTTCGGCGAATTGTAGTTTACTCGGGAATAGTTGTGAGAAGATTGTACTCGCACGAACGACGAAAATTAAGTGGCTTACCTACTCAAACTTTTATGTCCAATTTTCTGTGTAATGCTTTTACGTATGAGAACGTTATTATTTTAGTACCGTATGCATCATACATATAATAATATCATTACCTATACTTACTTATTAAGTAGGTATACCTACAATGTTTTTAACAACCTTATACATGATTTTAGCTAAAATTTACCTATTGATTATATATTTTATATTAATACTAGCTGATGCCCGCGACTTTGTCCGCGTGGATTTAGTTTTTAAAGTCCCTCAGGAACGCTTTGATTTTCCGGGTTAAAAAGTAGCCTAGATGTTGACCCGAGTAATAAGCTACCACTGTATAAAATTTTGTAGAAATCTGTGCGGTAGTTTTTACGTGAAAGAAGGACAAACAAACAGACAAAAAAAAATTTAGCTTCTGTTTTGATATCTGTATCTTGAACACAATTAGAAGCAAAAACCCTTTTTTGAATCTATTTCATGTACAGAATTGGTTTCGTTTCTGTTTTATTATATGTATAGATATATAGATTAAAACATAAGTAAAAGCTTACAAAGAAGATATATATCACTAGCTGATGCCCGCGACTTTGTCCACGTGGATTTAGTTTTTAAAGTCCCTCGGGAGCTCCTTGATTTTCCGGGATAAAAAGTAGCCTAGATGTTGACCCGAGTAATAAGCTACCACGGTATAAAATTTTGTAGAAATCTGTGCGGTAGTTTTTACGTGAAAGAAGGACAAACAAACAGACAAAAATTAAAAAAAAATCTGTTTTGGGCTCAGTATCGATAGTAAAGCATCCCCCAATTAAAATTTTCAAAATATATTAAATGTACAGAAATCTTCCAGTTACAGTTTTATAAATGTATACACTATACAGTAGACCTGTAGTAGACCTCCTCCAAGAAATAAATATAGCAAAACCGTTCAGGCTGCTAGTATTTTACTGTATTATTTCCGCCACGAAATCATAGTGAGCAGTGGAACGAAAGGGAATAGATGTATAGTATAAATACCTGCGTTAGGAGTTAGAACAGGCTGTTTTTTTTAAAGAAAATTACACATGCTGTTCTTGAATAACATTCTCCTTTTCCGTCCAAATATGATAATATTATTATATTATGGAATTACATTAATTACATATTATGTAACTATATTAATTGCATATTTCGTAAGCTTGAGTTAGAAGTTTGTACGACAATAGTGCAACGGGTGGGGATTGAAGTTTTCAGTACCTTTCAAGCTTTAAGTTTTCAGTACGCACCTTTAACCATCGGGTTATTGAGGCCAATTCAAAATATGTGTAACGAAATGTTAATATCGAAGAAGTAAATATAAGATCGAAATGTACGAACCAGTGTGTTTGTGCAGCTTACACTCTCTTGTGAGTAACATGCATACATTACCAACTCGGGCGGAATAATCGCCGGCCGTAAAAGCGGCAAGGGCTCTTAACGATATCGCGGCAGAGGTATGATAAGGACTTATTTTGCGAGTCTGCAAGTACGGTGAACATTTATTTATACAGTAGTATCCCCTGGAGCCCTTATGTTTGTAGAATGCCCGCAAAAGACCATTCCGCAGTTTATGTTTACGTTTACGTTTACGCTTGTCGTATTACCCTTTCTTTGTACATTTAATAGGGCGTTCAAACCTTTTCAGGGTTTCGTAGTAGAAAACATAGTATACCTACAACATCCGTCTGTCGGCTTAATGAATATTAGCCCTACTGAACCTATTACCTATGTTGTGAATGAATAATACGAAAAAGGTAAGGTAAGCAAAGCAAAGGCCGGGCAGACAGATTTTCAACACAAAACTGTCAGAACGTCGTTCCGCGGTCAATACGTTACCTCAACATGGTATACGTGTTATTACACGTAAGATACGCCTAGGACCTAAATGAAAAATGCTTTTTTGAACAAAAAGCTTTCATTTTTAGGGCTCCGTACGCAAATGGTAAATATGTAACCCTTATGGTGCTACTTTCTCCGTCCCTGTGCCACAGTCGATTATTTTAGTAGAAATTTGGAATAGTTGTATATAAAGTGGGTCATTGGAATAAAAAAAAATCGATTTTTTTTTAGTTTAATTAAAAAAGGGGGAAAATCGGGGGTTTTAAATTTCAAAGTAAGATAACTAAGTATACCGAGTGGGGTATTATATGAAATGTCTATACCTGTACATTCTAAAATAGATTTTTGATTAATCGTGCAAAATATCGAAAAAAATACCGTTCCCCCCTTATCTCCGAAGCATAATCGAAAAATCCGAAATAATTATAGTCCATAGAGGTTAGGTGTATATTTTACTGGAAAAAAACCAACGCTATAACTAACATGCGCTAACAACTAGCGTGCGCGAGTCCGACTCGCACTTGGCCGGTTTTTTGTCATATTACTTCTAATTTTTGAGAGGTGCATACCTACTATTCATTATTAATTTTCGTTTTAGAAAAATATAATAAGAATCATACGAAACCAGCATTCTTCAGAATTCAATAGAGCGTGAGATTCGTAGTTTGGAGTTTACTATTAATTAGTGGTTTAATTAATTTCAGTACGGTTCATTGATCCAAATAAATCATTACAGCTAGGAACTTGAGATATTATTTGGAAGCGAGCCAAGACCGAAAGCTATATATCTATCTACAGTTTGAACTGATCTCATCTCTTCCTTTTGAGTAGGTAAATATAAATTGATTTAATAAATTATAATCAAGGCATCAGAATGTGTAATAGTAAATAATTATTATTTATTTAAGCATCAGAATGTGTAATGATCGTTGTCGAAATTTATTTTCTGAATAAAAAATCTTTTAAAATGTGTAGTCTTTTTGCGCGACGACGTTTGACTAAACTGTCGATATTTTGATCCAGGTGCATGGAACGAACAGTCTGGACAGGACAGTCACAACCAAGGTTGATTGGTTAAAACCAAGGACCATAATATTATGCAACTGGATCGAAATATCGAGTCTAGAGTACCAAATAAAATCGTGGTACGTACCTACTCGTATATGTATATCACATTACAAATTATGTCGTTAAATCGAAAATTGGAAAAAATATTCTTAAAGACGAAGAAATTTCTTAAAAAGTTTTGACTCCCAAAACTCTAGCCCCATAGACAATAATTTTATTTAATATTTAAAATGGGGTTGCGTGTGGCTGCTGTCGCTCGGGCGCGCCTACGTTAGAAGGGTATAACCCAAGAAATAATTTTTTTGAGTCTACACTATTAATATAACAATCTGATAAAATTCTCATACAATCAACCAAGTCCCGTTGGAAAAAAAATTTTCATTGATTTTTACCACTTTATACTTAAGAACCCATAGCAGATCAAGGGCTCTATGAAAGAATTTGCTACGGGCCCCGCGCTTGCTTAATCCGGCACTGTACTAGCGACTTCGTCCGCATGGATTCAGTTTTTAAAATCCCTCGCGAACTTTGATTTTCCGGGATAAAAAGTAGCCTATGTCACTCTCCAGGTCCTCAACTATACGCATGCAAAAAATCACGTCGATCTGTTGCGGCGTGATCGAAGGACAAGCACACTTTAAACTTTAAAGTTTAAAAACTTTAACCCTACTACAGAAAATTGAATGTAAATTTAACATCCGTTTTATTGATTTTGTTCATATAAAATGTAACATAAATCACCCGGACCGTCATTCATAGCGAATCGGCTGGGTCATTCGTCATGGGAATGGGGCTACTTTTTGTCTGCCCACTTAATATGTATTAAATAATTGTAAGTAGTATGCATTTTTGGAACTTCCCCTCACTGTGGAAACACTGCATATTAAATAGCATATTGTAGTATCTTGTATTGTAAACTTGTTTTAAAAAGATCAACCGCTTAGTTTATTGCTGGTTCTTCTAAGCAGGAAGGGCATTCCGAACCAGTGCGTGGTAGGGTAGACTCATCGACGATTCAAAAGCACTTGTAAAAAAGTTTATTTGAATAAAAAATTCTATTCTATTCTAATCGATTGACACCTCATTCCTAAAGTTACGATGGAAACTTCGTAAATAGTCACATGCATACATACATAGACTGCTAAAAACATAACTTTTTGCTTTGCGTAGTCGGGTAAAAAGGATAATATATTAGTTTTCTTCGAAACAAATTTCACTCAACGCATGCAATAAATCTTTCCGCATGAATATGATAAGAACCGAACTCGGAAACGAAATCCAATGAGGGTTTCGTAAAAATTGGAGCGACATTTTGGTTATTGGAATTCACATGAACATCAAAGAAAGATATACGAACATCATCCCGAACATGGATCGCTGATTTTTAGGATTCCTTTCTGAAAGGGTGCCAACGGGACCCTATTACTAAGCCTCCGTCGTCTGTCCGTCCGTCCGTCCGTCAGCGGGCTGTATCTTAATCTCAGCGTAATAAGTAGATACCTGAAATTTTCATAGAAAGTGTTATTTTCAAATTTGTCAAATTTTCATTTTCCTATTGCCGCTATCGTGCCGTATCCAACAGAGGGGAGGTTGGATTTCAGATACTTCACGAAAACACTTCTAGGCAAGCGCGCTCCAACCTACGACTCATCATTGTATTCTGGCATGATTGTTATCAAGCGCAAGTCTATCTTGAAAAAAATAATACCGCTTTGGGTTCAAAATATTCACTAGTGGTTCGCCCCGAACTGAGACCTCGCGGTAACGGTATCCCATGATTATTCATTCAATCGATACATGATAACCAAAACTGACATTATTATTATGCCCGTTTTCACCAAACATACCTAAATCATCCCCTAAGTAGGAGTCTCTTAACGTAGGTAGCTCCTAAATACAATCCTAAGTCCTAACATCCGTCCCAATATCCTTTTAGGTGTCCCGTACAGGATCGTGATAAATAAGTTGACAGAAAACATCAATCACCTAACTTATAGGTAGCCCGTAAAGGTTAGGGAATGTTAGTGAAAACATTGAATTATTATGTAGGTACTAACGAGTGAAACCGGGTTACGGGCATCTGTACAAATCGTCATCTATCGACGCGAATAGAAAATATACAATATTTAACTAAAATTTAACTAAAAAATAATTTTAATTGAATAATATGGTACAAAAAAAATTACAATACAGTTATTGTATTATAATAAGTAACTAAATAATAATGGTCGACGCAAAACTGTTTTTGGGATAGGTCGTTAGTCGTAACTCGTAGTTCCATGGGAATAGTTACTGACTGCGCCATCTATTAGCATTATTGTGAAGCTATGTTGATGCTATATGAATTACTGATGTACATTAAAAATTAAATAATCTCGTTTCTTTATAATATTCATATAATTTTAGTATTTGTTGTTCAAGTACAGGATATAAGTGACCTAAAAACATAAAATCAGTTTGAAAATCCATAGCGGATTTTCCTAGAGAGCGTCTTCAAGCGAGCGTATAAAATCGCCACTTTGAAAGCCCCCCATTTCGTCAATTTTAAGGGAAAAATTAAAAAAAAAATATTTTTGTACTCAGTTCAAAATTATCTTTAAAATGATACGTAACAATTTTATGCAACGCGATATTTTTTTTTTTACTTCGCATTCGCTTCTATGAGAGCCCCCCTGAAATAAAGATTTTTATAACTTTTTAAGCCATTTTCGGCTGGAGGCCATCGGTTTACAGGCCGTTAAACGTTATTAAGAGCATATTAATAAAAGTTAAAAAAAACTGTTAAACCCAACTACGGAATATTGGATGCAACATCTGCCATATTGATTTTGTTCGTATATAATCTCTTAATATATATAAATTACGTGTCACGTTGTTTGTCCGCGATGGACTCCTAAACTACTGAACCGATTTAGATCAAACTTCGTAACTATCTGTAATTTGGTCCAACTTGAAAGATAGGATAGTTTTTTTTATTATGATGGTTTATTTGTTTTATTTATATAGATAAGTTGGCGGTACGAAGTTCGCCGGGTCAGCTAGTTTAATATAAAAAATTCTTTTTAAAAAACCGACTTCAAATGCCCGCGCCACTACAAAATATAATATAACTTATTGTTGATTTTTTTTAAACCGCTTGACCAATTTCGATATAATTTAAATGGGACCACCTGTGAAGGAACCATACCCTTTCAAACCAAAAAAGAATTTTCCAAATCGGTTCAGGCGTCTTCGAGTAATCGGTGAACATACATAAAAAAAAGATTACGACGAAATGAGAACCTACTCCGTTTCGAAGTCGGTTAAAAATGTAGCCTATGTCACACAGACTTTTTTTTCTGTGATCGAAACACCCGGACCATAAAAACGAATCAAAAATTACGCCTCACTCATCAAATCGGCCAGTAGTTACCTAGTTAATTCGCTACCGTGGAGACCTTTGTCCAGCAGTGGACGTCTATAGGTTGATAAAGAAGTATATAACAACAGAGAGCTTAGCTTGTGATTCTATCGTGAGATTCCATGTTGATAAGGGAGATGCTCGTATTTGCCGACGATTACGCCATCCCAGCTTTAATAGCCACTCAGTCATCCTCCAATGCTCTATTCTGCCTCTTTATAGACCATTTAAGGGCAATTTAATTCTATGCAATTGAATTTGAGGCCTCTAATAAAATTACTTATCGGTTCCATTGTGGACCGTATATCAAGCCTGAAAGTAATTGCGTTGGTGGTAATGGATCATAATGAAATTTCTTGTGGAAAGGTCAAATTAGTTATAGCTCATTTGACCTTTTACATGATGGAAAACATTGATATAGACTATGGAGTAAATAAACTTCATATCAAACCTCAAAAACCTCAAAAAGTTACTTAGATAAAAACCACAAAAAAAAAAGGATTTTTTTATTTTTGAAAATAATACTTATATATTTCAATATTAACCAAATAACCATCATAGTTATTTTTGAGAGTAACTTCTTATGGGGCATTGCTACAATATTAATAATATAAAGATTTTATAAAAGAAACACAAATGCATTAAACATTTATATTTACTCACATTTTGTATTTGTGATTTGACAGATTGTATCTAACTTTAAGGAACTTTAAATAATTACATTAATGAAAAAACAAATAAACCGAGTCACAGCTCTTATAAAAATCTTGTACTATTTAACAACATTATCACAATTAAACACCTACAACTACATTGACTAGAATTTAGGAAATCTCAACTAAAATGTACTTCTATTAAAGACTTACTCATAAACATAAGCATTATATGCTTAAAAGAAGTATAAAATAAACTTTTAATATAATTCAAAGAATACAATACATACGATTAAAAGCTAAGTCGAAAGTAATAGCACGTGAGTTAAGACTTTTGTTTATATTATAATTGTATAGTTTAAACCACTTTTATGAGTTACATACATCAACAATATCTGCTACTGCAAATAACATCTCATTGGTATCAACGAATGCCCCATGATGTGAATAAATATAGTTTTCCATCTCCATAAAAAATTAGATCTGCGTAGCTAGATTGTTGTAACTCATAAAAAAGTAATCAACGCGTAATCATGTTGACAATTGTATTGTATGTACATAAGACTAAAAAAGGTACGGAAGTACAAAAAGTTAGTAAAAATACTACAGGGGCTAGCTAGTGTAAAATACAATAGTTATCTGAAATCCTCTTTATTCACACAAATTCTCACTACAGCTTTCTGTTTTGTCGCCTTAGCGACATTATACAATTACGATATTGTAAATACTATTTATAATTAATTTTGTATTCCATCTAAGTACATTAAATTCTCTATTAAAAGTTTTACTTACGCTAAAATTCGGAGTAGGTTCTTTGGTCACCCACGTCATAATATTTTAATAGAACTAGTTTTGAGAACGCGATTTTGCGTGATTGAAGGAGAAACCCACAAACAAATACACTTTCGCATTTATTATAGTAATCTACATAATTTAATTAACTATACGAAGGATTCTTACAAATTATTGACTAGTCCGTTACAATATTTACGTGCTTTGCACTACAGTATAATACTACTTTGACTACACATTAATATAAATAAAATAAATGTAGTGATTGAGATCAATAATTAACACTTCTCTGTAGACGTAGAGACCATTCTTAGATTCATTTATCTTTTTTCAGTCTTCACTTTTTACAAGATTCACCTTTGGTATTCTTAATTTCATTTGCATTATGCATAGTACTATTCAACCTATTAACAACGTCTCGAACTTTGCCTTTATTAATAACAAGCTCTTTATCATACGTAGGAGTAATTAGGCCTTTTTCGTTTCCATTACATATTGGCTTATAACTATTTAATACAGCAGCCATAGTTGCTGATTGAGACAATCTAAATTCCCTAACAGCATTATCTATGTTGTTGATCAGATCTTTAGCAACAAATGTCGCTATTTCATGTTTAATGCGTTCCCTTTCTGTTAATATTTCCTGTGTTTTGTTATTCACGTTGTCCTTAGTGCCATTTCTTTCAGGACTTTGAGTATGTGTCAATGAATGGGATGCTGGGCTGTCAGGTCCTTGGAATGTGATGCTAGGGTTGTTTGTAACTGTATTTTCATTGTGACGAGAGTCACTAGACGTCTTGCTATCATTAGGTCCTGATTTTTCACCCAGTAACCAATATGTCGTCATTTTTCCCTTTCCCTGTAGACAATCAAAAGTTAGAAGGAAATTGCAAAATACAATAATTCTGTTTGTGGTCCTTATTTATAATTTACTTCAAAGAAATCAAGTCAAATCTCAAAGATTTAAACATCAAAAACAAGTGTCTTCTTGAAATTAAATTAAAATTATACCTTCATCGTAATCTCTCCTCGGCACTCAAGGTCAAAGCAATCGTAGAGGTCAAGAACTTCTTTAGTTTTTGGACTAACATGAATTTTTAGTGCTTCTCCATGAGACTCCATTCTTGATGCCGTATTCACTGTATCACCAAATAGACAGTATCTAGGCATCTTCAATCCAACCACTCCAGCTACACATGGACCTGTTAAACAATATAGTTAATATAAACACTTATTTTAAACTATGTAAATGGTCTGGAAATTTGGTTGAAGAAATAAATTGCCCGTTTTCATGACCCTAGGAGTCAGGAGGAGTCTCTTAATGTAGGTAGCTCTCAAATGCAATCCCTTACCTGATGTTATTTTCACCTTTAGATGGGAACATCTGGTTGACGAACAAGAAATTGTCAGTAAGAGCTACCTCACTTGGCTTACGTTAATTTTAGTATTGTTCTTATGCTTTATAAACTGCAAAATGTAAAAAAACCCAATCAAGTTCGCAACTCTGACTTACACTTGACCGGTCTAATTTTAATGAATCTCCAAAATTCCTTCAAAGATTTTAAATTACTTAACGAAGCACGATCTTGCCCATAAAATTAGTCTTGAGTGACTGGGCTCGAGCAGCTGACACAATAACAAACTAAGAATTCTTAACAACTGGACTGTGAAGACGGTGACGTTGATGAATTTAATATAATGCTAGGTAGGATATTTTTTGCGTCAAGGTTATAATTACAATTCTTATATCAGTGCAGACCCCTGCTTATTGACTATGGAGGGACGGATGAATTTTTGAAAACCTTTTTCTTTACTACAATATGTTTTCTCGATGATTTAAAATCGAAAAGTATAATTTAGTCCTAGATATTATCCTTATTTTCTTTTTTCTCTTACTGAAAGTTTAATCACCTACGTACTCGTATTTAGAAAATAAACTCTCATCTGCGGATAATGGATTAAGAAATTCTGTTTTGGTTTTATCTTGATGGTATGAATGGATAGTTCAGCGTTAGAGATTTTTTGCGATATTGAGATTTTAATGATTCAGCGTAGGTTTAAATTGAAAATTTTTATTTGAGAGGATGCTGAAATAGTGGTTAATAGTGATGAAAAAACTTTCAGTGTAGTTTTGCATGAAAACTTGTGACTTCTTTATTAGTCGATACGCTCTTGACAGAGCGGTCGTGGTCGTCACTTAAGTATTGTGGCACACTTCATTTTACGCCTCTATTCCTCCCTAACAGCTGCCTTCCTCGTACATTCACGTAACGAGACATCCACCGCAGCCCTCACTTGGTCTGTCCATCTCATGGGTGATCTACTACGTGCTCGGCACGTGACAGTACTAGCGTATCATCATGAGCAACCCATTGACGTCTCACTACTGAACGCAAGTCTCCTCTCAAAGAAGGGTTATAGGCCATAGTCCACCACGCTGGTCCAATGCGAATTGGTGAACTTCACACACCTTCGAGATTATAGAGAACTCTCAGGCGTGCAGGTTTCTTCACGATGTTTCCCTTCACCGTTGAAGCATGTGATATTTAATTGCTTAAGCGCACTTAACTCCGAAAACTCAGAGGTGCGCCCGGGATCGAACCTGCGACCACCTGAATAGGAGACCGCAGTCCTAACCACTGGGCTATCACTGCTTGTTACTACTAGCGTACTAGCGTATAAGTATCAATATTACACATACCTGAATGCATTCCGATTCTAAGGAGTAATCTCTCCCCGGGCCTGTGCGGAACAGTCTTCACCCGCACTGCTCGAAGCAGCGCAAGTGACATGCGCGCTATTTCAGCCGCGTGACGATTGCCGTTGCGCATTGGCAGCCCAGACACCACCATGTATGCGTCGCCAATTGTCTCCACCTATAGTCAACACAAGTAAAAAAAATACTTGAGAGGTGTCAAGGGACACCCGGATGGAACGAAGTTCCTTTCGATTAATTAATTTGGCATTGTGTTCAATATTTTCACACTACAATATTAGATCTCCGTAGCCTTGTGGTTTCTACAGTCGTTAAACAGTTAAAGGTCGATGGTTCGAATCCCAGCTCGACAGACTGAATTACAACATGTAGAAATTATTTAAAATAAAATTGAAAATAGAAAATTCAGTCTGTCGAGCTGGGATTCGAACCATCGACCCTTATCGACCTTTATGCAACTGTAGAAACCACAAGGCTACGGAGATCTAAAATTGTACTGTGAAAATATTGAACACAATGCCAAATTCACATTCAAAAAAGTGTCGGTTTCAAAAAAGTGTCGGTTCAATTTTGTCTTAATTTTTTCCGTCTAGCCCCCTTCCGCTCCGCGCGATAAGGAACTACGTTCCAAAACTTTTTTGACAGTTATATCTTATCCATCTACAGTGAGACTGTTAGACATAGGTCTTTTAATAGGCGTTTCTACAGGCCTTATTCTTGTTCCAACTTGTTTGTTATCATCTGACCACATAGTCAAGATCTGTCAAAATAGCATTTTCTGGTGCAAGGTGGCCATTCCTGCACCTTCAAACTCCAACGCTTATCGGTTCATCGAATTGTGTGCTTGCTTCTTCTATTCCCACTTTAGTTCGCGACTCGTAAAGTTGTGGAACTCTAGTTCTTTTAGAGATGTCTTCATTTTAATCAGCAGATTATAGACCCTCGCGATTAAGATGGGCAATACTCCTGAAAGATCAGGATTGAGGCAAAGAACCTTCAAGAGGAGTCAACATTGTCATCGAACTGAACTCGGATTAAGTATTTTAATGGTGTCTTTTCCCTGAAACGGAGCTATTAGAGAGAGCAGTGTGGAGTAGTGTAGCGGAGCGGAGATTCAGTAGAGTACCTAGAGGGGAGTGGAGTAAGTGAGCAGATTGGCAGCAGCGGCAATTTGGCGACTAAACTCTACCAAAGCAAGTCGAAGCGGAGATGTGATATCTCGTGCAATTCTATTGGTTAAAATTTTCTTATCTCTCTCTTTCTTACCATTCCACTTCTTTCCCGTTAACAGGCATAAAGTCTGTAAGTCTGCCGCAAGATTTGAAACAACTATACGAAAGTGAAACTGATTAAAACTTACTTACCTTATAAACATCGAAGTTTTCAATGATCGAATCAAAACTAGTGTACAAGTCGTTGAGTAAGTCCACAACTTCAAGGGGAGTGGACTCAGCCGAGAGCTGGGTGAAGCCAATTATATCGCTGAAGTAAATCGTCACTTGGTCATACGTTTCCGCCATGACCGGTTGTCCCATTATTAGTTGAGAGGCCACGGATCTGATTGGAAATCGGTAAAGTTAGTGTAAAATAGATGGTCGTTGGGGTCCCAAGGTGCTGGAGTGGCGACCCCGCACCGGGAAGCGCAGTGTTGGCAGACCCCCCACCAGGTGGACCGACGACATCAGGCGAGTCGCAGGGAGCCGCTGGATTCAGGCGGCGCAAGACCGAGGCCTGTGGAAGTCCATGCAATAGACCTTTGTCCAGCAGTGGACGTCTATCGGTTGATAAAGAAGAAGAAGAAAGTTATTGTTTGATTTTAGATAGTAAAGTTAGGTAGTATCTAACACCTATTGACACAATTTTAAATAATAATTATAATTATAATAATAATAAACGTTTATTTCAGACGTTTCCATCCATAGTTTATTAGTATGTTAGTAACAATTTTCCCTTAATTACTTAATTACATAATATACCGGGACCTAAAATTCCCGTCATGCGGAACCGAAAACTTTTTATGGGACTACTTTAGTTAACAATTAAGTATACGATTAAATTAAGCTTGGTATGTGTTAAATTAAATAGCCGAAAAAAACGTGTAAAACCGTCATCATGGATATTGGATATTGATTGTTTGCATTGTATTCGATTTGATTCTGGACAGAACAATCTCGTTTACCTACTTACTTAAAGTGTAGGTACGATATGATATGTGTAAAAAATAAGTTAGGTAAGTAAGTACCTAAATATATTTATTTAATAATATATTTTATGTATCGAACCTTCGATCAGAAAAGAACTTACTTAGGCAGTAACTGGTATAATAATTCTTCACATTTCCGTTTCTCTTCCAAATAGTCCGACGTGCGTTCCTCTACGAGAGCCTCTAGATTGTTAGCGTACTGTTCCACTTGCGTCAGCAACATGTCCAGCCGAGTTGATGTTTCACAATCCCTGCAAACAATTGGTTGTCTGTAAAGTCGGTTTACGGACGATAGTTTTACGTGATAACGTCATAAAGACACATTGACGATGACTGGCGGGCGGCGGCGGGTGCTCTCTAGTCACAAGCCAACGCTTGGGCCGATCGTGCCTCTCTATCGCTTGTTCCGCACTCTCGCTTGCACGCTCAGGTTCAGGCGGAACGTGAGACTTTTTCGTGCGTGCAGCCGGTGTTCCTCGATTTATAAGACGTTATTACGTCAAAACTTCAACTTCAAACCGCTTTTGAAGAAGAAAGAAGAAGTTTAGAAGTTGGAACAACTAATCAAAGCACGCGCGCACGCACGCACACACAGGCACACATACATACAAACACACACACACACACACACACACACACACACACACACACACACACATACACATACACACACACACACACGATTAATGTAATGTCAAACACTGATAGTGCGACAAGGACTTATTGACATTCATATTATAACACTTACAGGGGAGCGTGAGAGTGCTAGCAGTAAACACACAACAACAAACGTCGGCGTGTCATACTCGTAAAATGATGTTTCAAAATATCGCAGCTTTAGTTCCGACTTTGGCCAAGTGCCAAAAGAACCTTGTCGCACCGAATTATCCCTCACTTGATGTATGGTTATAGGATAGGACATAAACCAAAATACATCCACAGACTACACTATCACTATAACCATACCATCACTAAAATTACGTCTATAGTCAAATAGACCTCAATTTAGCCCAACGGTTAAAGGTGCGGACTGAAGACTGAAAGGTTAAGGACTGAAGGTCGCAGGTTTGAACCCCACCCGTTGCACTATTGTCGTACCAGCTCCTAGTACAAGTTTACCGCTTATTTGGAGGGAGTACATCCCTTCAACCCATACCCCTAATCAGTTTCGACACGCCTTGTGCCGGAACGCTAAGGGTACGTTTCGGCACACGCAGCCCGTGGCGCGGCGCGTGGTGCGTCGCGTCAACTCAAACATAAATTATGAATAATACGCTTTCCTACTTGGCCATATTATTACGTTTGAATTAACCGCGCGACGCGACGCACCACGCGCCGCGCAACGCGCCGCGTGTGCAGACACTTACCCTAAATCGCTTGGCGACACGTCTTTGACGGTAGAGTGGTAACTAGCTACGGCCAAAACCAGACCAGACCAGAGACAATTCAGAAATTATAAATTCCCAAATTGCCCGCGCCGGGAATCGAACCCGAGACCTCCCAGTTATAAGACCACAGCGCTCACCATTCACCAGGGAGGTCGTCAAAAAGTTGGAAACAAACTTACTTGTTAATCCTATGTATGTTTTCCTTCAGAGCTGAGAAGTCTGGCCGGTCGTCGTCCGGCAGTGTCCAAGGCGGCTCCCCGGTGAGCGACTGGCGCGGCGACACCGACAGCGGGGATGTGCCCCGGTTCCGCATGTCCGCATTACCTGCACACATCTTTCATATTCACTTTCATTTTAAGGGTTCCGTACCCAACTGGTGCCAACGGGACCCTATTACTAAGCTCTTCGCTGTCCGTCTGTCAGCGGGCTGTATCTCGTAAACCGTAATAGGTAGACAGTTGAAATTTTCAGAGTGTGCACTGTGCATTTCTACTATAACAACAAATAGTAAAAATAAAATAAAATTAAAATAAAAAATAAAGATACATGAAAAAGTCTAAATAAAATTTTATTTTTTACCCTGGCATGTGGGGTTTCATTGTCTAGAGCTCATTAAGTGGAGTTCAAATATATTTTTTATTATTTTTTAGCTTCAAAAATGAAGATATGGGGGCCATCAAAGTTGTAACCAAAACAAACGAGCGTTTTTCCCCCAAATGCTAATTTAGTACTATCTAAGAACTAAGATAGGTATCTAAATATGTATCTAAATCAACGGCTTACTACTGAGCACAGCGCTCTCAATACAAATTGGCAGACTTCACACACCTTTGAGAACATTATGAAGAACTCTCAGGCGTGCAGATTTCCATACGAAGTTTTGCTTCAACGTTGATACTTACCTACTTGCTTACACACAACTCTTCAACTCTTCGCACATAACTCTGAAGTAGGTATCAGAGGAACACGGCATCGAACCTGCGACCCCTCGACTGGAGACTGCAGTCCTAACTAGACGTCACTAGATTTAATCCTCGTCCTCGTTGATTAAGTTTTTAAAATATAATATTTTTAAAAGGTCTCTTCAGTTTCTCGAAATTATTTATGGTTAGGTAATATAAAGCACAGAACGTTATATCAAAAGTCTTAAATTTTGGCAGCACCTGTGCTTTCGGGTTTCTTTTTTATTAAGCACTTTTTCATTCAGACGAGCTTATACTTAAGGTTGAATAGACGGGGCTGCCCGCGAAATTCAAATTTAATTTGGTTTTTCGCAATTTGTAAACTAATACAACAAAGTAGGCTTATGGCCTTCTAATTGCGCCATTGGCATTATCATCTTCACAATTTTACATAAAACTCTTTACTTGAAAGTGACCAGTTTAAGAAATTAATCAAAATACTGAGTTGGACGTGAGTTACTCACAAATTAGTCGATATTTTGACTAATTTCTTAAACTGGACACTTTCAAGTAAAGATTTTTATATAAACCTGTGAAGATGATACTTCCATTGGCGCAATTAGAATGCCATAAGCCTACTTTGTCGTATTAGTTTACAAATTGCGAAAAACCAAATTAAATTTGAATTTCGCGGGCAGACCCGTGTAATCCACCTTAACCGAGAATTCTGATGGAGGAGGAACACTTGAGTACCTAGTTCGTCGCTACACGAAGCAGTAAAAAATTTACTTATTTATCACAAGTAAATACCTACTTTGACTTTTGCGTAGCATAAACCCAGTTTGTACAATACACTTACAAAATACAAATACATATTATTATCTGGGACAAAGGTCTCAATGAAAGGTCATAAACTATTCTAAACAAAACAAACATCACGCATGCCACCGAAAAAGACCCGTGTATGAATAGCTAAAGTATGGACGAGTGCTTACAACATTCAAAAGCCTTCCTTCCATTTTGTAATAACTAATGTTCCGCAGGCGAATGGGCGAAATGCTCCGCAG
Source organism: Oeneis ivallda (assembly GCA_029955525.1). Lineage (NCBI taxonomy): Eukaryota > Metazoa > Arthropoda > Insecta > Lepidoptera > Nymphalidae > Oeneis > Oeneis ivallda. The sequence continues at coordinate 11,877,271 of JARPMR010000022.1, forward strand.
GCGTCCCTCATTGTGATAGTCTGTGAATATAAACACAATTTGCTGGAACGTCACGAAATTAATGGAACTTTTTACAATACAATTTTTCGCTGAATAATATTGGGAAAGGACATTGGGAAAACCCGTCCCCACCCATGTAGCACTTTTCTAAAAGAAAAGAAAGAGCATAAAAAATACATCATTTCTTTGTATGGCAGCAAATCTGTGAAGAATTGGGGAAAAATTGTTATTCATCCAAGAAACAAAAATATAATACTTAAATTGTTTTTATCATTAAACAAACTAGCGACCCGCCCCGGCTTCGCACGGGTAGTAGAGCATATTACGCCTATGCTTTTCAAACTACTTGGAATGTTCCATAAGCATTGACTTAGTATTAATAAGTCAATGTCCATAAGTTATATCTTGAACAGCATATTGAACAGGACGTAGGTATAAAAGAAATATATCAAAGCAACAGCGCGGCGCATCCGCGTCGTATTGAAACCGGCGCTTTTATTTTGCGATAACTCTTAAGATATTCATTTCATGCACATTATGATATAATCCTTTATGCCATACTTGTATGTATTGTAATTGTATGGCATAAAGGATCATATCATAATGTGCATGAAATGCTTATGGTAACTAACTTAAGCGGACTTTTTTATAAAGACTTATCCCACCATACCAGCACTATGGTGACCAAATGGTGACCACGTATGCGTGACCATAATTATAGTACTAATACACGCTCGGATTTGGTTCGAGCGGACCACGGATTTGGTTCGCTTCCGAACCATATCTGACCGTCTGTAGAGTAGTCCGGCGGACATAATTATTATTAATTGAGTCCGCCGCGGTCCGCTGGTTCACACAGCGGACTTGGTCTGCTCCGTACCAAATCCGACCGTGTGGACGGTCGGGCCGGACAAACTATGACTAGTCGTGTTCGGAACGCCTCTTCAACCACTCGTGCGCTCATTTTGTGATAATCATGGAGGAAGTGGTAACCGAACGCGAAATTATACAATTGTATAAGGACTTTCCGTGTTTGTGGGATACATCCCATGAACTTTATTGTAACCGGGATGCTCGAAAGCAAGCATATAGCATTTTAAAAGACTGTTACTCAAAATTTGATAAGGACGCCACCATAGAGGATATAAAGAAAAAAATAGAAAACATGAGAGCGGCGTACAGACGAGAAAGAAAAAAGGTTAGTAAAAACCTAACAATAGTTTTATTCTCTGTTTAAGCCAAATCTGTAATTTTTTCATTTTTGTCTGTCTGTCTGTATCTTGGCCGCGCATCACGCCGAAACTACTGAATGAATTCAAACGAAACTTAGCACGCTTTGAGCCCATACTACGAGGTAGGACATAGGATACTTTTTATCCCGAAATTCAGCACGGTTTCCTTGGGAGAGGGGATGAAAGTCAAAATATGTACTTAGTTGTAATTCAGTACCGCGTAGTCCGATTTTATTCATTCCTTTTTTATTAGAAAGGACGTACTTTTTAATGATTTACTCGTCAAAATTTCATGGTCATTGGTATTGTAGCGGTCGCGGCCATCATCTACATAGTTACGTAATAACTTAAGACAGAAGGACCCTTAAGCAGGGACTGAATAAATTAACCGACTTGGTATTATTACATGGATCTCAAAACTTTTTACGGTAGAAGAACTGAGTTACGAGACTTTTCTTCTTGTAGATTCACTGCAAATGTAACTTTTCGCAAATTATTAAACCCCGTTTTTTTTTTAGTTTATAGTTTATAACTTTTGCAATTTTCGCAAGCGGAACTTAATTTTTTTCGAAAATCATCTACATGCTATTCCGAATCGAATGACACCTGGTTAAAAATAACAGCTGGTTAAAAATAAAAGAAATACACATACCTTAACATAATCTCTGAGCGCTTTGTAGATAGCATCACAAGTTTCAGGTATTATTTGGGAGAGTAATTGTGACGATAGACTTGTACTAAACTTCAATTCTCTGAATTCTCTTCCTGATGCAAGATACTTTAACGTGGCAATAAGTCGCTCTTCCGCAGAAACAGCCTTTCTCATAACAGTATCATTTTTTGTGATGAGAGGTTTAACTAAATCTAATAATTCTTCAAAGGTTTCGCGGTTCATTCGCAGATATATTTTAAAATCGTCTTCATCTAAGGTTCTTATTAACTTCATGTGGCTGAATTCGTCGCGTTCTCTTAAATATAATTTCGCCCATTCTCTTCTTTTTTTTTCGCCTTTTACGTGGTGGCTGTAATGTTGCTGCTAGTGTTGCCGCTACCACCATAATTTTTGTGTCTAACGACATGATGACAACTTTATGTTCCTTGATGACACAACGGTGTGCACTTGAAGGCGTACGTTAAGCAACTGTCCGGTCCGATCGTCTGTAGCGAGAACGGATTTGGTACGGCGGATTTGGTCCGCCGTACCAAATCCGAGCATGTATTAGTACTGTTACATTGTTTTTTTATATCTCAAAGGGATTAGGCAGCGTTTCGATGAAAGCTCCCAGACAGACAGACAGATAGACAGACGCGGTGGGGGACTTTGTTTTATAATATCACTATTTTTAGACGTACAATACATGCTTCAATAAATAATAATAACAATCGAGCATGGCGCCAGTCTATACTAAAGCAAAGGTAAGTAAGTGTAAGTGTTTCTGAGACAGAACAATTTTTTTTCGTATGGCCCATGATGCTACACCACCGGAGACAGAGTCCATACATTTCGCATTGTTCTTTTCGAGCGTTAATTAGCACAGTTGAAACAGCGCAAATCAATGCTTGCACAAGTGTGCTGTTGAAGCAATGTTTTCTTTAAATCTTTTTAAAGTTTACTTTATTGTCAGTCGAGATGTAGGTCTATATGTAGTTAAGTACTAGTTTACACATCGACATCGTTGATGAATTTCGAGTCTCAAAACACATAAATATCAATGTAAACTGGAACTAACTACTGTAGGTCTAGTCTAGTGTGAATTTAAAAGCTGTGCGTAAATCTGTCATTTAGTATGGACGGGAAAGGGACGGAGTATTTTTCCATCCCTTTTCCGTCCATACTAATTGACATAATTTTACGCACAGCTAACATAAGGCCTAGCGCAAACATACAACTTTTAGTTGAACAACTATTTAGTTGTGTTTCATAAGTTTATAGGAATGTACTGCGATCATAGAATGTGCGCAAACTATCAACACGATAGTTGCTCGACAAAAAAATCAAAAAGCCGTATCGATTTGCTTTTGATTATAGTTTAGTTGTGTAGAATTCACAGAACTCGACTAAACAGTTTAGTCGATGTAAAAGTTGTATGTATGCGCCTTACCTAACTGCACAGTTAAAGTAAGTTTGAAAAGTCGCACTAGGGTCTCAGATACATATGTAGTCAAATTCGTTAGAGCAGGCGTTCCATTCCGTACACAGATTTGAGATGTTCTGTGATTCCGTAGATAGTCTATGTACCTACACAATAATTAGTACCATTTAGTATTACTATTACATAATTATTCTTTAGCTCAAAACATGGCAATACTTCAGCGTTTTCGCTTGTAGGTATGGCTAAAGGCCTAAAAATACAAAAGGTGCGAGAAAATGTTTGCAAATATCATAAAATCTTTGCAATACAAATTTTGGGATCTTTACAAAACATATTTAGGAAAAAGGGACGATGGACCTTTATCGTGAAAGAAGCGTTTAAGATTTATGATTTAGATAAATCCTCAAATATTTTTATCCTGTACACAATAAAGAGACTCCATAAAAGAAAAGTTGGAAGCCTTTGCAGATAATGGTTAAAGGTATGTTGATATTATGTATAGGTATTCTAGCTTCTGTGAATGAACAAAGACCAAAGACTTCTAAATCATCTTCTTCTCTGTCGTTCAACGCCATGTACCTCCCGCTACCTACGTTAACATTATCTTCACACCTTTTTCTTTGCCCAACTTTACATCTCTTAACATCCCTAGGGTAACATTCAGTCACCACCTAATTAAGTATCTCTCCATTAAATTAATATAACTCCAACAATTAAATAAATACATTGCCGAAATTCAGCAGTAAAATTGAACCGCAAGTTAACGTTTAATTAAATTTAACAGTAATATGTAATTATGATACTCGAATGTTAACACAACAAAATACTTCGTAAGTACTTTAAAATATATTATTAAGCTATTGCATAGCTTTTATCGCGGGCTTTGAACTAGGACAAACAGTTTGAGCGCGGCGACCGAATCAAGAAATTCCGTAACGAAAAAAAACCTAACACCGTCGTTCAGTAAGCGTTCAACATTTTAGAGGTTCTCAAGTAGCTCTATTTGGCGCAGTGGGCGAGCGCCCGCTTTCTTTGTATGATGTCGCAGGTTCGAATCTCACTCGCGAAGTAGTGTTTTTTTTGCATAATTTTTATTATGCAAAAAAAAATATTGCATAAATATTATAATTGCATAAGTTGATAAAAAATGCTATGCAATAGCTTTACCGCGGCAGTCCCCGAGTGCCACTTAATTTTTATATTCTTTTTTTATTTGGGCATTAACTTTATATACATTTTATTATACCTTGCTACCGCCAAAATACATGAAATTTTTCTGAAAGTGTCACTTATCTCTTTGGCAACGTTGCAGTTTATAAAAATATGCATAACATTTTTCATCCGATAAAAGCGGATTTATCTTAGATAGTACCGAGCTCATGGACAGGACACGGTCAAAGCATAAATAATAATACCTTTCGCATATTTTTTTATTTAAGATCGTATATTTAATGAAATAAGAGTGGCATGTACAAGTAATTAAATCCTGCAAGGATGTCCTAGACGTCGAAGCAATCGAAAAAAGAGAAAGGTAAAGATTATGATCTTTACCTTGATTCATAGATTGGTCTCCCAGAGGACATTATCGGGTTGAAATAAGGATGAAACAACAAAACATGAAGTTTTTAAAGCGACGTGTTCCCAAAAAAACTTGGACATCAAAAACTTTCTCATTTTCTCCCTTTTTTCTCCTGAAGAAATAAATCAAAAGTTTTATGTATTTTCCGATAAAAGCGAAAGTGCCCGATCGAGAAAACTTTTATGAGTGATAAATAATTAATAAATATAAATACATAGTAGCATTACATAAGGACGTATTTGACGGCAAATAAAACATTGTTGCCGACATAGGTCAGCGAGTCGCGAAACTGAAGTATAGAAATGGGCGGGGCACATAGTTCGAAGAGCTGTTGTTTGTTGGGGTCCCAAGGTGCTGGAGTGGCGACCCCGCACCGGGAAGCGCAGTGTTGGCGGACCCCTCTCTAGGTGGACCGACCACATCAAACGAGTCGCAGGGAGCCGCTGGACAAGACCGAGACCTGTGGAAGTCCATACAAGAGACCTTTTTTTTTTCGGAAAAATATGTGAACTTTAATATTTCAAAATTTTTTCGATATTTGTTTGCATCACGATGAAACTGAAACTGAAAAAATATAGGCGTCATCGTCGGTGAAAGTTGTTTTTTTGCGTCGACATCTACATGCTAGTAGTGTCATCATGCATTTTTTTTACTCGACATCGAATCTACACCTCTGTGTCATTTGTCCTGCAGTGGACGTCTATCGGTTGACAAAGAAGATAAGAAAACATTGTTGCGAGCTTTTTAGATCCTCCTATATGAATGGGTGAGAGGACAACCTACTTTCGCGATCTTATTTTGAAAACCTTTAATTGTAATCACAAAAGATTCTAAATCATATACTAATACTAGCTGACCCAGCGAACTTCGTACCGCCAACAAAAATATTTAGGGGTTGGGTAACCCTTATCATTTAGGGGGATGAAAAATAGATGCACACAAAACTTCATAAAAATCGGTCCAGCCGTTTCGGAGGAGCTTGGTAACAAATACCGCGACATGAGAAATTTATATATCCTTACTAATATTATAAATGCGAAAGTGTGTTTGTTTGTTGGTTTGTTGTTTTGTCCTTCAATCAAGCCGCAACAGAGCTACGCATGGATGTGATTTCTTGCATGGGTATAGTTGAGGACCTGGAGAGTGACATAGGCTACTTTTTATCCCAGAAAATCAAAGATTTCCCGAGAGACTTTAAAAACTAAATCCACCCGGAGGAAGTCGCGGGCATCAGCTAGTTAAGTATATATTTTTATTAACCTAAGCACCTACACGTTTCCTGACATATCTCGAATGCTCATAACAAAAGTTTCGGTTCCGGCAGGTCTCAATCAAACTCACATCTCACGGGAATTCAAAGACAAACATTATGAATCCCTCGCCACAGAATATATAATAGTACTACGCTACGTACCCTCGCCGAAGAGTTTACTTGGCTCTAGAAACTTAAATCTTTTTAAGGCATATCAGGAAAGTCGTCGAGCTCAACTGCTTGTCGTATAAAACTTTGGTATCTTGTCAAAAGTGAGAGCATTTAAGGCCAGGGGCAAACTTAGTGAAAGATCTCAGAACTAGGTATATGTAAAATTTGCTTCGGCATTTTGTCCGTGCAAATACGCGCTGAGAAAAATTCCTGGACCGCCATACCTTTTTACGTAGTAGTATCCTGTCTTGACAGGATTCTATTACGTTTGTAGCCGGTGGTACTATGTTGATCACGTAGCTAGATTAGAATAGAATAGAAATGTTTTTATTCAAATAAACTTTTTTACAAGGCTTTTTAATCGTCGATGAGTCTACCAATGGTTCGGAATGCCCTTCCTGCCGAGAAGAACCAGCAAGAAACTCGGCAGTTGCTCTTTCCAAAACACGTTTACAATTTATTAGATATTATGCTATGTATGCAGTGTTTCTGAAATGTTTATGATATGTTTATGAAACTTGGTAGGTATTTTGGCTCATGATTAAAAATCGGCCAAGTCCGAGTCGGGCCTCGCTCTTTTAGGGTTCCGTACATATAACCAAATTACTTTGTTTAAAATTAGATACATACCTATTTAGATATCTTAGTTCTTAGATAGTACTAAATTAGCATATTATGGGGAAAAATACTTGTTTGTGTTGGTCACAACTTTGATGACCCCCCATTTCTTCATTTTTGAAGTTAAAAAATTGTAAAAAAATATACCTATTTGAACTCCAATTAATGAGCTCAAGACAATGACACCCGCACCCGCAGAAAGTAACGCAGCGTTAGTAGACTCAGAAGTTAGTAGAATCCAGCTGTATCAGGAAAAAGAGCTCTATCTACGTATCTTACTCTTTTTTTCTATGTGTTTCCTTACTGTTTGTTGTTTAGATCGTATCGATCTAGAAAACGGAAATACGTAGAAAAAAATACCAGCAATATACGTAGAGCTCTTTTTCCTGATGCAGGATTAGTATTAAACATAGTTTTAGCGAAATGTCAAAAAGGCGCCTTTTTCGTTAGCAAGGAAGTATACATACGTTTGAACTTGTCTTCCAAGATGGCCGCGCAGTAGTCACATGCCAACGTACAGTGCGGTCTTCGGGACTCGAGCAGGGGACTGACGGCGCGGCGTGGACTGGGCGAGTCTCCGCCGCCTGGTGGCACCAGTGACATTCTGTTAACAAAAGAAGCATAACCTTTAAGGTGAGCAACCGCGAAACACGTCTTTACTGACGCGCCAGATTTTTTTACCTACCTGCCCCCCCGATTGACTAAAAGTTGCCGATCAAAATCTTATTCATTACATGGCATTAGCGTCAAAGTAAAATAAACCGTAACAGAATTAAATTAGAGCTCAATTTCGTGTATGCATTCTCATACGTTTAGGTATATAAGATACGCTCCATATTAGAATCGGTTGTACTGAATTCGTGACTTTAAATCAATACAGTCAAGGAATATTTTACTTTGACGCTAATGCCATGAAATTAATAAGATTTTGATCGCCAATTTTTAGACAATCGCACCTCTGATGGTAAGTGACGATTAAGTCTAAGATGGTAATGAACTAAGTTGAAAGGGGGTATGGCAGTTTCGGACAGAGCCAGCTGACGCGGCTTAAAACTGATGACGGTCGTCTCGTCTCTTCTCGACCTGAGATTTTGGGAGAGGTCGAGAAGTTCTATGGGCAGTTATATACCACGACACAAAAACCTGTTGAGGATTTGGCCAAAGATCCCAGAGCCAAACTGACCCGACACTATACCGAAGATATCCCGGACGTCAGCCTATACGAGATTAGAATGGCTCTCAAACAGCTCAAGAACAACAAGGCGCCAGGTGATGACGGAATCACTGCGGAACTCCTGAAAGCGGGTGGAAAACCGGTACTTAAGATCTTTCAGCGATTGTTCAATTCCGTCATTCACGAGGGCACAACGCCGGAAGCATGGCACAGGAGCGTGGTGGTCCTGTTCTTCAAAAAGGGTGATAATACCTTGCTGAAGAATTATAGACCCATCTCGCTGCTGAGTCATGTTTACAAGTTGTTCTCGAGTTGTTTGACGACTTCCAGTCTCCCGAACAAGCCGGATTCCGAAAAGGCTTTGGTACCACAGATCATATTCATACGCTGCGGCAGGTTATACAAAAGACGGAAGAGTATAACCGGCCACTTTGCTTAGCGTTTGTGGACTATGAGAAAGCCTTTGATTCGGTGGAAACTTGGGCTGTACTGAGGTCGCTGCAGAGATGCCGGATTGACTACCGGTATATCCAAGTGTTGAAGTGCTTGTACGAAAACGCCACTATGTCTGTACGTATACAGAACCAGACTACGAGACCAATCCACTTGCAGCGTGGAGTGCGACAGGGAGATGTTATCTCCCCGAAGCTATTTACCGCTGCGTTGGAGGACGTCTTTAAGCTTCTGGATTGGAACGGACTTGGCATCAACATTAACGGCGAGTACATCACTCACCTGCGATTTGCCGATGACATAGTAGTCATGGCAGATACTCTGAGAGATCTCAATACAATGCTCAATGATCTCAGCAGGGTTTCTCAACAGGTGGGCCTGAAAATGAACATGAGCAAGACGAAAATCATGTCCAATGCTCATGCTCCGCTCCACCCAGTAATCGTTGAGACCTCTGCGCTTGAAATTGTAGACGACTATATATACCTGGGACATACAGTCCAGCTAGGTACGTAGGTCCAATTTCGAGAAAGAGATTAACCGCCGAATCCAACTCGGCTGGGCAGCTTTCGGGAAGCTCCGAGATGTCTTCTCGTCCAAAATCCCTCAGTGCCTGAAGACTCAAGTCTTCGAACAGTGCGTGTTGCCAGTGATGACTTACGGATCCGAGACATGGTCGCTAACTATGGGCCTCATAAGAAGGCTCAGGGTCACCCAGCGAGCGATGGAGAGAGCTATGCTCGGTATATCCCTGCGAGATCAAATCAGAAATGAGGAGATTCGTAGGAGAATTTAGAGAATAGAGAATTAGTAGGACATAGCTCAGCGTGTCGCGAAACTGAAGTGGAAATGGGCGGGGCACATAGTTCGAAGAGCTGATGGTCGTTGGGGTCCTAAGGTGTTGGAGTGGCGACCCCGCACCGGGAAACGCAGTGTTGGCAGGCCCCCCACCAGATGGACCGACGACATCAAACGAGTCGCAGGAAGCCGCTGGATTCAAGCGGCGCAAGACCGAAGCCTGTGGAAGTCCATGCAGGAGACCTTTGTCCAGCAGTGTACAAAGGTCTCCTGCATGGTCCTGCATGGATGTTATAGGTTGATAGAAGAAGAAGAAGATGGCAGTTTCAATTGACTCCATACACCTAATCGGTTTCTACATGCAGTCGTGCGGGAACGCGGAGTTGCTTGGCGGCACGTCTTTAACGTTGGGTGGTATAGGATAATTACGAGTATGGTGGTCTGCTGTCTATCAAACGGCAACAAAATTTTGATATTAGCGACTGTTACATCGACGACAATGACCTCAAATATGCTCCCCACAGATTAATGATTATGTACTATACCAGATAATGCTCCCGACTATGGAATTAAGAATCACGACGTAGTTTTCCTACTTCCATGCTCCCGACACATTCTCTTCTTACAACTCAAATGACAGATGCGACTTTCCTCCATCAAGTGGAAAACCTGTGGCCACAGAGCCCACATAACTATGTATTAAAAAACACGAGTTACTCGTATTATTGTTGAGCCTTTTTACAAGCTGTTATTTAACTTGCAATGTATGTATGTATGTTTGTGTCAAATCTTGCAAGATGAATAATTATAGAACCAATTCCCGGTTTCCAATTGAGCTCAAATTTTGCATGCATGTGTAAATCGGATGACAATGCAATATTATTGTAACATGGAGCTGATTTGATGATGAAGCTGGAAAATGGCTGTCGGAACTCTGCAATAAAATGATTTGGACTCGTGTGATTCGTCTTGACAAGTACTCTGGTCCTAGATGGTATTCAGGTTCTGATGAAGCCGGAAGGTGGTTTTGGCAACTTTGTTATAAAACGACGTAACCCCATCAAGTTTGGGCTCGTTTGATTGATCTCGACAAGTACTCTGGTCCTATAAGATATCCAGGGTGTGATGATGTACTACTAAAAGCTTGTATTTTTTTTTAATTTACACTTGTTTGTACACCCCAACATCTTGAAAAGCAAAAATCATGGTTCTTTGTCAATTGCTGATGTAAAACTTGCGCCTAAGTCTAGAAGAAAGGCGCCGGTGCGAACCAAAAGCGTTAACAAAAGCTTGTGTAATTTGTTTCCAAAGTGTTCTCTCGTAAAATTTACGACGGTGTTTCACGTAAACCACACACAAACACTTATAATATTATATTCGCAGACTATATTGTATAGTAGTATCTACTATGTTTGTTATTTTTGTACTTATATTTTATGATTTGCTGTTGTGATGAAAGTGCCTGTTTGTTTATTGCACCAGCTGCCTCGGCTCAATGACCTGAGTTTTCGACTCAACGCAATGTATGTCGCCACATCATCGTGTGTCATCATCATGTTTTGTGTTACCATATCGACGTACACCCTACAAAGATGAAGATATTTTGGGTCAAGTGTGAACGAGCTATAAATCTATCTTTCTGTTCATAATATCATTACCATCAGCTTTAAAAAAAGGAACCCTGTATTTTCGTGATAAAAAGACGCCTAAGTTTCTCTCCAACTCCTCAACTATCATCAGCTTTATTAGCAACCCATCAACGGCTCACTACTGAGCGCAGCTCTCCTCTCAGAGAAGGGTTATAGGCCATAGTCCACCACGATGGCCCAATGCGAATTGGCGGACTTCACACACCTTCGAGAACATTATAGAGAACTCTCAGATGTGCAGGTTTTCTCACGATGTTTTCCTTCACCGTTGAAGCAAGTGATAACGCACATGACTCCGAAAAGTCAGAGATGCGTACCCGGGATCGAACCTGCGACCCCTCGAATAGAGACCACAGTCCTAACTACTATAGGCTATCACTGCTTAACTCAACTACAACCATCTACCTCCTCAATCCTCAACTATACCCATGCAAAAATCACGTCGATCCGTTGCTGCGAGTGTGTCTCATTTTACTCTGTCTTTCATTCATGCAATAAAGTTCATAAGATACCTATTACCTATATTTTACTAAAATATATTTTGGCCTCAATGTAGCCTATATTCTTGGCACCATTCTACGTGGGCATCGTTTTAAAACGGCTATACGTTTTACTGAATCAATTTCAAAAATTGTTTTCGTAAATTTACCAGTTTGAGAATTAGAGCTTAAAACCGTTGGAGCTTATAAAGCGCCAGATTTAAGCCTTGATAAACACCTCGCAGGCTTTCCGTAACATTAAATCATAATAAAACAACGTTTTATAGACTGAAACCGTCTCAAATAAACGGAACGCTCTGAAATGTAGGCTTTGTACGGTGTTAAACAGGGATTTAGTCCAGTAGGTACACTAATTTGGGCGTTTTTAGGGTTCCGTAGGAAACAAGGAAACCTTATAGTTTCGCCATGTCCGTCCGTCCGTCTGTCTGTCCGTCCGTCTGTCCGCGGTTTAACTAAGAGACTATTGGTACAAGAAAACTGTAAAGTGGTGAAATAAAATTGTTTAAAATAATTTTTTTTAGGGTACCTCCCCTACATATAAAGTGGGGATGATTTTATAGGTCTTAAAATAAAATAAAATAAAAGCACTATCCTAGGTCAGCAATATTTGTGACTTGCAACTACGGAACCCTACACTGCGCGTGGCCCGACACGCACTTGGCCGGTTTTACATTAATATTGGCTGAACGTCCAACCATGGGACGCTTTTCATTGGGCAAACCAATGAAAAGCGCCCGAGAATGGGCAAGTCCAAAATTAATAAATAAAAATATAAGTAAAATGAAACACACAGAGCAAAAATATTAAATTATCTCTAAATAAAAATAAAAAGTTCTTCAAGCTACCAAGTCAAGGTACATGATAATTTGACATCATACTACGTGGCAATCATTGCATGCTAAAATACTGGAGTAGAAAATTTTTAGACAGATTTAATAAATTTTTGCACGGATGGGCACAGTCTAATCAACTAGATGCCCTGATATTCCTTGCTTACAATAAGGCAGTTATACTTATGCCTAGTAGAGATAATTGGGTAGTCGGAGAAAGATAGATTGAATCAGTTCATACTATCAATAAAATAAATGCTAAAATGCGTCTGTATGTCCGTTTGAATTTTTTTTAGAGTCCGTTCGAGTTTAATTTTAAAGACAAAACTTCTTTGTATATTTTCTTCAACATGACAAGCTTTCTTCCTTTGACTACGAAACAATCGTATTTCACTCGATAGAATCTAACTTTGTGCCCTAGAAGGTCTTTTATCTTTATAGAGCCAATTACCTACAACAAAGTCTGAATACGAAGCGAGCGGAAGTCGCTTCCTAAACCCAATTGTCAGAGGAACAGAGAAATTCAACGAATAAAGGCCTTTTTATTGTATTAGGATATATACGTATTTTTCACTTGTATTATACCAACATCTTCACCCACGCGTAATATAATCTGAAATTAAATGTAAGCACCTACGATTCCGGGAAAAAGACATTTTAAATCAGTATAAACTGTATTCAGTAACTGTAGTAACTGTAAGTTCAGCAGTTACAAAATAGGATGAAAACAAGCTAAAACTTAGGAAAAATTAAACCGACTTCAATATACCGTGTCCATAACTTGAAAACTACAAAACTGATTTTGATGAAACCTTTACTGTTCCCTGAGTTGAAGTAAATGTAATAAAAAACAGTGATCACAATTCGATTAATAGTTTCGGAGAAATGCGTGGACATACATACATACATACATACGTGTCGAATTGATAACCTCCTTTTTTTTGAAGTCGCTTAAAAACAGTGTGTTAGTGTGCGTGTCAGATCTCAGAAGGTATAAGAGGGTACAGTCAAAATAATTAAAGTCGAACGAATCACCCACTCATAAATCATAACGTTACATACATACATATTTATTACTTTGAGTATTATTAATACTCAAAGTACAGGCACATCTAAGCTGACTTTCATAGAGATTATAAAGAAGAACTGTTTCGTTGATTTAAATCAAAAAGAAAACTTACACATACGTTGGTTAGTGTACCTAAACCCTCCGGTCATCAGTATTTCTATTTATGAAGGGATGAAAGTAATTCCTTAGAATAAAATCTAACATCCTCGCCCTATGACCCTAACTTTACGTGTAGTGAAAAATGTAGGTGTGCTTATTGCAATGCCCATGCCCCAGTATACCGAAGAAATAAAAAACTAACAAAAACTCTGAACAAAACTCTGCCATTTGCAAAGAAGATTTTATTTGTTCAAACATTGCAAGCAGCTATAAATTTGTAATTTGCAACGGAAACAATTTTTCCTGTTGCTGAAAGCTAGCTTTCTGAATTTTGTTGCACAAAATATTATACTTGTTACAATACAGATTATTATTCTTCTTTCTTGCTTCATCCTGGGAATTGATTCCGCATGGGTATTTGACTGTTGTCAAAATATTGATATTATTCACACTATCACATCACATCACATCACATCACACTATCACATCACACTAATATTATAAAGGCGAAAGTTTGTGTGTGTGTGTGTGCGCGTATGTTTGTTACTCTTTCACGCAAAAACTACTGAACGAATTTGGCTGAAATTTGGAATGGAGATAGATTATACCCTGGAATAACACATAAGCTACATTTTATCCCGGAAAATTAAAGAGTTTCCCCGGAAATCTGAACACCTTAATCCACGCGGACGAAGTCGCGGGCATCATCTAGTTAATTATAATAGAAAATGTAACATGCAAGAATAACATTTCTGCGTAAACAGAAAATAAATCGGTCAAAAAACAAATAAGTTTTAAGCTGTTTTACTGCGACTATATTATTAACTGACTCTTTTAAAACGAAATTTTCTATGAAGATAATTCAAAATTTTTTTGTTCGCCATAATATACAGGGGTGGTTTAAAAACCAAAAAAAAATTAGAAGAACATCTGAAAAATCTTATAAATCAAAATGGGTAATTTTATATAGGAATCGTCACTTCGGATTATTAGGTAGGTATACGGCGGGAGCGAAGCCCCCGGGTAAAAGCTAGTACGAAATCCAAATACAGCATTGCAAAACGGACGCATTTAGTCCGCATTAAATTTTGTACGTGGCGTTGCATAATACATAATAGTTATGCTGCATAATGCATGCCCATTGCCCATACCTTACAGATTTTGTTAAAAGCTATTCGAGTAGGCTAACCCATAAACTAACCTAATTTATCACAGATTGCATTAAGAATAATAGGCCTACTCGACAGAAAAATTGCGTTTAAAAAATAGAGCTTCGTATTTCGTTAAAAATAAAAATGTCAAAGAAATTGGCATAAGACACGTACCAAACAGTTAACCTTCAATTTACTAAGATCACTATCGATCTTACGGTAGTAAATCTAATACGTCTATGCTATCGATCGAAGAAAATAGATTGAAAGGGGCATTTATTAATAATAACAGCTCGCTTGAATACCTAATGCGCACTTACCGACCTAAAAGTACAATGATAAGGACCGGTTGTATCAACATACATAATTTAGTCGGAAACGTAACTTTTAAACATGGCACTAACGATCGATTAGTGAAACATAGCATTGATTTAGCATCTGTAAGGGCTAACAGTTATTAAGAAAGAGATTTTGGTTGAGCATTTTCTTGTGTCATTGGTTATCGTTTTATCTTGGTTTATCACTTACTAATAAATAATATTATGTTATTTAATATTCATAATATTTGAATCAAGTTCAATATACTTTCCATTTTTTGTTTTTGTTTTTTTGAATATCAAAAATAAGACACAATAAGAAAGCCGTTTAAAAGGAGACTTAAAAATGGAAAAGCTGTTTATTTGTAAATCAATTAACGCTAGTAACTTAACCGTTAAAATTCGCGTAGAGCTGTTGAACGTATGTTACGCTTACGACGTAAGCCATCGGTTTGAATCAACCGGCCAAAATGATGCAACATGGGCCGATTATAATTTTGAATAGGTATAGATTGTGTAGTAGAGTGGTAGTTTGACTGAAATATAAAATGCTATGTAGTTTTATTTTGGTTTAAGAACAAGTAAGCGCATAAACACACAGGCGCGGATAACGGCTTTATTTATGGTACTTAGAGAAGAGATATAAGGAGGTATAAAGAGATATATTATAAACCGTTATTTATAAGTTAGAAGGTTGTACATGAAAAACCAGCCATCAACCTCTGAAACCGGTTAATGACATCTCACACTAGTTGACCAAAAGTCCAAAACTACAGTACCAGTACAGCCAGCGTTGGAAGATCACTAGGTGAACGGACGCTACCGTGGCTGCCACTGGATACATGTGACCCAAGATCGTGTTTCTGTGGCGATCCTTTCAAGAGACCAATTTCCAGCAGTAGAAGTCTATCCGTTTGAGCCAACGACAATAGCGGATGTTTCTTTGAAATCAAGTCGCTTGTATTATTTGAATTTTGCATGGCTTCTTTGAGCTTCCTTCAATTTGTACAGCATGAATCGTGATTAGTTTTTTCATTCCTCTCAAACGAGAATTTTATGTTCATTTCCTTGTATTTTTGTGTTATATTTCGTCGAGAAAACGTTGTCGCGACATTATTAGATGTGTCTGGAGTCTTCCAAATTCCAATACATAGTAAGAATATAAAAAAGTATAGATATGTTCGGGGGCTTAGCGAACCTTTCAACCAAGTACTGCGGACAGAAAAGCGAAAAGTCGATGGTTCAATCATTACCTGTTATATTTTTGGCGTATCCATCCACTCCTGGACCTAACATAATAAGCTTTAGGTAGGTACGCTTATTTAGAGTAGACAGGAAAAATTAGGTAAGTTACGCTTAGCACGTATAATATTCTTTAAAAAAAAAGAAAAAAAACTATTTTATAACCTTTGATTTTCTCTTATACCGGGAGCCGGTAACACTAAAATTCCCGTTATGCGGAATCGAAAACTCTTTATGGGAATTATTTCTTCTTCTTCTTCTTTATCAACCGATAGACGTCCACTGCTGGACAAAGGCCTCTTGCATGGACTTTCACAGGCCTCAGTCTTGCGCCGCCTGAATCCAGCGGCTGTATATATATATTATGTATTATAGATAGTATTTACTGTATTGTAAATCTGTTTTGAAAAGAGCAACCGCCGAGTTTCTTGCTGGTTCTTCTCGGCAGGAAAGGCATTCCGAACCAGTGGTAGATTCATTGACTATTCAAAAGCACTTGTAAAAGTTTATTTGAATAAAAAATATTTCTATTCTATTCTATTCTATTCTATTCTATTCTGTATATTATTATGTACTATATAGTGTATTTAAACAACAAATACTGAAAACACGAATTTATAATGTGGTTTGTAAGTTGTGACCAAAACAAACGAGAATTTTTTCCCCATATGCTAATTTAGTTCCTACTTTCTAAGAACTGAAATATCTAAATATGTATCTAGTTTAAAAAATGATTTGGTCAAATGTATGGAACCCTAAAAGAGCGAGGTCTGACTCGCACTTGGCCGATTTTTTCGGCTATTTAAATGAACGCATACCAAGCTTAATAATTAATTACTAATTCCCATAAAGAGGTTTCGATTCCGCATAACGGGAATTTCAGTGTTACCGGCTCCCCGACCATCCCTGCGTCGTATTCCTTTGGGTCGTTACCCTTTTTCACTTCACTCAGATCACACAGATCTTTCCGCGTACCTACAGATTTTTATTACCTATGGTAAAAGTATATATTTTTATCATTTATTCATATAAGCAGTGATTCACACTCCACAGTTCACAACACATGCCAAGGCTTCGTTGCTACCTCCCACGCTCTTTATTCACTGTAGGCGTTAAGAAAAACCTTTCACATTTACTCGTTTGCTGTAGGAATAATACATTATACCTATTATTATTATTATAGGTCAAAAAAGCTACTAAATGATCCTCTATAATAATAACTATGGCTTGGTGTACACACTTCACATAGACACGTGGGTAAGTAGTTGGAGTCATCATACGAAGGTAAAATATTATTTGCCCGCGGCTTCGCTCAAGTGAAGTTTGATTTTTCATAGCCCTATTTTACTAATAATCCGCTAAGAAAGGATTTTTCAAAAATCATTTCTTAGCGGATGTCTACATACCTAGCCCGAGTCGTCCAGTGATTTGAGATGTGTGTTTATAGATCAGTCAGTCATTCAGTAAGACACATTTTCCTTTTATACTACTCATATTAGGAAATTGCTAGAAGCACGGATTTGCATTATTAGTAGTTTATGCAACTGTCATATAATGAAGTCTCGTTACTATTATGAAACTCGCTGCGCTCGTTTCATAAACTCACACTCGTGTTTTAATACCCGTGTTATATGCAGTTGCATACACTACTTTATCTTCACTAATGCAATTTATCAAACAACAAGAGTAAAAATCGGTCCAATAACAAAGAATTTCAATATGGCGGTGAATTTTTATAATATTGCCAATCATTTCCTCTTATTTGACCCCAGGGAAGCCCAAATATCGATTTTGAACGAAATCGGTCCAATAACAAAGAATTTCAATATGGCGGTCACTTTTTATAATTTTGCCAATCATTTCCTCTTATTTGACCCCAGGGAAGCCCAAATATCGATTTTGAACGAAATCGGTCCAATAACAAAGAATTTCAATATGGCGGTCACTTTTTATAATTTTTCCAATCATTTCCTCTTATTTGACCCCAGGGAAGCCCAAATATCGATTTTGAACGAAATCGGTCCTATAACAAAGAATTTCAATATGGCGGTCACTTTTTATAATTTTGCCAATCATTTCCTCTTATTTGACCCAAGGGAAGCCCAAATATCGATTTTGAACGAAATCGGTCCAATAACAAAGAATTTCAATATGGCGGTGACTTTTTATAATATTGCCAAAAGATCCTACCAAAGAGTTTTGTGTATGTAAGTTTAGTAGTTTCGACGAAGTTTTCACGTATAACCCAACTGTTTTCAAGAGCCAGCATAATATCAAAATTTCATACAACTTGTATGAGGATTTTGACATAAGGCTCGCCAGGTTAATTGGTCGCGTTTTATTGATGTTATAATGAGATTTTACGATATCGATGTGGATATTATACCATCATGTGAAATTGCTTAACTTGAGTGTTTTGTTATCTGCGCTATAACAGTAGTAATTATAAGTCAAGTATTGGAAACATATGTAGAATGTTATAACATTAGTGTAGATAATAGTTATTTATGCAACTGTTGTATAATGTAACACGAATGTAGGTTGATAATAGTATCACATGAGTGTTTTAATACATAATTATCAACAGTTGCATACAAGACTTTATCTACTCCCATAATATGAATCCTCTATAGAGGTTCTGTAAACAGTTAGCTTACTGCTAATATTAAAACAGCCATTCCTAGTACCTAACCTAATTAATATCATCCATTACTGACTATATACAAATAATCTAAGTATTAATGAAAAAATTATTTATTGTAGTAGTAATTAACATTTTGTATAGTGCAATTATTAAAATTCACTTGAATATTACGTTCTTTAATGTTTGAAGGTCCCGATCCCGATGTACTCGGCGGAATATTTTTATCGGTACTGAAACGCGCGTGAATGACAATGTTCTTTTTTTGAAATTCATAGATACCACGCATCGAACAGTAAGAATGTGGCTGTCTGTGGAGTAAACCTTTGCTAAGAAGGGATCTAAAAAAAAAAAGTTTTTTTTTCGACCGAGCGAAGCGAAGGTCTTTGAGTTAACTAGGGCGATTTGCACTTGTCCGTCCTTCCGTCCGTCCGTCCGTCCGTCTGTCAGAGCCTTATAACTTTTGAATTACTGAACGTAATTACTTCAAATTTAGATATAATATGTAAACCGATGGCCTCCAGCCGAAAATGGCTTAAAAAGTTATAAAAATCTTTATTTCAGGGGGGCTCTCATAGAAGCGAATGCGAAGTAAAAAAAAAAATATCGCGTTACATAAAATTGTTACGTATCATTTTAAAGATAATTTTGAACTGAGTACAAAAATATTTTTTTTTTTAATTTTTCCCTTAAAATTGACGAAATGGGGGGCTTTCAAAGTGGCGATTTTATACGCTCGCTTGAAGACGCTCTCTAGAAAAATCCGCTATGGATTTTCAAACTGATTTTATGTTTTTAGGTCACTTATATCCTGTACTTGAACAACAAATACTAAAATTATATGAATATTATAAAGAAACGAGATTATTTAATTTTTAATGGGCGTCAGTAATTCATATAGCATCAACATAGGCTTCACAATAATGCTAATAGATGGCGCAGTCAGTAACTATTCCCATGGAACTACGAGTTAAATTCAATGTTTGATAAATAATTCAATGTTTTCACTAACGTTCCCTAACCTTTACGGGCTACCTATAAGTTAGGTGATTGATGTTTTCTGTCAACTTATTTATCACGATCCTGTACGGGACACCTAAAAGGATATTGGGACGGATGTTAGGACTTAGGATTGTATTTAGGAGCTACCTACGTTAAGAGACTCCTACTTAGGGGATGATTTAGGTATGTTTGGTGAAAACGGGCATAATAATAATGTCAGTTTTGGTTATCATGTATCGATTGAATGAATAATCATGGGATACCGTTACCGCGAGGTCTCAGTTCGGGGCGAACCACTAGTTTAATTCATAGAAACCACGCATCGAACGGTAAGAATGTGGCTGTCCGTGGAGTAAACCTTTGCTCAGAAGGGATTGAAAAAACAAAACAAAGGAGTGTTATTATGAAATTCAGTACAACATTATATCACCCGTTTGGATGACATTATGGTTATTAAGACATTGAGTGTTTTAATGTTGGCAATAAGCTAACTGTTTCAGAATCTTTTTTATAGGATTTAAAGCATGGGAGTAGATAAATAAATAATACAGCGACCTAGTTAGGACAAAAAGAAGCCTATCACCCTCCAACTCTTCAACTAAACAACTACTCAATTCATGCAAAAAATCACGTTGATCCATTGTTGTTGTACCGCGTGATTAAAGGATAAACCAACAAACAAACACACTATCAGAACACTACTAGCATGGTTAACATGTGAAATATTATAAAGGTCATTTTACAAGATTTTACCCCCGAAATACATACGTCACAACGTTTGGAATAACCCGATGCTTTGTTCAAAACGTAGGAGTATGGTGAATATTATAAAAAAACATTTGCTATAGAATTGGTAGGTAAACATTTACCTAGCATCTGAAATATTGACAGCCAACTAAAATGAAAAGCGAAATTTGAATTCACGATTTAAATATTTATAACTCAAAACCACGATTCGTATACTAATCCAATGGGGAATCGTATCGGGGATCTGCGGAAGGGCTGTGTGATTGTTTAAAAACTGGCCAAGTGCGTGTCGGGCCACGCGCAGTGTAGGGTTCCGTATTTGCTTTCAACTACGGAACCCTACACTAAAAGTTAATATAACCTCAAATATTATTGGTGACCTAGGATGGTGCTATTATTTTATTTATGAATATTGAATACATTTTGAGTTCTATGGTTTAAATACTATAATATATTACAAAATATGCAACTTATACAACGTGTAATACCTAACTTAGGAAAAACAGATATAACTCTTTAACTAATGAACCCTACTTAGCCGTGATAGTTTTTCTTTAAAATTCATTATAATTATATACTATTGCTGTGAATTTTTTCTTGTATTCTTTATACAACCATTTAGCTGGCAGACGGGGGGGGACACTTGACTCTAAAGCTAAACCGCGGACGGACAGACGGACTGACATGGCGAAACTATAAGGGTTCCTTTTTTACTACGGAACCCTAAAAAGGATAGAATAGAATAGAATAGAAATGTTTATTATTCAAATAAACTTTTTACAAGTGCTTTTGAATCGTCGATGAGTCTACCTACCACTGGTTCTGAATGCCGTTCCTGCTGAGAAAAACCAGCAAGAAACTCGGCGGTGTTCAAAACAGGTTTACAATTCAATAGATACTATGCTATGTATGCAGTGTTTCCACAATGAGTTCCACAAAAGCATACCTAATTATAATTCAACACATGTTAAGACGGGCAGACAGAAAGAAGCCCCATTCCCGCTGGTGGAACCCGTTCACGAGCATGACGCATGATCCAGCCATTGCTTCGCTCAACCATATTTGAGGGAACGTAACAACCCGCATCACACGACACCACCACAGAAATATGTTATTAAAGAAAGCGTGACATACTTAGGCTACCCACGTTAAGGCTTCGATAGCTACCATTGCTACAGTATGATGATCGCAATCATCTCTGATTGGCTGGTACTCTCTCGCTATTGATTAATATGTATTGACGCAACAAGAGCCGTATAAATTCAGCCAATCAAAAGTGATCGCGGTCGTCTTATTATAGTAGCAATCATTTTTAGACAATTCCAGACCTCGATTCAAAGTTCGCTTTCCTGAAAGTTACACGGGTGAGTAAGACACAGTATAGAATAGAATAGAAAAGTATTTTATTCTAAGAAACTTTTATAAAGTACTTTTGAATCTTTGAGTATTAATGAATAGTCAAGTAAATCTACACGCACTGGTTTGGAATGCAGTTCCAATGATGCTTTCGCGTATTATTAATTATTATTTACAAAGATTCTACATTTTTGTGATTCCTTCCCTGCATACTGACGGGTCGGCTCGGGAAAATATTTATGAATAAAAAAATCCTCTTTACGTCTCTTTAAATTGCGTTTTTAATGAATAAGTTCAACAATAACAAGAAGAAAAAAATATGTGAGCCGTCACGGGACGCCTGGCAGATGTGAAACATCGACATTATTTTGTAAAAGTAATATGCAGAAAAGAACAGATTGTGATAGGAACTAAATATGTCACTAAGTATACATATAACATCGCATGCTGTGGCGACGCGTCGCCACGGCATGCGTTGCCACGCCAGAAATCTGTTTTACGTGCGGCTATAGATGTTTCACATCAAAAAGTTTAAAAACTCGAAATTGGATATAACGAGGCATAATGATTATTTTCGTATAAAATGTAGCCTATGTCAATCGAATCATAATAACGAATCGATTGATACCTCATTTATCAAAATCGACTCAGCAGTACACATAAACACATACATATAACCTTCCTCTTGGCTTTACCGTAGTTACTGTTGGGTAACGTCCCACTGCTGAAATTGTTGGCAGCGACTCGCAAGCTTACCTACATAACGCCTACATAGCGTCGATTTCAAACCGTAAACATCGCTAAAAGTTTTTTGCGTTTTCTTTTAGATTTTAAGCGTCAGAATCCCGATAAGCTCACGTTTTATCCATCGCCACTCGTGGTCTAGACTTTAGACAAACGGATCTGGGAATAAAAATAAACAACACTGTATCTCCCTTTGTTCCGCAGGAATTTAAACGGTAGCATTCAACTGAAATGAAAACTATTTAAGACTTTAGTCGTATCGTGGTATTGTACTTCGAAAAAGTTTTACTTCTTTTGTTTTTAAGTCTTAATAATAAAGTTTGAAAGGTGAATCCCACTATATAACTTTTAAAATACCACAAAGATTTTTTGGGAACTTACATAATTGAATTTAATATTAAATTCTTTATTAAACTTAATTTAGTCTTCCGTAAGCTCAATTAAATTTAGATTTTCATAAAATTTAGTTTTACTTTAATTTAGAAAGTAGGTAGTAGGTAGGTTAGGTAGTAGTAGTTACACTTTCAACAATATCATTGATTTTGCGAAAATATTGGGGTGACACATTTGAAATTGGAATTGCTGCCCAGTGTCACACTAAACTATAAACAAAACAAAAGAATGACCCGCGCAATGCAATTCGACACATGTCCTGTCAAGCAAAGCGTCAAGTGGCTTCAACTATCGTTTCAAGGTTATGCGCATGGACACCGATTGAGTAAGAAAGTTAAGATCCGAATCCGTATCCGCGGATCTTGACACCAAATATTCATATTCGGATCCGTATCCGCGGACATACGGCGGATCCGGCACATCACTATTAGATACTCATAACTGTTTACAGCGTCAATCAAGTAGGTCCAAAAAATATGACAGCAGCCTGTCCTGTGTTAATCATCTGTAATCATCTGTATTAATCTGTGTTAATCATAGATTAAAGTTCGGCCGTTCAGAGAATGCGTTCCTGACACCTATCAGAACAATATTGTTTACCAAGTTATTTGACACTCAGTTTGGCACAAAATTATAACATTAATTGATTATTGATATAATAATGTTGTTTTAATGCTCATCAATTGTTAAAACGGTAAACAACCAGCAATAATATTTTTTAGTTCCGTACTCCGTACTTTCCGGCTTGGTTGTTTTTTTATTTCCTCGACTTGATAATTGAGTGCTCTGGGAACTGTGTGTGATACATGCCAATTAACTTATTATACATAATATAATAGGTAAAGCATAAGCTAATCAAGGGCTAAGCAATACTTAATTTTTTAGGGTTCCGTAGTAAACAAGGAACCCTTATAGTTTCGCCATGTCCGTCCGTCTGTCTGTCTGTCTGTCCGCGGTTTAGCTCAGAGACTATTGGTACTAGAAACCTGTAATTTGACAAGGGTATAAATATCAATCACGCCGACAAAGTCGTGAAATAAAATTGTGAAAAATAATTTTTTTTAGGGTACCTCCCCTGCATGTAAAGTGGGGATGAATTTTTTTTCTCGTCTATCCCATAGTGTGGGGTGTCGTTGAATAGGTCTTTCAAAAATATTGTGGGGGTGGGAACATCAATTTTCAATTCAGGGATCCCTTTGTGAAATATGATATTTTAAAGTGCTAAATTTTTTTAGAGTCAAGTGTCCCCCCCTTCTGCCAGCTAAGTGGTTGTATATAGGATACAAGAAAAAATTCACAGCAGTAGTATATATAGTGAATTTTAAAGGAAAACTATCACGGCTAAGTAGGGTTCATTAGTTTAGGAGTTATATCTGTTTTTTCTAAGTTAGGTATTACACGTAGGATAAGTTGCATATTTTGTAGAATATTACAGTATTTAAACCATGGAACTCAAAATTTATTCAATATTCATAAATAAAACAAAAGCGCTATCCTAGGTCAGCAATAATATTTGAGACTTTCAACTACGGAACCCTACACTGCGCGTGGCCCGTCACGCACTTGGCCGGTTTTTAAGTCTGATTTGTAAACCTTGCCATTCCATGCACAATTTATATATTTTATGCATATTGACAGAAAAATTAGGTCAGAATAATATTAATGTATTATTATGACCTAACTTTTCTGTATTAATATTATACAGTATATTAATACTTACTAGGTTGTTTATGCACACAACCACGCTCATGATCATTCCGCGTCAACCTTTGTCAATTGATATTTTTAAAAATATGGACTGAGCAAGCACAAATAGAGAGAAATACGGTACCCTAAAAATTACCATTTATATTTTACATGATAAGATTTTAGACATCGATGAAGTTTTAGATTTCATTCTAGAAGTAATTTGGTGTTCATTAAATATTTCGATTATAGTTTGTATTACAAATAATTTAATTGTTTTTTAGGTTTAAATTACGTCTTTCAATTTTATTTTTAGAGCAGAATATCGATCATTTTTCACAAATATTTTCATTTTCCACTTCAGTTATTTTTTGCCTAGCTTTATGTGCACGCAAAGGTATTGCGGATTATGTAAATAACGAACTTGTTTAAGAATGCTATCTTGAATCTAAAAATGCTTTTCTAGCTTTCTTGAACATGATGAATAATTTATGCCGCAGCGCCTTGTACGGCTCAATTTTTCAATAAAATTTAACTTTAAGGTTTTTTTCAATAAGAAAAATTGCTTCAAAGCACACTATTTTGTGAATGTTTCTTATTATCTGTAGCTTTGATAGCCTAGTGGTTAGATGTCCGCGTCATCCTTCTTTACGAGGGTATGGGTTTTGATCCCAGTTCTAAGTCAGAATTAAGTACACTTGCTTTAACGGTGAAAGAAAACATCGTGAGGAAACCTACGCCTGAGAGTTCTCTATAATATTCTGAAAGGTGCAACGGTAAGTTCATACGGCATATACCGTACGTTTTTTATAGGATTTTTATTTAAAACATAGTGGCATAAGCCATAGAGCTGTTCACGCGTCGTTAACATTGCAAAAAAAATGTGCAGTACAATGCCGTTTGAACGAAATCTAAGAAGCGTGGTTGACTATAGCCTACACAATCCTTCTTAGAGAGGAGACCCGTGCCTTGTAGTGGACTGGCTGTGAGTTAAGAATTATCTCAATCATCATCATCATCATTAGATGAAATTAATTCGGCTTTTGCGTATAAATGCTTATTTTTTTCTTTCGCAACGAAACCATCGATATTTATGTACTCTGAAATATCCACATAATATTATTTATTGTACTAGAAATACCACCTACAACATACAAAAGAAAGATAGGCAAATTCAAGATCACTTCCTCACAAAATACTAAATTCCTCAGTAGCCTCATATTTCAAAGAATCACATAAAATATTTCTTTTTCTTTGAAATGGATGGAATGGTGGATCCATTCTACTTGAGAGTCGAAGCACTAAAGAATTTTTACTCGAGTGAAAATTTCATCTCGACCGCATTCCAACGAAGAAAAGGAGATACAGGAAAAGTGTTATATTTTATTTTGGTCTGACAAATCCCTTTGACTTGGCTTCGCACAGGCAATACCTTAAAGTCATTTCAACAATACTTTTCACTTAGTCGTATAGTCTACCAAAGCAATTAAAACTTTTGATTAAGTATATTTTTTCTAACTCGCGATTGCCACAGTCTTGTGTTTTATTATTACCCGGCTAAGGCAAAGTCAAAAAGAAAGGTCATGATTTTAGCATTCTATGTATTTATTTTTTGTTTATGTATGTTCCACCATAGCGCCTAAACTACTGAGTCAAAAAAAATTAGGTGTCAATCGATTCATTATTATCGTTATATCACCATAATAAAATAATAAAATCTGGCCTATGCATGGGCCAGATTTTATACGAACAATCTTAATATGTTTTTTTTTTTTTTTTATACAGGGTGTCCCCTTTCATAGAAAGGGTCCTTTTTAGCTATTCCTATTATAAACATTTTTAAAATTCTTTTTAAAATTTTTTAATATGTTAGAGCTCCCTATAAAAAGGAAAGCTTTACATTATAGAATCATTTTGTAGTCCTTTTGTCAGCGCTCTAAGCAGAGCTAAGTTATTCAAGTGTCTTTAGCTTAGAAGCGGCTTGAAGCATAATAGAGTAGGTACGTCAAGTTGAAAATATCGCGTGCTAAAATCGCCACCTATAGTTGCAGTAAAAAGATGCCTAGTTTATCGCAATAAAGCGGTGCTACTTTAAAAAAATGTAGACGGAAACCCCGCTGCATAGATTTTAATAGTTTAAAATAAAAAAATATTTTTAAAAAACCGACTTCAAACGCCCGCGCCGCTACAAAGTATATAATTTATTGTTGATATTTTAAAAGCCGCTTAACCGATTTTGATAAAATTTAAGTTGGACCATTTGGGAAGTATTATACCATTTATAACAAAAAAAGAATTTTCCAAATCGGTTCAGGCCTCTTCAAGTAGTCGGTGAACATACATAAAAAAAATAAAAAAATTTGTGTGTGTCAGCTCCGACGCACGACTGGTGTTTACTTTATACTTCAATAGTATATTTAATATCAAATACGGCCATCTATTGTAAATAGCTCGAACTATTATGTTAGCAGTGCTGTTATCGCAGGGTTTTAGGGCGTACAACAGAGTTGCTATTCGAAATAGTTTACACATAAGCCGAAAGATGGCGCTGATCTACATGTGAACGAAAACCAACCTTATTTACTCAACGTTAGGGTAGAAATTTGCATCGTTGTGAAAAACGTAACGCGGGCATTCGACAACTCAAGCGAAAACCAACCTTATTTACTCAAAGTTAGGGTAGAAATTTCAACGTTGTGAAAAACGTAACGAGGTCATTGATAAATGGATTTTACTGCTCGGATTTTTCTCATACCGGGCGCCTAAAATCGATTCTTAAGGAGTAAACTCCAAAAAAAAAAACGATTCCGATGAATTGAGAAACTCCTCCTTTTTTGAAGTAGATTAAAAAAGAGAAAAGTTTAAAAAAGTATAACCCGCCTACTGATAATTAGATGTAACAACCCGGGCCATAATAGCGTGTTGTAGCCTTAGAATATTCATACTTATTAATGTAAGCTTCTTGATAACGAATCGATTGACACATCATTCATAAAAATCGACTGATTAGTTAAGGCGCTATGGTGGAACAAGGTACGTAAATAGAAACCTACATACATTGATTGCTAAAATCATAACCCTTCCTTTGGGCTTTGCCATATTATCTAAACGGGTAAAATATGCGGACTCCCACTCCGTGTGCATAAGCTGAAATAGGATTTAAATAAAAAAAACACACATTCTCTCTTTTGCCATTTAATGCGACTCCATATACCTAAAAATTTCTCTTTGAAAATCAGTTTTAATTTCCTCTAAATAAAACCTGCAAAAGAGCGAACCTCTTGGCAGAAATTAAAACGAGGTGAAATAGTTATTTGTTATACAAGAGTGCAAAGTTGCTTTTTAACCGCGTGCTCAGTTTTGATGACCGAGCAAGCGAAGGATTCTAAAATTGAATCACGAGCGCAGCGAGTGATTCAAAACTTAGAATCCTGAGCGTTAGCGAGGGAATCAAAAGAGCACGAGGTGAAAAATCTTTGCACTCGAGTGCAACACGTAATTTTTCATCTCCCCATTCAAACAATATGACGTGAAAAGAAAATGGCGCGCGCAAAGCAAATTAAAAAAAAGTACACCAAGAAGGTTCCAAGTCTGAGTTTTTAACAAATTAAAAAAGGTTGTATGATAAATTCGGCACCATGGAGGTAGAAGTAAATAGGTTTAATGATGTTTTGAATTCACAAACATAGTGCACACGATGTTCTAAATTCAATTTACTTTATCCTCTAGAGGATAAAAACGGCTTTTACACTCCGATATCGAAGAGCAAAAATACTCTTTCCGAGATGGGGAGATGAAAAGTAATTTACTTAGTCAACATCTTTAAAAGTGGTAACGCTCCCGATTGCAATTAGGGCATTTGCTTTTTTTGGTATTGCAATAAATTGGGTGAGGTACAAAATTCGAAGAGCTGATGATCTTTGGGGTCCCAAGGTTCTGGAATGGCGACCCCACACCGGAAAACGCCGTCCTGGCAGACCCCCCCCCCCCCCCCCCCCCCCCCCAACGAGCCGCAGGGAACCGCAAGACCGAGACCTGTTAAAGTCCATGCAAAAGACCTATATCCAGCAAACTGTTTGCTAATAGAACAATAGTACACAGATAATTAATAGTATATTAAGTTTAAAACAGAATCGCTAAATTTAAACTAGAACATAGGAGGTACTAGGTAGAAAGTCATAATAGTCTTTAAATCGTAAGACATCATTGCTAAAGAACCTACCTACTGGTTCGAATTAATGTCCTGACGAAAACGTGAAGCTAGTAACAGAAAAAGGCCTTTAATTTTTGCTTTTACTAAAAACTACTTACTACCTATGTACCCATAAAGTTAAACAGGATTGAAATGAGTCTTCAATATTTCTGATGAGTTAAAGTACTCTCATACTTGAGTATCGGAGTATAATAAAAATGTACGAGTAAACATAATTAAACCCATTTAATAAAAAAACCATCTACCTTGCAATAAAGTAACAACTGCCATTTGCATCCAATGAAATTTTTTCATCCGATAATTCCCGTTCGTCATGAATACGTGGAGTGTTTTTTTACATTCGATTTTATTTCCAATGAATGGTTACTTTTATTTTTTTTACTCTTGCACGTGGATAGCTTTACCTGTATCTATGTCGAGGCAATTTGATGAATGTGCTACGTACCTATATATTTGTTTTAATAATACAGCAATTTTGCAATAAATCGTTCACTAACATGTTTTATTTAATCTGTATCTGTATGGTTGAAATGCTGAAATACAACCATCGAAATCTAAATATCAGAAACATATAATGAGTGCAATTTTATCATTAAAGATCAACAAAACAAAACCCTGCATAGCGTGCCCGTAAAAAATCAAGTGTCCGTGTTTGTAAAATATCAAGTTTCAATGAAACGTATCATTTCAGCAGATAATTAAACATTTTGAAAAAATACATATATACAAGAATTGCTCGTTTAAAGGTATTATATATATTAGATAGATATTATAGTTATATCACTTATGCATTTTCAAATAATCGTATCTATGTACTAGCTGTAGTTATTAGATTGTAAGGGCGATGCGGAAAGTACGTAGGCGTATCTAATGGTTTCCAATTTCCATAGACCAATATACACTTAGCTGCGGTGATTTGCGTCATAGCTAAATATTGGCATCTACTTGTATTGGAAGCTTCAATAACAACAATAAGTTAAGTTGATGGAATTGCACTAGTAAGTATTACGTAAATAGCTTACGGAAGCAGCTTACGTAACGATCATTATCAAAAAATAATTATGCAGGACTGTATTTTGTAAGTTACTCAAATAAGCTACCTAAGTGAGTACAACTTACAAAATAATGTAATTGAGACCTCGTAGGGCTATTTACAAGCTTTTATTTAGCTTGACCAGTTTGTTTGTTTGGGTAAAATCTTGCAAGATGAATTAGAGCCACTTCCCGGTTTCTGATCCAGCTGAAATTTTGCATTTATGTGTAAATCGGGTGACAATGCAATATTATTGTGACATGGAGCTGATCTGATGATGGAGAGGGAAGATGGCTATCGGAACTCTGTAATAAAACGACGTAACCCCATCGAGTTTGGGCTCGTTTGATTCGTCATAACAAGTACTCTGATCCTAGATGATATCCAGAGTCTAATGATGTAGCTACTAGGGTTGTAATAAATAGCCCTTTGACAATTACTATAATAATTATACTAAATAGATAGGAAGTGCCTACGTATAATAATGTAATGTATTGTGTGTTGGTTGTGTTTTGATTAATTAATGTGGGTTAGGGTTTGTTAGTTTGTTTTTAATTCAAATAATATATATTGTAAGTTTGCCTTGTAAATAAACAAGCAAAAGCTGAGCTTTGTGAGGGCTCGCGTAGATTTTCTAACAGGTAATAAGTTCTGTTGCAGCGAAGTGTAACTCTTTGGTTTTCTAACAGATGGCGTTAGTAGTACAATAACATTCTATCCAATGAATACAAAATTGTTAATGTTCATTTTTTAATGGTTATAAAACTATATTTTTTTGACAGATAACACATCTGGATATGAAGTTAAATTACTATGTTAAAGCACAAATCTATAGGCATGATAGTTTTTCAGTAAAGTGTACCACAGTGCACAGGTTGTGGGATAGTGTCAGGGCTCACTTCGCTCGCCTTAATAACAAATAATTAATAGATAATTAGTGTCAAAAGTAATCATTTTCACGCTTAATTTTCAATGAGTGATGGCATCGATACGTTGTGATACATTTGGAAAATTACTCGCATCACATTCGGGAGATTTATATCTCTACCCGTCCCACGTTTATAATATTATGTATTATGATAAATGCCTATCTCCCTGCCTACTGATGATCTCGATTTCTGGATGGAGAAGATACTTTCTATCTCAGTTTAATTTAGGAACTTCTGAATTGAATCTGAGAAGCTCACTCACAATCCTGTAAATAAAGTTTAATTTTGGTAATAACATATGGAAATCTAAAAACACAGTCGAGACGCTAACACTATCAGGCGCGACGTAATTTGCAAGAAAAACGCACTAATGTGATGAACTTAACTTTCAAAACAGACTTTGATAGCCTTAGAAAATGCATTTTTCGGACAAGTGCATTGAAAAATGCGTACAAAAAATATTCGCCCTTAATTCGATAACGTTTTTTGTCGACAAAGGTACCTACTGGTATTTTCTACTAACTCTGTTCTTCAATTCTCAGCAAAATAAATTACTTTGATACCCAGGGCAGGTGCGGTGCGCTAGTGTTTTAAAAATAAAATAAGATTACTTTGATCCAAAGAAAACACTGAATTATTCATACGCTCAGCTTTTCTGCAGAAAGCTTTTAACCACGAAACATTTTGAAAAACTAACATAAAATGCTAGAAATACAATCGTGCCGAAAATATTATGTAGGTATGTTCTTTAAATAAGATAATGAATTAGGTATATTCTGTACTTAAGATAACAGATGTTAATATGGGATTTCGGAAAGTTCAGCCGTTATCTTTAATCGTCTGTAATCTGTCTAATGGCATTGTCTAGAGTACCTATCCTTTGTATATAGACGTTAAAACTTACAAAATACTCAATTATCTTGCAAAACTTTAGTGATAATGATCAGTTTGCTGCACTTGACGTTACAGAGTCGATGTACTAGCAAAATTGCTTGAGAAAATTCCATGATAAAGTAAAGTATAAATAAAATCGATTAAGGCTCTTCTTTTGATTAAGTTGAAACAACCTTTCTCAAAATAGACTGTCTGTTGCAAACGTTTTCTATGCTTGTCATTTTCTCGATATTGAAATCAAAATGACTCAAGATCTATCTTCTGTCTTTGTGATTTCAATTTAAAAAAAATGTAAAATTAAAAAAAAAATTTAAACCCACTTATAACTGCTGCTCCCCTGATGAACTATTTATATAGGAGATTCTTAGACTAGGTATATGCTCTAAGGTGATACTTATGTAAAAAATCGCATCAAAATTAGTAGGCAGTAACTAAACTGCATACCATATTCGTTCCGTTCACTGTACCAAGTTCCATAACGGACGATACGGACTAGGCGAAAAAAAGTGTAAGAATTTTTCCGTCACGACCTTTGTGTGTTGCCTGTCGTTTATTACACAAAATTCCGTTCCGTCATAGCTTCGGTGGCGTAGCGGCTAAACGAAGGAGTGAAACTATCGGTTCAGGGTTCGAATCCTGACTTCGGATTATTATTTTTTATTTCATTTATTTTTATTATTAATTCATTATTAAAAGGAACTTCGTTCCAACCGAGTGTTCCACGACACTAACGCATTTTTCTGTTATTTTAGAACTTGCTGATGCCGGCGAATTCATCCGCGTGGATTAATTTTTTAAAATCCCTCGGGAACTCTTTGATTTGATTTTGATAAAAAATAGCCTATGTCACTCTCCAGGTCCTCAACTATACCCATGCAAAAAATCACGTCGATCTGTAGCCCTGTTGCGGCGTGATTGAAGGACCAACCAACAAACCAACAAACAAAAACACTTTCGCATTTATAATATTAGTAAGGAAACTAGCTGATGCCGGCGAATTCGTCCGCGTGGATTTAGTTTTTAAAATCCCGCTGGAACTCTTTGATTTTCCGGTGTAGAAAATGGCCTATGGCACTCGCCACGTCGTCGATCCGTAGCTCTGTTGAGGCTTGATTGAAGGATAAACCAACAAACAAACACACTTTCTCATTTATAATATTATCTTTTCTATCCTCGCTTCTTCTCTATCGATCTTTCTATCAAGATTTTTTACTATTGCAATAGCCTCATGGTAAGCAGCGATTCCCTGAAAGGTACTCTTTTAGACTTTTATGTAGAGCGATTCAGTCTAAGCACGCTGAAAGAGAGAAAGAACGATGATAACTATAGCAGTTTATTAAACTCATAAAGATCCTATCCTTCCATCTGAACAAAATAGAATGGGAATGAACTCGGTGCGTCACGCATATTGATAGAAAATCTCTAACACAAATAAAACCGAGCCGATATCAATAACATCCGATGTAAATGGATGGAGGACGTTATTTGATTGCGAGGCAAAAATATCTTGACATTTATTCCTTTTTTGGGTTCCTCACACGCGATAATAGAAACCCTATGAGGGTCTCATCCAGGCACCGCCATTTTTGTACAGAAACTTTTAAGGTCAACTA
Source organism: Oeneis ivallda (assembly GCA_029955525.1). NCBI lineage: Eukaryota > Metazoa > Arthropoda > Insecta > Lepidoptera > Nymphalidae > Oeneis > Oeneis ivallda. Next base: position 11,910,749 of record JARPMR010000022.1, read on the forward strand.
TTTTTTTCAAAGTTACCTATACAAAAACTAATAGATTCCTGCGACTTCGTCTGCATGGATTTAGTTTTTAAAAATCCCGTCGGAAATATTTGATTTGGCGGAATAAAAAGTTGCATATATGCCACTCTCCAAGTCCTCAACTATACTCATAAAAATCCGATATCCGTTGCTCTGTTGCGGCTTGATTGAAGGACCAATCAACAAAAACAAACACACGCACTTATAATATTAGGAAGGATGTTACATGGTACATTTATTTAAAAAAAAGGTTTTAAGTATATAATATACCTAAATAGGAAAGGTTTTTAGCTACTTGTTATTTATTTGCCTAATTCACAATTCTTAAAAAAGATCGTAGTCGTAAAATAAAATTGTTATGAAACCAATGATTTTTACTGCAAACAATCTGACTTTCATTGTTAGAGTAAAGAGCAAAACAAACAGAGAAGTTTAAAAGTTGGGAAGCTCTGTTGTTCCATAGAAAAGTCGCGCGGGACTGAGTAATCAAAAACTAAAATAAATCTGAAAAGCCCAGCCTTTTCTCATTCGGCTGGAAATCAAGTATTTGTTCCAATTGTGATGCTTTTACATCAAAGCTTGAATTCTATTAATGATACTATAAATGCGAAAGTGTGCTTGTTTGTTGGTTTGTCCGTTAATCACGCAGCAACGGAGAAAAGTCATCAAAGAAGCAAATTAACGCCATCTATTGTATACCTAACTGTATATAATTTTTTTTTTCCTGGTGACATCTGCAATCAGTCGATAGACTTTAATCAGATTTGTTGGGATTTGTAATGGCTTTTTCAGATGAAAGTGCCACTGCTCTCAGATCTGCACATTGTCAAGCACATTTGCCCGCTTTAATCGCTTTACTTTTTTCATAGTTAAGAGGCTATTTGCTAATGAATTAGGATGGCTAAGCAAGCGTTTTCTGTATTTTAAATGATAACTATTGATGTCCTCAATGACTGTTGGTCATCATCATCATCATTAGCATAACCCATCAACGGCTCACTACTGAGCGCAGGTCTCCTCTCAGAGAAGGGTTATAGGCCATAGTCCACCACGCTGGCCCAATGCGAATTGGCGGACTTCACACACCTTCAAGAACATTATGAAGAACTCTCAGGTGTGCAGGTTTCCTCACGATGTTTTCCTTCACCGTTGAAGCAAGTGATATTTAATTGCTTAAACGCACTTGACTCAGAAAAGTCAGAGGTGCGTACCTGGGATCGAACCTGCGACCCCCCGAATAGGAGACCACAGTCCTAACCACTAGGCTATCACTGCTTCTATGACTGTTGGTACTTAATGCCAAATGTTGGTGTATTTCCGTGTTACGTGCAAACCAAGGAGCATTAGCTATAATTCTAAGCATACTATTTTGGGCTCTTTGTATGATCAGTAGATTTGATTTGCTGGCGGTACCCCATATTTGTATGCCATAAAGCCAGATGGGTTTGAGGATTGAGCAGTAAACAATTATTTTGTTACTGAGGGACAAAGTAGTCTACCTAGAAGCCACAGTAAATTTCTAAAGCGGTTGTCCAGTTCATCACGCTTGTGTTTTAAGTGGTCTCTCCATGTGAGACGTCGATCCATGTAGAATCCTAGATATTTTACACATGTTGTCTTAGGTAATTGTTCTTCGCCCAATTTTATGACAGGAAAATCACCGGTTTTCAAAGTAAAGGTAATGTGCTGCGATTTATATGCACTGGGTTTGATGTGCCACGCCTTTTACTAGTTTTGTCCATCTGTTTTTGCAGTTGAAAGCTAGCTAGATTGGGAGGTTTGTTGCAAGACAGGAAGGCAGAATCGTCTGCGAAGGTTGCAACAATAACATCTGGCGAGAGAGGTAGGTCACACGTAAATATGTTGTACAGGATGGGACCCAAAACCGACCCTTGGGGAACGCCGGCCGTGCAGGTGTAGAAGTTTGATCTCGCATCTTGCTGTTTCACTTGAAAGAACCTGTCTTTGAGATATGATTCTAGTATTAAATACACAGAGTGAGGTAGAAATAGCTTTATTTTGCACAGAAGGCCCTTGTGCCAAACTTTGTCCAAAGCTTGCTGGACATCTAGGAAGGCTGCAGAGCAGTATTCCTTCTTCTCTAGGCATTGGCGGATTGCGTGATACACTCTGTGTACTTTTTCCACCGTTGAGTGCTGTTGGCGAAAGCCGAACTCTATATAATGATAGATAATAGTCATATTGTATTGTATAGTCGACATGAACTTCCTTCTTTTGTCAAAATAAATGAAAAAAAATGTATTAGGTATACCTGTATTACAACTTTCAGGAGCTTCGTATGTCGCCGGCGCGTTGCTCTACTGTTACGGATTCCGTTTATTGCAGCTTTTACAGCCTGAAACCATTTCTAATTAAACCTCGCCATATTAAATTAACAGCGAACCAATTTTCTGCTGTCAAGCTATGTGAGGTTGACCGCAAATTACTGAACTCATTATAAAAAATTAATTAGCTGTCTGTACAAGATAAACAGGGGTTAGGTATCTTTTTACCTTAATAATATTATGAATATCGCGGGTAACTTTTAAACGGAAATGAAAGGTGGCTTATGTCACTCTCCAAATCCTCAACCATTGTGCCATTGCTGCGTGATTGAAGGACAAATCAACACAGTAAGGATTTTTATCTATACTGATAATATAAAGCGGAAGCGTTTGTTTTTTTCAACGCGCTAATCTCTGGAACTATCAGTCAGATTTGTAAAATTCTTTTTGTATTTGATAGCCCAATTCGTGAAGAAGATTATTGACTTTAATACACTGTACGACGCTTATAAGCTGAGTCAAAAGGCAGAACCCCGGTGAGTCGGGGTCCGAGGGTGGTCACCCGACCCTGTGCCCGACATGAACCGATAAGAGCCGAACCGAAGGCTAATTTTAATTCCGGATAATCAAAGAATTCTCACGGGATTATTAAAAACTTCTAAATACACGCGGACGAAGTCGCGGGCATCAGCAAGTATTTTATGTAAGGACATCGAATTATAAATTCAAGTGGTCTACAGTATTAGGTAGGTACATGTATGCCTAGAAATTCTTGAATGTAGGCCACATCAGATAGGTCATCAACAAACCCTTTGCCCACAAAGTTGCCTCCATACCATAAATAACAGTACCCCGTCAAGACCGCAGTCGAATATTTTAGCTATTCTGGGTTCTTCTTGAGTTTCTGTACGTACAAGATATATCTTATAGGCCTACGTAATACGTACAGAACCGTATAAGATCTATCTTATTTGTACAGAACCCTACTTTACGCGATATCCTTATCTTTACGAATACATTGATGAATGAATGAGTAGGTATAGTTGAGGACTACTTTGTATCCCGAAAGATCATAGAGTTCCCACGGGATTTTTAAGAACAAATCCACGTAGACGAAGTCTCGTTCATCATCAGCTAGTACAAAATAAAAAACTAAATGCACCTTGTTTATTCGAATTCGATTACCTAAGCTAATCAATTTTGGTAATTTTATGCTTTTTCTTATTTCTGTCTCAAGTGATAAGAATAATTTTATTATTGTTATTTCATATTTAATGTAAATGATGAAAGCAAAGCAGAACTCATGTCACATGCAGAGTTACAAAGCCGCCCCCTAACCATTTTACCTATCTATTGTCGTATCTATTCTCTTTCTAGGAGTTGAGAGGAATGTAGGAGTTCCCAAAGTTTTTTATCACACCTCCTATCCTTTCAGAAGGGAGGCGTGATAAAAAAAACTTTGGGAACCCCTGTTCAAAAGCGTTAACGATCATAGAAAGAGAATAGATACAACGAAGTGTAATTTGGCTAGACATCTTGTCTTCTTCTTCTTCGTTTGTTTAGTGGCTCCGCGTTGTCGGTTGAGATGGTAAAGGACAAATGTCAATTGAATTCAATCTATCAGAGTGTACATGCCAACGAATTGGAAGCAAAAGCTTTTTAAATAACAACAAAAAAAATTAATATTTTCAATCAATCTCAATCCATAAACCAATTACAAATAAATGGAGAAAGTGATTTAAATAAACCATGTCTTCAAAAGTTTATAATCGCGCACCCATTTAATCTTCTAACTTGGATCGCTTCTTATCCGCTGACGATCATTTTGTGCTGTTTTGTATTTTTTATTAAAAAGAATACATTAATAATAAGCCTTTATTTACTAAACTAGTTAGGCACAAAAGTTACAAATTATTGGTACAAAATATTATACTAAATTATCTATTTGCTAAACTGACATGGCTTAAAGTCATACATACCTAGTAAATTGCTTTCTGGTTTTCTATCTAATACGTAGTACTATTATACATTCTGTGCTAATAATACCTTTAAACGAGCAATTCTTGTGTAATCTGAATCTTGGAAACGGCTCCAACGATTTTCATGAAATTTTGTATGCTGGGGGTTTCGGGGGCGATAAATCGATCTAGCTAGGTTTCATTTTTAAAAAAGGTCGTTTTATCGGTGTTTTCAGGCAATGAAAAACCCCTTACAATATCATTAGAATACGAAGGTAAATTTCGCCATCATCTATAAAGTTCCAGTAGCTCGGGAAATCGGGCGGTCCCGAAACCAAAAGACCCCGGTTCAAGTCTAGACGATCATATTTTCCCCTATGAATTTTATTATTATTTCCAAAAAACACGATTTACCAAAAAAAAATAACCCCGTCACCCGGGGTCGGTCACCCTGATCTTAACTTTATAATAAAGGTTACATTGCTCTCTCTCTCAAATATTATAAAGAAGTTTATAATTTCATTCTTACATTAATTAAGTTTGAATTTTAAATTGGTATAGTAATAGTTTATCAATATACTAGATGATGCCCGTGACTTCGTTCGCGTGGATTAATACTTTTAATTCCCACGGGAACTCTTTAATTTTCCTAATTCTAGGGTATGAGCTATCTTTGTTCCAAATTTCAGCCAAATCTTTATTTTCATTATTATTTTTAAATCAAGTAAAGAAAAGTTCCAGCGATTATTACAATAATTAATTTTATACGCGGTCGAAGTCGCAGATAAAATCTTGTTTTTCTAATTAATACTTTCGAATCTCTTCCCAATTTGCAAGTAAGCGTATTATTCCTACGAATAAGAATTCGTAGGAATTGAGGGATGAATTGTTTTCATCCTTTCAGTTTCATAAAGCTATTGAACTCAACTTAATTGGCTCTTATAAATCTTCTGACTAAGATATTGAGAAAGTCTTCATCATTTCAAACTCTATTATAATATTTTAGACAAACAAATTTCCATTAAGTAGCTCTTTCTCAAAGATCTTTTATTCATGTATAATACAATCACTACATATTATAAAACAAACTCCCCCGCCGCGTCAAGGGACGGCGATGGGTTGAGATGACTTAGTACTAGATTAAATGCTTCACAGCTTAAGGTAGATTACACGGGTCTGCCCGCGAGATTCAAATTTAATTTGGTTTTTTGCAATTTGTAAACTAATACGACAAAATAGGCTTATGGCATTCTAATTATGCCAATGGCAGTGTCATCTTCAAAGGTTTAAGTATATAAAAATGTTTACTTAATAGTGTCCAGTTTAAGAAATTAGTCAGAATATCGTATTGGACGTGAGTCTACTCACAAATTAGTCGATATTATAACTAATTTCTTAAACTGGACACTTTCAAGTAAAGATTTTTATATAAACATGTGAAGATAATACTACCACTGGCGCAATTAGAATGCCATTAGCCTATTATATATTAGTTTACAAATTGCGAAAAACCAAATTAAATTTGAATTTCGCGGTCAGACCCGTGTAATCCACCTTAACCGTAAACTGTCAACCTCTCCATTATACTGGAAGTGGATATGGTACACGAGTGGCATAAAAACCTATAAATCAATCTGTGAAATTAATTGCTAGCAAAGCCCCGGATGAGTCGGACACAATCTATCTCAATCAGATCCCGAATCCAGGCGAATTGTGATTGAGCTATCGAAATCGTATACAAAAACGTTTTTGACCTACTTCTTGTTTAGTTGTATAGATAGTTCTCTTCTCTTCATCCAGGGAATTCTTTGCGCAAGTAGGTGACCTCCCGATTTGCGCCTATCGTATAGTTAACTTAACGATACCGAGGATTGCTACCTGTTCAATACTATTTAAATCAAATAAAAAAAAGAAGTCAGCTCTGGCTAGTAAATACTTGCAAAAAGACAATGTCCACTAGTTTTAGCAAGTCTATTTAACTTCTGAAAATAATTACCTAACTTACTTGCCAGTGAATATTTAACATAATAACAATGTCTACGAAATAAAAGTAGGTACAATTTTATCCTGAAGCCCTAATTACAGTCGTAGATAAGTAGATTTAATCATACAGCCTTTCACCGAACTCACTAACACGCATATTATAATATTAATAAAATACAAGGTTAATATTACAATTAACCTGAGTATATCACAGCGGTAAAAATAAGTTATTGTAATTCTCAACATTACGCAATGCTAAGGCACGATATTTGAAAAAAATTGAGAACTTCCGCATAGAGTATCCCTTAGCACGAGTTTACACTCGTAGTGATACTGACGTAGCGTAGCGATCTCGTACCTTGATAGAAGGTTACACTCAATCAACCTAAAAATTCGTTAGTCATGCATTCAGTACTAAAATTTTTATTTTACCTAAGTTTTCGCTTGGATTCTGGCTTTAGATTAATAGACAAACTTTGGCCTTAAAACAAGGCAATTAAGATATTTTGTTTCTTAAAAAATAATTCATCATCATCATCATTTTAGCAGCCCATCAACGGCTCACTACTGAGCGCAGGTCTCCTCTCAGAGAAGGGTTATAGGCCATAGTCCACCACGCTGGCCCAATGCGAATTGGCGGACTTCACACACCTTCGAAAACATTATGAAGAACTCTCAGATGTGCAGGTTTCCTCACGATGTTTTCCTTCCCCGTTAAAGCAAGTGATAGTTAATTGCTTAAACGCACTTGACTCCGAAAAGTCAGAGGTGCGTACCCGGGATCGAACCTGCGACCCCCCGAATAGGAGACCACAGTCCTAACCACTAGGCTATCACTGCTTCTTGTAGAAAATAATTATCACTCGCTTAAAAATTTTGTCAGTACACCTGCATAACTGCTCCGTTTTTTCACATGAGTGTGTGGAATTTGCTGATCTGCAATTAAAGTGGTGAACTATGGCCTAAGCTCTTTTCCGGAGACCCGTGCCCAATAGATGGGTTGAGACGAATTTCAACCGTTAATACACTCAAAACACAGTAAGTTGTGTTCCAATACTCGAAATCTATCAACGCTTGAAGACATAAACTCGTACTAACTCTACAGGGTGTAGCGTGACATTGTTAAGACTCCCCACTGTATTGACCTTCGCAATGCGACACTTCAATAACTCAATAAATAGTAGCTCACGTCACGCTATTGTTGACTTAGTGTGGCACAGACTACAAACAATGAACATTGATTTCTTAGCCATTCACACTTAATGTAAGGGTATATATATATCTAACCTAATGTTTATCCGATATATGCATCATGTTAGATAAATATATAATCTGCCTATCCTTAGATATATATGGCTATCCAGTATCCTATCAGACAGTATCCGACTGGCTAATAAGAGCAGATTTGTCTCTGACGAATTTGCCTCAGGAACATGGAGACAATATTACTTGTGAATTTTGACGACCTCCCTGGCGGAGTGGTGAGTGCTGTGGTATTTGGTATATAAGTGGAAGGTCCCGGATTCGATTCCTAGCAGGGGAAATTTAGGAATTTACAATTTCTAAATTTTCTCTGGTCTGGTAAGAGGCTTCGGCCGTGGTTAGTTAGAGATATTGACACCAATTAGGGGTATAGGTTTTGATTCATACTGCCATAGTTACCCTACCTTAGACTAAATTGTCACTTACCAATAGGTGAGATCGCAGTCAAGAGCAACTTTGATGTCATCAATAAAAAAAATTCATTAATTCAGGAGATATAAAGCTCAGGAAAATGGACAATTAGACGGAAAAGTGCAAAATCATTCAACTAGAGTCGAAGACCGCTTCGCTCAGTCGATTAATTCCTTCTGGGTAATTTCTAAATACAACAGTTCTTTTAGAAACGACAATAACAAGCAAAATCTACGGCAAATCACGAAAGTTCGGCGAAAAAAAACTTATCTAAAAACAGCGAGTTTCCAATAAATGTAATAGTGGAGCAAATAAACGTCAACTAGACTTGAAGACCGTTTCGCTCAGTCGATTAATTCCTTCAGGGTAATTTCTAAATACAATAGTTCTTTTAGGATCGACAAAACAATAACAAATCTACGACAAAGCATGAAAGTTCAGCGAAAGAAACTTATCTAAAATAAACAGCGAGTTCCCGATAAATGTAATAGTGGAGCAAATAAATGTCAAATACAGTTTGGTCTTATGCCAAATAAATACAGCCGCGCCGCAGGAGGCATCTAATGGCTACCTCTCCTTACTCGTATTTCTGAAATAAACGCTTAGTTTTTTTTTTATTAAAATGTTACAGTAATCGGCGATATATAAGCCGATGTGCAATATATATACAGTATATAGTAGTAGTACATACTTTTTAGTACAAAAACTTATAGCTAAACTAATATAATTACTATACAAATCATGCCCGCGTGGAATGGTGCCAAGAATACTGGCTGTATTTCCGCGCTGGACAGCCAGGCTTATCCTTTGCGCAAAAAATTAGCCAGCCCTTCTGTCACAAGATGAGGCAATTAACCGCGGTGAAATGTCTCGTAAAAATTTTTTTACACTTTGACTCCATGGCCCTAGGGTCTCCATAGCAAACGCTTAGTTATGTAAAAATTTTACTGAGATTAAACGCAAAATTACAAAAGAGCTGCTGATTACGCTCTATTGCCCGGTTTCAGCAACTTTGCCTAAGTTTTAGGGACTACCTATACTAATTTAGGTAGCCCTTACAGACAATTTCGTTTTCACCGATCTTTAGGGAGTACCTAACGGTGAAAATGACACTAGTTATGAGATCGCATTTGAGGGCTACCTTCGATAGGCGACTCCAAAGAACTGTCTGTCCTCTATTCAGAACCATGAACATGACAATTTATTTATAAACGAAACTTACAACGAAAACCTTCGAAAATACGAGTAGAGTATATTATCTGCTATAAACGTTAATATTGTGTTTATTACAACCATGTAAGTGTATACATCTAGGTATATTCGATAGTATATTTACTACCGCGTCGTAAATGTTTTGGCAGTTCATTTGTAGTCGGCCGGCGTGCCTTTGTTTAAGCTTTTCTTTCTTCGTGACGACCTTTACGCAACAGCACCTTACCAAGTAATGAAAATAACTATAGGACTATGTGTCACGCCATTATTGACTTGAATGCTGACACAAGCTTTGCCAATATTACTCTACTATTGGCTTTTTTTTGGTTGATTAAATTTCGCAGTGGGCAAGTATGTGCCTGTTATTATAACATTTTTATTACATTAGATTACTAATTTAGTTTATTAAATATATTTATCGGTTGCGTCGAGATTTTCAATATCGTGCGAAGGATGTATCATAAAGTATAACCATTGCAATTTTTTTAATACCCTCATAAATAAATAATCTTATACCTAATGTACACGCTATAATGTGTAATGTATAACGCTAGAACCAAAACGAAAAGTTCGTCGTACGCATTAAAAAATATTTAATGTTCGCCGCGACGAAACCAATGCACAATTCCATTAGTAGTCTTGTCTAGTAGTAGCTTTTTTTATGTTTAGTTCTATCTAAAAAGCATTTGTCTAGCATATGACTCTATTTATAGTCTGGAATAAAAGTCTTTTGGCTCATTGAAATTGTAGGTAAAATATATAAAATAGCTTTTCCGCGACTTCATGCGCGTAGTCAGGTTTTTAAAAATCCCGCCGAAGCCTTCTGTTTTCCGGGATAAAAGCGAATATGTCACTCTCAAAGTCCTACTCTATAGCCATGCCAAAAATCACGGCGATCCGTTGCTCCGTTGTTTGTTAATTTGTCCTTGAATTGAACGCACGATTGAAGGAAAAACCAACAAACGAACACAATTTCGCGTTTATATTATTATAATGAGGATACAAAATATTTTATTTCATCAATTTCATTTAACATACATTTTGTTATTCTAAACGTGACTAAGCCATTGTTTATTCTCTTAAATATTAAACCCTTACTTCCTTACCATCATCATCATCATCATCATCTCCTTGTCCTTGTCCCACGCTATGTAGGGTCGGCACAACATGTCTTGTAAGCCATGTTGTAATTGGTTCGGCATGACATTTTACCACCGGCCGCCTACCTGACGTCAACCTTTATTTGGAAATGCTTTTGTTGGTGGAAAGGATAGAACCGCCACCTTTCGGTACATTAGGGTAGTGCTGGAATCCCCTTCGTTTTAAACCTCCAGACTCGAGCGCCAGGCCTCGAACTCTGGACTGTACGCGGGCACTATGTATGTGGCGTCCACGCATTGGAGAGCTTCCAGTTCTTTTTTATACGTAGATAGCAATGTGGTTTCCCCTGAAGACAGAATAACTTCAGTATCATCTCCATCATCAGGTTCTGAGTTCAAAACTGTGGTCACTTGATCTATAAAGGGGCTGAAATTTTCAGGCCATCACTGGTATTTGATTCGCACTTCTCCGCCATCGTAGTCTGTTTTTATTATGCGTCTAGATAAAAACAACACATGAATTTCTGCACAAAAATACTGTTTAAATGCTTTGTTAATTACATTCTTACTTCCTTACCAATATTATAAATGAGATAGCGTGTTTGTTTGTTGGTTTATCCGTCAATCACGCTGCAATGAGCTACGGATCGACGAGATTATTTGCATGGCTACAAATATGCAAAGGCTACTTTTATCCCGGAAAATCAAAGAGGGATGAAACGTGGGATTTTAAAAACTGAATCCAAGCAGATAAAGTTACGAGCATCAGCTATAGTCACAACATAATTTAAAAATACTAGTATAGTAATAGTAATCAGTAATCACGATTCGAATTTATTTAAATTTTAATATGAAGAAATATAAAATTCATCATAGTTAATTTTATTATTTAATGGCTCTACCTTGGGGAGGCAGCGTTTTATCGTGGAAATCAACAATTTCCGAAGCATGAAATTAAGTTTTAACGACCGCTTGACATAAAATCTCTCAGCGGGAATTATATTACAGCCGATAGCGGCGTTTCGTGAAATTTGTTACATTGTGCTAAGAGCAATTTATAGCTGTCAATACCTATAAAATATTTTTTATAACCTCATGTAAGGCAGAAGAAAGGTCTCAAAGCTCGCAAACTTATAAAGGTACTGTGAATTAAGATATTGTGAGTCTAGACTTGGCTAAAAGACGGTGGCTAATAACCTGATCTGAGTGGTACAACCCGTTCTAGTATTTAAGTAGCCTATAACCCTAAGCCTGGGAACTCATGTCAGATTTTGTTTCCGACTTTTTGATCAGACTATCTGATTTACTCGATACACATCAGATTCTTTCGTCTTTCTGAACTCAATCGTTCCAGAGCTATCATCCCGAGTGCGAAAGGGCCAACAATAAAATCGTAAACGCCTCGCGCCAGTTTCCGACTCATGTGTTGAATGTTCAAAAAAATAATGACTCCAATGCCTTCTGACAGCCGGATCAGATAACTGGATCCGACTATCGGATGAAAGTATCGGACGTGTATTCCCAGGCTAAAGCAGCATAATGGCGTGCAAGAGGCCTTAGTTCTGCAACAGGCAATAGACGATGATGATGTCCGTTCAGTTGCACGCTCGCACTATTGATGACCAAACTTGATGTCATTGTTATAAGTGACACCTTCGTGAGAGTAGGAGCGGTGATAGCCTTGTGGTAAAGAGTGGTCTCTGTAAGGGTTTTCCAGGGTTTGAATTTGAAGCACAGCACGCAGCTTTAACTTTCGGAGCTATGTGCGTTATTAACATAACATATTATCATTTGCGTGAACCAAAACGTCATCGGGAAACCTGCATGCCTGATACCTCATTTTCTTTCTTGCCGGCTCTTCTCAGCAGAATCCGTTTTCCGAACCGGTGGTAGAGTAATGACGTGTCATAAGAGTCACAGATTGGCCTACGTGAAATAAATAATTTGAATTTCGAATTTTTTTGAATTTCAATAATGTTCTCAACGGTGTATGAAGGCTACTTATGTCCACTCGGCTAGGGTGTTGGACTATAGCCTAAAAGATTATATTTTATAGCGTTTGAATCAATAATTTTCTACTGCTACTGTAAATTTCAAGTATGGGTAAATTCATTTAGGAGTATACACTTTAGTAAACTTTACTCTTGAGTCTCAAGTTAATGTACTCTATGACAGAATCCTGCAAGCGTGTCACGTAAACTAAGCTCACATTTTCAAAGCCACACAATATTCTTCGATCTTGCCTTTCTGTATTTTCTTTTTTCACAAAAGAATACGAAATATCGGTGTACCTAAGTACATAAGATTTATTGGAAAGTTAAAAAGAAATATATGTCCCTAGTACGAAGCGCTTCGTCCTAAATACATATAGCCAAGGCAATAATATTTAGCAGTAAATTTTCTCGACGGGAAAGATGTCCATAAAACTTAACACAGAATTCCTAATCCCAAAAGGAGCTGTTTTCGTACTTCTAATCTTATTAGAAGGACGAATACAAATATTTTTGCTCCAAATATTTGTAAAAAAGCCACTAGGGAAAGTGCTGTTCAAACTTAGCTTAATCCTTATTAATTAGAGGCTAAAGATGATAAAACATGAATCGTTTTTTTTTACTCAAATTAAAATTAAGGATACCTAAAAAATAAGAGGTAAACCAGAAGATTTTTGACTAAAATTTGATTTAAATCAAACTTTCAAAAGTAGGTTGGTGCTTACCTATTTTAACATAATCTTTTATCGAAGTTACTTGAATAACTTTAAAGCTTTAAACCTTTACGATTCGATATTTAACTCATTTTTTTTACAAGTTTTACAAGTATAAATGAAATGCAAAAATTTGAATAGCAACATTTTATTTATTCTTGTTATTAAACCTAATCTTCTTATTTAAATTTTCACTATTGTCATTTAACGTAAAAATATTTCTTGTTATATCAAAGAAAATATCACCTTAAAATTACAAACGCCTAGTTAAGTTGGGTATGTACCAGGCAGTTGAAATAATGACCACGTACTAGAAGCCAGCGTGCGACAAAATAACACAAATAAACTACAACTTACGTTGAAAATTCCACAGCACAGCGCAAAAAGTCACTTTTCACACAAAGACACTTTACACACTTACAAAATACTTGTAATATAGTTGGAGTATTTATTTAGTGTAACGTGGATTTCGTAGCTACGGAAAATGCTACGAGTGTAGCGTGCTACAGGCGTAACGCTACTGTCGTAGACGCGCTCGGCCTACGGAGGCTCGCAAGGAACTCTGATCAATGAGGCCTCACGCCTCGGTCAGAGGTACTGTTTACGACCCCATGATTTACTCGCATTATGGTATTTTTATGAAGTGTTTGGACGTAATTATACAGTTGTATTCCCATCTGTCTTTGTTTTATGTCAGAATTTTGCACTGTTTTCGAACATTTCTTTTTAATATATTTCAGGTAATAGTATAAAGCTTTTGAGGGTAATTATATGCATTTGTATAGTGTCAGAAGTGTACAAATGCTACTAATAAAACTACATTTTTCCACTGCTATTATTAAATTTCTAACGCCTTTTTGGTCTAAACTTCTAAAGCAATATACGAGTAAGACTAAGTACTTCGATAAAATCATAATGGAAATTTAGTTGACGGCTTCTCAATGAAACCACACTTGGCTATTTCATTTACCTTCTATTCATTCATTCATTCCTTGGCTATGGCTATAATTGTGGCTATCCAAATATTTTTAAGCTATTGCATATCTTTTATCGCGGGCTTTGAGCGCGGCGACCGAATCAAGAAATTCCGTAACGAAAATAAACCTAACACCGTCGTTTCAGTTCGGCAGACTTCGGCGTGGTGTTTGTGTGCGTGCGACTAGAAAATGCTATGCAATAACTTTACCGCGGCAGTCCCCGAGTGCCACACGTATTTTTTTTATCCTTTGATTTTACTACGAATGTTCTGTGTACTATTGCATCGCAGCTGTGCAGTGAAAATACTTAACCGATTTACAGCGCTGTCAGCGGATTGATCTGTGTAAGCAATGTTGACCTAAGTTGATATCTGGCTGGTTGACCTATTTTTGCCTTTTCACTTCCTCCATGACTCGAGATGCACGTTCATAATTTTTATAACAGAAAATAAGAATAAAGTTAAGGACCTTAAGAGTGACAAAGGATGCTTTCGATCCCGGGAAAGCAAAGTCCCGCAGGATTTTTATAAAACTAACTCTAAGCAAACAATGTCGCGATTAAAAGCTAGCAGTGTCATAATACCTGATACCAAGCGTTCTGTATCGATGCGGCTTAAAAACCAGGCTGATGAGGCTATCTACATACAACCTTATTAGATACCATCTCAGAATGAATATACTTCAGGTGATATACTCAAGTGCTGACTCACAGAATAAAAAGCCTTTCTTTTAACAGAAAGAAATCGCAAAATTAAAATGGTAAGTAATTTTCATTCTGCCTTTTGTCATCAAAAAATCTTATGACATTTTATTTCATTAAAGGAATGAGGCTTTTGTTATTTATGTTGAGAACTTTATTACAATTTTCTTTCAGTTCAACCTCGCTTAAGAAGAGGGTCTGGAAGCTTATTATTATATTAGCTTATTGGGTAGAATCGAATTCAGAATTTTATAAGAATTGAATTGAATTGAGAATTGAATTCGTACCAATAACTGCTTGTGACATTTTTGCAACTTTTGAAGATAAGCAGATGCCCCTGACATTTTAAGCGTGAAAAAATTCGATTACCCTTTTTCTTGAAAGGCTAAAACACATTTTATCAGGATTAATTCACTTTTTCACAACATAATGCAGAACAAAAGGCGGACTTAATGGTAAAGCATTATCTTCCAGTCTACCTTTGGACATGTATTGTGACATGATAATATCCATAATATTATGATGTCACACGATATGTATGACGTGTATATTATGTGTATGATGCGTCATACTTCCATGTGTGCAAGAAGCAGAGAGTGGGTAAATAAAATAATAAGCTAATCCTCGCTAATATTATTAACGCGAAACTTATTTGTTTGTTGGCTTACACCGCACGCATAATCACGCAGGAATAGAGCAACGGATCAGCTTGATTTTTTGCATGGGTTGCAACAGAGGGTTCCACGAAATTTTTTAAACTCCACGCGTATGAAGTCGGTTCTTGCCCGACTTCCTCTATTAGTAATAAGAATGCTCACAAATATATAAATTAACAATAATATCATAACTGTATCTTTACCTTAACCTCCATTAACCTATTTATTCTCGAGATATTGTTCTTTCATGACCTTTTAAATGTATGTATAAGTACTAAGGCAATTTGATGTAATAATAATGATTCATCTTCTTTAATTATGCTATTTATTATGTATGGGTTGAATGGGTAGTTAATTATGAAGTTTTACCATTATATGCTGTCTTCGCTCCCCCAAACATTATTATATGCTTGCTAGAACTCCCGAGATCTTGTTAAGCAACTTCGGCTATAGATCAGCAGCATGAATGTAACCATTCTGTTTGCAATCACTACCTAAATTTGTTAGGGCTTACCTACTAATATAAGAAATGCGAAAAGATGTTTGTTTGTTGCTTTGTGCTTCAATCACGCAGCTACAGAGCAACGGAAATGTGTTCTTTTGCATGGGTATAGTTCAGTGACCTAAGCCACTTATTATCTCGGAAAACAGAGGGTTCCCGTGGTTTTTTTAATCTAACTCTACGCTGACGAAGTCGCAAACTAAAACTAGAAGGTACTGCTGGGTACGGTAGGTAGGTAGGTACTGTAGTGGTCGGTTAGTGTAGATGATGATTTTGATTGATAACGTTTACTTTTTGAATGTTTAACATTTTGTTAATTCAAATAAGTATTTAGATACACGCAATTAAAAGTGAACTGGATGTTCATTTGCCGAATGCGGTAGGTAGTTTGAGAAGTGGTATCTACTGCAATAATTAAATCCTCAGAGAATCGTACTCTCCAACTTAGTTTCGTTCATATATAATCCGGTACCCATCGCCGGATTGTTTTACTGGGAATTTCGGAAGCCCGAGCGTCATTGAAGTTGACGTCAAAATGGCAGTGGTAAATTATTATTCTGTGGTAATCTCGTAATATTTCCAAGGTAAGTGGTATTATAACTAATATTCCGTATATCATAATTAAGGCTAATTTAATTTGTAAGCACTTTGTAAAAGTTTATTTAAATAAAAAATTATTACTAACTAATATACCTATTATAAATGTAAAAGTGTGTTTGTTTGTTGGATTGTCCTTCAATCACGCTGCAACAGAGCTCCGTAGCTCTGTATCGACGTTAGTTTTTTGCATGGGTATATTTGAGAACCTGGAGAGTAACATGGGCTACTTTTTATCCCGGAAAATCAAAGAATTCCGGCGGGATTTAAAAAACTAAATCCACGTGGACGAAGTCGCAGGCATCAGTTAGTATTTTAATACGGGTATAATAAATATTAGATGCCGTACCTAATCTAGCTAATCTAGGATTACGCTACTCGCAAGTTAATTTCTACTATATTAAACTTATTTAATATAGTAGAAATTAACTTGATCTATCTACTAAGAGCAGAGCAAATATTTTATGGAGAATAAAATAAAATTCCTGGTATTAATAACATTACTCGGCCTTCAGCAATGGTAAAATTGGTACTAAAAGGTACATAATAAATTACCTACTATGATTTTTTTTTTGTTTTCGTTTTTAAACTTCAAATTCAAATTCAAAATTATTATTTTATTTATTTACCTATTTATATACCTGTAGCTCTTATGAAACGTCATGACTCTACCACCGGTTCGGAAAGCGGATTCTGCTGAGAAGAGCCGGCAGGAAACTCAGCAGTTGCTCTTTACAAAAAAAACCGACTTTAGGAATCTTTACATTCGCGGGTCTTAGAATAAAGTTGTTTGCAGTTTCCCGTTACTAGTTACTGTTAGGAAGAAGCTAGGTCTTTGAACCTGCAAAGTTCAGATCGAGCGAGTCCTGGCCGAGTGCCAAACAACTGTGACCCCGACGTAGGTTGGCAGAGCCTGGGGGAAATAAGCGTGTCGCGAACCAACAAGTACCTACCTTATGCCATTTGTGATCGTGTTATTAGTGAAAAAGAGTTTGCGAATGAATTTTTTCAACATTTGTTCGGTTAATGGTGCGGATTGAAAACTGGACTACTGACGTACCCACTTCTAACTCATAGCTTTCCGCTTATTTGGAGGGCAAAGGAAATTATTAGTCAAATAGTCAAGTTCGGCTTGTCTGAATAACATTACTAAAAGAAAATAAATCGGTCCAAAAACAAATAAGTTTTATGCTGTTTTACTGCGACTGTACCTGTCTCTTTCTAAAACGAAATTTTCTATAGAGTGTATGTGGAGTTACTATTTTGTGACATCACAGTTCACTTAGTGCTCTCTTTGTCTAACAGGACATTTTAAAGCTCTATATTTCCGAGACTAGAAAAATATAAAAAAGAGAAATGGCATTGTGTTACAATATTTAAAAGCTTTATTTTAATAGCAGACAAAATATACCCTATTGTATAACTTTTTTAAAGCTTTTTGCTAACGTGGTCGCAGACCCTTTTGGGCCACGGGGTAATTTGTCTCGGGGCAATGGCCCCTTTCAGTAGTTTCAACGCCACCTGAATCTGCAGACGGGTCATTAAGACCGGGTGTTCTCTGATGTTGTACCCATGAAGTACTATCCGGTGATGTCCTGCTGCAGTGCCATCAAGTCCGCGGAGGTTCGCAAGAGATCAGCGGACTGCGGCAGAGTGGTACTTCCTTGGTTGGCTTTCACCCGCCCGCTCAGGGAGGTCGAGCCCGCCGGTAGTGTACCGGCGAGCGCCCGTCAGCCAGCGGCAAGGAAGCGGTCGTGTACTAGGAGACTATAGGTCACGGGGCAGTTAGAATTTTAGCCATGCTGAACCAGACCAGTATTATATATTCTGTGACCAGACTAATATTCCTCTCCCTCCTCTTAACCGATTAGGGCTATGGGTTTAAAAAGGTCAAAACCCCCTTCTAAGTGAGTGCGCTACCATCTTGACTGCATTATCACTTACTAAGAGTTGAGATATCGCAGTCAAAAATGCTCTCTGTAGGTATACATACGGTTCTACGTGGTTCTATTATATATTCTGTGGTTCTACGCAGTTCAACACAGTTATCTTAACAATATACCTACATATCGCGCGAATCGGGTGAGTGACCTCAAGGCAGGAAGGTATAGGTAGATTGTACATTATAAAATATCTTAGCGAAGTTTCAACTTTAACCTAAATTGTGCTGGTAAATAATTAATGGCTATCGTATTAAGACTCCCGGCGGAGCAGGAATAAATAGTTTTACCACGGTACTGTTATTTCTTAACAGAGTTTTATTACCGTAAAATTATGGCGATGTGCGATGGTATCAGAATTTCAATATTTATTTATTTATTTTAATTTTTTACATTCAAAACATAACACTGTTTTTTATTAAACAGTTAATAACGATAAAATTGCATTAGTGTAAGACTGTTTTATTTCGCTGTTATGTGAATATACCTATAGTAGTAGATTCTAAAATCCAGTGGTAGACTCATTGACGATTCAAAAGTACTTGTAAAAGTTTATTTGAATAAAAAACATTTCTATTCTATTCTATTCTATTCCAGCTCTGGGATGGGCTTGCTACAGTGTGTGTGATTGATTGGCTGGATTTATGGCATTCTTGCTGCATCAATGCATTTTAACCAATAGCGAGAGAGCACCGGCCAATAGGGGGTGGTTGCGGCAGCTGGACTACGAGTAGGTCATCATCATCATCATTAGCAACCCATCATCGGCTCACTACTGAGCGCAGGTCTCCTCTCAGAGAAGGGTTATAGGCTATAGTCCACCACGCTGGCCCAATGCGAATTGGCGGACTTCACACACCTTCGAGAACATTATGAAGAATTCTCAGATGTGCAGGTTTCCTCACGATGTTTTTCTTCACGGTTGAAGCAAGTGATATTTAATTGCTTGAACGCACTTGATGCCGAAAAGTCAGGTGCGTACCCGGGATCGAACCTGCGACCAACCAAATAGAAGACCACAGTCCCACTAGGCTATCACTGCTTACGAGTAGGTAGGTACTACTATTATTTTCATTCGTAATGGAATTAATTTGTTGGTTTTAATTAGTAGAATTGTGGCCCCAGGGTTACACAAGGATCATTAGCCCGATAAAACGTTGAAAAATATTTAATTATTTCTTGTGGAATTAATAGCTGAAAGTTATTAACTGTAATGAGATTCGTGTTCCTTTTATAAAGATCCATTTAAAGGACAGACACTTCTTCAAGATATTTTTTCTCGGAAAGTTTTGATAAACTCGACAAGTAAAAATAATGGTCACAAAAGTTTAAAAATAGACTAGATATTATTTTTTGAAATTTTAGCCACTCACACTCAGATTGACAATGGTCTGGGGTAATTTAATTAAACTTTAACATATGTTGCCTGGAGGAGATAGATTAAAACGATAAAGCCGCCTTTGTGTAATTTCTATTCCTATCAGTTTCAATTATATTACTTTATTGTGTAGCAATAAAGAGTTTGTCTATCTGTCATTTGAATCGAACTTTCTAAAAGTTAATTTGAATAAAAATCATTCCTTTCTTTTCTATTATACACAGGGATTTTTGCCGCCTGTAAGAAATAGTAGACTAATGTCCGTTTTCACCAACCATACCGAAATCATCCCCTAAGTAAGTCTCTTTATGTACGTAGCCCCTAAAAACAATCCCTTACCCAATGTCATTTCCACCTTTAGGTGTTCCCAAAGGTTCGTGAAAACGAAAATGACAGGAAAAAAACTTGAGAGGTGCCAAGGGACACCCGGATGGAACGTAGTTCCTTTCGATTACATTGTGTTCGGTATTTTCGCGATACAACATTGGGTCTCCGTAGCCTAATCCTTTCCCTAATTTTTTATAACTTAATAAGTTATAAAAAATTAGAGAAAAATTCCACATGTAGAAATTATTTAAAATAAAATTGAAAATAGAAAATTCAGTCTGTCGAGCTGGGATTCGAACCATCGACTTTGAACTGTTAGGCGACTGCCGGAGCCACTAGGCTACGGAGACCCAATGTTGTATCGCGAAAATACCGAACACAATGCAAAATTCACATTCAACAAAAAAGTGTCGGTTTCAAAAATGTGTCGAGTGTCGGTTCCTTAATTTTTTCCGTCTAGCCCCCTTCCATACCGCGCGATAAGGAACTTACGTTCCAATTATCACTTAACATAGCCTAGTTAGCCCGTAAAAGCAAGGGAACGTTGGTGAAAACTAGCATAAGAAGACTGTCGACTCGTAGTAGTCAGTAGACTTACTACGAGTATTTCTCACAGCTCTCGCCGCTCCACACACTCGAACATTTTCTAATGCATCAACATGGAGCCTCATATAACGGACCGTTAAAGCCATCCCTCGAATGCTTTTCCAATATAACTCTAATGGCAGCGTGACCTACATTGCACCTACGTACATTTCGGACAGAAATACCCAAGTAAAAGGAAATATTAGTTTGATTTACGTTTAACTTTCACGCCTTGCTAGACTAGAAGTTTAAATACTTTAACTTGTGAAGTTCTGTCGTCTTATAACCCGACTTCAGCAAAGACGGCAAAGCCAAAAGAAAGGTTTTATTTGAATGCCTAAAATATGCTTTACTAGTTTGAATTTTTATTTTTATTGAAATAAAATTCTATTTTGTGTTTGAATTACTTCCAATATTTTGATAATAATAATATAATCATTTGCTTGGAATCATAGACTTATAATATTTACTATCCCTGCGAGATCAAATCAGAAATGAGGAGATTCGTAGGAGAACCAAAATCAACGACATAGCTAAGCGAATCGTAAAACTGAAGAGGAAATGGGCCTGGTATTATATGTATAGCTCGAAGAGCTGATGGTCGTTGGGGTCCCAAGATGCTGGAGTGGTGACCCTGTACCGGGAAGCGCAGTGTTGGCAGACCCCCCACTAGGTGGACCGATGACATCAAACGAGTCGCAGGGAGCCGCTGCTTTCAGGCGGCGCAAGACGGAGGCCTGTGAAAGTCCATGCAAGAGACTATGTCCAGCAGTGGACGTCTATCGGCTCATAAAGAAGTAGAAGAAGAATCATTTGAGAATATAATATTTTGCGAATATAATGTTTTGCGAATGTAGTATTATGACAACAAAGGTATTTTCAATACCTACAAAAACTGTCAGAACGGTGCTACGGTGGAACTTTCGTAAATACAAACATACATAGATATATTGCTAAAATCATAAGCCTTCCTTTTGGCTTTGCCGTAGTCAGGTAAAAAGGGTAGGTGTGCGTTACACCTGTGGTTACACCTGACGTTGTTAAATTAAAACTAGGTTAAATAAAAGTAACACGTAGCAACATGTACGTATCGCCCGGGGAACACTTTATGTAACTCATTGTGAAGTGAACTTGAGGGAACGCAAACATTTATAATAATATATCTACTTTTGTTACTTTCTACAAACGAGGTGTCTATATGTACTTATCTATCTATCTATCTATCTATCTATCTAATATCTTTAAACGAGCAATTCTTGTATATATATAAATACTTATATAATCTGAATCTCTGAATCTCGGAAACGGCTTCAACGATTTTCATGAAATTTGGTATGCAGGGGGTTTCGGGGGCAATAAATCGTTCTAGCTAGGTTTCATTTTTAGAAAAGGTCGTTTTATCCGTGTTTTCAGGCAATGAAAAACCCCTTACAATATCTTTAGAATACGAAGGTAAATTTCGCCATCGTCTATAAATTCCCGAAGGCTCGACGATAAGTCGGGCGGTCCCAAAACCAGAAGGCCACGGTTCGAGTCCAAGACGATTATATTTTCCCCTATGTTTTTTTTTTTTTTTTTTTTATTATTTTTTTTAATATATAATTTCCAAAAAACACCGATTTACCAACAAAAAAAACCGAGCAAAGCTCGGTCACCCAGATATTTTATATTTATAGAAGCAATGCATTGCAATGGTAACTTAGTGGCTTAGTGACTTCGGCCTTTCGGCCTCCTTTTTTGTGGGTCCGGGGTTTGTATTATTATTTAATGAGTAATTAATTAATTAATTATCATTAAATCTATTACTGAATTGTCATTAAAGTATAAACGAAGCGTTATCTTCTGAGAATGACCCTTTTTAAAATCCAAGATCTCGTCGTTAAGTAACGATTAGCGACTCTAAGTGCGGCAGTTAATTAATTAAATATAGAACATTTGAATTAATTAAATATGTAAGGAAAACATCGTGAGGAATCTTGCATGCCTTAGATTTCTCCATAATGTTTTGAATAGTGTGTAAAGTCCGCCAATTCGCATTGGGTCAGCGTGGTGGACTATGGCCTATAACCCTTTTCGGAAAGGAGACCTGCGCTCAGTAGTGAGCCATTGATGGCTTGCTGATGATGATGATGATATATTTTTAAAAACATCTCTCGAGTTGTTTCAAAGTTTTTCTCTCATTTTCTCGTTTCAAAGAACAGAAAAAGTTGTGATAATATAAATTTGAAACGTTGATCTATAGCTGCAATATGTCGGGGCAGATGTCGCTAACAGTCTATTGCTCAAACCGATTGAAAAATTGATACATAATATTATATCTCGATTTCAGCACAGACGTTGAAGCGTGGTGTACCGTGTAAGTTGGTACCTGCCTAAGGTCAATACACTCGGCATGATTCCCGGGAATACAAAAAAAAATTCTCAAAGTATCAAAAAAGGTTTATACCTACTTACCTACCAATGATAGATATGCCTTATTGGTTCCTACCTACTAGTACCTACGAGTAGACCTAAAGATCGTAAATATTACAAATCCTATCGATAAAAAGTCATGGCTGATACAACATTGATAAAAAAAACCGTCCAGCAATATAAAGACGTGTTTATGGTTGGATTTCGAGACACTAAAATAATTAATTAAAAGAAACACAATTTAAGTTTGTTAATTGCATATTTCAACATAATTCAGAGAAAACTTTGAACTCATTAAACTCGCTGCGAGAAAATATTTTATACAGTAAAGGATTTATTTTTATTACTGCCAGATCTGAAGGTTAAGAGCCTTTTAAGAGCCTTCGCCACGCCACGTGGTCCCGAAATGTTGGAATGAAGACCCCACTCCAAATAAAAACCGGCCAAGTGCGTGTCGGGCCACGCGCAGTGTAGGGTTCCGTAGTTGATAGTCTCAAATATTATTGCTGACCTAGGATAGTGCTTTTATTTTATTTATGAATATTGAATATATTTTGAGTTCCATGGTTTAAATACTATACGACGTTACGACGTATAGTATTTAATACGTATGTAGTACGTTATATGCGACACAAGAGCATTTACCCCAACATTTATTTATTTAATGATTTTATTGTTATTTTTAATTTAATTTTAGTTTAAGATCTCATATTATGAACATCCGTGAGTTCAGAAGACCGGATAAAGGAAATTATGATTTCACAACTTTACAGTCGTGATTGATATAATTATGTACAAACATGGTAAATTAAAACTTTTTAGTACCAATTGTCTCGGAGTTAAGCCACGGACAGACGAAAGGACTTAGTGAAACTGGAAGGGTTCCTTGTTGTTTTAATACGGAACCCTAACAGTATGCGGTTTTGACGTGATAACGTCTTATAAATCGATGAACACCGGCTGCACGCACGAAAAAGTGTCACGTTCCGCCTGAGCCTGTGCGTGCAAGCGAGAGCGCGGAACGAGCAATAGAGATGCACGATCAGCCCAAGCGTTGGCTTAGAGAGCGTCCGCCGCCGCCCGCCAGTCATCGTCAATGTTTCTTTATGACGTTATCACGTAAAACTATCGTCCGTAAACCGACTTTACAGACAACCAATTTTTTTATGGAACATTATAGACCTACCTATTACAGAAAATATAAAGGATTAACTTTTACCACATTATAAGGATTTTCTTACAGTTTCGGTACGGTACCCTAAAACTTATTGAAATAAATAAAACTTCCTACACGCGTTATAAGAAAGAACGACTTCCTTAATTCAATACTGAAAACATGAGCGGAATAAAAATGTAGCTTAAAGGAATATAATATTCCCTCAATTTGCTCGCATGTTTACATTTCATATTCACAACCTTCATATCTTATTTACACATCCTGTCGTGACAAGTGCACGTGGCATGAAAATTTATGAATTTCAGGGAAAATTTCCTTTAATATTGTAATAGGTGAATCTCCATTAATGAATGCTTAAAACCATGTTACCTATTTATATCAAATAGATAGGCACTTGTTTGTTCACAGCTCACACCACTTCATTCGCTTGAACAATGGTAGATTACCCGGTTGCAACTCTATCTGCCTGTGGAAATTTTGTCAAAATCGGTTCAACCGTTCCGAAGCTAATGGAAATAAAGGCGTCTGTCTAATGTTGAATTATATTATGCGGCATTTCTTTATAGGTATTGCCTATCATTTTTGTCATTACCTATTAGGTAATGATAAGTTGTTTATATAAGTAATTCATTCGTTCATCTCTGCCCATCACGAAAAAGTGTCACGTTCCGCCTGAGACTGTGCGTGAAAGCGAGAGCGCGGAACAAGCGATAGAGAGGCACGATCGGCCCAAGCGTTGGCTTGTGACCATTCGTGACACATTTATTCATCAATGTTTATGACGTTATCACGTAAAACTATCGTCTGTAAACCGACTTTACAGACAATTTTTTATATGTATGGCGAGCAAACGAGCAGGCGGGTCACCTGATGTTACCTCCGCCCATGGACATTTGTATTTTTTAGCAACAGAGGCAACACCTATGCGTTGCCGGCTTTTCAGGAATTGGTTGGTCCGCCCCTCAAATAATACCATGTTGCTTATTGATTTCTCACGTTGCAGAAATATACCTATTTTACAGCTCTTTATGCAAAGTGAAACTTTAAAAAAGCATATCGTAATTTTCTATACTCACCAATAGCAGCAAATTTTAAAGTTTAATGTTTGATTGTTGGACTTGGGACCGCTCGGAAGTGTTTAAAATTGAGCACATAAAAGTAAAAAAAGACCCGTCTCGCTACAAAAGCTTCAGATAGTTTGTTTGTGCATTGAGTTCGACTATGGAGCAGCAAACCTATATTTTTTCAGGCTTCGAAAAAGTGCCCCTGATGATTACAAAATATAAAAAAGCAGCTGTTTTGGTAGACACTCTCAGGAACCAACACGGTAGGTTTATATAACTGAAACAGAGGTGGTTTATGACATAAACCACCTCTGTTACCAACAAAGGTGGTTGGTTATGTATAAACCACCACATAACATGGTGGTTTATACATAACCATGATCGCACAATAGGTACCGAGGTACTTACTTTTTGTCCTACAGTAATAATTAAGATATTGCTCGGAGACATAATATTAAGTCAGGCTTTGCAGTCTTCTCTTGAATAAATAGTATTAGGTACCTACTAGGTACTACCTAGTAGGTAGGTTAGGTACTCTTCCCATAATCGTGGCTCATAAGTGAGGTAAGTATAGCTAAGTTATCTATACTTAGCGATATTAATTTCCAACTGATCTATAGGTCGACCGTTTAACTCGCGTATCGCCTGCGCGGTAAGAAGGGAGCGGGGGCGGGTAACGCTACACACGGAGTCAATAATCCAAAGATTTATCTCGAGATAGACATTGTTGGTAAAGAATTAAGTATTTATTTTTAAGTTTTAACATCTCTAACATCTCCCTCCGCTCCCTTCTTACCGCGCAGGCGATACGCGAGTTAAACGGTCGACCTATAGTAAACTATACTGAACTAATAAAATAGTACTAAATACATACACAACATTCGGATGCAATTTGGCCTGACCGGGGTATCGTGTTTGTAGGTATGATTGTATGAGTAGGTATGACAGCAAATAAAGAAAAGAATACTCAGTCAGGTTGCGGAGGCTACTTTAAAGTTGAGGCATCTCTCTGGTTTTGGAGACCTACAGTATAAAAAGTATTTGTTTTATTAATGGCCGTCGTCGCTTTGCGCTAATGCTCCGTGCTGTGAGGGAACTCGAAAGCTCTAAGAAGCGTCTTGGGGAGCCCATTTTCGTTATAAGGTACACATTTATTTGGTAGGTCAGCTCGAAGCAAGAGGTAGAGAGCTAGCTTATTTGGCTACAGATCATAAGGTCCGGGTTTGACTCCCAGTCAGGCCAAGTGTGTGTTCCTCCTATTTCATAATTTCATTGATTCTTATGTCATCTTGCCTATTTTTGTTTCGACTACTTTCAAGTACCTATTAATATTATAAAACAAGTGTGTTTGATTGTTGGGATGTCCTTTAATCACGCAGCAAAGGAACAACACAATATTATTGACGTTATTTTGTACACTGTATACATACAAACTGGTTGTTTCCGTTAGGTTTTTGAAACTAAAACAGATGAAAACGGAGTACATAGGCGAGCTAGTTAGAAAATACAATAATTAAACCACAAAATAATTATGACAGTCTTTATTGTTAAGTAGTTAGCTTAAACTAGCGGCACGCTATGATGGCCGGTTTGACGTTTGTCCGCTCATGTAGTTCCGTATTAATTGATAACGACTTTGAAGGAAATAATTGTATTACTTTATTGACGATAGTGATGTGCAGAGATTCATAAATTTTATCGAATGTAGTTTTAGGTTTAGGACTCAAAATTTATTTATTAAATTGATTTCTAAAATGTATACAAGTGTAGAAAAATCAGTTTGCACCATTTAAGGGGTGAATGTACTTGTGAATATGAACAATTTTCACTATGTGGACAAACCTCTGAAATCGCAAAAAAATATCAGCTGTTTCATACAAAAGGTAAAATTTTTATTTTTATATGATATATACCACAACTCGGCATTTGGTTTTCTAAATTGAAAATTTTTAAAAATGGAATCTAATACGATCGTCACATAGGATCGCTGGCTAGCACAACTACTACCTCCGGCAAACTCGCGTCAATGCTCAATGCAAAACAAAGCAGTTTCGAATTGACGTTGCTTCGAAAAGTATAAACTGTCAGTGCAATGCGATTGTGATATAGTTTTGACCTGGCTTTGGATTTCAAATATTGATACTGCATTACTGTTGACCCTTGCTCGTGATAGCAGTGACGACAGTGAAAATAGTAGTATGGACGAATCTGATTAATTATGGCCTTTTGTGGCACCTTTTTTGATATCTTTTGTATTCATATGTTTCTTGTGTGCATATAAAGTATGTATATTCATTTTCATTCAAATATTCAGTTCGTTCAAATAAATTAAATAAACATATACATTTTTGTTTTATTAAACCTATTTAATCAGGTACAAAAACAAAACTTAATTGTTTTTTGTTCGAGAATAAATTGACATTCCACATCACTATTGTAATGTGTCAAACCGGCCATCATAGCGTGCCGCTAGTGTAATAACAATGTACAGCGTCCAAATCAAAATACGTAGAGCGTACAAAGGAATGAAAAACAATAAAGAATTTTATGTACCGAAATAACAATCACAATAATCTCTTACGCTTAGTTTCGGTGAGTTTTTGATGAGAAAGCCTCATAGCATTTACCTATAGAAACATGAAATAATAACATTCAAAATGATTACCTTGTATACAAAATAGTTAAAAGCATCTACAGACTCGAAACATTTTATTCAACAACTTATTTTTGTAGCAACCTTAAAAATTTTGAACTTTTAAAACTTTTTGAAAAATTAATGGAAGTAAACATTCTAAACTAAGTTTTCTTAAATAAGTCTTTTGGTGAGAGAGGGATGTTTTCGAAAGACGAAATTGATAAAAACAAACTAAAGACAATTAATTCTCCGATATCCAATTTACCTCAAACAATTCTCGAAACGTCTGACTTGATTGTTGAATATCTTCGAATACTTTTCCAATTATTATTATTTAAGTTTAAGCATTATTGAGTATCAAGTATCAAATATCTCTTCTTTTCAAGTATCCATAGAAAAACTGATTAAAATATCAAGTTACTTCATCAAGTACCTATCTCTTATTTTCAATAATTACAACTACATGATATCAATTTGCTCCCTACAAACCAAACTATAGCGAACCAAAAAAATGCCCTGGTTACGTAGCACTAGTTTCGTAGGTGGCCGGAGGGGCAAATAAATCGATAAGTACAAAATATTAATTCAAAGTCATTGATAAAAAACGTAATCAAAACACTTCGAGTCTGATAGAGCATTAACAACACATTTTCTTCATTGCAATTCAATGCAGCACATTCTCCTATCATGTTCATATTACGTACAATGCAATGCATGCATATAATGCGAAAAGCATTTCAAACTAATTGAACATTAACAGCCATAGAATAATCACGCAAGTAGAATATACACTTTCACTGTAATATTTTTTTAGTGTTTTATGCCTAAAACCGCACTCGAATTGAGTGTATCTTGACTCATGAAAGCAAAAGAACTGCAATTTAATTAGTAAAGCACTCCTTCATGTCTGGTAGATAAGGCTTATAAGTGCTGTTGGAAAGTATAAAAATAAAAGACTTGGACTTGCGTTGTTATTCTAAGGTGTAGTGTGAATTAAATATTTATAATTTTCTGATGCAAAACATTGTCACCAAAGTTTATAAAGCGCAAACACACTCTTAGTTTAGCGCGAATGTCTATCGAAATTGGAAGATGTGTATACTTATAACAATCTGTGCTTATCACTTAATACTTCTTTAGAATTATAATTAACAATATAAAAATACAAAATGCCTTTAATCTACATTATAATAACAATTTCGACTCAACATGAGCCAAGCAATATGTTGAAAGTGATTCAACAATAATAAAAAATATAAATCGCATTATAAATCATTGTAGAAATAATTGGTATACCTATATTTATTAATTTTCTCGAAGGCACCCACATTTGTACTGGTATATTGAATACATATTATAGTAATATGAAAAGCACTATTTTTTTATAATATTGTAAAGGAATTCATCTACTCTTATTTACATGGCACATACTTCAATAAACTCCCTTCAAAGGATATTCTACATAAAAATACATTCAAATTAATAATTCTATACACATAATAAATCTCTAAAATACTATTTTTTACATTGTTTTAACCATGGCACTGGATTCTTTACTATACATTGAATGGAAAATGGCGCTAAGTATTAAACATCTACATTCTCAGAGAGGAACCTTAAGATTAGGCAACAATAAGAGAAAACAGTTTAACACGAGCTATCGGTTGGTAGTTCTCTAGTCTATGGTACCTAATAATATTATTTCATACCCAGACTAAGTGCAGCGAACATTCTTGTCGTTGGAATTTTAGAACTTTCGTAATTGGTAATATTCATCATTAGACGTGAACTGACTACATTTAAAAGGTTAGCTTGGAACTTAAAGATGATCGCACATTATATCAAGCATCGAAAGCAAAGTTTTATGTAGTTTATTGGAAGAATGTTCTAACTATAGGTAATTTTTTAATCGCATTTATAAAATAAAATACTTAACGCCATTTAGATATTTCAATTTAATCAATATATAAACAAAATATTTCAATTATACTATCACAATAATACTTAGAACGATTTTCCCTCTTTTTTCATTAATCCTGAAATCCTAAAGGTCGACGGTTCAAACCGCACCCGTCGTATCCATTACACAAGATTTACGGTTAATTTAGAGTTCAAAGGGGAACATTAGTTATGTTTAACAAAAAATATATAGGGGCGTGATATAGACCCTTAAGCCCATTTTAATCAACTATACCTAAATCATCCCCTAAGTAAGATTCTCTTTACGTAGGTAGGTACTCCCTAAATACAATCCCTCGCTCAATGTAATTTCCACCTTTAGGGGTTTGTGAAAACTAAATTGACAGAAAGCGTCACCTAACTTAACTCAGGTGGTCCGTAAAAGCGTCACCTAACATAACTCAGGTGGCCCGTAAAAGCGTCACCTAACATAACTCAGGTGGCCCGTAAAAGTTAAGGAACTTGGTGAAAATGGGCATAAGAATTAGCTCCAATGATGCAGTTATTTTGTGCGACTGAATGCATCATTTGAATGAATGATTTTTAAAATTTTTGATTTGAAAATTTTTTTAAAACACTCCTCAAGTTTGGTTTTTCACTTGTACCTTAATGTCATAGTCTGTGAGGAGGAACGTTCCGTACGCTGTGCTTGTCGCAACGATCTTATGCTCAGTAGACGCTAATACCTATTCATTCGCTATGTAAACAATTCAGTCAACCAGCTGAAGTGCGCGGGCGTCAGGAAATTGAGAACTGAATGCTTATTGGTCCAGTCAAGGTCACGATCTGGACGTTACCAGCCAAAGACCTTATACTCAGGTGTAAGGTTGTTGTTCAAAGTTGGCGTGAATCTATATATATTTTTTTAAAGAATATAAGCCAAGTTGAAGTTGACTCATATCCTCCTCCCCCCTCCAAATAAGCGGAAAGCTTGTGTTAGGAGTGGGTACGACAATAGTGCAACGGGTGGAATTCGAACCTGCGACCTTTCAGTTTTCAGTCCGCACCTTTAACCGTTGGGCTATTGAGGCTTCAAATTCATGTTGCCTTATGTGTTGTGTGAAAACGTTAGCTCTTTATTAGACTTCTACTGGGTATAAGCATAGTACAAACAGAATAGTAGGCTAACTTCATACAAAGTGGCCGCTGCCGGTTTGAATGTATGCGTGAGCAGCGGGCGCCGTGTACGCACGGAAGTTTCACGCACACATTCGCAAAATCTCAACCGGCTCAATCGGCCGGCCGGTTGAGATTTTGCGAATGTGTGCGTGAAACTTCCGTGCGTACACGGCGCCCGCTGCTCACGCATACATTCAAACCGGCAGCGGCCACTTTGTATGAAGTTAGCCTACTATTCTGTTTGTACTATGGTATAAGGTTGTTGGCTTAGTGCGTCGCTTACACCCGTCTACGAGGAACCAATTGTGTACCATTTAAAAATTAAAATACAGCTAAAGAACAAGTGTAAATTAAAAATTTTATTTTTAAATACAAGCTTTTAGTAGCTACATCATTAGAATCTAGATATCATCTTGGATCAGAGTTCTTGTCATGACGAATCAAACAAGCCCAAACTCGATGGGGTTACATCGTTTTATTACAGAGTTCCGATAGCCATCTTCCGTCTCCATCATCAGATCAGCTCCATGTCACAATAATATTGCATTGTCATCCGATCGGATCGGATCGGAATCGGCAGCTCAATCGGAAACCGGGAAGTGGTTCTAATTCATCTTGCAAGATTTGACCCAAACAAACAAATAAATAAACTAGTCAAGCTAAATAAAAGCTTGTAAAAAGGCTATTGTAGTCGTATCTTCTGTAATTCGAGACACTAGTCTGTCGTGACGCTTTGTGATGCGGTAACGCTCGCGCTCGAGCCGCGATCTGATTGGTCGTTTGCCACATCAAATAGCGTTGCAACACATCACAACACTTTTCAGACGAATTTAGTAACACAATCCGGTCTGTGCATTTTTATACGGTTCCAAATTAACGTACAGACTGAAAATGTAGATAGATCTTTAGTGGGTCATGCATATTTATGAAAGGGGAGATTAGCGAATAAAGTGGACTGAAATGGAATCTGAACGCATTGTTGAGGGTCTTTAACGTCGAGAATACAGATTGTGTACAAAGGGAAGAGTGATTTGACTTCGTACAAACTGACTCTAATTAGGTTAGATAGAAGTGGCTAAGCTAGCGAAAATTTATGAATTAATAAATATTACTTTACTTTCATCGGATAATCTTTGAAAATTGTATTTTAATAATGACTTTAGTTTTAAATTGTATAAATATGTCTTATCTACTATTGTAAATGGCATTCGTAAAAGCTTACAAAAGCATAAATCGAAAAATACATTGAATTGAATTGAAAAACGCAGACTTTCGACTGACATCAGAAAAATCGCAGGGCGCGCATGGATACACGCGGTGAAAGATCATAACGTGTGGAAGTACGTATAAGAGACCATAGTCCAACAGTGAACATCTATACCTACTATAATCCCAACTTGCTCTACAGGAAACAAATAAAGTTTCCGCCAAAGATTTTGTTCTATTTTATTCTTTTATTCCACGGGTAAGCATGTCCGAACTTTAGCAATTAATCTAACTACATATTAGGACGAAGCTACCCCCGATTTACCCCCAAGGGTTATTAATGATGTAAATTTCGTGAACCGTAGAAAATAAAGAACAAAGTAAAGTTCGTGTTTTGGTAAAACATAACCCGAGTTCTAAATACATTTAATGAATAATAATGGGCCAAAGAAAATATAATATGGGCATACTTTACGCAGACAATTCCGTTTAGGAACTCTAAACCTTACTTTGATAAGTATAAGGCCGCTTTTGCATATTATACATTGTTGTAAATCTTATAAGCATATATTCCTTTTTTGTTTTTTGGAATTTCGATTATAGTATTACCCCCTTATTCATAAACAAGATATAAGCGTCCTATAGCTAAAATATGTTTTGTTACTGTCAAATGTATTCAAAATGTCAAGTGATAGAAAAAGACAAAACATATTTTAGCTATAATAAGCTTTTAACTTGTTTATGAATAAGACCCTATGGCGATAAATCATGAGCCTTTGCTAATTTAATCAATTATATTCATGATCATCAGCTAATTAGGGTTGTTCTTGCTCGATCACTAGAAGGATCGCTCCGTACTAGTACATTCATAAGACTGTACTAGTTAGGACTTCTATAGTACCATTAGTACAGTGGTTCCGAACCAAGCGACAGAATCACAGATTAATAGGTCCCCAAGGAACGAAGTACTGAATGAACGATGTACTTTAATTGTCGGATTCCTTGTTTCCCGCTCGTTCAGAGCCGAGCGACGAAGTACTAAAAGAACGTTGTACTATTTAGCATAAGGACTAGTTCGTTCTCGTTCAGTGTCCGGAATCAATTCCTATTAGAACTTAGTACATGCGTACTACACAAGAATACAGCTAATATGCATCCATTATTGCACTTAGGCCTCTTTTACATTCATTATTTATTATTATCATATTCATTTAATTACCTCCTCCCCATTCCATTATCCTCGACCTTTGGCATCGTTTCGATGCCTGCCACTTTCCGGATGTCATCGCTACTACACTACGGCAGTAAGGAATACTACAGGCGGCGCAAGACCGAGACTTGTGGAAGTCCATGCAACAGACCTTTGTCCAGCAGTGGACGTCTATCTATACTCCGTTTGCCATTTGTTTTTGTTGTTGTTAATTAAAAAATTGGACCAAAAGAATAATTGTACGAAGTCCTTTCATTATTTTTGATTAACCTATCTAACGCTGCGAAGAAAAAGCGATTTCTCAATTAGTTGTACGAATATTTTAGACATATTTGATTTACCAATAACTTATGTTTTGAACACGTCCCAAATATTTCGTAATCGTTTATATCTACTATTAAGTACATAATGCCTACACCGGGTTCCTCCATTTAATCTATCTGTCGATATATTACCCAGCAACTTTGTTAGTTGTCAAAAAAGTCGATAGAATTTTTAACAAAATATAATAGAAAATATGATAAACTTATTTATGGTCGCGAAGTGCTCAAATCCGTTCGAAGAAACGGTTCTATACGAAAGTAATAGAAACATCTACATCACCTAGCATGGAAATAACAAATAATAATATTATGTATGTTATTGGAGTTTACTCCTTAAGAATCGATTTTAGCAGCCCGGTATGAGAAAAATCCGGACAGTAAAATCAATTTATCAATGACCTTATTACGTTTTTCAAAACGTTTAAATTTCTACCCTAACGTTGAGTAAATAAGGTTGGTTTTCGCTTGAGTTGTCGAATGCCCGTGTCACGTTTTTCACAACGATGCAAATTTCGACCCTAACTTTGAGTAAATAAGGTTGGTTTTCGTTCACATGTATATCAGCGCCATCTTTCGGCTTATGTGTAAACTATTTGAATAGCCACGGTGTTGTACGGAGTACATGTGTACGGAGATCTACATGTGAACGAAAGCCAACCTTGTTTACTCAACGTTAGGGGTGGA
Organism: Oeneis ivallda; assembly: GCA_029955525.1. Taxonomy (NCBI): domain Eukaryota; kingdom Metazoa; phylum Arthropoda; class Insecta; order Lepidoptera; family Nymphalidae; genus Oeneis; species Oeneis ivallda. Next base: position 11,945,134 of record JARPMR010000022.1, read on the forward strand.
GATTTGCATCGTTGTGAAAGGCGTAGCGCGGCCATTCGACAACTCAAGCGAAGACCAACCTTATTTACTCAACGTTAGGGTAGAAATTTCAACGTTGAGTATGAAGTAAACTCCAGTTGTGCGTCGTGCTGACACACACAATTTTTTTTTATTATACACTGGCTGCAAAAAGCTTTGTCTTCCTCGCTAACGAGGTTTGTCTTTTCATTTGGCTGTATGGAATGTTCCTATTCACAACTTCGTACTTATTAGCTATTCAAATAATACCTATTGTATGCACTGGGAACTAATATCTATGATTTTTAAGAGCGAAGAAGAGGTTTTTTATATAAAACTAAAAATAGCTTCAATAAAATATGTCTTTCTCAATATTAAGGTGTTTCTTGTTGTTCAGAAAATTGTAATGTCTTCGTAAGTAACCCAAATAGGGTTGAAGCCTTTTGTGGACTACTTTGAACGTCAATAAAAACAGTCTTCCACAACATCAAGGTCTTCATAACGAACTTAGTCTTGCGAGTCAGCAATAGAATCAGCACGGGATGCACTGGACATTTAAGACTAACATCTAAGTTCAGTCCGCGAGGCATGAGCTCAGAGTATACAAGTGACAACTGGTTTGAGAAGAAAATTCAAATTAAGAATTATTTATTTTACATTTGGTTCTTAATGACGAGTCTAAAAACGATTGCTACAGCGCGGCGTGACGATCGCAACCATCTCTGCCCCCCGATTGTCTAAAAGTTGCCGATCAAAATCGTATTCATTTGGTGGCATTAGCGTCAAAGTAAAATAAGCCATAACAGCATTGAATTAGAGCTCAATTTCGTGTATGCATTCTTATACCACCAGCCATTTCATACTACTCTCTCTCACCCTGCTTGTAACACATAAAGCGATCACTCACTCTTATATAAGACTAAGGGGTAACCCTTAGTCTTATATAAGTAATTATAACCTCGAGGATTTTACTATCAATATTATTTCATCCTAATTCCTGTGTGTAACACAGACTGTCTTTTTCAAGCTGTAAAGTCAGAATATGGGCTCTTTTAGAGACACCATAATAAATGAAAACCTATACATAAATCATGACTGACCGAAACATTTTTATCAGACTACCTTCAAAAAATTTATCTTCTTCGATATCCAGGTTTTTCTTTGTCTGGCTGGTTGCAGTACGACTCTATGGGCAGGTTGAAGCCCATAGAGTCGTATTCATTCGCGATCGCCTTCGGATACAGTTTCGGTATGGTCATCGGGTTATTGTGGTTTGCGTTGAGCAGATTTCCTATGATAATGCCTGTTGTAACACAGGCTGTCTTTTTCAAAATGTAAAGTCAGAGCATGGACTCTTTTAGAGACACCACAACCCATACACAAATCATGATTGACCGAAAATTTTTTATCAGACTACCTTCAATAAAATTTATCTTCTTCGATATCCAGGTTTGTTTTGTTGTTCGGCTGATTGGAATGTCTTCGTAACGTCCCCATAGAGTCGTATTCATTCGCGATCGCCTTCGGATACAGTTTCGGTGTCGTCATCGCGTTGTTGTGGTTCGCGTTGGAGAGATTGTTGCTCTTCGATAGCAGTATCCCACTCGTGTTCCCGATGCCGGAGAATGATGGCTGGCGTTTTGCTTTCCGAGGCTAAGGGAAAAAGGATATGACGTCAGCACAAATTCAAAATGGCGGACGATCCAACGAGTCCAACATCATGGACAGCAAGGTGTCAAATGCGACAAAAATATGTCATCAACATCATCAGCAACCCATCAACGGTTCAACACAGGTCTCTTTTGAGAGAACACCGAAGCAGTGATAGCCTAGTTGTTAGGACTGTGGTCTCCTATTCCGGGGGGTCGCAGATTCGATCCCGGGCACCTCTGACTTTTCGGTGTTCTGTACGATTAAGCAAAAATATGTAGGAAGGAAGAGTTCGTACTAATATTATAAATGCAAAAGTGTGTTTCTTGGTATGTCTTTCAATAACTAACTAACAAAATGGAGCTACGGATCGACGCGATTTTTTGCATAGGTATAATAGGGAATATGCATGATTTTTTTTAATTTCTTAAATTAATCATTTACATCTCTATAACATATAAAAAATATAAATAGGTTTGAAAATAGTCAAATAATTTTTCAAAGTGAAATTTAAAACATTGAATAAATTTGAGCCGTTCAAACGCCACCATTTAGCGCGCGCTTTTGATGACGTCATTCGACATGTCCCGTGTTTGTTTACTATAGCGTTTCAATTACTTCATACTTATTTTCAGTTTTAATTGCTACACAAACCATGGAAGAAGTTAAAAAACCTTCTTACAAGTATTGTATGGTACCTAAATACAAAAAAACACTATTATTAGTACACCCGATAAAGTGTTTTTAGGGTTCCGTACCCAAAGGGTACCAACGGGACCCTATTACTAAGCCTACACTGTCCATCCGTCCGTCCGTCTGTCAGCGGGCTGTATCTCTTAAACCGTAATAGATAGACAGATGAAATTTTCACATATTATGTATTTCTATTGCCGCTATAACAACAAATAATAAAAATTAAATTAAATTAAAAAAATTGAATTAAAATTTTTCATGGGTACATGGAAATATTTTTATTTAATTTTTTTTAACGGAACCCTAAAAGAGCGAGGCCCGACTCGCACTTGGCCGATTTTTTCGTATTCCACGAGATGCGAAAGTACGAAAAAAAAGTGTAAGAAAATTGTTCATATAAATCGGAATATCGTATTTATCTAATACTTATTTACAAAAAGTATATAAACATATCAAACTTGAGTGAGCTTCAATAACATAATATTACGTATAAATTATCATGATATAGACGTAAATTAGGAGTTTAGGAACACAGATGGTTATTTAAAGGTTATGTTTTGTTTTAAGTATTATTTAAACATATAAGAATAAAAATCTATGTTAAGGACTAAAATATACCATGTAACATAATAATTATCTTGCAGCTTTCACTCCTTTGATCTCTGCGCTCGTAAAATCGAGATTTGATACAAAATATACTGACATCATAAATGCATCTATTTTCGGTAAATTATCCGATTGTACTTTGACAAAACCAGTTTCTGTCATCGACCTAGATTGACTACAAATATAAATTCACAAGTAATCACACAGGAATACAGTTTTAAACAATTTTTCTCACAAACACTGTATGAATATCGACGCCTTAAATCAACCGTAACACAAATGACGTCACATTTCGTTTCGACCAATGGCGACGCGTTTTGTAAGTTTGAATTTCCCTCCTTTATTTTTCACTTTCTATATAATATTTTCTGGGTTTAAATAATAACTAAATAAAAAAAATACCTTTTAAGTATAATGTTAAGGCAATAAAGAATCTAGAAAAAAATATTTGAGACAAATTTAAATTTTATGCATATTCCCTATTGATGACTTGAAAGTGGCATAAGTTGTTATTCAAACCGGTTCCCACGGAATTTTTAAAAACCTAATTCAACGTGAACGAAGTATCGGGCAAGAGCTAGTTTGAGAATATTTATTTTTGAAGTAAAACTTCTTTACGCTTGCTTGACCCCGGGGAGTAAGCTGGTGAATGCGTTACGAAAAGTGTGATCGGGCAAGGCGAACGTAAGTTGAGAGGGAGATGTAAGTTAGTGAAGATAGAAAGAGAGAGTTACGTTTCGTATTACATATTACTGTAGGGGCAAGAGAGAGAGGTGCGAGCACACATTTTCTTTCTCTCTCTCATAGCCAGTCGCGTTTCGTATGTTTTACTTCAGTCGTGTGGTCTAAAGCACTCGTTTATTTTTTATTTTTAACATGGTTTTCGCTTACCACGTCCTTCAACGGTACAGTGACGTAACTGTTCTGCTTCGCTGTGATATAGTGCGGGCTGGACGGCACGCGGGGCTGACGATTCCACGGCAGGGGACCACGCCTCTGGCAGACAATAACCGCGGCCAAGCACACCAGACAACCTGAACAAAGGGAATTCATTATGAACTGTTACTCTTCTGACTTGAATAGAATATAAATATATTTTATTCAAATAAACTTTTTTCCAAGTGCTTTTGAATCGTCAATGAATCTACCACTGGTTCCGAATGCCCTTCCTGCCGAGAAGAACCAGCAAGAAACTCAGCGGTTGCTCTTTTCAAAACAAGTTTACAATACAATAGATACTATGCTATGTATGCAGTTTCCACAATGAGGAGAAGTTCCACAAAAGCATACCTACATACAATTCAATTCATTTTAAGACGGGCAGACAGAAAGCAGCCTCATTCCCGCCGGTGGCACCCGTTCACGAGCATGACGCATGCCCCAGCCGTTGCTTAGCTCAACCATATTTAAGGGAACGTAACAAACGCACGTTGAGTGCGAAAAGCACGTAAAAATAGAGGGTTCTGCAGTGTTTTTTAAAACCTAACTCCGATTGGCCGAAATCGCTCGCAAAAGCTATAGTCATTCAATCTTTTCTTTATCTTTTTTTACCGATAGACGTCCTCAGCTGGACATAGTTCTCTTGATTGGACTCCCACAGATGTCGGTCTTGCGCCGGCTCCCTGCAACTCGTCTGATGTCGTCGATCTACCTAGTGAGTAGTGTAGTACGTTTTGCACCTTGGGACCATAACAACCATAAGTACTTCGAAAGTTTAAGTTTAAAAAGAGTTAAGTTAGGTGTTAAGTAGAATTGTCTACTTCAGCTTCGCGACTCGCTGAGCTATATCGTTCAATAATGTCCAAGAATTCTAGATTCAGCGGGTAGTTACGGTACCATAGTCTATTTTTTTTAACAAACGAGTACTGAGTATGTCTCGCACATTTCCGATATTTACAGAGTGAGATGGATCATTGTTATGGATGGGGTACTGAGTATATCTCTCGCACATTTCCGATATTGACAGAGTGAGATGGGTCATTTTAGGGGTGGTGCCTGGGACTATGCTGATTACGTGGACCAATAGCAAAGCAGTCAAAATGTTCGGTACTCGTTTGTTAAAAAAACAGACTATAGTTCCTTACCCAGAACCAGAGAACCAGAGTAACCGACATAGCTCAGCGAGTCGCGATACTGAACTGGAAATGGGCGGGGCACATAGTTCGAAGAGCTGATGGTCGTTGGGGTCTCAAGGTTCTGGAGTGGCGACCCCGCACCGTTAAGCGCAGTGTTGGCAGACCCCCCACCAGGTGGACCGACAACATCAAACGAGTCGCAGGGAGCCGCTGGATTCAGGCGGCGCAAGACCGAGGCCTGTGGAAGTCCATGCAAGAGACCTTTGTCCAGCAGTCGACGTCTATCGGTCGATAAAGAAGAAAAGAAGAAGATAGTTCCTTACCAACAACGAACGCGGCCACCACACAGCCGACAATGCCGCCGACGCTCAGCGACTCGCGGCTAGACATGGTGACGAATGAGGCCATCTCTACATTTTGACTATAGGCCGGCATCGCATGCAGCTCTGTAAAAAAATTGCTGGTTAGAGCATTTTTCCTACTGAATGACGGTCGGTGTACGGGAAGTGTAAGCTATACATGACGATAGGGTTCAGTCAAACCTTATGGACAGTGTTGTGGCATACGGTCTCAGTGCGTACGGACGAACATTCAAGACTCATCTTAATAAAATACACAACATACAAAAAAGGACATTAAGAATGATTCTACCCGCGAACATCAAAGATAAATGCAGTCAAAATGACGAACCAGTATTTGAATTTTGTAAAGTTCTTCCAATACAAAAAAAAATGGAACATGCTCTAATTACCAAAATTATTTCGATTACTATAGAAATTATTTAACACACAAGATTACAATGAGGGCTATCTCAGAGCAGAAGTTATTTACCAGAAATGCTAATAATTTTTAGTAAGTTTTTTTAAATATCCTGTGGGTGTAAAATGAACCTTAATACCTTCGGTATAAAGCAGCTATACTCCTGCGGCCCGTGGGCCACAAGTGAACCGCCAGGCTTTTGTGGTTGGCCCATATGGTGTTAACTATTTTGAATTTCACGCCCATAAGAAAAATTGAGATTGTGCTGAGTAAATAGGTTCTGTTCGGTGTAGCATAGCATATACATAGCATAGCACTACCGTGCCGCGGTGTACAGTGTTATTATTGATACGGTATAATTTGCCGTAATATACGACAAATTATTCTTTTTGACGTGATAACGTCTTATAAATCGATGAAACACCGGCTGCACGCACGAAAAAGTGTCACGTTCCGCCTGAGCCTTAGCGTGCAAGCGAGAGCGCGGAACAAGCGATAGAGAGGCACGATCGGCCCAAGCGTTGGCTTGTGACTAAACCGCCCGCCAGTCATCGCGTGCGCGCTGTGGTTAGCGGACGTGTCGCCTTTATGACGTTATCACGTAAAACTATCGTCCGTAAACCGACTTTACAGACAACCAATTTTTTTTTGCAGCCCGCGACACCACGACTAACACGTGTTCGTGACCCCTATGAAAAAATGGTTGAGTACCGCTGGTTTAAAGTCTTACCATTGTCCATCTCGTTGTCATCAGTCGCGCACCTGGCCACCTGTAGCTGCGCGCCCACGCACGCGCCGGCCTCGCAACTGCGTCGTCGGATCCGCTCCCCGCTCTCGCACTCGCCCCAATCGGCCCATGGACCCCAGCCGACTTCGGTCTCTAGGGAACAAAGAAAAGATACGATTGAATTTGCCCCCCGGTTGTCTAAAAGTTGCCGATCAAAATCGTTTTTTTTTTCAATTATTTAAATTGTATTCAGTTGATGGCACGAGCATCAAAGTAAAATAAACCTTAACAGCATTGAATTAGAGCTCAATTTCGTGTAGGTATGCATTCTCATACGTTTAGGTATGTACGATAAGGTCCATGTTAAAATCGGCTTTACTGAATTTGTGCTAAATCAAAACAGTCAAGGAATATTTTACTTTGACGCTAATGCCATAAAATGAATACGATTTTGATCGGCAACTTTTAGACAGTTGCACCTTTGATCAGCATTTTAACTTGACTTGACTAGTAATTCCTTAAATTTTTAACTGCTTTATTGATGTGAAACATCTAAGGGGCGTGGCGGGTCAGACTGACTGTTACTACTACACTTACTTACTATTAACAGTATATATGTATGTAGTACGAAACAGTGTTGTTTACTACTGTAAACGTATCCTATGTCTCACTTAAAAGAAATAATTTTAACAATAAAATATGTCTGATAGTGATAGTTCAGAAAGTGAAAGTGAGCAGCCTCTTGCAAAGAAAGCAAATTATAATTATATTGAGTGTGGATTTATGTGTGTACTAAGCCCGATATTACCTGTACAGTCAAGTACAATAAATAATTTCGATGTTTCAGATCTGCCAAGCGTTCTGCGACGGCTCACAATTTTTTTACAACATTTCATTTACAACAGAAAAAAATCTGAACCCATCACGTTTCTTTATTTTATATGAATCATCTATAGGTGCTCTTTGGGGTTCCGAGACCGACTCGAATGCCGTGACGTTTCTATTCGTGTGCGCGGCGTGTTTCACATTTGCCAGGAGTCTCGTAACGGTCACAATTATTTTTTTATCTTTATCGACAGGAAATCATAATAATCTAAAAAATAAAATCAACCACACTAGCGCATGCCCAAATTTACAATATTGTTTACCCATCATTTTCAACATTCAAGTGGATTGTAATTTTGTTATACTATATGCGTATACATAATATATTAAAGCCTCTATATATTATAACCTCTTCTAACTTCACAAAGTTTTCCTTAGCATGTCCCTTACACCCTGTATAGAATCCTTACTAATATTATAAATGCGAAAGTGTGTTTGCTTGTTTGTTTGTCCTTCAATCACGCCGCAACATGGCTACGGATCATGGGTGCATGGGTATAGTTGAGGACCTGGAGAGTGACATAGGCTACTTTTTATTCCGGAAAATCAAAGAGTTCCCGAGGGATTACAAAAACTAAATCCACGCGGACGAAGTCGCGGGCATCAGATAGTATCATATATATTATTGACGGTTTTTTTAATTACCTGCACAAGTGTTAACGCATACGCGTCTCTCCAGCGCGGCGCCGGCGTCCGCGCAGCCCTCGGGCGAGAGGCACATGCGGGTGCGCGTTCGATGCCCGGTCGAGGCATCTTCGCAGCCGCCGCTGCACTCGCTCCACTCGCTCCAACACGACCATTCCCCTGGCACAACGACAATATTATACTTTTTCATCAATAGCCTATAACAGTCCACAGCTGGACTAAAGGCCTCTCCCAACGGGAGGGTTTGCCCATAATCACCACGCGGGGCAGACGGGTTGGTGATCGCAGTAGATAGTAGTAGTAGCACAGAGGACGCTGCTGCCCGTTCTCCGCTAGTCCCTTAGTCGCCTCGTACGACACCCGCGGGAAGAGGAGGGGTGGTGACAACTGTATTCTGATCTGCCGTCACCACATGGCACTTTATACTTTTTAATCCTTACTAATCACTACGTCTTTATGAATGCGTAAGTATATGTGTTTGTTGGTTTGTCCTTCAATCATCCAGCAACGGAACAACTGTTTGACGTGATTTTTGCATGGGTATAGTTAGGGATTTGAAGACTGACATTTTATCCCGGTAAAACGATTTTTAAAAACCTAACGCCGCACGGACGAATTCGCGTCTTACGTTTACTTTATTTAGTTTTTTAAACATTAAATAACTTCAAAACGATCTCAATATAATATAGGAGCCTATCCTAAAACATTTTACTTTCTGTACAACAAGGGTAGTCGGATCTGTTTTCGTATCTGTAAACTACCCTCATATTTTTTATACATAATGGCGTGTGAAATTTTATTTTGATACTTAGGGCCTGGTTCAGCACTATCGATCCGTCTAAGTGTCTGATAACAGATAAAATAGCTGTCAGATAAATCTGTTACACATTACTTAGAGTTTTTCTGCTACATTGTCTAACGGACACTTGTGAAACATAAATTTGAACGCTATATGTCAGACAATTTGTGGATAGTCTATCAGGCACTTTATCAGCAAGTGGTGAAACAGGTCCTTAGAGTAGTATTCTAGTAGTATTCTTACCAACGCATGCGTGCGTATTGCAAGCGCGTAACATATCGGCAGGCCCCTCACAAGGGGGCCTTCGACAGCGCCGCGTGCGGGTTTGCTGGCCCCCGCCGCACGCAGCGGAGCAGGCCCCCCAAGGCCCCCAGGGCTCCCAGGCTGCGTCTTCCTCAGGGGGTGTACTACTACAGGCCCCCTTTGCGTTGCAATACCTTTCTTCTTCTCTTGCCAATGATAGCTGTAATTTTATAAAGAAGTTAATAAGCTAAACTTAATTTGTAAACTGCAATAGAATAATCGTAAGGACTTTATAACTCAATCTTAAGTTACTGAAGAAAACCAAACATGTGCAATTATTTTACAACAAAATATGCTTTGTCATTACTACTACTAATACTTATCAAAGGACTCATTAATTTAACTCACCCTTATTTGTTCCGGTGTCGGCGCTTTACACAAAAACTTGAATCTCTTTTCCATATAACTTCCATCTGAAGAATTACCTGTAGCGAAACATATTTTTTTATCAATGAAAAGATAAAAAAATTCCCAGTAAATTGTGTGAAAGTGACGATGAAGTGAGAAGTCTATAGGTGGTAGCGGGCTAACTTGGAAGTGATATGGCAGTGTTTACATGGATTTCTCCCTCTGCATCACAAAACTCATTACTGAGGGTCGTGACCCCTTTTACTATTCATATAATGTGAGTTTTTGGGATAATACTACGGTTGGTACCAAGATCCTTCATAGACTCGACCATGTAAAAAAAAATCACGTCGATTCGATACTCCGTTTCTGCGTGATTGAAGGACAAACAAACACACTTTCGCATTAATAATAGTAAGGATGTTATTTCCACGCGTTATACTCACTCGGTATCTGCACCCAGGGCGTCCAAGCGGTGGCTTTCCTCAGCTCGCAGGGCCTCAAGTCGCAGGGTTGTCGCTCCGAGCGCGGCCCGTCGCAGTCCGCGCCGCCGTGCTTGGGCGCAGGGCTGCCACAAACGCGCCGTCTCTCCCGCATGCCGGCGCCGACTCCGCAACCCGTACCCGCACACGGGGACCAGGCGCCCCATGGGGACCAGGACCCGTCTACTGGGGCTAGTGCGGGATCTATAACACAAGCTTAAGTAAGATCTCTTTACCCTCGGAGAAGATATAAAGCGAGAGGGAAGTAGGCTTAGTGGACTATCCTCTAAGGCTGCGATCTATAGATCGTACTCTGGCTCTGCTCAAGACTCAAGATAGAGTTAAAATGAGACACAAACATGTCCTGACATAAATTGATCTCACCTTGAGTTAAAAACTCAGGGCGAGATCTATAGATGGCACTCTCACTCAGCTGAGACTCACGACTGAGTTAAAACGAGACAGATCTATGTCAGGACATATTTGTGTCTCGTTTTAACTCCATCTTGAGTCTTGAGCAGAGCCAGAGTACGATCTATAGATCTCAGCCTTAGTCTAGAGAAAAGCTCAGAAGTTGAGTGGGAGTGCTATCTATAGATCTCGGCCTAAGGGTTCTATCTTTCTTACTGACTTTACTGCACATTGTAGCAGAATTATCAGATACAGGACATTTGTATCGTCATTCCTCAGCGCTGTTATCGAGATTGCCGCATAGTATCTAAAGGAGACTACTTACCCTTAGCCAGCGCTCAGAATAAGGCGTCAGTGACACAAGAGTTTCTCGAATGCGACTTTTAATTCGTTTGATCGTAATAGTTAACTATGACATTAGCATCAAGGTAAAATGAACCATAATGGTATCGATTTAAAGTCACATATTCAATACAGACGATTTTCATTTGGAGCGTTTTAGTTATGTAAACTAATAAGAATACATACACGAAAATGAGCTCTAACTCAATACTGTTATGGTTTATTTTACTTTGATGGTAATGTCATAGTTTACTATTTATAGTTAACTATCCAATCTTGTACTAACCCTACAGTTTTAAGTGATGCTCAAATACAAGTATCGAAAAGGGGTTGTTTCAAATATCTATGGAGCCTGGGCCAGGTATTTGTGCAGTCTTTCAAAATGTTGGTGGTCATGAAATATGAAAAATGATTATTTTTTCTATATTTCTTGGGAGAAGGTCCTTTTTACAAGGTACAATGCGGAATTAATTTGCAAAATAAAAGCGCGACAATATGGCGTCCTTTTTGACAGTGACACGTACCTACACGAGTCATGATGTCATTTGACATAAAACTAACCACAATATCTATCAACACCAAACAGTTGACATCTGACAATAATTAAAATGATATTAAGATGACGTAATGTCATTACAAACATAGGCTACAAAAGCAGATGGATGCACTCCGAGTGTTGCTATTCTACAAATGTACCCAATTGTCAATTTTATATTTGTATCTCTTATTCACTGTAAAACTGCAAAAAATCATATTTTATTTTAATTTCTATGATTTTATACTATATTTTGGTATAGCGCATCTTGGGCCAGGTATTGGACCTGGCCCAAGATGAAACAACCCCTTTTACTCGCATTCGAAAAACTCCTTGCGTAACTGAACTATAAGCAAAGCTCTCCCTTCGTAAAGATTTTTTTTTATATAGTATAGTCAAGGAAATGAGCATTTCGATAGAGTAATATCTGCACTCACCCGGGCAAGGTGGCAGATTGGCGCAGTACAAGTCCTGTACATCCAGTCCAACGCACACGCGGCCGCCGAACTTGGGCTCCGGCGAGGTGCAGGACCGGCGCCGCGACTTGACGGCGATGCCGCACGACGCGGAGCACTCCGACCAGCCCGACCACGCGGACCAACCGCCGTGTATCGTGCAGTTGGTCACCGCTATGCTTGCACCTGGAAAATGGAGAATGGTTTAACAAATTCTTTTTCTTTATCAACCGATAGACGTCTAGTCATGTCTTAAGGTGGATTATACGGGTCTGCCCCCGAAATTCAAATTTAATTTCGTTTTTCGCAATTTGTAAACTAATACGACAAAGTAAGCTTCATCATCATCATCATCATTAGCAAGCTGAGCGCAGGTCTCCTCTCAGAGAAGGGTTATAGGCCATAGTCCACCACGCTGGCCCAATGCGAATTGGCGGACTTCACACACCTTCAACAACATTATGAAGAACTCTCAGGTGTGCAGGTTTCCTCACGATGTTTTCCTTCACCGTTGAAGCAAGTGATATTTAATTGCTTAAACGCACTTGACTCCGAAAAGTCAGAGGTGCGTTCCCGGGATCGAACCTGCGACCCCCGAATAGGAGACCACATTCCTAACCACTAGGCTATGCTACAATGGCAGTATCTTCTTCACAGGTTTATATAAAAATCTTTACTTGAAAGTGTCCAGTTTAAGAAATTAGTCGAAGTATCGACTAATTTCTGAGTAACTCACGCCAAACTCGATATTCGGCCATAGTCGACAACGCTAGGGTAATGCGGATTCAAGACTTCACACACTTTCGAAAACATTATAAAAATTCTCAGTTAAGCAGGTTTCCTCGCGATGTTTTCCTTCACCTTTAAAGCAAGCATCACCCTCAACTTAATTATATTTTTTGAAAACGCACTTAACTCCGAGAAGTTAAAGGTGCCTGGGACTCGAGCCGCTGCATAGCACAAGATCATGTTCTATGTCGTCCCTTCCAAAAAGACTATCAAGCAGTGGATCGTCTTAAATGTTACATGGTTAATCCTACTAATATTATAAAGTTTGTGAGGATGTAAAACGCAAAAGAGCGTTACCACTATATAAATAATCTGTATTAGAAATGGTCTTTTTAAACTCGCATAAATAATTAATCTAATAAATTATTCTAAAGATTTACATTTTAGCAACTCAACTGAGTTTAATGTAAATTATATAAATTGAAGATAAATAACACAAATTGTCAGACTGGTCTTAGAGTGGACTGATTAGTTCTAATTAGTCAGCTTTACAGCGCCAAAATAAGTTGTAATACCTTAACGTGCCACATAAATTAAATCTTAAGGTGGATTATACGAGTCTGCCTGCGAAATTCAAATTTAATTTGGTTTTTCCCATTTTGTAAACTAATACGACAAAGTAGGCTTATGGCGTTCTAATTGCGCCAGTAGAATTATCATCTTCTCAGGTTTACATAAAAATCTTTACTTGAAAGTGACCAGTTTATGAAATTTATCAAAATACCGAGTTGGACGTGAGTTACTCACAAATTAATCAGTAATTAATTTCTTAAACTGGTCACTTTCAAGTAAAGATTTTTATGTAAACCTGTGAAGATGATAATTCTACTGGCGCAATTAGAATGCCATTAGCCTAGTTTTTCTTATTAGTTTACAAATTGCGAAAAACCAAATTAAATTTGAATTTCGCGGGCAGACCTGTATAATCATCCTTAATCACCTTGACAATTCTGTCCTCCATTCGCTGGTCTGGGGTTGTCGCAACGGCGCGTGCGACACATGCACATGTCGGGTTTGTCGTCGCCGTACACCGCATGCGGGGTGCCGTGTTGCATGCACTGCTCCCAGTCCGACCATGACGACCAACCGCCGTCGACTGAAAAAAAACATTTTTCCGGTACATCAGAATTCAGATACATTTTACTAGATTATTATAGATCCATTGGAGTAGCATGTTGATGAACTATAGTCTATTCGCCGAATGAACCAAGCACTGAGAATTTGGACTTCCACGTGATTGGTTGGTTGGTTGGCAGATAGGGACGCTTAGGCCGTGATCACAATGCAAGTTATAATTAGTCTGTCGTTACTGTAACGACGAGTGTAACGACGTTACACTCCGTACCGTTCAGACACACGAGTAAGGTAACAGAGTGGAAGCTACATACAAACGGCTCGCGGCGGGCTCACCCATACATAGCGCAACGCTGTGTGCGTGAGCTCTCACCGACACATTCACCGAAACGCCGCTCAGGGTCAAACCGGTCCACTCAGGGTCAGAACGTAAGGGCTGACGAGTGACGGTCGTGCGTTTAGTGGAAATAAATAGACGAAGAGTGAGTGATTTAGATTTATTTGTGTACTTAAATAGTGTACAAATGTCAAACTCTTGCACAGTTTGTTTAAAATAACCCAAAGACAATAAGGCCATTTCCTTTTTTTTATGCTGAGAGATAAAGAGAAGTAAGTACTTTTTTATACGTATAGGTACGTATTAAATTAATTATTAAATAATATTAAAATTCTTTGTTATTCGACCGATTTCGTTTAAAATCGATATTTGGGCTTCCCTTGGGTCAAGAAAGTGGAAATGGATGCCAAAATTTTAAAAAGTCACCGCCATAATGAAATTCTTTGTTATTCGACCGATTTCGTTCAAATTCGATATTTAGGCTTCCCTGGGGTCAAGAATTAGGAAATAGGTTCCAAAATTTTAAAAAGTCCCCGCCATATTGAAATTCTTTGTTATTCGACCGATTTCGTTCAAAATCGATATTTAGGCTTCCCTGGGGTCAAGAATTAGGAAATGGGTTCCAAACTTTTAAAAAGTCACCGCCATATTGAAATTCTTTGTTATTCGACCGATTTCGTTCAAAATCGATATTTAGGCTTCCCTAGGGTCAAGAAAGAGGAAATGGATGCCAAAATTATAAAAAGTCACCGCCATATTGAAATTCTTTGTTATTCTACCGATTTCGTTCAAAATCCATATTTGGGCTTCCCTGGGGCCAAGAAAGAGGAAATGGATGCCAAAATTTTAAAAGTCACCGCCATATTGAAATTCTTTGTTATTCGTCAGATTTCGTTCAAAATCGATATTAAGGCTTCCCTGGGCCATTATTTGTGAAACAACATTAATTGTGAAGTTATGGCAAAAATACTGATGTTCATTAAAAAAAATCGTTTCTTTATATTTTTGTTAATTTAAGTAATTTTTGTTCAAGTTCAGAATATAACTGAAATTATACATAATTATACAAACTTTAAAATATTTTTATTTTTTCCTTAAACTGTTTACATATGCATCAGGTGACAACCCTAGCAGAATAGGTATACTTCTTCGACCTTGTTAGGAAGCTTCATCTCTGTTCGGAATATTTACTCGTGTGGTTCAGACGTCTCCCGCGTACCTGCATCGTTGCGAATTGCGATCATATCTATTTATCTTTGACCTGGCTTGTTTTTCGGACTGTTGTTTTGTGCTCATTGTGTGAACTTGGCTTGTCTACTGGATTCTGTTTGATTGCTTACCCAACGACTTGGCGAGTTTATTAGGAGTTTATAGGAGCACAGAAAACGACATGAGGCGTATGTTATTGATGAAATCGCGAAAACCAAAAACAAAACAGTGTTTCACCTTCCGCCATATCACTGCGAACTTAACCCGATTGAATTAATATGGGCTCAAATAAAAGGAGACGTCGCTTCCCGTAACACAACCTTTAAAATGGTTGATCTAAAAAAATTATTTTATTCAGCTGTTCAAAAAATTACAACTGAAAAATGGAAAAAATGTGTGCAGCACGTAGAAAAAGTATAGAACCAAAAATGAACGAAATGGATCATAACTTTGAAGGGTTAAGTGAAAGATTTATTATTAATGTAGGAAATAACAGTGATACGTTGGAAAGTGAAAGCGAATGAATAATTTATATTATTTTTTTAATTTATATTGCTTTAATGTTGATTTTATTTTATTACAAACAAAGACCAATTCACATGGTAGCTCTTATTTCATTTATAAAAAAATTCTGTTTCAAATAACTTATCAATAATAGTTATTCCTTACTAAAGCATTAACAATATGAACGCGCCCTATGATTTCAAACGGGTCGCAAGCGCTCCTGGGCGGAGCTAGACAGTTTTCTGTCTTTATCAATTTGTATGCAAATGTGGGACAGAGAAAACGCTTTGCTTGGTTCACTCCGTGAATAGACTATAGTTTCTATGCAATATACAATCTTACAAGAAAATCGTATCCTTGCTGTGTTAAATGTTATGCCCATTCCCACAAACGACTTTCGGACTTGAATGAGGCGTAACAAAAGAATCCCCTTATTTCGTGACTCAGAATAATTTATCTTGTCTAAAGTCTTTTATAAGCATCTGGTTCATTGTTATTTGTAACTGGTCTTGTCTTGCCACCATTCTCTCACAGCACAGCTACTCACACAGCAGGTTGGGGGTGCACAGGAGCTCTGGCAGAATCGGGTAATTGTCTATTTGTTTATTTATAATAACGTTTTTATATATTTTAGCACAATGCCATTTCTCTTTTTTAAATATCTTTGCTAGTTTCTGAATTATAAGCTGTTTTACTGTGACTGTATCTGTCTCTTTCTAAAACGTAATTTTCAATGGAGTGTGTATGGAGCTGCTGAATTGTGACATCACACTTCAGTAGCGCTCTCTCTGTCTAACAGGAAACTTCAAAGCTCTATAACTTATATCATTTTGGAGCGATTTATTTTCTGTTTTTACAAATGTTATTCTTACATGTTACATTTTCGATTATTTTAATGAACATCAACATATTGACTACAGTCAAATACCCAATTTTATTGGTTGTTATCTGAGCAACTAATCGTAAAGGACATGTTTCGGGCATCTCCTATCTGGGAGGGGAGTCTTGTAGATTACAGACTCTATGATTATTGTCTCATACACTTACCAGGCGTGCTAACAGTGGGGCAGCTGGATGTAGACTGCACAAAGTAAGCCTCGTGTATGTTGGCGGACGCTCGCACGCACAGCTCGCGCGCGTCGTCCCAGCCGCAGTGCGGATCCACCGCGCCCACGCAGCTAGTCCTTGTCTTATATCGAGATTGTGTGTACTCTATGATTGTCTCACACACTTACCAGGCGTGCTAACAGTGGGGCAGCTGGATGTAGACTGCACAAAGTAAGCCTCATGTATGTTGGCGGACGCTCGCACGCACAGCTCGCGCGCGTCGTCCCAGCCGCAGTGCGGATCCACCGCGCCCACGCAGCTAGTCCTTGTCTTATATCGAGATTGTGTGTACTCTATGATTGTCTCACACACTTACCAGGCGTGCTAACAGTGGGGCAGCTGGATGTAGACTGCACAAAGTAAGCCTCGTGTATGTTGGCGGACGCTCGCACGCACAGCTCGCGCGCGTCGTCCCAGCCGCAGTGCGGATCCACCGCGCCCACGCAGCTAGTCCTTGTCTTATATCGAGATTGTGTGTACTCTATGATTGTCTCACACACTTACCAGGCGTGCTAACAGTGGGGCAGCTGGATGTAGACTGCACAAAGTAAGCCTCGTGTATGTTGGCGGACGCTCGCACGCACAGCTCGCGCGCGTCGTCCCAGCCGCAGTGCGGATCCACCGCGCCCACGCAGCTAGTCCTTGTCTTATATCGAGATTGTGTGTACTCTATGATTGTCTCACACACTTACCAGGCGTGCTAACAGTGGGGCAGCTGGATGTAGACTGCACAAAGTAAGCCTCATGTATGTTGGCGGACGCTCGCACGCACAGCTCGCGCGCGTCGTCCCAGCCGCAGTGCGGATCCACCGCGCCCACGCAGCTAGTCCTTGTCTTATATCGAGATTGTGTGTACTCTATGATTGTCTCACACACTTACCAGGCGTGCTAACAGTGGGGCAGCTGGATGTAGACTGCACAAAGTAAGCCTCGTGTATGTTGGTGGACGCACAGCTCGCGCGCGTCGTCCCAGCCGCAGTGCGGATCCACCGCGCCCACGCAGCTTGTCCTTGTCTTATATCGAGATTGTGTGTACTCTATGATTGTCTCATACACTTACCAGGCGTGCTAACAGTGGGGCAGCTGGATGTAGACTGCACAAAGTAAGCCTCGTGTATGTTGGTGGACGCACAGCTCGCGCGCGTCGTCCCAGCCGCAGTGCGGATCCACCGCGCCCACGCAGCTTGTCCTTGTCTTATATCGAGATTGTGTGTACTCTATGATTGTCTCATACACTTACCAGGCGTGCTAACAGTGGGGCAGCTGGATGTAGACTGCACAAAGTAAGCCTCGTGTATGTTGGTGGACGCACAGCTCGCGCGCGTCGTCCCAGCCGCAGTGCGGATCCACCGCGCCCACGCAGCTTGTCCTTGTCTTATATCGAGATTGTGTGTACTCTATGATTGTCCCATACACTTACCAGGCGTGCTAACAGTGGGGCAGCTGGATGTAGACTGCACAAAGTAAGCCTCGTGTATGTTGGCGGACGCTCGCACGCACAGCTCGCGCGCGTCGTCCCAGCCGCAGTGCGGATCCACCGCGCCCACGCAGCTTGTCCTTGCCTTGTATCGAGATTGTGTGTACTCTATGATTGTCTCACACACTTACCAGGCGTGCTAACAGTGGGGCAGCTGGATGTAGACTGCACAAAGTAAGCCTCGTGTATGTTGGCGGACGCTCGCACGCACAGCTCGCGCGCGTCGTCCCAGCCGCAGTGCGGATCCACCGCGCCCACGCAGCTTGTCCTTGTCTTATATCGAGATTGTGTGTACTCTATGATTGTCTCACACACTTACCAGGCGTGCTAACAGTGGGGCAGCTGGATGTAGACTGCACAAAGTAAGCCTCGTGTATGTTGGCGGACGCTCGCACGCACAGCTCGCGCGCGTCGTCCCAGCCGCAGTGCGGATCCACCGCGCCCACGCAGCTTGTCCTTGTCTTATATCGAGATTGTGTGTACTCTATGATTGTCTCACACACTTACCAGGCGTGCTAACAGTGGGGCAGCTGGATGTAGACTGCACAAAGTAAGCCTCGTGTATGTTGGCGGACGCTCGCACGCACAGCTCGCGCGCGTCGTCCCAGCCGCAGTGCGGATCCACCGCGCCCACGCAGCTTGTCCTTGTCTTATATCGAGATTGTGTGTACTCTATGATTGTCTCATACACTTACCAGGCGTGCTAACAGTGGGGCAGCTGGATGTAGACTGCACAAAGTAAGCCTCGTGTATGTTGGCGGACGCTCGCACGCACAGCTCGCGCGCGTCGTCCCAGCCGCAGTGCGGATCCACCGCGCCCACGCAGCTTGTCCTAGTCTTATATCGCGAGCATCGTTCACTGCCTATTCTTAGGACGCCATTATCGCTGCCTATGTAGATCGACATCTGTACAAAACGAAGTGAACATTTTTAATTACGTGTTAAGAACTTAAGACAGCTATAAAAAATCCGTTACACTTAGATTTATAAGTTGGCAGCCAAAATTCTAATAAGTAATTGCATGTTCTACGGTTTAAATTAGTTTTAGGGAAGGAAGTGATTTCCGTGCATCTCAAGGATCTCATTTTAATATAAAAAAATAAAAACCGACTTCAAACACCTGCATCACTACAATATAATATATAAAATTTATGGTTGATATTTTAAAAACCGCTCGACCGATTTCGATAAAACTTAAATGGAATCACCTGGGAAGTATACCTTTTAAAACAAAAAAGAAATTTCCAAATCGGTTCAGGCGTCTTCGAGTAATCGGTGAACATACATTAAAAAAA
Source organism: Oeneis ivallda (assembly GCA_029955525.1). Taxonomy (NCBI): domain Eukaryota; kingdom Metazoa; phylum Arthropoda; class Insecta; order Lepidoptera; family Nymphalidae; genus Oeneis; species Oeneis ivallda. The sequence goes on from JARPMR010000022.1 coordinate 11,964,638, forward strand.
TTAAAAAGATTCCGACGAATTGAGAACCTCCTCGTTTTATTAAGTCGGTTAAAAACAAAATTGCAATGATATTGCTTTAATCGTTGGTAGTATAGGCCGATTGTGATTCTGCTGCTAATATCATGTATATTTATTTTTATTTATTATTCCAAGATATTATTTTTATTTATTATTCCAAGGAATTAACCTAAATAAAAAGACAGAAGTTTGTGTAATAATAATTAGCTTTAAGTGTCAAGTGAAAACTTTATAATTTTCTTCAGACGCTTCAGAGGTGCGATTGTCTAAAAATTGCCGATCAAAATCGTATTCATTTCCTTGACTGTATTGATTTAAAGTCACAAACTCAGCACAAACAATTTTAACATGGAGCGTTACGGAGCGTATCGTACATACCTAAACGTATAAGAATGCATACACGAAATTGAGCTCTAATTCAATGCTGCAATGGTTTATTTTACTTTGACGCTCATGCTATCAACTGAATACGATTTTGATTGGCAACTTTTAGACAACCGGGGGGCAGAAACAAATACTTACAGTGTCCTTAACAAACTGCATCGTCTGTATACTAAATCCCTCCTTCCTATCACTCAACCTCCAAGTCTCCACGACACAAGCTCCTTCGTACCTCGGCAGTATTGCCAGCTTTATAATTTCATTTTTCTGTGTTGCCACAAACACTACCAGTTGTTTGACCACGTTTTTAGTGTTGGTAACATCGACGGTTACGTGCGTGAAGCGTTCCAGCGTGGCTTTGAAAACGGGTTCGCCCGATATGGGTTGTATTGATTCGTACATTAGGTGGTAGTTACGGTATTCTATGGTTTGATGAGATCTGAAAAAAAGAAGCATTATTTTATTGTTGATAACATAAACTTAGTACATATAATCTTTATAATATTTACTACCGGAAAAGAGGGAGGAGCGAAAAAAATCTTACGGCAATACCTAAGGATAGAAAAGGAAAGCGAATCTGATACCGCTGTGACCAGATTTCAAAGAAAAATTGTTCACATTGGTCACGTCAAAATAAATGCTATGGGTTTTATTTTAAGTACTATATTTCTTTATACATCTCTAGAAGTAATAATTGGTCACGTTTGTCACGCCCAAATAAATTTCTATGGACTTTATCAGTAATATATTTCTTTCAAGTTTGATAAATCAAAATCGGTTACGCGTTTTGCGGCTGTCAGGTATGACTTGAGTAACTTATGGTAGTAAATATTAAGTCTATGGTTGATAACGTAGTTTTTGTTCTTTGGTTTTGACTACGTTCTACTCTCAAAGCTGTTGCTTTGAGAGTAGATACGCCGTAGACGTAAACAAACTACTTCATCATGATGTTTTCCTACACCATTGAAGCAAGTGATATTAAACTAGCGGCACGCTATGATGGCCGGTTTGACGTTTGTCCGCTCATGAAGTTCCGTATTAATTGATAACGACTTTGAAGGAAATAATTGTATTACTTTATTGACGATAGTGATGTGCAGAGATTCATAAATTTTATCGAATGTAGTTTTAGGTTTAGGACTCAAAATTTATTTATTAAATTGATTTCTAAAATGTATACAAGTGTAGAAAAATCAGTTTGCACCATTTAAGGGGTGAATGTACTTGTGAATATGAACAATTTTCACTATGTGGACAAACCTCTGAAATCGCAAAAAAATATCAGCTGTTTCATACAAAAGGTAAAATTTTTATTTTTATATGATATATACCACAACTCGGCATTTGGTTTTCTAAATTGAAAATTTTTAAAAATGGAATCTAATACGATCGTCACATAGGATCGCTGGCTAGCACAACTACTACCTCCGGCAAACTCGCGTCAATGCTCAATGCAAAACAAAGCAGTTTCGAATTGACGTTGCTTCGAAAAGTATAAACTGTCAGTGCAATGCGATTGTGATATAGTTTTGACCTGGCTTTGGATTTCAAATATTGATACTGCATTACTGTTGACCCTTGCTCGTTAATTTGGACTCTGTTCAAGCCCTTTGTTGTGGATTTCGTCGATATGACCGAACGTACGCAGAGAACTGTTCTAAATAGTCAGACACGTGAGTTCGTAATACGCCTTCGTAACTATTTCGATCGTGAAGCTCAAAATGGAGGGCCAATTTTACCTATAACGTCAGTGGTTGAACGCGTAGCTGATGCGCTTAATATTGGACAACGAACTGTTAGACGGATAACTAAAAAAAAATATGGCGAGACTGGCACAGAAGAAAATAAACTTCACACACCAAAAAAGAGAAAACGAGCAAAACCAGTCGTAGGCATCGATAGCTTTGATGCCGATGCTATCCGAAGACATGTTTACGGCTACTATTTACAGAAGGAGTATCCAACAAGAAAAAAGTTGGTGCATTCACTGAAGGAAGCTGGATTATTCTTCGGTGGGGAAAGTTCTTTAACGAAGATTTTGAAGACCATTGGATTTCGATACAAAAAATGTAACAAACGCAAAATATTGATGGAAAGATTTGATATAGCGATGGCAAGGTATACTTTTTTACGGCAAGTGAAAGAAATCAAAAATTGGCAAAATGTTGTGTTCTTGGATGAAACATGGCTTAATGCTAACCATACTGTAGGCCGTTCTTGGAACGATGACACAGCAGCATCTACTTCCAAAGTTCCTGTAGGAAAAGGATCGCGACTTATAATTTGTCACGCCGGAACCATCAACGGGTTTGTCGAAGGTTCTCTCATGGCTTTTGCGTCAAAAACCACTGGAGACTATCATGAAGACATGAATGGAGAAAAGTTTACTGAATGGTTTACCTCAATGTTGTGTAGCCTCCCTGAACCATCTATTATAATTATGGACAACGCCCCATACCACTCGATGCAAATTGACAAGCCACCTGCCCAATCCCAAAAGAAAGCTGATATCGTCGCATGGCTTCGTAAAAATGGCGTAGATGCAAACATGAATATGTTAAAAGCGGAATTAGTACGTCTTTTAAAAGAAAACAAACCAACCAAGATCCGATACGTCATTGACGAAATAGCATTAGAACATGGGCACAGAGTTATACGGTTACCGCCTTACCATTGTGAGTATAATGCGATTGAGTTGGTGTGGGCTCAAATTAAGGGATATGCTGCAAGACACAATACAGAACCCCCATTTACCACAAAAAAAATGCTAAAATTATTAGAAGAAGCTTGTGAACATGTGACTAAAGGAGACTGGGAAAAGGTTGTGAATAGAACTGTTAAATTAATAAGGGAAGATTATGAAAGAGATGTGAAAATAGATAATATTATAGAAAACGAACATATAATTATTAATGTAGGTGATGATAGCAGTGACGACAGTGAAAATAGTAGTATGGACGAATCTGATTAATTATGGCCTTTTGTGGCACCTTTTTTGGTATCTTTTGTATTCATATGTTTCTTGTGTGCATATAAAGTATGTATATTCATTTTCATTCAAATATTCAGTTCGTTCAAATAAATTAAATAAACATATACATTTTTGTTTTATTAAACCTATTTAATCAGGTACAAAAACAAAACTTAATTGTTTTTTGTTCGAGAATAAATTGACATTCCACATCACTATTGTAATGTGTCAAACCGGCCATCATAGCGTGCCGCTAGTGTAAAATACTAAAACGCACATTACACCGAAAAGTCAAAGGTCGAAGCCCGGGATCGAACCTGCACTAGAACTAGGCTGTCACTATTCTAAAAATTCAAAATGATTTAATATTTCACGTGAGCCAATCTGTGGCTGTTATGACACGTCATGACTCTACAGAAAATCAGCAGTTGCTCTTTTCAAAATAATCATTTTACAATATTATTATGTAGCTATTTACATTGTAATAAGTTTTTATACTATCCTGTGGGCACCTGGATGCCAAGCCGATTTATTCCATGCAACTTGTTAGAATAGAATGGAATATTTAAACAATGAGGGGAAGTTCCAAAAATGCGTACTAATTCAATAAATGTTAAGACGAGCAGACAGAAAGCAGCCCCATTCCCGCCGGTGGCACTCGTTCACGAGCATGACGCATGATCCAGCCGTTGAACCACATTTCAGGGAACTTAACAACCTGCACCACACGACACGCACCACAGAAATTTTGCTCTAACAAGAATAATTACCCAAGAATACTAACCTCGTATCTGTATTACATTTGAAGTGTTCCCGCGCTTGTCGCGACGGGGAACGCGGCTCCCACGTGGACATGGGGGAGTCCTGCACTTTGTACGGGCCTTCGAACGCCATGTGGATGTCCGACATGTTGTAGACGCACACTGCGCTTCCAGCTATGCTGTTACTGTTGAAAACGCAGAATAATATATACAATTAATTATTTAAAAAAAACCGACTTCAAACGCCACTAAAATTTTTTTAATTAGCCAATCTGAACTTGACTCCTCTGCCCTCCAAATAAGAACGAAAATAGTGCGACGGGTGGGGATCGAACCTGCAACCATTCAATTTTCAGTCCGCACCTTAATCGTAGGGCTATCGAGTATTTGAAATTCATCATTCATCTCAACCCATCACCGGCCCTCTACTTGGCTCAGATCCCTTGAATAAGAGGGGGCTTAGGCCATAGCCCACCACTGGCCAAGTGCGAATTGGCAAACTTAGCAAGGTCTATTAAAAGTTCTTGATAAGTCTAAGGCTGAAATACGATGCTGATTGAAGGACAAACCAACAAATAATCATCATCATCAGCAACCCATCCACGGCTCACTACTGAGCGCAGGTCTCCGCTCAGAGAAAGGATATAGGCTCCACCATGCTGGCCCAATGTGAATCGGCAGATTTCACACACCTTTGGGAACATTATGAAGAACTCTCAGGTGTGCAGGTTTCCTCACCATGTTTTCCTGCACCGTTGAAGCTGTGATATTTAATTTCTTAAAAAGCACAACTTAGAAAAGCCGGAGGTGCGTGCCTGGGATCGAGACCGCAGTACTAACCACTAGGCTGTCACTGCTTCTTCCACAAATAATATAATATTATAATAATAATATAATAATTTTGGATCTATTTACAAAAGAAAAATTATTTTCTTCGAAAATATCCATTTTAGAACACATGTTCCTTAGCCATTTTTGATTACTTTTCGTTAAGGAATCTAACCCTATATATAATTATAGAGTTATGGGAATTTGTCATAAACACGTTGTATACTTAATATTAATATCAGTTGGCGTTTTTAGGGTTCCATACCAAAATGGTAAAAATGGAACCCTTATGGTGAGACTTTCTCCGTCCGTCTGTCCGTCCGTCTGTCACAGTCGATTATTTCAGTAACTATTAAAGCTATCGACATGAAATTTGGCATAGTTGTGTATAATAGTGGCCCAAAATCATTGGAATAAAGAAAAATCGAAAATTATTTTTAGTTTTAATAAAAAAAGGGGGAAAATCGGGGGGTTGAAATTTCAAAGTAAAATAACTATATCGAGTGGGGTATCATATGAAAGGCCTTTACTTGTGCATTCTAAAACAGTTTTTTATTTATTTCTATATATAATAGTTTTTGATTAATCGGCCAAAATGTCGAAAAAAATACCGTCCCCCCCCCCCCTTATCTCCGAAGTTTACCAATCGAAAAATCTGAAATAATTATGGTCAATAGAGGTTTATGTATATTTTACAGGAAAAATAAAATGAACGCGAAAATTATTTTAGTTTAATTAAAAAAGGGGGAAAATCAGGGGTTTGAAATTTCAAAGTAAGATAATTATACCGAGTGGGGTATCATATGAAAGGCCTTTACTTGTGCATTCTAAAACAGTTTTTTATTTATTTCTATATATAATAGTTTTTGATTAATCGGCCAAAATGTCGAAAAAAATACCGTCCCCCCCCCCCTTATCTCCGAAGTTTACCAATCGAAAAATCTGAAATAATTATGGTCAATAGAGGTTTATGTATATTTTACAGGAAAAATAAAACCAACGCTCTAACTAGCATAGTTTTTTTTATATTAACAATAAACCTCTACAAACAAAGTTAACGATAAATAAGCAAATTAATATAATATTATCGATTTACTTTTACTTTTGGAGTATGGAACCCTCGGTGCGCGAGTCCGACTCGCACTTGGCCGGCTTTTTTTTACGTAGTAATAGTTAGAATTCTTTGATAATAGCACACAAGCATACATTTTTTTAACGGATTTTAAAACACTTACGTGGGAGTAGTAAACACAGCAACCAGAATCTTCTCCTGTGCCAAATACTCGACGCTCTGCACCTCGTCGTAGTAAAACGGTAGGTCCCCCGGTACGGCGCACTTGAGGCGGGCCTTGAGGAATGTACTCCAGTTGTCCTTCATCACCAGGTGACCGCCAGAGTCGTTCTTGCAGACGCGTGCTATACGCGAGTATATTGTCTGCAAAATAATTTAATATAAAAAAAATATTTTTGAAAAAACCGTCTTCAAACACCCGCCCATTTTATTGTTGATTTTTTTTAAACCGCTCGACCGATTTCGATATAATTTAAATGGGACCACCTAAGCAGTATACCCTTATAAACAAAAAAGAATTTTCCAAATCAGTTAAGGCGTCTTCGAGTAATCGGTGAACATACATAAAAAACTTGAGAGGTGTCAAGGGACACCCGGATGGAACGTAGTTCCTTTCGATTACGCGCGATAAACTACGTTCCTACGTTCCAAAAATCCGTCCTTCTACCGTCAAAGACGTGCCGCCAACTTTGAGTAATAAACCAACACAGGAGAAGACTTGACGCGCGTACCCCTCTGTAAGTTGGGTATGAGCAGCGGTCCTACTCGTTATATAAAACTATTTGACTCGAGTCACGCGCCTGTCAACTACGTATGGTTAGCGGGGAATGAGCTCCGCTATAAATGCCGAATATGAGAGTATTTTCTTCTAAAAAAAATATTTAAAACATCCAGTTTACTAAAGGATAACATTTATTTACTTCTGATGTATTATTTTATCCAAATAATGCAATACTTATGCAGAAAACTTAAGAAAACTGTCGATCTGAAAATGTTGCTACTTAATCGTACATGAAATAATTTGGGGAAAATATTGAAAATTAATCTTCCTACTTACTATTCGTTTAGAGAACTTTTTCATGAACTGCATTATAAATTCATCCCATAGAATTAAAATCACGATAGAATAGGAAGGGGTGAACGACTAATTTATAAGCTTTAAGTAAAATATGACTAGATATATAAATACGAACTTTGATCGTCTGTGGGATTATCAAATAATGATAAAAAATTCTTTCTATAAAACCGACTTTAAACGCCACTACAAAGTATAAAACAATTTTAATTTGTACATGTATGTTGAAGTCGGGCGGACCTAAATATAAATGATGAAACTAATGCGCGACGGTAGCCCAACTTTGCCCGATCGGCGTATGAAGTCGGTTTTTAGGGTGCCGTACCCAAAGGGTACCAACGGGACCCTATTATTAAGCCTACGCTGTCCGTCCGTCCGTCCGTCCGTCCGTCCGTCCGTCTGTCAGCGGCCTGTATCTCGTAAACCGTAATAGATAGACAGATGAAATTTTCACATATTATGTATTTCTATTGCCGCTATAACAACAAATAATAAAAATTAAATTAAATTAAAAAAATTAAATTAAAATATTTCCATGGGTACATGGAAATATTTTTATTTAATTTTTTTAACGGAACCCTAAAAGAGCGAGGCCCGACTCGCACTTGGCCGATTTTTTAAAGATATTTTTTTTACATTATTATTTTAAGCTTTTTTGTGTATATCTCTGATCGCGAGCAATTTGCTCTTAATCATTGAGTTCCTTCCTCCATCACCGAAGATATGAATCATCTTCTCTTCACCTTTTAAATAGGCCCAACCTTATTATGCGTTCTTTCAAAAACAATTGAAATCGGTTCAGATTTGACGTAGTTATGGAGTAACATCTAACATTATATCAACAAAAATTTATATGGGAACCACCTCTGAAGTATGCCCTACTAAACAAAAAAAAAATTATCAAATTCCATTCATTATTTGGCGGAATAATTGGGTAACAAATATACAAAAAATTCAAATTGAGAACCTCCTCCTTTTTTGAAGTCGGTTAAAATGATTGCATTATTATAACGATCGCAATGGTGTCTGATTGGCTGGTACTCTCCCACTATTGTTTAAAATGCATTGATGCAGCTAGAGCTCCATAAACTCAGCGAATTCATAAAATTAGTTTTTTTACTCAATTATTTCAAAAGTTATAGGTATATATTTCCATATAACCAGTGTGATATAATTTTCTAAATATATAAAATGAAAAGGTGACTGACTGACTGATCTATCAACGCACATCTACTATGACGTAGGCATCCGCTAAGAAAGGATTTTTACAAATGTAATACAAAAAATAATGAAAACGAGACTAAAAAATTGTTTAATAATAATGATAAGTTCTACGTAAGTCTTTCTTACTCGAAAATTAGGACTTTAATTTTATGAAGTCGGCCACACCGCAATAAAATTAGGGCTGGACTGCAAGATTTCATATGTCGATATTGGTGGGGGGATTGTATAAATTATTTATACCGAGATATTTTTATCGTCTTACTAATGGTTCATTGACAAAAAAAAATATTTAAATTCTATACATATTTGGTTCATTAAAACTTGGCAATTGAATTAAAGTACCCATACTTCTTATTCATCCCGCTAGGTTAACCTGAAAGCTAAATAGCTTGGCGGTGTTTTATTACAGATGGGGTGGCCACTATAGCCATGGCGGCAGCCTAGCATTACAAACAAATATACACTTCGTTCAGATGAAGTAGATGAAAAAAATAAGCCTTCCAAGTAAAGTATGTAGGTACAAGTTTTAACTTACCAATCATAACTTTAAATAATTTTTTTTTAGGGTTCAGTTTTTACTTTTTATGTTTCCTCCATACTGGACTGAGAGAATATTATTCAACGCAGGAAAACGATCTTGTAAATCGAAAAAGTGAACTTTAAACCAGAGCCAATAACGTTTTAAAAAATCATAACAGCTCATAATAAGCTATCAGGAGCAGATTTTTTTCAAAAAGCATATTTTTCAATGTAACACATCAGATGATACTAATTATATAATTCTAAAGTAGAATTACTTTAGTTTTATACATTAGTTTTATATCAATTTCGACTAATAATTTTTCAATTTCAAGAAGCAATGTTGCTGTAAATTGGTATTTGAAACATATGAAACCACGAAATAACTCTAAACTCTGAAATGCTAATTATGCTGTATTTATTTTTAAGGAAACATGATGTAGTCCTAACAGTTTGTACTTAATATACTTTTTAGAAATAGATACACCGTAAATTTCGCTTTAAACATAAATAAAACAAATGATGTTTCATTAAAATGCTGTATGTTTATTTAAACAAGATTACTTAAAAAATCAATGTGTTCAATATTAATACCCACTACGTATTCGAATAAAAATTAAATGTCTCTCAACTTAATAAACAATATTATTAAAAACCTATGACAAAGTACAGCACTCCCTGGTGGCTTATAACCTTAAATCATAACTAAACAGCTGCTCTAAGGTGATATAGTGTGGTACCTACAGCATGCTTTCCGCTTGAGATTGAGAGTATAGTGACGGAGTAAATACCTTGGTATCTACAAAATCTGTTAATAATCAGATAATCCTAAGTCCTAACAGTAGGTACACCTAAGTGCACTGCACTGCTAAAAAGTATTGATAACTTTTTTGAAGTATCTGTATAATATTGAAAAATAGATGATGTCTTAGTATTTACAGCATTTTTGAGTACGTTGAAAAATATGAATAACAAAAAAAAATATAATATAAACATGCAGAGAAGGTCAACATAGTATCTTAGAAAAATAATGTCATAGGAAAACGAAAATCCGACAATCCGACGCAGTATCTTTTTCTTCCAAATATATAAAAAAGTCATTTTGTTATTTTTCGAAATAAGCTAGATCGCTTTCCAGCGTCAATATAGTCCAAAGTTTCTAGCTGTATCTTTACGCAAGTACTAAAAGCCTACAAAGAGTCAATCTAATAGCAAAGGCATATTATGACTAAAATAACGGCAAGAGCCTCGTTTCCTAGCGCTTCTATATACCTACCATGTTAAAGATCTCGAACAAAAAAATTTACTCTCGAATAAAGTAACTCTGTTGTAAATAATTATTAGAAAAACTTATCGAAAGTCGATAATCGATAGTGTCAAATCCCTAAAATGCTTACACAAATGATGCGATTGTTTCATGTAATGATAGAGCGTCCCTGTGTGTGAATGTGATAGTGTGCATATACTTTAAGGTAGTGTTTGCTAATTATATTGTGTGCGTGCATAGCGACGTGATGGAAAAATGCAACTGTAGTAAGCAAGTTTTCATGTGTGCTACCTCGCCCCCCACCGTAATTGACAGACTTTTTTGCGAATAAATTAGGCGTCAATTCCTCTCCATTGCTGGTTTATTACTCAAAGGCCGCCAAGCTATTTAGCCGCGTTCCGACTTCCGGTACGATGGCGTGTAGAAACCGATTAGGGGTATGTGTTGAATATACACTGCCATACCCCTTTCAAGTTAGCCCACTACCATCTTAGACTGAATCGTCACTTACCATCAGGTGAGATCGCAGTCAATGACTATCTTATCATCGAATGAAAAAAATATACTTACACTAAATATATTTTTTTTATATATAGACTATCCTAAGATGGAGCGCGCTTGCCTAGAAAATGCTTATACATTCTTGATTTGTATCTTTCTCGTTGGACTAGTGGGCGTAGATAGAACGATACCAGCCAGGGTATACTTTTGCTTGCTACTTATATATTTTATCAGATTTTTTTTACAATGTACACTTTGAAACCTAAAACTTTGAAAATGTATTTGACCTTGACTATTTAAATTTTAAACTATTTGATAAAGGTAAACACATGTCATACAATGTCAACCTTAACCTGTCACTGTACGACATCTCAAAACAAAATTGAAATAATACTGCTTTAAGCGCCGGTAGTATAGGCCCTGTTCTCTCCCCATACGCAGCCATGTCATCACACAGATTAGAGTGAGGGATTAGAGATAGCACACACTTATGCATTAATATCTCCTGCATATCTGGCTAGTCGGTCAGGAGAAACTTTTACAAACAAACGCTCCTTGTACCTAAATATTCACAGTTCATACAAAACTATGATAATATTAAAGATTTCTATTTTTGTTAATTAATCTAGTGACCCCGCATGGAATCGTATCAAAAATGCTGACTGCATATTCGCGCTAAATTAAAAAGCTGGTTCCATGTGAAAAAAATATTAAAGTATAAAAATACTATAGTTCTTACAAAACTGGAACTTGAACCTGACATCAAACGATAATAATGTTATTGCGCATTGCGTAATTTGAAGGCCAGGGAGAAATGCCTTTCTCTCTTTCCCACGGATATAATATTAACACTTCTAAATGATGTACGTGTGAAAAAGAAAACATTTATTTAAATTAAATATTGTTATAATGACCCCACTTACGTAGTTATTCATCGATTTATAAGACTAGCTTTTGCCCGCGACTTCGTCTCGAATCGCTCTCTCGTCATCGAATAAACAATCAAGGAAGGATCTGACCCTCAGAAATAAGAGAGGGACCTTGCAGAGAGCTTGCAAGTTCACACCAAGGTATGTATTGACAGAAAATCTAAAGTTGAAAACACAATATGACGCCTATAACTAATTCTAATGCTTTATCGCATCAAATAAATAAATAAATAAATAAAATCATTTTATTGCAGGCAAGGGACCCATATAAAAACTGGTTAAATACAATATTAAAAAGTAAAGTAAATAAAAATTAAAAAGAAATTACATAAAAATTCATTCATTCAAGTCATTTTACGTTAGGGGTCTGGAGTACCCTAAGCCAGTGCTTGTAAAACGTGTTAGGGGATACCTGAGCAATGACTTTAATCAGTTTATTCTTATTAGAATTGCGGACGGTTTCCCAGAAACCCTCAATTCTATTCCTAATTATGGCGTACCACGTAATAGTCATAATTATATTAAGAATTCAAATGTGATAATAAAATGGACACATTATCTATGGTAATAATCATATCTACGGTGCTTCTTCTTTCTTCTTTATCAACCTATAGACGTCCACTGCTGGACAAAGGTCTCCTGCATGGACTTCCACAGGCTTCGGTCTTGCGCCGCTTGAATCCAGCGGCTCCCTGCGACTCGTTTGATGTCGTCGGTCCACCTGGTGGGGGGTCTGCCAACACTGCGCTTCCCGGTGCGGGGTCGCCACTCCAACACCTTGGGACCCCAACGACCATCAGTTCTTCGAACTATGTGCCCCGCCCATTTCCACTTCAGTTTCGCGACACGCTGAGCTACGTCGGTGACTTTGGTTCTCCTACGAATCTCCTCATTTCTGATTTGATCTCGCAGAGATATACAGAGCATTGCTCTCTCCATCGCTCGCTGGGTGACCCTGAGCCTTCTTATGAGGCCCATAGTTAGCGACCATGTCTCGGATCCGTACGTCATCACTGGCAACACGCACTGTTCGAAGACTTGAGTCTTCAGGCACTGAGGGATTTTGGACGAGAAGACATCTCGGAGCTTCCCGAACGCTGCCCAGCCGAGTTGGATTCGGCGGTTAATCTCTTTCTCGAAATTGGACCTACCTAGCTGGACTGTATGTCCCAGGTATATATACTCGTCTACAATTTCGAGCGCAGAGTTCTCAACGATTACTGGGTGGAGCGGAGCATGAGCATTGGACATGATTTTCGTCTTGCTCATGTTCATTTTCAGGCCCACCTGTTGAGAAACCCTGCTGAGATCATTGAGCATTGTATTGAGATCTCTCAGAGTCTCTGCCATGACTACTATGTCATCGGCAAATCGCAGGTGAGTGATGTACTCGCCGTTTATGTTGATGCCAAGTCCGTTCCAATCCAGAAGCTTAAAGACGTCCTCCAACGCAGCGGTAAATAGCTACGGTGCTTACCTTTCCGCAATTCAAGTACTCCACAGCAATTTCTCTGAAGACGAAGTATATGAAATTCTCATCTTCGAAACTGCCTACGAATTGCGGTTCATTCAGCCAGTTGAAATCGTACTGCGTTGTGCGAAGCATCCCTGGATCCCGAGGAGATGCACCGCGACTCCTAAAACATGCCCAAAAGATGATGGCCTAGTTGTTAAGACTTTTGTCTCGCTTTTCAAGGAGTCCGGGGTTCGAAACCAAGCACGCATGACTGACGTTTGGAGGTCATGAGCTTATGGGAGACTCTTAAGAGACCAAAAAAGTTCATAGCCTGTTTTTCTAAAGTCTTAGACGGCGATCTTAAATGCAATCGACGGTAAGGGAAATGTTCTGCAACCTCCCAACACAGAAGCATTTGCTGCAACTGTTTTATCGCAAAAACTCTTATTTTTTTTTCAAAGATGTATCTAAACATTTCAAATTAGATTTTTATAAATTGTGTACGTCTTCTGTGAGTTTGCTTTTCAACCAATGTAGTTTTCATGGAGCATGAGACAGCGATATTTTCTACATCACTAGTTAAAAGTGTAAATTAAAATAAAACACCCCCGACATGTGAAATGTGAATCAGACATCCTGTTAACCAGTTTTCTGCTCCATCATTAGATCCTCTTGTCGATCCTCAATCATCATCTATCTGACACCAACTCATTGAGACCATTCTAATGAGCACAAACACACTGTAATATCTGCTGTAAGTTACGCAGATACACAAATACACACATCAAACTTTACACACCACTTTATTTGTCGGGGTTTAAAAATCATTACTTTTCCGAGATGAAACTTTAATCATAATGACTTTTAAAATATTGCCCAGCCCTATACTTAGAGTGGAAACTTGTAGTTAGTCACATTCTGTACTAACCTGCAAATAGCGGTATCTGAACTAGTGAAATCTGTGGGAGTACCCGCATAGTACTCGCCGCTGCTCGCAAATATGGCCGTCACGTTGGAGTGCGGGTTGTGCGGGCAGTTCGCGACCCCTGACACCCATTCCGACACCAAACTAAGGGATTCGATCTGAAAAAAATTGGTTGTCTGTAAAGTCGGTTTACGGACGATAGTTTTACGTGATAACGTCATAAAGAAACATTGATGAAAAATTGCATACTTTTATGAACTGCTAGAGCTAGCTCGCGACACATCCGCTAACCACAGCGCGCACGCGATGACTGGCGGGCGGCGGCGGGCGCTCTCTAATCAGTAGTCACAAGCCAACGCTTGGGCCGATCGTGCCTCTCTATCGCTTGTTCCGCGCTCTCGCTTGCACGCGCACGCTCAGGCGGAACGTGACACTTTTTCGTGCGTGCAGCCGGTGTTTATCGATTTATAAGACGTTATCACGTGAATAATAAGTGATCAAACGAACTTACCTGAAGTGAAGTTCGATCATTATTATATGAGTTGCTTCATCCGAAGATATAAATATTACAAAGGTAGTCACTCCAGTCGCCAGAGATAAGTCCGCGTATTTTACAGTTATACCCTACCCTAAAAATAAATCACCTTGGCAGCACCGTCTTAATTTTGCTCATTATTTTTAGAGATGTATACCTACGGTTCAAAACTTTTTTATTTGGGCAGTCAGGGAGGGTGGGTAATTATATCTTCGGATGAAGCAACTCATATAATAATGATCGAACTTCACTTCAGGTAAGTTCGTTTGATCACTTATTATATTTCTTTGCTTCATCCTTCAATATAAATATTACAAAGGTAGTTGTTTAGAGTAAAAAGTTTTGATAAACATGTACGCAATACAGATTTTGTAAATCGTGTATTTTTAATCACTTTCTTATGGAAATACTAATTAATTTGCTTGCATACACTTTAACAATATTAAAATTTATTTATGATATTATTATTATAATATTATTTAATACTATAAATTAGAATATATTTATTTTTATGATTAGGTATAATTCATAAATTGATTCCCTATTAGATGTGTTAACGCAATTATTATTAAGACCTGTCTTGGCAGGGTCTGGCATAATCTCCCTCATCCGCCATGGATCTAACATCTAAGCAGCGAAAGAATGAGTTCGATGTGTTAGTCCAGCCTGCCGTTTTTCTAATTTCCTCAACGCTCGCCTGAGCGTGAGGCGCTGTGCGCTTGTGTCAACGCTGCTCCCTGATACCGTTTACTTGATCCACCTGCTGATCGATTGAAGTTCGGCCTTTTTGTAAGGCTTCTTGTAGGTAAATAGCAGGTTATTTGTCCCCTCAGATCTTATATTTTTAGTTCTGGAAATATAGTGTGTGGAGGGGTGTAGCAGGGCAGATGCTCAGATTTCTTGAAAGTAAGGTAGGAAGAGAGAGAGAGAATAGGCTTGGTATCTGCCGCAGCGTATGTTTTTTTTTTTTTTTTGTAATTTACCGTTATTCTAATTTAAACCCCGATTTCGAAAGTAATATTGCTTTCCAATTTAATTGATGGAAGAGTTTGTAGCCTATGAGCAGTGCAAATTGCTAGTATACTGAAAAGTTTCTTAGTGATTTTTTCTAAAGATGAGTGACTATAAGGGAACCAATTTTTAATATAGTTTAAAACAAGTTGAGGGACCCAAGTACGGGAGTAATAGGGTTTGGTTGATCTTAACTTATAGACACCTTTGAGGAGACGTTTTACGCTCGCTCCAGAAACAATGCTGTTTCTTAGCATAAATTATATTGCAATTCGATAAGGGTTCAAACTCCGTAACAAACGCTGTAAGAGAAGATACCTAATGCTGGTCTTTGACGGTTTAAATACATTTTTATTATTTAATTTACACAACTGCCACCGAAACTTGAGTGTGGTATTATATTGTTTTAAAATACTGTCAGAGAATGATGTTAACATTAGTGACGCTGAGTCTGGGTCGGTGCCTTGTTTTAAGGGAGAGAGAGAGAGAGAGAGTCCGGAGAGTCTCGCGACACTCAGGGTAAGTTACTTGTGCAAGGAATGGTGAAATGAGATTGCAATAAGTATTAATGAGGATTAACATTAAGTAGTATCCGAAACTACCAAGCTTTGTAGGAGAGAGTACCACGCTTGTGGTAACCAATTTGAAAAAACTAGGATTCCGTTTGCCTCGTTATCAATGATTTTCCTCAGACACTTTAAAATTAAAGAAAAAGGAGGAAACAAAAATCATAGAAAAATATAAAAGCCCCACATAGCGTAAATGCATCGACAGATAAAGCGTCCGGATCTTGTTGTCAAGGCACGGATTTTTTAAATTTAGTATTGTTATTCAAGCAAAAACGGACTTAAAGCCTAGGTATCTCAAATAGGTTATAACTTCTTTTATGACCTTGATTAAAACACCTGGAGTCACTGATAAGACGAACAGCCTAACATTAGGTTTAGGCATCAAGAAAATAAAACTCGGAACTAATAGCTCCTATTTGTAATAAATTATTATTAATAACAACCCACATATTAAGTTGGTAAGCTGTTATCCTGCGCCGCAGTGTTACGCCCCCCCCCCAGTTCATGACGAGTACCGACGAGGCGCTCGCCAGTTTTCCTGGTTGCGGGCTGGTCGAGTACCCGTATATAGTTAGGTAAGAACATAACATATATTGTCTCGCAGACAATAATTTGTAGCTAATGTACATATATATTCACGATTACACATTTTCTACACAATTGTCATAAGGATATGGCTCATAACTAGCTCGCAGCTAGTAAGGTTATCACAATTACCAATTTTCTTTTGTGGAGTCACAGCTTTAGCAGCTTTAGGATATGGCTCATGAGTAGCTCGCAGCTAGTTATGTAATCGCAATCGACTCGCAGTCAACGATTTGTTTAAGGAATCACAGCTTTAGTATGTGATTTATGAATAGCTCGCAGCAAGTTATGTTATCGCAATTGATTCGCAGTTAATCCCTTTTTATTGTGGTGTTACAGCTTTAGGATTTGACTCATGAGTAGCTCGCAGCTAAGAAGTCACATCTTTAGGATATGAACCATAAGTAGCTCGCAGCTAGTTATGTTATCGCAATTGACTCGCAGTCAATCCCGATTTGTTTGAGGAGTCACAGCTGTAGGATTTGACTCATGAGTAGCTCGCAGCTAGGAAGTCACATCTTTAGGATATGAACCATAAGTAGCTCGCAGCTAGTTATGTTATCGCAATTGACTCGCAGTCAACCCCGATTTGTTTGTGGAATCATAGCTGTAGGATTTGACTCATGAGTAGCTCGCAGTTAGGAAGTCACATCTTTAGGATATGAACCGTAAGTAGCTCGCAGCTAGTTATGTTATCGCAATTGACTCGCAGTCAATCCCGATTTTTTTTGTCTTGTGGAGTCACAGCTTTAGGATTTCACTCATGAGTAGCTCGCTCGCAGCTAGTTATGTTATCGTAATTGACTCGCAGTCAATCCTGATTTGTTTGTGGAGTCACAGCTTTAGAATATGACTCATGAGTGGCTCACAGCTAGTTATATTATCGCAATTGACTCGCAGCCAATTCCAATTTGTTTGTGGAGTCATGGCTTTAGTATATGACTGATGATTAGCTCGCAGTTAATCATGTTATTGCAATAGGTTCGCAGTCAATCCCTGTTTGTTGTTTTTTAGTTTCTCGGATAAAGCCAATCCAAATAAAGTTTTGTCTCCTTCCGAATCTTATAGCACTTCTTGTTGAGTTGAGGCATTAAGAGTTTAATGCTGCTTTGAGTGATTCCGAAGTTTGAATCACATAGGATCCTGCAGCCATCTTCCTGCTTAGGTGTTTCATGGCCTGCACCCTGTTTTCACTCTCTTTTAATAGTAGGCCCATTCCTTTACTAACGGCCGTGATACTCAGGACGAGTAGTCTTTGACGCATCCCCTTTTTTAATATAAAGAGCCATATGGTTGGCATGAATATTTTCACCATACTTCGGGGAAACATGCGTCAATTTCCCAAGCGCCGAGGGTAATTTTGAGTCAATTTCGAGTTGACCTACTTTTATAAAGTAACTTTGAACCCTTTGTCAAAATGACCATTCAGTATCTGGATTAACTGTACCTACTAGACTCGGCGTCGGCTTGATTTTCTTCGGTGTTTACGTATGACGCAAAAAAAAAACAAAGCTCACATTGTTCACACCAATGCCAACTGGTTCTAGTTAACTTATTTAAGTGAGGGTATTGAATGCCTCTCTTTCAATTAATATAACTCATTACCGTCGTAGTGTCGACACGAACATTGCACAGTTGTTTAAGTTACGAGCAAGACTTTCAAACCGAGGAAAATGGCCATTATTTCTTCCAAATATTTAATATCTTCTATAATATCTAATAAAATGCTACTTGCTCTGCTTGTTCATCTACCATTGCTTTTAATTTTACGTGTTTCGTAACAATTAGTGTTTTCAGATAAATCGAAGAAAAGGTGGGTAGTTAGTTCCCTTACGCTTCGCTTGGCTCGTCTTGGCAGGGACACTACAGTCTCTCCAGATAAATAATATTATATTTTTGTTTACAAGTAGGTACTCGAATATAGTTAACGGCTGGGCAAGCTACTAAAGCCCCGTTGAGCGAATGTTACGAGCATAGTTGAGTGAATTCGTGAATTTTATTACATTTTTCGAATGTATAATATGATATGTAGAAATAATAATGATAAATTACCTAAATAAATCCGAGACACTTGGGGGGTAGGTACTAAGTTAATTCCATCGTGATTGATGACAAGTTGTAACAATAGTGTTACCATAATAATCGTTATAGTTGTGTTTTAATTTTTATTAATTTTCATAATAAAACACTTCCGCAAGTATTTGCAGAGTAGGTAACGTAATATTTAATTCAGAATATTTACGTTTTCTCTGATACCTCGTAATCGATGAAGACTCACAGTAAACCTCGATACAAAAAGTGTACCGTTTTTATGTTACTGCAAAAACAATAATATAGTAGGCTATGTGGCGGTACGTAAGCGCAAACAAGAGATCGTTTGAACAAAGAAAAGAGCTCGTACCTTTTTCCTTCGATGATGATGATGATGATCATTTCAGCCGATGAACAATACTGCAATCACACTATCCTACAATATCACTCGATCTTCTGCACTTCTGGTTAAATTATTAAGTGCGGCGCGCTGAGCGCGTGCGGTCCTTATCTCGCGCGAAAAAGTAATGAGCAAAATTAAGACGGTGCTGCCAAGGTGATTTATTTTTAGGGTAGGGTATAACTGTAAAATACGCGGACTTATCTCTGGCGACTGGAGTGACTACCTTTGTAATATTTATATTGAAGGATGAAGCAAAGAAATATAATTAATCTATATCTTCATGTCTAACATTTTTTTAATGTTCCTTTTTTGTTTCAACATGGCGGTCGAAGACTATTCTAGGTCGTACATAGCTTCAATGCTTTCAGTTTCATGTCTAAGCTTATACTTTAACTTAGGGTAAGATCTATAGATGGCACTCACTCAGCTCAGACTCAAGACTGAGTTAAAACGAGACAGATTTATGTCGGGACATATTTGTGTCTTATTTTCACTACATATGTCTTGAGTCTTGAGCAGAGCCAGAGTACGATCTATAGATCTCAGTGTTAGCTCGCTTCAATCTTAGACTGGGTCGTCACTTAAATCACAATCAAGTTTATCATCAAATAAAAAATACTCTTACCGTCTGAAGTTTTTGAAAACAAAGCACTTAATTCCGATATTGTCGTTAAAGTAAGTTATGTAGTAGTAAGTCCCCCAAAGTATTTTTATGGGTACCTACAGTGTTGCGTGTAGACTGATAAACGGACAATAGGTACTGTAAGTTCAAAGGTTATATTACTATTTACACAATATTTGTGTGCACGTTAATTAATGTGTTTAAAATTAAAACTTTTTAATTATTTATCGAAATGGCAGCAGCTCCTTTATCGATAAATTACTAGTAACCTGAATTCTTTAACACGCTTGTTTTTTAATTAAGGTTAATTAACCGGTCACACTAATTGTTTCTGTACGTAACGTGAAGCAAGTTTTCCCAATCGAACTTGTGTATAATTAAGTTCTTAAAATATAGACAACAGCTTTTAATAGCAAATAATTAAGCATTTAGGCAAGTGCGATTTCTTTTGGAAACATTCAAGGAGTGACAAATATAATTTTAATAAGAATAACAAATTTTGTTTAGGTACAAAACCCAATTGCAATTTTATTTTTTGACCAACGATAAAAAGTTGATTGTATAAAAGGTACTAATTTTAAAAGGTTTATTACCTTGGGTAATGCGGAAATTCGACTTAAAAATAGTATAGGTATAATTTCGATTTGCACTTCCATAAACGTATAGGTAGGTAGGTAGGTAGGTATACTTTCATGTAGTTCCATTGCAAACTAAAAACAACTCCTTGGTTAACTAACGTGTCCGTTAGTTAACCAAGTTAGTACTTTAGTAACGCTTAAAAGTTAACATTACCTAATACCTATATTGTTTCATCCTAGAGTGCTCCACAACATAGATCGAAGTTTTAATCTTATTTCAAACTCAATGAAATTTTGTAGAAACACTCTTAAAACAAAATACCAATGACCTATAAATATTAGAGTCCGTGTAGCTTCGAAGTTACATATTTTTACTTAAAGAGGGTGTCAAAATCAATATTTATTATACGGGAATCAAACTTTGTTTGTATGGGGCGCTCGAGGGTGACTTGTCTTGAACTTTTGAGAACAAGCTCGGGAAATGTTCTGATGGATGAATGAGCGTACCTCTCTCCAGCTGCAAATAGGACTGAACGCGTTAGTCCCGCACGCAAACAGCTTGTGTCCGTACGCGAGTAGGACTTTGATGTAGTTGTGACAGTCCGCCTCGGTCTGGCCCTTGTCTTGGCAAAGCTGCGCCTTTTCCGGGGGAGCAGGCCAGTCCGCGCGCTCCAACGACCTGAGGCCGCGCAGGGAGAGGCGGTAGAGGGCGTCCCTGGAACAAAATGTTCATTAGCCCTTTCCTTGTCACATGAAACACTACTTTTTTTTAAAGAATATCAGCCTAATATCCTCCTATCCCTCCAAATAAGCGAAAATCTTGTGCTAGTAGTAGGTGCGACAATAGTATAGCGGGTGGGGTTCGAACCTGCGACCTTTCTGTATTCAGTCCGCACCTTTAGCCATTGGGCTATTGAGAAAGTATTATTCTGGACAGGGTAAACTTTTTTATAATTTATTTCCAAAAACATTAGAGATCCTTAAGAAAATTTCATATATACAATACTATATTAAACCTAAATTTAATTCTAAAATTAAAACTAAAATAAAAACTAATTAAAATCTAAAACCCCATCCAAGCCACCGCAGTGTGGCATAGTATCCAAGATGCTGGCAGCATTACCTCTTTAGATGGCCAAGCTAATCCTTTGGCCAAGGTAGCTGCCAGCTCTTGGATCCCCGGTAGACTCGATCACTCTTTTCGATATCTCTAAAAAAAGTGCGCGAGCCTCCGGGCCCCACGGCCCCAGGGTCTCTACACCAAAAGGCGCAAATATGAAACCACTAACTGGGTAAACTGAATGGAAAAAATATATTTTTTTTTAAATTCCTGTTGTATCGCAAACAAGGTTCTTTGAGGTTCAAATTCAGTTCTATTTAACCATAACGCGACTGTCATGATTTTCTAGTTTTATATTCTGTGAATACTTTTGTGATGGCAACACCACCTCGTATCTGAATGGCCAATAAAAAACAAACTGCTGACGCGCGGTTTTTCTTTGACCAATCAAGGAAAAACTAGATTCATAAAATGTCTCTGAGCACGAAATCTTACTAATCTAGACAAAAGTTTTTTTCACAATATTTTTACATTTTTGTCTGTCTGTCTTATAACTGTCAGCCCGAGTCGGGTATAATATGTCGGGTCACTTTTCGGGTCACCCGATCCAATGCTCTTAAATCAAATGAATTTAAAAGCAATTTAAATATTTGAAAACAATCATTAAAAAAAATGTGTAGATCTTGATGTGGCAAATGTGTCAAGCTTATAATCGCTCAGTTTGTAAACAATACGCTTAATTGATACCAATATGCTACCAGCCCACCTGTTTCTCGATATAACGTCAATAAATAACATCTGTAACACATTCGTAAGAGCAAAACGCACACATGTCTGAAATCGTTGGCATTGCAAGCTGTAGGTATACTGTACCTATAAAATGCTTAACATATTATGCGCTTTACAAACAAACAAGTATCGCCTTACTTGCTCTAAGTATCACTAGTCTTAAGTAAAATGGAAATATAATGTCTATAAGTTTAAGTATTCCAGGATTTGTACTCATAGTCATGAATCATGATACATATACACATGATATATGGTTTTACAAAGTATACGAGTACATTATATTTTTTAGTTTCACACACTATTACCCATGCCAATAATTAGTATGTTTCTTTGTATGTTTTTTCATGATTTGCTCGTTGCGCTTAAGGGCGCTTGTGCACTGCTTCGTATTCGATTCGTTTTCGTGATTCGTGAAAATACGATTCGAAGTGGTCTACATACAAAATGTACGTGCGTTTGTGCACTCATTCGATTCGTATTTTGACGGATCCGTATTAGTTTTGTATGACGGCCACTTCGAATCGTATTTTTATGAATACGATTACGAATCGAATACAGTTTTTGCAATTCACGAAGGCGAGTGAGCTTTACTCGTGGTTACTTCGTGTACATGCACATTGCATAAGTGTGCGTGCCTGTCAAAGCGTAGGTGGGAGCGGGCAGGCGCGAGCATTGCCATTTGCCAACCATAAGTCAGGCGCCCTCGTGAATTGCAAGAACTATATACGTATAAGTGCACAAGAGCCCTAAGGATAGAAAATCCCATTAGATATTCTTCATATTAGTGCTTGTATCACAAAATAATAGTACGTTACCACGTTACTATTGCCTACCTACTGTTCAGCAGCGCTATTCAATAAAGTACAATCTCATATCACTTCGAAAACAAACTACCTTCACCAATCACGGATTAGGTAAGGAAGACTAGCGATTATGACATTCGTCCTAATGCAAAATAAGATCCATTCCCTATAATCTTATTCTGTGACATCCTTACTCATATTATTATTGCGAAAGTGTGTTTCTTTCTTGGTTTGTTGATTTTTTGGTTTGTCCGTCAATCACGCCGCAACAGGGCTACGGATCGACGTGATTTTTTGCATGAGTATAGTTGAGGACCTGGAGAGTGACATAGGCTACTTTTTATCCCGGAAAATCAAAGAGTTCCCGAGGGATTTTAAAAACTAAATCCACGGGGACGAAGTCGCGGGCATCAGCTAGTCAATTATCGAGTGAGTTCTATTTTAGTGAATACCCGTACAGTTCAAAATGCTGTTTCTCATGCGATTTCGCGTCGCATGTATCTGTTTAGGGCTTTACATAATGTTGAAAACGGGAACAAGAGCGTATAATTCATGATTCAACTACCTCTTGAACCTGCCCTCTACTTTCAGTTATCCTTATATGGATTTTTAATCGTCCTTATACGGAATCACTCTTGCATATTGCGTTGCTCGCACATCTTTGCATAACATGTCCATGATCTCAATTGAAAAAATATATTGTCTACCATAATACCCCAAAAATACCTATTTTCTTAAAAATCCGACATCTATTTCTCTGTAGACTGCGATTTTTTTTGGCAGTCACGGTTGAAAGCATAGAGCAACAAATTCGTGGGTAAAAAAAATAAATTAATCAAAAACAGAACAGAGAACCTTTTGAATTCAGGTAATAAACTGTTATGGTCCATAGAAACCCAAATTGATGGGCAACGTATATTATAATCAACTTGTTATAACGAAACAATATAGACACTTGATTATGATGATGATCTCAAGTGTGATTATTCTCCAGTTACATCCACACTTAAGAAACTTGAAACCATATATTATAATGTGTGTAGTAGTATCCACAATTTGTATATCTCACATTAAATATAAAGCTCGCTGCACATATGCGTTTAAATCGCTGCCTTAAATTCGACCACGATTTTTGCGTGATCTCCGCAGGACAAAAATACTAGTTAACTCCCTACCTACTTGCAAAGTTTCCCAAAGAGGTTGGGGTATTATTTTAGATTATTTTAGTATTATATTTTCATCGTACTACGTTAAATATGTAAGAATTTAACTAGAGACGTTTTACAGTTCAGCGATCGTAGGATCGCAAATACCTAACATGCTTTGTTGAAGTGATACTTTCCGAATCAAACGAACTAAAACGACTTAATTTTTTACTACGAATACATAAAAAAAAACACTTAAAGTTTCGTGGTGGATCTAGGTAAGTAATTCTTCTTAGTTTTAATTTTTTATCAATCTTTATTAGTTCAAACTTTTTGGTTCATTGTATTCACGATTTTTTTAATACTCTTATCATAAAACGCGGCGTTTTCCAATGGGTGGCTGTTTTCCTTGCATCCACAGTTGCAGCAAAATTGCCATAAATTCGGCCAATCAGAGGTGATTGCGATCGTCCCACTGTAGCAATCAAATGCAAGGAAACAGCCACCCAATGGAAAACGCCGCGTTTTATGATAAGAGTATTAAAAAATCGTGAATACAATGAACCAAAAAGGTTGAACTAATAAAGATTGATAAAAAAATTAAACAAAAAGAAGTACTTACCTTAATCCACGACGAAACTTTAAGTGCTTTTTTTAAGTATTTGTAGTAAAAAGTAAGTCGTTTTATTTCTTTTGATACGGAAAGTATATTTTGTTTAATCTTTTTATTTTTTACGCAAAGTATGTAGTAGTAACGATACACATTTTTATATTGAAGGAAAATAATATATGTTGGTACTGTTAACTGTATTGCTCGTTTAAAATATTAAAAAAAAAAACATCGAAATACACTCAGAATTCAAGGGCGTTTCAAAAGGACAGAGCTACTCGCTAAATAATATCGTTACCGGTGTTGACGGTAAGGTAGAATTAATAAATAAACATTTCATTAAATTCCACTCCATATTTAAAGCGTTTACAATACGTATTTATTAACCTCAATATGTCACCATATCGGGATAACTGGTTTAATTACTGAACAGTTAAAAAAGTGTAAAGAAATATTTAAAAAAAAATAGTTATAAAGATACCTAGACTAAACTACCATGCCCACTAAATCGAGCTTCGAAGCAATAATATGGCATCAGCGTAAAATGAAATGAAAAATTCTCATTTCTTTTGCAAAATTTCGGCGCTAGCAAAGCAGGCTTTAAAGTTTAAATATTGTGCTAACTTGACCCTTATTTTTAGTAATAGGTACGATATATGATTTTAAGTTTTAAACACTCGAAATCTATCAACGTTCTCGAGATGTTAAAACTCGTACTAGCAGATGGATATTTTCCGTAGAAATATGACGCGATATACTTGAAACTGTACCTACCGCCGATTTCACATTTTGTGGTTCGCCACTAGCCCTCTTGCATAATCAGGACTTCGCAAGCCTTCTCTAATCTAGCTCGGTATGTAATATCATCTCGTGTACTAAGTGATATCACATTTCAGTGCGATACGGAGTAACTGTATAGTCCTAGGAAACTATCAATCCGTTATATTCGAACCAGAGGTTCTCAAAGAGCGGCTCGCGCATTAAGTCCAGTCCGCAAGTGTGCTAAAATGTAACCTCGAGGCTGTAACCGCCAGCATAAATATTGAATTATCAATGTGCATAAGAAGTTCTTCCTAATATATAAGAATCAATGGATAGTTGATATTTCGACAAGCAAACAAGTCAATAATTGAAGGCGACAAGCTCCTTACATGTTATAATATAGGTAGATACACGAAATTATAGATGAAATCCTTCCTTTTATAAAAGCAAATTATTCCTTTATTCACGCTCAATGGAGCTACGGATTGACTTAATATTTTGTATGGGTATAGTTGAGGATCTGGAAAAGGATTTTATTTCGGAAAAACAAAGGGTTCCCGCAGATTTTCCACACAGATTGAGTCGCGTGCAAAATTAAGTTGGTAATAAGACAAAGGGTTTAATTTCAGACCTTTCAAATAATTTTTAATGAATTTAAGACGTGGACGCTAACGCATGCATTACTTCAACTGTCAGCACAACTGATCTATACTTATATTATGAACAAGTCAAAAGCGCACGTGTTTAGTTAGCGAAAATAGGTTTTTAAATATCAATATCCCATTGCAGATCACAGCATGGACGCGTCTAAATGTAAAGTACAAGCAAGATCATCAAAATTTTAATAGCGTGGCAGGTTTTCTTACAAGTTTGGGAACCTTCAGCATTATAGGAATTGTAAGGGCAATAAGGTCAGCCTTTGTGTAAATCGTATTGTACCAAGTTTGTTTCATAATACAAGCGGAATTACAATTGCTCTACCGTAATAACTATTTTAACTTTATTGAGTAGATAATCGATTCCGATTAATAGGATACAGAAATCTACAAATCGATCGATTTTATTGGCTATGCAGATAGTAATTGCATGTAATTTGGTTTTGCACAACATTACCTATAGTTTATATTTTGTCAATAACTTGTGATCATACAAAGGTTTGTATCAGTGGACGTCTATCGAAGAAGACTTCTTCTTTATCAAGCGATAAACGTCCACTGATGGATAATGGCCTCATGCATAGACTTCCGTCTTCCACAGATCTCAGTCTTCCGCCGCCTGTATCTAGCAACTGCCTGCAACTCGTCTGATGTGGTGACCGATGGGTCCACCAAGTCTGGTGGGTCAAGGGGGGTCGCCACAGCACTTTATGCTTGGACACTCTAACGTCCATCTATCGTCCAAGCATATTAGGTATTTTGCTTTGGTGCCCCGCCCAGTGCCAGTTCAGTTTCCACAACTTCTGTTTCTTGTAGTTCATATAAGTATGATAAATATTTTATGGTTATAAATAAAGATTATCCTGAGAAGATGATAAACTACAACATTATATCAAGTAAGGGCCAGTCATACATTAGCTTGCATCGCGAAACCGGAATCGACAACTGGCTCATACAATATATCTGCCGCGTTAAGATAACTCGGTGAAACCACTGCTAAAATATTGTCTAGAACCAAATTTACAGTGTTGTTTGTAGGTTTGCATAATATGTAAAAGCTCTTTCTTTTCCAAAATTTACTAAGTGTATTGTAAAAAAAAACGAAGTTCAAAATTTTGCGTAATTTAAGCATCTTAATAAGATTTTTTAAGATCTGTAAGAGCTTATACCAAAGAACGAATAGCGATTAGCAAGAGCATGCATTTTCGATTGTTTTTATTTGGAACCATATTATTCTACAGTACCGATTAGCGATATAAGATCATAGAGTTTGGTCCTAATTCCCTGTCCATGCAAGAGATCTAAATAGTCCAACAGATGATACAAATGATGTCACAAATGACGATAAAAATGGCTGTGACCTATAAGCATACTTATATCCACAGATTGTATCAGTTTTTATCTTTACAGCCCAATAGGGTTAGTACGGCTTTATAGAGATGTCGAGATCGACAACGTGGGTAAATTTTGGTTTTCGAAACACTGTTAGGTCAAAGAGAAATCGCACATGATTTTCAATACTGTATTATCTCAAAAAACGCTGTTTCGAGATATCGCGTTTTGAAACTTTGAAAAATCACAATTCCTAATTCTGAGACATTAGTTTATTTATTGATTGTATTGGTATCTTGCTACATTAATATTCTTTATGTGCAGAGAAATTCATGGCTTATATCTTGGATTTTAAAAGCGTTTTCTTACAACCACGTAGAGTTAGGACTATATTGCCAACCCAAATGATTATTTATTTTGATTTATGACCGTATCAACTTGAAATAAAACTTATTTAAAATTAACTTAAATAATCGACACGGAACAAGGTTTTATGTCAAAATTAATACGATATAGAACCCTCAGATTCGTTAATATTTAGCCAATTAGGTGTCTTATTTTGAAATATGACAAAAAATAACGGGGTTAGGGCGTCGGTGAATAGTCAAGATAGACCTTTGATATCATATATCGGTGATCCACAATGACTTAAAAATAAGAGAGTAATACCAGTTTGTAGAGAAAAAAATTTAGTTTCTGAAACCATTAATAGCTCAAAATCGCTAAATATTTAGTTAATACAGTATTGAAAGTCATGTGCGAAATGTACGATAACCGCTATATTTAAGGTTCAATTTGTCCTTAACCAACCTACAACCAAAGCGGAAATAGCGGATTAAAAATCGTTAGTGCTTTATGTATGACTTTATTACAAGAACTTTTAGGTTTATTATACTCTGACGTCATTACGTTGTCGAAATCTATCAACGTAGGCACGTGACGTAAAAACTCGTACTACGATCACTCTTACTGATATCAAAATGAGTCAGTCAACCTTTTATTTAACAATGTAGGCAGAACTACCTACACAAAAGTGTAAGTATAAACAATTCAAAGGCTAGATAATGCTAGTAGTACAAAATAAAAGGTAATCTTATGTTGCGGTGAGGCGCACACTGCAACTGATTACTTCTAATGTGAGAAAATTCGATACACTTTCTAAATAATCACAAAAGACATTTTAGAGAAATCAGTAGATCAGTAGTAATGGAATCACACAAAAACTTGTAAGGGAACCGTAGGTAGGTAATGATAGCTCTCTCTATTGCTTTCTTAGATACTATGAAAAGAAAACGGTTTAAATTGTTACTTTTTCTGGTAAGATCAATCCCCCTTTGGGTTTATCGTGAACGAAGTAGAATAACCAGACAACTCCCAATTTTGGTCTTGGCCGATTAAATATAGGATACAGAGTGTAGAACAATATTAGAATTGTATCATAGTGGCCGTATACGTGACAATTTTTTCTTTTTAGGGTTCCATACCCAAAAGTTGCCAACTGCCAACTGCCAACGGGACCCTATTACAAAACCTCCGAGTCCGTCCGTCCGTCTGTCAGCCGACTGTCACTGTACCTATCTCATGAACCGTAATAGGTAGACAGTTGAAATTTTCACAACGTGTGTATTTCTATTGCCGCTATAACAAATACGTACCTAATAAATATTAAAAAAAAAAAAATTAAAAATTATGTGTTGCCCCAATATTTTCGACAATTCAAATATCAGCATGATTAATCTCATTTGGCTTGAACGCAAACCGCACTCGATCAAGTCTTCAATTATAATAAGCATCCTTTTATGCGTAGAGGTCACAAAATAGCGGACGTACGTCTACCAACCACAAAACTTGTTCACAAAAACAATGACATATCGAAATATAACCAGTCGTAAGCCAGACGGCAATTAATTATTTATTTATGTACCTATCTGCACATGGCACAGTAATATTGTAATTTGAATTTTTAAAAAGAGCAGCCAAGTTTAGGTGCTGGTAGTCCTCGGTACAGACCGTTCACTATAACTTGTCCCTTGCCGTCATGTTGGCAGCAATGCTTATCTCAAGCCGTCGTCAGGGTTTTCATTGTGTGAAGCAATGGTGCCATCATGACGGCATGGGACAAGTTATAGTGAAGGGTATGCAGCATGTATTAAATTGTATGATGTATCGGATTCCGATACATCATACAATTTATTATCCGAATGTAACAACTTTAGCAAAAGTTTATTTAAGTTAAAAATTGTTACAGTAGTTACATATGCCTACGGTACGTAACTTAGTTTTGTAAAGAAAAATTAAGCGGTGATTGCTGGTTAAGAATTTGGCCTCCTTTTCTGCTTTAATAATTAGAATATATCACTTGCTTTAACGGTGAAGGCGAACATCGCGAGAAAATTTGCGTGCCTCAGAATTTGCCATAACCATAACGTTTTAATAGTAGTAGCGGCGTTGAGGAATATGGCCTAAAGTCTAAACCCTACTTATTCGAGCAGACAGCTGTGCGGAGGAGAAAAAAATATATATGAAAAGCTATGGAAGAAATCATCTCTAACGTGAATGAGGATAACGAATCATAAAAAGGAGTCATATTCTTGTCTATTCTCGTCGAAAATGACCAAAATACAAGGCTTACATAAACAAACCTTAATGTGGATCGGGCAGGCAGTTGAACAAACAGAGGTTTAATAGCAGCTTAAATGTTCCGTACAGGTTACACAGTAAATTGTACATGATATGGCTAACAGACATTACGTTCCTTTGATGATTGCCGCCTAAAATTTTGTACAAGATTTAAGTACACGTTTTAATGGCAGTTTGCACTCGCTAATCGCAGAAGTAAAGTCAAATGTGTGGATGATACATTTAATGGACCTAACGTGGATTCATTTATTTTAGAGCATATGTAAACCTTTCGAAAAAAATCTCATTAAGTATAGGACGTTGATACGAGTATACTCCTAAAAAGAGCCTAGTTCGATGTTTTCAACAAGACATTGGACAACTATAAATTGCAACTATTTTTACAAGCTTTTATTTAGCTTGACCAGTTTATTTATTTATTTGTTTGGTTGGGTCAAATCTTGCAAGATGTAGACCCACTTCCCGGTTTCTGATCGAGCTGAAATTTTGCATTTATGTGTAAATCGGATGACAATG
The DNA here is from genome assembly GCA_029955525.1 of Oeneis ivallda. Taxonomy (NCBI): domain Eukaryota; kingdom Metazoa; phylum Arthropoda; class Insecta; order Lepidoptera; family Nymphalidae; genus Oeneis; species Oeneis ivallda. The sequence goes on from JARPMR010000022.1 coordinate 11,995,212, forward strand.
CAATATTATTGTGACATGGAACTGATCTGATGATGGAGACGGAAGATGGCTATCGGAACTCTAATAAAACGACGTAACCCCATCGAGTTTGGGCTCGTTTGATTCGTCATAACCAGTACTCTGATCCTAGATGATATCCAGAGTCTAATGATGTAGCGACTAAAAGCTTGCATTTAAAAATAAAAATTTTAATTTACACTTGTTAGAGCCTGCTTTTGGTCTTGCCTCTTAAGACATATTTAGAAAAAATCGTGGGCTTCATATACGTCCTTACGTAACACTTTGCATAATCCACCTACCATTATTCCGCCCCCGTAAAAGCATTAATACTCGTAAATAAAAACACTGTTAACTATGCGATTTCACTAGACACTCAAATACCAGTCTAGCCGAGTAAAGGATGTTTAACGACCTTTTTGTAGCTGCCAGTAAAAGCCAACAGCAATTTTGCTAGAAAAGTGTGTATACTAGCTAATAATATTATGCAAATATCTTACCCATGGATTATTTATTATAATTTATCTGCAAGCAAACAAACTTAACCTCGTTTTGGCTATGTTATGTATATTTTATTACCATCTGGTTATAATGGTTAACAATAAGTGGAAAAGGTCAACAAGAATTCACAGAATCATAATACAGTATATTATGTGCTACACCGGCTACTTCACCATTTTTTTTATTATTGACTCTATTGTAAGCTTGTACTCGTTAATAAGTTATACGTATCTCCTTATCAAGTTATTATTTTATGTTAGCTTAGTTTAAATACGCTAAACTTCTCAATCATAAGGGAAACTATACGAAACTCCATAACTAACTATAAAAGTCCATTCCACAATGAAAATCAGTTTCATTGTGTTCGTGTAAAATGTAAGCTATGTCACCTGGACCGTAATCTTAATATATACTAGTGGTTCGCCCCGAACTGAGACCTCGCGGTAACGGTTTCCCATAATTACTTATTCATTCAATAGATACATGACGATCAAAATTGACATTATTATTATGCCCGTTTTCACCAACCATACCTAAATCATCCCCTTTGTAGAAGTCTCTTTACGATACAATCCTAACATCCCATATGTCATTTTCACCTTTAGTTGTCCCGTAGAGGTTTGTAATAACAAAGTTGACAGAAAGTGTCAACTAACTTAACATATGTAGCCCGTAAAGGTTAGGGAACTGTTAAAGTGAAATCCTCAAGGCCTCAATCAAACTTAGGTATAGTTTTTTGGAACATTCAAATTAAATTACTTGTACACAGCGTCAACTATCGACACGATCAGAAAACATGTAAAAACAAACTGCAACGTGAAGTTTTATTGATGTTTGCTAAATGACTAAATAATAATTTTAATTGAATATATTATGTTACATATAAGCTGCATTTGCTATATGAGATGAGAGCGCCATCTATTGACATCACTGTGAAGTTCTGTTGTTGCTGCTCATTAAAAGTTAAATAATTTAGTTTCCTTATTACATTTATCTAATTTTAGTATTTGTTGTTCAAGTACATGATATTACGCTAAAATTATAAAACTTTCAAGCCCCAGCTCTCAATGGTTATTCCGTTGTGAGGTCAAATATAATCTCCACTTTGAAAGCCCCCCATTTCGTCAATTTTAGGAAAAAAATTAAAAAAAAATACTTTTGTACTCTGTTCCAAATTATCTTTAAAATGACGTACTGTAACCCTATGAAAAGCAAAAATTTTTTTTTTCTTCGCTTTCGCTTCTATGAGAGCCCCCCTGAAATAAAGATTTTTATAACTTTTTAAACCATTTTCGGCTGGAGGCCATCGGTTTACATATTATATCTAAAATTGAAGTAATTACGTTCAGTAATTCAGAAGTTATAAGGCTCTGACAGACGGACGGACGGACGGACGGACAAGTGCAAATTCACTCAAGTAGACTCAAAGACCTTCGCTTCGCTCGGTCGATAAATTACGTGTCACGTTGTTTGTCCGCGATGGACTCCTAAACTACTTAACCGATTTTGATCAAACTTCGTAACTATCTGTAATTTGGTCCAACTTAAAAGATAGGATAGTTTTTTTTTTGGATTAGGATAATTTATTTGTTTTATTTAAATAGATAAGTTGGCGGTACGAAGTTCGCCTGGTCAGCTAGTCTAATATATAAAATTCTCGTGTCACAATGTTAGTTACCTTACTCCTCCGAAACGGGTGGACCGATTTTTATGAAATTTTGTGTGCATATCGGGTAGGTCTGAGAATCGGCCAACATCTATTTTTCATACCCCTAAATGATAAGGGTGACCAACCACTAAATATTTTTGTTGGCGGTACGTAGTACGCTGGGTCAGCTAGTAATTAATAAAATAGATAACACCTCATTCATCAAAATCGACTCAGTAGTTTAGGCGCCACAGTGGAACGTTCGTAAATAGTTATTATATACACGCATATATATAGACTGCTAATCATCATCAATCATCATAACCCTTTGGCTTTGCTATAGTCGGGTAATAAAAATAGCGTTTGAATAAAACAATTCGCACTTGACTGAATATTAAGCTATTGCATAGCTTTTATCGCGGGCTTTGAACTAGGACAAACAGTTAGAGCGCGGCGACCGAATCAAGAAATTCCGTAACGAAAATAAACCTAACACCGTCGTTTAGTAAGCGTTCAACATTTTAGAGGTTCACGAGTAGCTCTCTTTGGCGCAGTGGGCGAGCGGCCGCTTTCTTTACCGTATGGTGTATGATGTCGCAGGTTCGAATCTCACTCGCGAAGTAGTGACAGTGCGCTTTTCTTGTTTGTTTGTTTTTTAATTTTTTTTTGCATAATTTTTATTATGCAAAAAAAATATTGCATAAATATTATAATTGCATAAGTTGATAAAAAATGCTATGCAATAGCTTTACCGCGGCAGTCCCCGAGTGCTACTTAATATTTATTTTATTTTATTTCGTGGTCTGTGGATTAGCTCTTGTCTATAATAGGTAACCAGAGTTGTATATTATTATTGCATATTAAATCAGGTTTCGTAACACGTTACACAAAGATACATTTGCGCCCACGGATCAGCATAGTTGAACAGGTTTTTTGATATAATTAATCATAACCATTGAGATCTAAGGTAAAATTGAACATTTGGTTGAGCCGACATATTATTATACTACGATTACGTGAAACCGTATTTACCGGTTTAAAAATTACCATCTGGCGTTCTAAAAAAATGTTTGTACGATCATCCAAAATTAGGCATTTTAGTTACCTTCCAGCTTAACTATAAATAAATAATTATTATTAATTATTATTGTGGCGGATTTAGATAAATATCCAACCACAGCGAGGAGATGCGGTGAGGTGAGGTGATAAATAAAAACACCTTTTCTTCTAGTAGAGCGGAGATGCGTTCGCTTCCAAGTCAGCGAGTGAAGTGCGTGATTGGACCCGGGGCGGGCTAGTTTTATTTGTTTGCAAGCGCTCGCAACTCGTTATCGTTTATTGATCAAAAGGAACAGTACAGCATTATAATAAAGTAACAGGTGTAAGCGAGACGGATATCGTCTTAGTTAGAGCGGTACAGAAACAGTGCGTATGATAGAGATAGAGCATAGAATGAGACAACATTATAATAACTACGAGTGTGACAGAGATGGAGTTACTCTAAGTTTAATTCGGGTCCGTTAAACCGTCGGTGATTGATAAACCATCGGTGATTGATATCAAAGTTCTTAGGAGATGTTCTGGTGGCGTAGTCAGCGACGTTGTGATTTGTAGGTACGTATCTCCATTCCAAAGCTTTGGTAAGGTCTTCGATTTCCGCTAGTTGATGTGCGACGAAAGTTTTGAATGTTCGTGGGTCGGACTTTATCCATGCTAATACTGTTCTGGAGTCTGACCAGTAGTATTTTCTTTTTATATTGTTGTCCATTTCATTATGTTTACTCGAGGACAAACGGCAGCCCAACAATGCAGCCTGTAGTTCTAATCGTATTGATGTGGGTTTCAACGGCGCCACTTTGGCCTTTGCAGCTGTCAATTTAACTGTAGTTTTGTTTTCATGTGTTTCTTCAGTGGTCATGAAGCTCTGTAAATAGTCGTCCATGTAGTGACATTGTTCAGTCGTATTCACAGCTTCTAGGTATTTCTCTCGGAAGTCTTGAGCGTTCTTATTTTTAACATAAATTGCCGAACAAGGTGACGATGTTGTTCCGAAGGTCAAGGACTTCATTCTGAATTCTTTCGGCTCTCTGTCAGCTTCGTTCTCTCTCCATAGGAACCGTAAGCTGTTACGGTCTTCCTCGCAGATTAACATTTCCTTTATGTCAGCTGCTATGGCAACGGGGCCTTGGCGGAATCTGATTAAGACGCTGAACAGAGATCGTAGCTGATCAGGATCGCATAATAGAGCGTCGTTCAAACTCTTTCCTTGCGTTCGTTCGGCGGCGTTGAATACAAATCTTATCTCTTGCTTCTGAGGGTGTGTCACGGCGAAATGTGGTAGGTACCAAGCTCTGGGTGTTGTAGGTTCATTGGTGACTGATTCGGCGTGTCCACTTGCTAGCAAGTTCTTTATCTGCTCACTGTATTTCTTTTTGAATTCATTTTCTATGCCTTGTAGTCTGCGTAACGCGTTGTTTCTATTCGCGGGCATAGTCTCGTTTTCGGTTCGCCGTAATAATCCACACTTGAATCGTCCCTCGGGTAACCGATGAGTCGTTTTTTCTAGTTTTGCCAATCCTCGTTGTTCTGGATCGTTTATTGGTTTCTTTGGTGTTATTCCTAATGAATCCAGGCTGAAATGATTCTTTGTTGATTCGTCTATGTCTTCGGTCTTCCTTTCGAAAACATGGTTTATGAATAGCACGGGTTTCGTAGATTGAGCTTTGGAACCATGTAGTATCCATCCAAGTCTTGTCAGGGACGCCACTGGTCTAGATGTGTTGCCAGCTTTTAGGTCTCTTGTTACTATAAGGTGCCAATTATCCTGGCCTATGAGTAGTTTGGGTGGTGATCCATTGTATATGAGTTGATCCTCTATGTCTATCAGGTGGGGGCAATCCTCTATATCTTCTTTCCGCACGGATTGTGAACTCAAGTTAAGTTTGTCAATGGTGTGCGCTTGTATATCTTCGTAATTCCTTGTGAGTAAACCTTTTATTCTCAACTTGATATGCTTTGAGTGTTCTGTTTCTGTTTGGTGACCTCCATTTCCCTCTATGAGCAAGCTTCTGCTTGGACCTGTGGCTCCTATTTGATCGGCTATTTCGTCCAGTAGGAGCGTCACTGTAGAGCCCTCGTCCAATAGAGCCATTACTGTGGCTGATCCTTTTGGTCCACTTAGTTCCACTGGTACGATCTTTAAGTATGCTCTCGAGGCGCCTATGTGGTTTACTGACACTATCTGGTTTGCTTCCGGTTTGGGGTTATCTTGATGCAAGAGTTCGTGATGTGTCCTTGCACAGCCCTCTTTTCCACATGGTTTGGCTTTGCAGACGAGATGTCGGTGGTTCTTTTTTAAGCACATGAAGCACATCTTGAGCTTCTTGACTGTCTCCCATCTATCTTTTATTGTTTCGTTGTTAAACTTGCCGCATTTGGTGATTTCGTGAGCTTGTTCACATACCGGGCATCTTTCTCCTATGGATGTGGTTGACGTCGCAAGTACTACTCTCATTTCTTCTTCAAACTCGCTGTCATAACTTGAGTCCGAGTCGCTATCTTCATGTTGGGCTACGTGATTCTCTGCTTTGATTCGAGTTCTTTCGGTCAAGCTTGGTTCGTCAAAGTCGTTGGACATTTTTGTTAAAAACTCAGCCAACACGTTCAACATCGGTTCTCTCTTTCTATTTGCTTTGAACTCCTGCCATCGGAATCTGACCAAAGTGTTCATCTTCTCAATGATCTTATCTGATATCTCTGTCGAATATAAGTATTCCAGTTGATCCAGTTGCTTGATGGTGTCTACCGTGTTGAATACTGCGCTAGCGAAAGCGCCGATGCCCTTAAGATCTTCTGACATACGAGGTAGCTTATGAAGTTCTGCTATCAGTCCTTTGATAATATATGTTGGTTGGCCGAATCTTCTTTCTAGTTCTGCGAGTATTCTGTCTGGCGTAGCGCTCGTATACAGTAGTGATTTGACGGCTTCTTTTCCTTGTCCCTTAAGAGCTTTTCTTAATCTTGAAATATTTTCGATGTCAATGAAGTACGATGAAGTGCTCTCGTAGTGCTTTATGAAGGGTATCCAATTGATGGGATCCCCGTCGAAGAATGGAAGTTCGCTCATGTACGCGGGCGGCTTCTTGGGTGTGGTGTCTTGACTCGACTGCTTCATTGCCTTTGATATTAACTTTGATAGCATATTGATGCCTTTGTTTAGCTCGGTGTCTTGTTTGGATGGTGCTGTCGCTGGATCATCCGCTTCGATTTGTTCGACTTCATCTTCGCCGTCGGAGTGGTCGGCAAGTTGCGCTAGCTCTAGTCGAGTGCGAGCAGCAGCGGCTTCGGCGTTTGCCTTTTCTATGGCTTTCTTTTCTAGCTCTAATCGTGCTTCTAGCTCGGCGCGTTTATTTTGAGAGGCGCGTGACCCTGTGGCTTTCTTCGTCTGACTCGTGGAGCTTGTCTTGGCTTTTGCCGTGCTCTCCGTTTCAGTTGTGTTCTCGGTACTTGTTGTTTGCTCGGTACCAGTTGTGATTTCAGTACTGGTGTCCGTGTTCGTAGATTCTTCTCCACTGGATTCCTTCTCTTTAGGCTGCATCTTCTTGCTTCGGGTCTCGATGGTGCTCATCTTGTTTGTAGGTCCTCAGTCTTCTTGGTCCTAACTTTCCCTATAGCCCTACAGCCCTACCTCCCTAGCAGCCCTAGCAGTCCTGTTTGAGGGTCCCGAAAGACACGCTCTCCCAGGGATGGAAAATAGGGTAAGGTAGGTGGGAATCGCCCGGCAGAGAGTACAAGTTTGAGGGTGTTGCTCGGGTGCGAGGGGGAATATACCCGCACCGTTAACGTGCCTTCCAGGAGGCCACCCTCTTGCTTGCACCGTACTGGCGCGATCAGACTGTTACAGACTTATAGCCAATCAAGGCAAGCTGGCAGTACCGTCTGGTATACTGCTCCCGCCGTTAGGCGTTAAACTCCTTGTCTACCGTTTGGCACCGTTAGGTGGTAAACAAAGGAGCAGCGGTAAACCGCTAAGAGATATTCAGCACGTTGAAGCGATCTTCCCAACGGCCTCGCGGTCTTCGGCAGCCACGCAGAGCGACGCCTCAATGCACCCGCAGCGATGGTGGATTCCTCTTCGTAGTGGTTGATGCTCTTCGGTCTTCCGCAGCGCGACGAAGCGATCTTCCCAACGGCCTCGCGGTCTTCGGCAGCGTTGCCTCAATGCACCCGCAGCGATGGTGGATTCCTCTTCGTGGTGTTGATGCGCTTCGGTCTTCCGCAGCGCGACGAAGCGATCTTCCCAACGGCCTCGCGGTCTTCGGCAGCGTTGCCTCAATGCACCCGCAGCGATGGTGGATTCCTCTTCGTGGTGTTGATGCGCTTGAGTTCTTCTGCAGCGTGGCGAAGCGATCTTCCCAACAGCCTCGCGGTCTTCGGCGGTGATGCCTCAATGCACCCGCAGCGATGGTGGATTCCTCTTCGTTAGCTTGGCAGTTTCGTCTTGACGCTGACTTCTGACTTTTCTGACAGTTCTTGTCCTGAAGTATCTTCCCGGCCCGCGGAACCCGTTCCGAGGCTATAGGTTGATTCTTCTAACTGCCCGTTGATCTTCGTTGACTGGTAGCTGGTCTCCTTTGGTAGGCTGGCTCGATGTATCCGGCTCGAAGGACCATGCACTGTGGCGGATTTAGATAAATATCCAACCACAGCGAGGAGATGCGGTGAGGTGAGGTGATAAATAAAAACACCTTTTCTTCTAGTACAGCGGAGATGCGTTCGCTTCCAAGTCAGCGAGTGAAGTGCGTGATTGGACCCGGGGCGGGCTAGTTTTATTTGTTTGCAAGCGCTCGCAACTCGTTATCGTTTATTGATCAAAAGGAACAGTACAGCATTATAATAAAGTAACAGGTGTAAGCGAGACGGATATCGTCTTAGTTAGAGCGGTACAGAAACAGTGCGTATGATAGAGATAGAGCTTAGAATGAGACAACATTATAATAACTACGAGTGTGACAGAGATGGAGTTACTCTAAGTTTATACAATTAAAATTATACAATATAAAATATTAAAACTGACTTAAGGCGTAATTATTTCTATAATAAGTATGACAAAACTTAACTACTTATGGTAACTTATTGATGTTTAACTATTACTTAAGAATTATATAAAACAAAATCTGATTATATACACCTATGATTTGAGGGAACTAGTCCCGCAAGCTGCGTTGGGATCTATTGCGAAGTCTAATCATTTAATGAGGTAATTCAAAAGGAATTGAGAGATTGATTTTTATAGAGTATAAGATCAGTCTTCGGTATTTGGGTCAATCTTCAATAATAATCTTCAGTAATTGCGTCAAACTTCAACAATTATCAACCTTCTTCTTCTTGTTCTTTGTCAACCGATAGACGTCCTCAGCTGGACAAAGGTCTCCTGCATGGACTTCCACAGGCTTCGGTCTTGTGCCGCCGGAATCCAGCGGCTCCCTGCGACTCGTTTGAAGTCGTCGGTCCACCTAGTGGGTGGGTCTGCCAACACTGCGCTTCCCAGTGCGGGGTCGCCACTCCAGCACCTTGGGACCCCAACGACCATCAGCTCTTCGAACTATGTGCCGTCCATTTCCACTTCAGTTTCGCGACTCGCAAAGCTATGTCGGTGAATTTGGTTCACCTACGGATCTGCAGTACATTTCTGATTTGATTTCGCCCTCTACTTCATACTCCGAGCATATAGCTCTCTCCGACACCCGCTAAGTGACCCTGAGCCTACTTATGAGGCCCATAGTTATCGACCATGTTTCGGATCCGTAAGTATCATCATCTTTACATCCTTATTAATACATATAATAAAAGTGAAAATGTTTGTTGGTTGGTTTGTATCACGCGACTTCATCTGCGTGGAGTAAGGTTTTTAAAACCCTACGGAAACCCTCTGTTTTTCCAGAATAAGAGAAAGCCTATGTCACTCTGCAAGTCTTCAACTATGCAAGAAATCTTATCCATCCATAGATAACGGAAACTAAAGATTCCGTTGATCCTTGGTTCCGTTATCTATGTATCCAACCGTTGCTCCGTTACTGATTGATTGAAGGACTCACCAACAAACTAACACACTTTAGCATTTATAATATTAGTAACGATAGATAATATAAGAAACATAGTACAACTCGTATCAGCTAGGTATACATAATATTATGATAACATGTAATGATTTAATTAGCGAGCTAATCTTGTGAAAGCTAGCTCATGATTGAATTCAGAGCGGGCATTCAACAGCTCTCGTTAGGTTACCTAACGAGTGGTGCTATTAGAATACTTAGCATCTATTTAGTACCTAATGGGTATCTGTTAGGAATTACGAAAAATCAGCTAACTGTGTATAATAATAGATCTTAAAATATTATGCGACTACGTATTATCTTTTCTACAATTTTTACATTACTATAGACTAGAGTTATAGACGATTGAGCAACACCAAGAAGCTTTTTAAGCTTCTTGAAGCAACAAACTGATCACGCGGGAGTTTCAAATGCATTTGAAATAAACCAAATATGTATACCGTATATCGGTTATACCGGATTTTGTGGTTTTTTCCTTTTGGAAAAGCAATTCGCATAATATCCCGAGTACGAAATTTCAATCGTCGAAAAGATTGATGACGGATGGTTTATAAAAATCGTATAAGAAAGTAAGATACTTGCGATTTTTCATAAATTCTTTATTTATTTCATGTAAGTACTAAGCCAGCTTGTGGGCTCATAATAATGGCAGGTCAAAAGTTTAGACTCTACGCGCCGCGCCGGTTCGAAAAGCACATCCTGCTGAAACTAGCCGGCAAGAAACTAAGCTATACAGATAGCTGGCTGTAAATTTTTCGAGAAATGTGAAATGCGATATCGAGCATGGCACATCGTTTTCGAAATCTACAACAAAACTTCACTAGGAAAACAGCAAATGGCGCAATTAGGTATCCTTCACCCAGACCAGTTTAGAACATTTTAAAGTACTCCATAGTTACAACAAAGATGCATAGATGCAATTTGCAGTAACCGCACTAATTAACCAACATTCACACCATACGAAGCGAGATAGCAATCGCTGATTCAATTCTTGCAAGTGGTTAGTATGCATTAGTGCCAACAGTTCCCGTTACACCGAGCTTTGTTCCGATTAGCTCCACCAGCGATTGTTTACTTAAGAATTCTCGGGTTAAAAGATTTTTTGTCAGGCCTCAGTGCCATTTAGATTTAAGACAATACCCGTCCATTAAAGGACAGTCCGTTCTCGAATTCCTTACATTTTAAGTCACTCATTCCATACCTAATCTAATAATATCGGAGAACTTTGTCAGTGAAATCTTACATTGGTCTGAAATGCAAAATATCTGAGTTCAAACCTCATTCTTGTCATTTAAGCTTAAACTATGTTAGTTAGGACAAACCTGAATTAATTCTTAAGTTTTAGCTTTGTTAGGAAAGATTATTGTAAAAGTAAATTAGAGGAATTCAAAAATTATGTAGCCTTCTTAAATCAGCATGCATTATTGAACGCAGTTCCCGTTACAAACGCGAAAATATTTCAAACAAAAATCTATACCAAACCTCTGAGCAGATAAACCTACACTTCTCGGAATATAGAAACGGAGAAAGTTGGGCGTGGGACTTATTGATACATAGGAATATAGGTCTACACTATAACTTTTGACCGCGAATTCGTGTCCGCGTGGGTTTAAGTCATCCATCGATGTAAGGTCATCGCATAGGAACTTTTCCCCGGGATTAAAAGGAACCTCTGTCACTTTCAAGCTCTTCAACGATGTCCATAATTATTCTATCGCGGGCTGTATCTCGTATACCGTAATAGGTAGACAGTTGAAATTTTCACAGTGTGTATTTCTATTGCCGCTATAACAAATAATAAAAATTTAAAAAATTAAATTTAAAAATTATCTTAGATTTAACATTAAGCAGATACTAATCTGCTTAATGTTAAATCTTGTGCGATGGTAGGTACTGAAACCTTCGTGTGCGGGTTGACTCGCACTTGGCCGGTTTTTAAAGGTCGAAATAGACTGGCATTTTAAGCGTCAGAAAATTGAGGTGCAGAATAAATAAATAAATAATGAAGTCTATCTGGACCTCAATATTTCTTGCAGTATGGAAGAATGATTAATTAATAAAATCATAGAAATGTAACTTTACGCTTATAAACACAAATATCAATCGATATGAAATAAGAATCCTAAACAGTCTTTATTGCTTTTTAACCAAAATAGACCCATATTGACAATATTAAATCGATACCGAGTGTTACGAGTATGTAGGCGCAATTTGAAATAAAATCTGCCCACAACATTATGATACCTTTTACTATTCTCATATACTCTCATAAAACGAATGGGAATCAATGAGCGATGGTGGTCTCAAATCTATTCATGCTTTTCCCTTAGCTAACGTATGACTTATCACACAATCACCAAGTACTTAAGTTTTATCACATTCCCAAATACCTAGTGGCTTTTATCCTACATCTATGCATTCTGGCGTGCCAACTGGGCGCAGTTGTTTCACCATTTTCGCACTGATGGAGAAGGCACGAAGAAGAATGCTTAGATGGCTATAAAAAGTTATTTTATTTTTTCTAGTTTTAACCGAGGAAAAAAATTTCAATTCAAAAATTTTCAATGCAAATATGCGTTAAATAATCTTTCAAAAAAACCGGCCAAGTGCGTGTCGGGCCACGCGCAGTTTAGGGTTCCGTAGTTGAAAGTCTCAAATATTATTGCTGACCTAGGATAGTGCTTTTATTTTGATTATGAATATTGAATACATTTTGAGTTCCATGGTTTAAATACTATAATATACTACAAAATATGCAACTTACACTACGTGTAATACCTAACTTAGAAAAAACAGATAATATAACTCCTTAACTAATGAACCCTACTTAGCCGTGATAGTTTTCCTTTAAAATTCATTATATATACTACTGCTGTGAATTTTTTCATGTATCCTTTATACAAGCATTTAGCTGGCAGAGGGGGGGGGGGGGGACATGACTAATAAAATTTAGCACTTTAAAATATCATATTTCACAAACGGATGCCTGAATTGAAAACTGGTGTTCCCACTCCCACAATGTTTTTGTTAGACCTATTCAACGACACCCCACACTATGGTATAGACGAGAAAAAAAATTTCATCCCCACTATACATGTAAGGGAGGTACCCTAAAAAAAAATATTTTTCACAATTTTATTTCACCACTTTGTCGGCATGATTGATATTTATACCCTTGTCAAATTACAGATTTCTAGTACCAATAGTCTCTGAGCTAAACCGCGGACAGACAGACAGACAGACGGACGGACATGGCGAAACTATAAGGGTTCCTTGTTTACTACGGAACCCTAAAAAGGTATCCTTCAAGAATATCTTATGTTTGCACATACCCTCTCAAATTTACAGTAAACCTGTTAATTAAAATTCTTAAATAAGTTTTAATGTTTGAGTTTATGACTTATGAGCGTAAGATTTATATGCCAGTTCCAGATTTTAATAATTTATGGAGTGGTTCAGTTGAATCTCATTCCACGTACCGAAAATAATTATCTTTTCTTTTCCGCAATGGGGCTATTTCTAAAGTGACTGACTGACTGACGACTGACTGATCAATGCACAGCTCCAATCACTGGACGGATCGAGCTGTTTGGCATAGTGATAGCTATTATGACGTAGGCAATAGGAAGAAAAGATTTTTGAAAATTCAACCCTAAGGGGTAAAAAGGGGGTTTCAAAAATCAAACCTAACGTGAGCGAAGCCGCGAGCAAAAGCTAGTTTTCTAATAAAACCTGTGTTACTTATGTCTGGCGGGTATATTAATATGATCGTACTCGCATTCAGAGGGAAATCCTGCCGCAATTTTGTCGCCACGCGTTTTGATTGTCCAAGGCTTTAATACCAAACGGAATAAGTCCGTTATGAACCTGTTTCACTGATAGGAAACCCTATCTTATATCAACTTGACAAACAGGTGAACGACTCAAAAAATCGTTTTATTTTCCGTATAATCTGTTAGGGTAAGCTCGGGGCAAACAGAATTATCGGAAGAAGTTTATCTGACCCATAATATGACTTTAATTTATTTGTACTACGTTCAAGTTATCAAAAAAGTGCGATAAGTATTAGTGATTGATGTAATGGCGATATTGAACTTTTTTACCTCGTCCATCGAACTATAACGCTTAGAACAGAAATTTCCAACAAAGTTCCGCAACAAAATATGTAGGCTAAAAACAACCAATGAATGTGTCGTGTGCCATGTAATTATTTTCTGGTACTGATAATTACTTGTTTAATGGTTATTGTGATGACATGAATTATGACACCCTTTCACAGCACAATACGTCATTTTTAGGGTTCCGTAGTAAACAAGGAACCCTTATAGTTTCGCCATGTCCGTCCGTCCGTCTGTCTGTCTGTCTGTCCGCGGTTTAGCTCAGAGACTATTGGTACTAGAAATCTGTAATTTGGCAAGGGTATAAATATCAATCACGCCGACAAAGTGGTGAAATAAAATTGTGAAAAATAATTTTTTTAGGGTACCTCCCCTACATGTAAAGTGGGGATGAATTTTTTTTTCTCGTCTATCCCATAGTGTGGGGTGTCGTTGAATAGGTCTTTCAAAAATCATGTGGGTGTGGGAACACCATTTTTCAATTCAGGGATCCGTTTGTGAAATATGATATTTTAAAGTGCTAAATTTTATTAGAGTCAAGTGTCCCCCCCCTCTGCCAGCTAAATGGTTGTATGAAGGATACATGAAAAAATTCACAGTGGTAGTATAAATAATGAATTTTAAAGGAAAACTATCACGGCTAAGTAGGGTTCATTAGTTAAAGAGTTATATCTGTTTTTTCTAAGGTAGGTATTACACGTAGTGTTAGTTGCATATTTTGTAATATATTATAGTATTTAAACTATTGAACTCAAAATGTATTCAATATTCATAAATAAAATAAAATCACTATCCTAGGTCAGCAATAATATTTGAGATTATATTAATTTTTAGTGTAGGGTTCCGTAGTTGAAAGCAACAACGGAACCCTACACTGCGCGTGGCCCGACACGCACTTGGCCGTTTTTTTAATAATTTTCTGCGAACTCGTCGTAGGTACCAACGCGATGATGCCGCGTAGCCAGCCTTTATAAGGCTTACTATAAAATGACTCATCACCGCGTCGACTATTGCGCTTCTAAGCTTTATAGTTCGATGAGTACAGATAACTTAAAAAATTTAAGTTACCTGTACTCACCGAAGCGCCATAAAAGTTAATAGTAGTTTTCGCCATTTTCATCTATCAAAATCTAGGTATCATATCAAAATCATAATAAAACTACATATTATATCTAAAATATCCGTAGATAATTTTAATGGCAAGAATAATAATTGAGCACATTTTGTCAAAAGTAATAGATAGTAGAACTAGTTAAGTCGTATGGCGCGAAGATTTGGGAACGAATCGCATCATCATCCCAAGAAAACCCCATCCTTACTCATATTATAAATGCGAAAGTGTGTTTGTTTGTTGGTCGGTCCTTCAATCACGCCGCAACAGAAACAGAACTACGGAACGAAGTGATTCTTTGCATGGGTATAAGTAGTTGAAGACCTGCAGGCCTAGCATGCACGTCGAAGTGATATCTTGCGAAGAGAGAGAGAGATATTGTCGAGGTAGGCTGATTTCTCGTTTAGTCTTTTAAACTTCAAAATTCGAGAAAATGACGTCGCCACTCGCCATGTTAGAATTCGTAGAGAAAAATAGAGAAAATAATTTTATCTCTACTTTTGACGCAACGAGACGAATCAAGGTGTGCAATCATGTTAGTTACGATAGAGATAAATATAGAGATGATACGAGACAAGGGGTAGAGAGAGTGGCACTGGCTACATTTTATCACGGAAAATCAAAGAGCTCCCGCGAGATTTTAAAAGCTCAATCCACGCGGACGAAGTCGCCGACATCAGATAGTTATGCGATAAATGAAAAGGGGTCACGACTCTCAATAACGATACTGAGAAATACAAAACATCAAAATACACAAGTAGTCTAGGCAATGAAGCTAGTGGACCCCAACATCAATTCCTCAGGCAACGAAACTTTACAGAATGATAAAGTATCAGTAGTTAAACGTATTTTATAAATATCCAAAAAAAAATTAGAACGGAAGTTAGGTATTTTTACCTAAACAATTTTATGCTTAATATCTCAGTTCGGCAAAATGCTCGGTCAAAACTTTCTTCACCTGAAACATTTATGTAAAGTCTAGAAACAAAATATAAAATATCCAAAATATACTCCTAGTCGAAACCACCAAATTTTGAAAAATACGTTTTTTCAGTGTAACTTGCAGCGAAAAATTGCTCTGTGAATTTTTTTCACTGGAATGTCCTTTTATAGCCGTTTTGTACCTACAACTTGAAAATCCAAACAATATACCAAGAGACTATATTTTTTTCAAAAACTACCCTTTTACTCACAGTGCAAAATTTCTCCATCCATTTTTTTTATTGATATGATTACAATTATTTTATTTGTATCAAGTATCAAAATATCCAAAAAAATAATCAAGCGCATTAAAAACTATAAACATTTTAGAAAGAAATATTTTATATTTAATCCATCAGGAGGGAAGCAGGAGCGTGGTGACGTCACGAGACCCGACATATTATCGACATATTTTTTCTACGGTGACGCGAGCCTGCACTCGATAATCGACTGTATTTCGTTGAATCGACAGTGCAATTGTCAATCAAAAACTGTTGCCAACGACGGTGACTATGACGATCAATTATTCGTTATGATTTATGAACTATACCGAAGATGTCCCAGATGTCAGTCAGCCTATACGAGATTAGTATGGCTCTCAAACAGCTCAAGAACAACAAAGCGCCTGGTGATGACGGAATCATTGCGGAACTCCTGAAAGCGGGTGGACGTTTATAGGTTGATAAAGAAGAAATAGATATGAATATTTTTTACTTTTTAAAATTAAAAAAAAAAAATTTTGATGATATTATGTTTTAGCTCAAGCTTTACGACCATTAGAATAGAATAGAATAGAAATGTTTTTTTATTCAAATAAACTTTTACAAGTTTTTTTACAATCGTCAATGAGTCTACCACTGGTTCGGAATGCCGTTCCTGCCGAGGAGAACCAGCAAGAAACTCGGCAGTTGCTCTTTTCAAAATACTTTTACAATATACTTAATAGATATTATGCTATGTATGCATTACATAGTGTAGTACCATTAGTAGTGACCTATTTAATATTCGAAAATTCATGTTTAAGAACACCAAAAACCTAGATCGTCAACGACATTTTTAGCGAATATTGAGACGTAAATAAGACAGATCGAAAGAGCGTTAAAAACTGAGTACGATACCATTAAAAAGTTCAAGTTTTGGCCAAAATGTCCTTTACGCCCTTTGAAATCCGAGGTCCGTGTGTAATCCGATACATCGATGCTGGATATTTCAAATTTTGTAAGCGACAAACCCCTAATTTTCAGGAGGACCAAACAAAATTTTACCTTTTAAACTGTCATAACTCTCATTTTTAGGGTTCCGTACTCCGTACTAAAAACGGAACCCTTCTAGAATCACTTCGTTGTCCGTCTGTCTGTCCGTCTGTCAATACCCTTTTTCTCAGGAACACATGGAGGGTATCAAGTTGAAAATAGTATCAAATACTCAGGTCTGCAATCCCTTGTAGCTGTGACAAAGTCTAAGTCGACGCAATCAAAAGATACGGCCTTTTATGGTCCATCTATGCCGCATATTTTAACACTCGCAAGACCTAGAGGGTACTTCCTGTTGACCTAGAATCATGAAATTTGGCATGAAGCAATGTCATGTAGCACAAGTAAAGGAAAAAATCCGAAAATCGTAAATTTGTAGTTGCATCACAAAAATTTTGGAACGTAGTTCCTTATCGCGCGGTACGGAAGGGGGCTAGACGGAAAAAATTAAGGAAACCGACACGACACATTTTTGAAACGTCATTTTTTGTTGAATGTGAATTTTGCATTGTATTCGGTATTTTCGCCTTAGAACTCGGCGTCTGCATGGCCAAGTGGTTAGGAGAGTCGCCTATAAATTCAACGTCGATGGTTCGAATCCCAGCTCGACAGACTGAATTTTCTATTTTCTATTTTATTTTAAATAATTTCTAAATGTGGAATTTTTCCCTTATTTTTTATTGTATAAATTGGATAACGCCATCTGTGAAAAAACAGTAACTCCACCAGAGTAACTCTTTGGTGTTGTATCAGTGCAATAGACATAAACTAAAAATAATTCATCGTAGTTAATCAATTTAATACTAGATGACACCACTAGTTTATTACAATTTCTTCACTTAAATACTACTACTAAGGTACTACGTTCCATCCGGGTGTCCCTTGACACGTCTCTTTTTTTTTTTTTGTGATGCAGTATATCCTGTGAGGATGTATGGATGGATGTTTGGATGGATGTTTATTACTTTTTCACGCTACAACGAATGAACCGATTTGGCGGAAATTTGGAATGGAGATAGCTTATAAACAGGATTAACACATAGTCTACTTATTATCCCGGAAAATTACAGAGTTCCCGTGGGAATCAAAAAACCTTAAATCACGCGGACGAAGTCGCGGGCATCATCTAGTATAGTTTAACAAAAAAATATGAATAATCAATTTAATATAAAAATATCGAAAAATTTTGGAATAAAATAAAAAAAATTGGTTGTTTGTAAAGTCGGTTTACGGACCATAGTTTTACGTGATAACGTCATAAAGAAACATCGATGAATAAATGTGTCACAAGCCAACGCTTGGGCCGATCATGCCTCTCTATCGCTTGTTCCGCGCTCTCGCTTTCACCCTCAGGCTCAGGTGGAACGTGACACTTTGTCGTGCGTGCAGCTGGTGTTCATTGATTTATAAGACGTTATCACGTCAAAAGAATCTTACACCTTAAGCCTAATAGTATAATATAAGTAATTTTGTCGTAACTGCCTGAAAAGTCTTGCTCACTCAGCTATTAATTCATGATATAAAGCTTATAAAATTATCAGATTAATGACGTGAGTCGCTTGTCAAAATTGGTTCGATGACAATAAATAGAAAATACTAGTACTCTTAAATAGAAGACAACTCATTGCTTGATAATTTTAGAGTTTTTTTTAGAACATTTGAAGTATAAAACCGTATTGATATTGTTCTATATTTGCATTAAACTTTTCAGATCATTGCATTTTGCTACAGATATTTCAGGTTCCAATTCAATTCTTACATCTTTAGAAGATTTTTGGTGCATTTGAAATGTTGGACTCTTCTTCCATTGATTTTTAACAATCATTAATTTTCATTGAGACACTTCTTTTATGCATTTTTTCTAAATTGACTTAGTTTATTAACAAAGAGCTTTTGCTATTTGTAAATAAACTAAGCTAACGCCTTTTGCTGTTTGTGTCGTTTAGGCTAAGGTCGATTCTTAAATATTTAAAACTTATTATTTCAAGACATTACCAAGTATGTTAAAAACAATATACTTTGTAATGTCTTTGGATGTTATCTAGCACATTCGATTGGAATCAGACCATTGCATGGACAGGGTCGTCTTAACCACACTGGACGCCGGGGTGCGAAAATCCGCCTGCGCCCCCCTTGCCAACAAAAAAAAAAAATTAATTTTCATTTTTGTATTTCATTTACTCTAAAATAAAGTTAGATACTTTATAATTGACTTCAAAAAAAGGAAGTTTATATCGGCGCGCAATCGGCTCATATTTTTTTCCATGCAGGTATGTACACCAATTTCTTCGAGATTTCAGACCGTATCGCATTTTTTTTTATTTGAAAGAGAATGTTTGCTATTAACTATGAAGATTTAGAAAATATCGATTGTGTATTAATAATGTAAGTAATAGGTATCAAGCATAGACTACATCGTTAAGCTCGAGGCCCCAACTCCTCAATTCTGATGCTGCAGGGTGCTGCACTCTTACGCTGTGAGAATTTAGGAATTTTTGATTGTGAATTCATATTGTAAAGACCAATTACCTTTAGTTAGACTACACCACGAACTCCAGATTCTATCACCTGACCTGAAAATCAGACCTGATGCTGCAGAATATTGCACTCCTAGGCCACTAAAAATAATAACGATTATCAAAAAACTAACTTCAAACGCCTCTATAAATTACATATATAATCTTTGTTTCTACACGTATGTTGAAGTCGGATGGGCATATAAGAAACGTCGAAACAAACGGAGGCGCAACGCACACCAGATTTACAAATTTGCCGCCAGTAGGCTATTCAAATTTTCCCGCCCCTACAAATCTCTACAATATTGTGTCAGTTCCTAGATTATTTTAACGACCCAATGATTTAATTAAGGCTAGCTGAGTCTGGTGGGCCGAAGCCCAGCAGCATCAGGATTGAGGAGTTGGTACCTTGAGCTCAATGATATAGGCCAGTGATTAACGGCCGTACTACGCAGCTATGTATTCCATACTTAATACCTAAAATATCAATCTGTAATGGAAATTTTCGTGAGCGAAGCGATCGTGAAAATATTTACTAAGTCAGAATCTAAAATTTGATCTATACGATCTAAAATTTTACTTTTTTTATTACTTACTACAAATATTACATCTCGTATCTCCAGTCCTTATTTATAAGAGATATCAAAATTTAAAATATACAGATCGATAGAGATAAAAATTTCGAGTTCAATGGTGTATCAAGTGTACTTAGGACAAAATGTCCCTTACGACATTTGAAATTTCCAGTGTCGATATCAATTCGTCGCTACTTACGTCAATGTTAATTCAAAATTTTTAAATACCAAAATAGATTTTAGATCGTAAAGAATTTTTAATTTTTGTAGACGCGTTACAGCATAGAAACCAGACAGTTTGAAATGAATTACGACATTAAAAAAAGCTACAGTACCCGGCCATAAGGCCCATGTGCAATATATTTCACCGGGTACTGTATGTACTACTACTATATATATATATATATATATATATATATATATATATATATATATATATATATATATATATATATATATATATATATATATATGCCGATGTGCAATATATATCGCCGGGTACTGTATAATTATACTGTATAATTATAAGAGATATCAAAATTTTAAATAAATATACAGATCGATAGAAAGAAAAATTTCAAGTTCGATGGTGAATCAAGTGTACTTACGACAGAATGTCCCTTACGACATTTGAAATTTCCAGCGTCGATATCAGTTGCATAAACTGTCTAGCATTTTGCTTTAAACAGTTTGCAAATTTCTGGCGTGCCAAATACGTACTTAAACAAAATATATTTAATACATTTCCTCCTTTATTTCCTCAAATCCAAGTAAAAAAAAAAATTGAATTTTAAGCTATTGCATAGCTTTTATCGCGGGCTTTGAACTAGGACAAACAGTTTGAGCGCGGTGACCGAATCAAGAAATTCCGTAACGAAAATAAACCTAACACCGTCGTTCAGTAAGCGTTCAACATTTTAGAGGTTCACAAGTAGCTCTGTTCAGCGCAGTGGGCCAGCGGCCGCTTTCTTTACGGTATGGTGTATGATGTTGCAGGTTCGAATCTCACTCGCGAAGAAGTGACAGTGCGCTTTTCTTGTTTGTTTGTTTTTTAATTATTTTTTTGCATAATTTTTACTATGCAAAAAAAATATTGCATAAATATTATAATTGCATAAGTTGATAAAAAATGCTATGCAATAGCTTTACTGCGGCAGTCCCCGAGTGCCACTTAATTTTTTATTTTAATTTACTTACCTAGACATAAGCTTACAAAAAAAATAATTTATGAGCCCTTATTTAAGCTCATTTATCTTGTACAAATAAATTAATGTTCAGTTACACGTTTATGTTCAATATTTAGCATTGTAGAAGGCATGTAGTAACATGTATATTATTTTGTGAAGTCGCTTCGCTCGCGCACGCTAAACTATACCCAATGTTTCAAGAATTAAGGTGCATTACCGCGAAAACGCAGTTTAGATTTCAAAAAATCTGTTTCAAAATCAATGTTCTTCGTGATATTTTTTTTGGATATTTAGGATAAGAGTGTAAATGTGACTACCTACTATGATAAAAAAAAGAAATTGGATTGAGAAATTTTTCATACCGAGTTATAAACAATTTTCAGTTAGGTAAGATAAATAGATTTTGGTATGGATTTTTTTTTGGATTTTCTTACACATTATGCTAAATTACATTTTAAGGACATTTAAAAATGAAAAATTGACTGAGCAATTTTGTGGTCGAAATTACGGACAAAAAAGGAAACCTCTTTAAAAAGTGACAGTTCCGTTTGAAAAAAGTTTTGGATTTTTATCAAGTACCTCTTATTAAGGCTAATAATTAGTTTGGTAAAAAAAATTGGACGGAGAAATTATTTATTTCAAAATATTGAGCTATTTGTACTTTTAGGTATAAATACCTAACTTCCGCATGGATTTTTTTTTGGATATTTTTGTGTAAATTTTGGGTCATCCCATACTACAACCCCGCCAAATTTCATCGACTGAGGATTTGATGTGGGGGTCTCCATACAACAGACCGCCCCATTGCCTAGGCTAAAGCTGGTATGTATCAAGAAATGCGGTTGAAAGTTGAATTCCTATCGACTATTGATTGGGAAAGAGAGCATTTCTTTCAGCGCCAAGTCATTCCGTATAATTCCAGATAAAACACTACAACAATGTCGTGCGAAGTAAAACAGTCTCACAATAATCGCTTTGGGATTGAGATGTTCCTTCCATAAACGTACGTCGATGCTGCGGCTGTATAAAGAAGAATTTATCTCGGCTGTAAATGTCACTTGAAGCTAAATCCATAATGAGAAAATTTCCACTAATATTGTAAATTCGAAAACGTGTTCGTCGGTTTGCTGCTTCTTTAATGGGTCTACTGAATTCAGAACAAATAAGGCTCTTATTTTGGCGAGAAAAAAAAACATGTAAAATGAGATACAAAAGTTCGCGTTTTCGAACTGCAAGTTGTCAGTTTTAATTCATTGAACGATAACCTAAAATAAAACGCAGACAGATCCGCGAATTAATCTTTAATCAAATGGGTTAATATACCTACTCGTAAGGATTTCTGAAGTAGTTTAGGTATATATGAAGTTAATCAATAACTCACACAACGAAATTGCAAATTAAGTTACAAGACGACATTTAAAACAGGCTCCATACCAAAAATCATCAAGTCGCATCACATAAAAATCACTATATTATTATGCACGCGGAAGATTTGCAATTTTCTTCATCGAGAGAAAGTATAAAAATTTGAAGACACAATCAACTTGACGAGGTGATAAACATTATATTATACGCAAGTAATTGCCAACACGTTATTCGTAAACAGTTTTGCCTCAATCAAATTGCTTCCTTGCAATCTTCGAATTAATTTTAAATTCTTGACCTTTAAACTTTTAGCACATCTCGGCCCCAAAAACTACTTAGCGGCGAAACGAAAAGAATTGATATGGGTAAGTAATCCTACTAATATGTATGCGAAAGTTTGTGAGGATGGATGGATAGATGTTTGTTACTCTTTCACGCCACAAAGAATGATCCGATTTGGCTGAAAAAAATAGAGATAGCCTAGTAGTCTACCCAGGATTAATACATAGGCTACATTGTATCCCGAAAATTAAAGGAGTTTCCGCGGGAATCAAAAAAAATCCACGCAGACTAAGTGGTCGGTTCGGTATCATATTCTAGTCTTATCTTAGTCTTATATATGCTTGATGATATAATATTAAATGTTTGTCAAACAAGCAGTAATTTCACTATGATCTGCCGCCTGTCAAACAGAAGACAGACTACGAATATATCAATTACGTTCCGATGCCTACGAATTTGCCGCGGAGATGTGCTAAAAGCTTAAATTCACCTGTAATTTACTGAGCCTTGCACGGACTTTGTCCCCTAGTACGATTTTGTAGGTACATTGTACAATATACCTCCATATCCTTGAGTGGTTTTGGGAAATCGTAAAGTTTAAGTGAAATAGAACCACAGAGTCGTAGTCTTTAATGGCGATCTCATTTCACTAATTAGTTCGAAAAGAGTCGGCTGAATGACAGTGCATGCAATGCAGGAAATCTACATCGAGTTTCTTATTCAAAGAATTCGTCATAAGGGTAGGGTTCACAAAACTGCAAACTGGAATTATTCGCAAGCGCATAAAAGATAACTGCGAAATACGTAAATGCTTTTTGAACAAAACATTCAGAGAAGCGGTCTGATCAAGTGATAATGCTTTTTACGACTATAATACTGTTTTCGAGTATTAAAAAGACAAAACAAGTTTGGAATAAAAGTAAAACATTGTTAGATCTTCGGATAAAATGGTTGTTGCCTCAAGGTAACACAATGTAAACCAAGGCAGTTGTAATCTGGTAGAAAATTTCCGATGGGCTAGTGATATCATATCAGGGACTATAAATGTAGGAGGATCCGTAAGGCACTTTGTAAATTATGTTCGAGAGTATGAGAGGTTTGTTGGGCAAATAGATGCAGATTGTGATGACATTCTTGCACTAGTTTTTCCTACGAGAAAGTTAAGAATGAGTCTTCAGTGTTTATAAGAGTTTACGTGGAATTCTCAAAGGTGTGTGAAGTCTGCCAATTTACATTGAGCCAGCGTGGTGTACTATATGGCCTTTAACCCTTCTTGGAGACCTGAGCTCAGTAGTGAGCCATTTATGGGTTGCCTCTGATGATGTAGATGATAATGATGGAATTAATTTTTGCTAAACAAAACACTCAAATACCTAAATTCTTTAGTTCGTAGGTGTGGGTTAAGTACTAGGCGAACATAAGTGTATGAGAGGTACAATGAATAAAATATTTAATCTGTACTCACCTTGCGCCCACTATCACCTGGTCCCTTGCCACGTCAAACAGCAGTTGCGAAAATGATTTGCCGTCCTTATCTTCGAAGATATCACTATCTGACGCCAACAGGTCTGAAAGGTACGAGATAACGCATTATATTCACACATTAAAATACATTTTGTGGTATAACACTACGGCTATAAGTAGAAAAGGCGTTGGACAATCGCAAGATACGAGTGTGGACCCACTCAGTGGTTTTTGCCAACGCTAGACCAACCAATAAAAACCGACAGTCAACATTTGACATCCAACGTTCCTGGCGGTCGCTAACCCATCTAAACATTAATACGTTAGTGCTCTATTATAGGCATCCCAATGTGCACACAGCCTTATTGAAAGATTCACTGCTTATAAGTTAGGCAAGGCAAGTTAACTTAACTCAAATAAGATTGATTAGCTATCTTTCCATAATGCATATTCATAATAAGCTACGTGAGCTAAGCTTAGTTAGCTTAGCTTGCGGTGTGGCTTACACTTAAATAAATACCGATTAGGATATAGAATTCTGCCGATAAATAAAATCAACCGAGCCATGCTAATAAGGAATATAATTGCGATTGCCATCTGACATCTGCTCTACTTGAGGAATAAAGTAATCCTCTCAGGATTAATGATTATCCCCTCTTGCTTTGAAGGTACCTTAGATAAGAAATACTAGAAATAACGGACACAAGTTTACCTTTAGCACAGGTTTGCATATCTCGACAACGATGGTAAACTTCGAGTGCCATGCCATGTTATTACTACAACGTCAGACTGAAATGGACCTATACCAATAAAACTCAAGTTTATCTATATCTAGAAGAACGTCTCGTGGATATCTGGTTTTCTTCACATCAAAATAGAGCATTCAAAATGATTGGCAAGGACCTGCACCCACTTGTGTTATGAAAAATGTATTCGTGATAATAAATGTAGGTTGTAATGTTGGAATGTCTGATGAACTTTAAAACAAAAATCGGCCAAGTGCGAGTCGGGCCTCGCTCTTTTAGGGTTCCGTTAAAAAAATTAAATTAAAAGATTTCCATCTACCCACCTACCCATTTTAATTTAATTTTTTTAATTTAATTTAATTTTTATTATTTGTTGTTATAGCGGCAATAGAAATACATAGGTAATATGTGAAAATTTCATCTGTCTATCTATTACGGTTTACGAGATACAGCCCGCTGACAGACGGACGGACGGACGGACGGACGGACGGACGGACAGCGTAGGCTTAGTAATAGGGTCCCGTTGGTACCCTTTGGGTACGGAACCCTAAAAACTGTATGCTCATTTTACACTGACGTTACAGTTTTACGAATGTACGATACTCGAAATCTATCAACATTGTCGAATCGTGCCAATACTTTAACGTACAACAATCCATATTATAGCCGTGAGCATTACATGTACTTAGTATGGTACTTCTATAAAATGTAGACTTATAAATAACTCCATTTACTTAAATACAAGTCAAATCTTAAGCTAATTACTTTATAAATCATGTCTGCGTGGAATTGTACCAAGAATGTTCAAAGCAATATTTCCGTATAAATTGCTAGATTACTGCGCGAAAAAAATATTCAACTTAGCACCTAAAGAGGTAATAAAGAGTTAATAAACTTGATGATTGTTTAAATAGGCGTCCATTCCACCGCCTGATCCGAGTTCAGTTTAAATAGGAACGCAGAATAATAATGAACTCAGAACTTTTGAGCGTTGACAATGCAATATAGGTGTATAGGAGAAGAAAAGTTCTTTCAAGGTAACAAAATCCATGAAAGAACTTCTCATCATTTTATGGAGTACTAAATGGAGCCGTTTGCTTGGTTTGGAGCCACAAAATTAGACAGGCAAAACCACTTATTTGTTACAACACTGTTTTATATCAGGAATCTGTTTCCTAAATTTTAAAAATCTTAGTTTTTGATTTTATAGTAAGTTCTTCTCTTCTGTGATTCTTTTTTCTACATTGTTAGTTAAAATAACTATCACTTTTTCGAGATATAATTATTGTAGCAAATCAGCAAATTTTCTTGGCTTATTGTATTAGACGAGGAAGCTCGTGAATGTGAACGACACCTGAGAGTGCCTTTACTTATTGAGATGGTGAAAAGATGTTAGAGGGACAAGTAAATGCTGCTCCTGGATAAGTTTATGAGGTCTCGCATGATGGCAACGAGTTCTAATGAAGTGTATTTATAACCGTTGTAGATATGGCCGGTCTAGTATGTAGGTGTTACAAGTTCTACAAACGACGTCCTGCGATACATTCGCGAGGTCCCTCAACTTCCTCACGGCTCACAGAAAGATACTCGTATGTAGATTTAACTTTACTTTTTAACTCAATAATATTATTATTTTCTACTGTTTTAATTGCATCATAATATCATGGTCAATTTTGACAACCACCAGTGGTGGTGAGCGCTGTGATCTTATATCTGTGAGGACTCGGGTTCGATTCCCGGCGGGCGCAATTTGGGAATTTATAATTCCTGAATTGTCTCTGGTCTGGTCTGGTGGGAGGCTTTGGCCGTGGCTAGTTATCTTACCACCCTACCGTCAAAGACGTGCCGCCAAACGATTTAGCGTTCCGGCACGATGGTGTTTAGAAACCCCATTAGGGGTATGGGTTGAATGTTCACTGCCATATCCCTTCCAAGTTAGCCCGCTACCATCTTAGACTGCATCCTCATTTGCCATCAGGTGAGATCGCAGTCAAGGATATCGTGTCATCAAATAAAAAAATGTGTCGATATTTTTATGAACAAATCAAAAATTTCACCAACGTAAAATAAGTCTTAACCGAGTACAAATTTTATATTTTGGCAGAGTTTTCAATACAATAACTGTCAAAACGTCCAATTTTATCCCTCGGATAAACTTCACTCGACGTTGGTGAAATCGGCACTAATTAATACTTTATCTTTTTGACCGAGCGAAGCGAGGTCTCTGAGTTAACTAGAGCGATTTGCACTTGTCCGTCCGTCCGTCCGTCCGTCCGTCTGTCAGAGCCTTATAACTTTTGAATTACTGAACGTAATTACTTCAAATTTAGATATAATATGTAAACCGATGGCCTCCAGCCGAAAATGGCTTAAAAAGTTATAAAAATCTTTATTTCAGGGGGGCTCTCATAGAAGCGAATGCGAAGTAAAAAAAAAGTATCGCGTTACATAAAATTGTTACGTATCATTTTAAAGATAATTTTGAACTGAGTACAAAAATATTTTTTTTTTAATTTTTCCCTTAAAATTGACGAAATGGGGGGCTTTCAAAGTGGCGATTTTATACGCTCGCTTGAAGACGCTCTCTAGGAAAATCCGCTATGGATTTTCAAACTGATTTTATTTTTTTAGGTCACTTATATCCTGTACTTGAACAACAAATAAATATATGAATAATTATATGAATATTATAAAGAAACGAGATTATTTAATTTTTAATGGGCATCAGTAATTCATATAGCATCAACATAGCTTCACAATAATGCTAATAAATGGCGCAGTCAGTAACTATTCCCATGGAACTACGAGTTACGACTACGACCTATCCCAAAAACAGTTTTGCGTCGACCATTATTATTTAGTTACTTATTATAATACAATAATTGTATTGTACATTTTTTTGTACAGCTCATAGTCGACCGAGCGAAGCGAAGGTCTTTGAGTCTACTTGAGTGAATTTGCACTTGTCCGTCCGTCCGTCCGTCCGTCCGTCCGTCCGTCCGTCTGTCAGAGCCTTATAACTTCTGAATTACTGAACGAAATTACTTCAATTTTAGATATAATATGTAAACCGATGGCCTCCAGCCGAAAATGGCTTAAAAAGTTATAAAAATCTTTATTTCAGGGGGGCTCTCATAGAAGCGAATGCGAAGAAAAAAAAAAATTTTGCGTTTCATAGGTTTACAGTACCTCATTTTAAAGATAATTTGGAACAGAGTACAAAAGTATTTTTTTTAAAATTTTTTTCCTAAAATTGACGAAATGGGGGGCTTTCAAAGTGGAGATTATATTTGACCTCAGAACGGAATAACCATTGAAAGCTGGGGCTTGAAAGTTTTACAATTTTAGCGTAATATCATGTACTTGAACAACAAATACTAAAATTAGATAAATGTAATAAGGAAACTAAATTATTTAACTTTTAATGAGCAGCAACAACAGAACTTCACAATGATGTCAATAGATGGCGCTCTCATCTCATATAGCAAATGCAGCTTTATGTAACATACCTATTATTCAATTAAGATTATTATTTAGTCATTTAGCAAACATCAATAAAACTTCAAGTTGCAGTTTGTTTTTACATATTTCTGATCGTGTCAATAGTTGACGCTGTGTACAAGTAATTTAATTTGAATGTTCCAAAAAACTATACCTAAGTTTGATTGAGGCCTTGAGGATTTCACTATAACAGTTCCCTAACCTTTACGGGCTACCTATGTTAAGTTAGTTGACACTTTCTGTCAACTTTGTTATTACGAACCTCTACGGGACAACTAAAGGTGAAAATGACATTGGGATGTTAGAATTGTATTTAGGGGCTACCTATGTAAAGAGACTTCTACAAATGGGATGATTTAGGTATGGTTGGTGAAAACGGGCATAATAATAATGTCAATTTTGATCGTCAATTATGGGAAACCGTTACCGCGAGGTCTCAGTTCGGGGCGAACCACTAGTAGTAAAGATACCTAATTATGTAATAATACCTATTATTATTACTAAATTGTGATTGGTTTAAGATAATGCGCTCTGATTGGTGCACTGATCGATAGCAAAATTACACCAATCAGAGGGGCTACATTTTTTCTGCTATTTTTGTATAAATACCGGCCTGAATTGTAAGCCGGCACAGTTCCCACCGGCAAGCGGTAGCGGTACCCAATAAAGAAGAAAAGTTCTTCGAGAGTTTTCCTTGCTACCCAACCAACCCAGCTACAGTGAATGTACAGAAGCGTACATTGAATGGTCCTTCGAGCCGGATCCGTTGGAAAATCGGGAAAATTCTGAAGAAAATTCGTCGGCCCAGCAAGAATGCCAGTGACACGGCAGGAACTCAAGAGCCGTAAGGCATCGTCGGAAGAAACTCCGTCCACGTCAGAGGGTACCGCTACCACCTCCGCGACCGAAACCAGCGCGGAGACCGCTACCGCGTCCGCGTCGACAGCCACGGGGACTGTCACCACCGACACCACGGAGCGCACGACGACCACGGGTACCTCCGCGACGTCGGTGCGCTCTACAGCGCCATCCTCCGCGACAGTGAAGAGGACTGCGGCCGCCACTGCCGGCGCCGCTACCGCCGCCGCTTCCGTCGCCGCCACCGTCGCACGCTCAACTACGCCCGCCGTCGCGCCGACGCTGCCAGCCGCCGCGACACAGATGGAACCCCCCGCCGCCAGGGAGGTTCCCGTTACAGTACAGGGGCGTACTCGAGATGCAGACACGTCTACAGTAAGGAGGAAGAAAACAGTCATAACAGAGGAGTCGAAGCAAGTACAGGTGCCCCGCCCCCCTAGCAAGAGGGGGGGTGGATCGACACACAGCAAGGCCAAGGCTCTCAAGATAGCTAAGGCCAAAGAAGAGATGCTACGACTGCAGATCGAATTAGCTGCCGCCCGTCTCGCCGCCCTGGAAGCAGACGATACAGAAGATGAATTAGAAGACGACGATGGTGCCTACGCCGAACCCGAAGCCGAAGTGACTGAACGAGTCGACAGCTGGTTGGAGAGCCAACGCCCACGCCCCGTGCTAGCGATCACCGATGCACCGCACTACCCAATAGAAGAGCCGGTGGTCAACGACGCGGGACAACAGAAGCAACAGGAAGCAATACTTCAGTCACCGGCGGGAGTACAGCCCGGCTTAACGGAGTTAGCCGAAGCAATTACGCGCGCCGTCAAAGCAGCACAGCGCCCCAAGTTTATAGAGCTGCCAACGTTTGGGGGGTCACATCAAGAGTGGCTACCGTTCCGCGCCGCATACTACGAAACGGAAAACATAATCACCACAGTGGAAAACACGAACCGTCTACGAAGAAACCTGAAGGGCAAAGCAAAAGAAGCTGTGGAGGGGCTTCTCATCACCAGCGCGCACCCAACAGAAGTCATGAAAACCCTGGAGTCAAGATTTGGAAGACCGGAGTCAATAGCAATGATGGAAATGGAAACGCTCCGCGGATTGCCACGTCTCACCGAGTCACCGCGCGACATTTGCATTTTTTCGACGAAGGTCTCCAACGTGGTGGCAACACTGAAGACTCTGAGCTGCGTCAACTACATGTACAACCCGGAAGTTTCGAAGACGGTGGTGGACAAGCTCACACCTACGCTGCGCTACAGGTACTACGACTTCGCCGCTGCACAGCCGAAGGAGGATCCAGACCTGCTGAAGATGGAGAAGTTCCTCAAGAGAGAAGCGGAGCTATGCGGGCCATACGCGCTGCCGGAACAGGTGGCGCCACCTACATCAGCCACTCAACAGAAGAGACCACAGAAGATACACAACGTTACAGAGAAGACGTACACACCCAAGTGCCCCATATGCGACGAAGAGCATACTTCTACGGAGTGTGAACAGTTCAAGAACTCGGATGCGAATGGAAGATGGGATATAGCCAAGTCCAAGCGCCTATGCTTCCGATGTCTTCGATACAGAAACAGAACCCATAGCTGCCGGGCTAAGGCGTGCGGTGTCAACAGCTGCAAATACTTTCACCACAAGATGCTGCACTACACCAAGGCTCCGGAGAAGAAAGAAGATAAGGAAGCTACAGAAGTAATCAACTCCGCGTGGACTATTAAGAAGAAACAATCGTATCTGAAGATTATTCCAGTTCAAGTTGAGGGGCCCAAGGGAACGTTCAACACTTTCGCCTTGATGGACGACGGATCAACAGTAACATTGATCGACAACAGCGTAGCCGAGTGCATCGGAGCAACAGGACCCGTCGATCCTTTGAAGATAGAAGCCATCAACGACTTGAAGACATCGGAGTCAGCTTCAAGAAGAGTGAACATCAAGTTAAGAGGTCTCAACGATCGTGAAGAGCGTATACAAGCACGTACAGTGAAGAACCTTCAAGTGGCGTCACAACGGGTTTCAAGAGAGTTAGTAGATGGCTGCAAACACCTGGCAGACATCCGCGACTACCTCGTATATGCAGATGTAAAGCCACGAGTGCTGATTGGTCAAGACAATTGGCATCTTCTGCTGACAACAGAAGTGAGAAGAGGAGACAACAACCAACCAGTGGCCTCTCTCACACCGCTGGGGTGGGTGCTACATGGCAGCCAGACTCGTGCCATCGGACGCAGCATCGACTTTGTATCACACGTCACAGAAGAAACAGAAGATAACCTGGACAGCCTCGTCAAGCAATATTTCGAGATGGACGCGCTCTGCATACAGCCAAAGAAACCGAAGACAAATCCAGAAGAACGAGCACTTCGCATCCTGGAGAAGACCACCACGAGAACAGAAGAAGGAAGATATGAAACAGGACTTCTCTGGCGCAAAGAAGATGTCACGTTCCCTGACAACTACGACAACTCACTGAAGCGACTCTTCAACATCGAAAAGAAGATCGATCGAGACCCCAAGCTAAAACAGAAGTATACGGAACAGATGGAAGCTCTCGTCTCGAAAGGATACGCTGAACTCGCTCCGAAACAGAAGACTGCAGGCAAGACGTGGTACTTGCCACACTTCGCGGTGGTCAACCCAATGAAGCCTAAGAAGCTCCGAGTGGTGCATGATGCAGCAGCGAAGACGAAGGGAGTAGCTCTCAACGATATGATACTCAAAGGACCTGATCACTACAGTCACTACCTGGCGTCATCATGCGGTTCCGGCAGCACGAGATAGCAGTCACAGCAGACATCAAGGAGATGTTCATGCAAGTCAAGCTGCGAGCCGAAGACAGAGATGCACTCCGCTACCTGTGGCGCGGAGAGCGACGGGACGACCAACCACCTGAAGAATATAGGATGACTTCGTTGATCTTCGGTGCATCAAGTTCTCCGTCTACAGCAATCTACATTAAGAACTTGAACG
Source organism: Oeneis ivallda (assembly GCA_029955525.1). Classification (NCBI taxonomy): domain Eukaryota; kingdom Metazoa; phylum Arthropoda; class Insecta; order Lepidoptera; family Nymphalidae; genus Oeneis; species Oeneis ivallda. Next base: position 12,027,409 of record JARPMR010000022.1, read on the forward strand.
CCAAACAGTATGAAGACACCCACCCTGAGGCTGCAGCTGCCATCATACAGAAGCACTACGTTGACGACTACTTGGACAGCTTTAGAAGCCTCGAGGACGCAGTGCGCATCACGAAGTCAGTACGTGAAGTGCACTCAAAGGCCAGCTTTGAACTGAAACAGTGGAAGTCGAATTCACCACATTTATTAGAAGCATTGGGTGAAAGTCAACAGTCAGAAGATATGGAACTCTACAAGCCAGAAGAGAAGACAGAACGAGTGCTGGGCGTTATCTGGAAACTCAATACCGACGAGCTCACCTTCAACCTCAACCTGGCACGCGTCGCACCAACGCTCATCAATGGGAAGACGCCTACGAAGAGAGAAGCGCTAAGAGTGGTCATGTCACTGTTTGACCCACTCGGTTTCGCATCGCCTGTCACCATAAGGGCGAAACAGCTGCTGCAAGAAGTATGGCGAAGAGGAACATCATGGGACGACGAGCTGGATGAAGACCTGGCTGAACAATGGCAAGACTGGATTGCTCACCTGAAGAATCTCAGCAACGTGACGATCCCGAGAAGATATCTCCAATACAGCGACGCCAGTTCGATACAGCTACACGTGTTCACCGACGCCAGCGAAGCAGCCTACTCAGCAATTGTCTTCTGGAGAACAGTGGCGCCAAATGGTGAAGTCAACCTATCTCTCGTCATGGCCAAAGCGAAGGTTGCGCCGTTGAAGTTGACATCCATCCCGAGGTTGGAGCTACAAGCGGCAGTCATGGGAACCAGGCTCGCCGAAACAGTTATAGAAGAGCACGAAAGAAAACCGGACAGCAAAGTGTTCTGGACAGACAGCAAGACCGTGCTGACCTGGATAAGAACCGGATCACGCTCATACAAGCCATACGTAGCCCATCGCCTGGCTGCAATTGAAGAGGCCTCCACAGTCACCGAGTGGCGTTGGGTTCCGACGAAGCTGAACGTAGCGGACGACGCCACACGAGACGTCCCAACGTCCTTCAACAAAGATCATCGATGGTACAAGGGACCGGACTTCCTCTACCAAACAGAAGAGCATTGGCCCGTCGAAGTCACTGCAACAGAAAAAGAAGAACCTTCGGGCGAAGAGAAAGTGAATCACATCGCCGACGACAGGAAACAGAAACTCGCAGAATCCCTACCTGAAGCATCTCGTTTCTCGAATTGGGACAGAATCCGATACGCCACGGCTCGGGTTCTACAGTTCATCCAACTCTGTAGAACCAAGAAGGAAAGCGTCAATTACAAAAGGACGCGAAAGAACACAGAAAAGGATCCAAGCTGGAAGAAAACGAACAAGCATGCGACGAAGACACAGCAAACGGTCAAGAAAACGACGTCGTCGCCTAGTAGAAAGTTTCTCCCAGTCACTGCCGAACAGCTCAGAAGAGCGGAAGAGCTTCTGATGCGTGCATCCCAAGAAGATTCCTTCACAGAAGAAATACAAGACTTAAGAAACAGCAAGACACTCAACAAGGAGAGCCGCCTGTACCAGCTGAGTGTCGAATACGTCAACGATGCAATCAGGCTAAGAAGCCGGATTCAAGCAACACAAGACGTAACAGAAAACTTCAAGAGCCCCATGGTACTCGACGGTGATCATCCAACAGTCAAGCTCTGGGTGAAGGCTATACATCATCAGCTACATCACGCCGGAGTTGAAGCTACAGTCAACGATTGCAGACAACAGTACTGGGTGCTACGAGTGCGTCCAGTCACAAGAATGATCATAAGAAGATGCCTGTTCTGCAGAATGAAGACACAGAAGCCGCCATACCCCAGAACCGGGGACCTGCCGGAGTGTCGCCTGGCTCATCACAAGCGACCCTTCACCTTCACTGGCATCGACTACTTTGGACCTCTCTCAGTGACCGTCGGCCGAACGCGACAGAAGAGATATGTGGCCATCTTCACCTGTCTCACCATGAGAGCCATACACCTGGAGATAGCTGGCTCACTCAGCGCTGATTCAGCAGTGATGGCGTTGAGGAGAATGATGGCTCGCCGAGGTTTCCCGACGGAAATTTGGTCAGATAATGGCAGCAACCTGAGAGCTGCAGACAAGGAACTTCGGCAGGCGATGGACAGCGCAACAGCAGAAGAAGCAGCGAAGAAGACGATCTCCTGGCGATACATACCACCAGGAGCTCCATTCATGGGCGGAGCTTGGGAACGAATGGTACGCTCAGTGAAGACAGCACTCGCAGCCACGCTACATGAACGGCATCCTACAGAAGAAGTCCTCTCCACCCTACTGGCTGAGGTGGAATATACAGTCAACAGCAGGCCGCTGACACACGTCTCAGTCAGCCCCGAGGATCCTGAAGCACTGACGCCCAACCACTTTCTGTTGGGTGGCCCGGGACGTGTACCGCTGCCAGGTACATTCGACGAGCGGGACGCCGCCTCCAGATCGACGTGGCGAGCCGCGCAGAGATTGGCCGACGTGTTCTGGACGCGCTGGGTGAAGGAGTACCTACCGGAGCTCCAACACCGGCGGGAGCCGCACGGACGAGGACCAGCGATCCAGATCGGCGACCTCGTGCAAGTGGTCGACGCCAACCTACCGCGCAACGTGTGGATCCGAGGAAGAGTCATCGCCACGTACCCGGGCCCAGACGACGTCGTGCGAGCAGTGGACATCCAGACCAAGGGAGGAGTGCTGCGACGGCCGGTGAGGAAGCTGGTGGTCCTGCCCCTGTCTACAGACGACGCGCCCGCACCGACAAGTGATGCGACATAGTCGCACGGCGGGAGAGATGTGCGGGACAATATAGTGCAAGTGTTTGTGTAATAAAGAGACAGCATAATAGTGGACTGATTAAATAGCATAATTAGTTAGTAATTAATGTGTCATGTATAGTTTAGCAATTGTTTATAGTTTTAAGTACATAAGTCTCATGTATTATCTCATAAGTGAATAGGGAAAATAATAAATAAAGATTAAAATAGAAAACCCATAGGGAAATAGGCCGCGGCTCTCCTTACAGTACAGTTACGAGCCGAAAAGATACCTTATTAATTCCTAGAAATAGACCGCGGCTCTCCCAACGGTACAGCTAGGAACCGTAAAGACACCTCTGTAATTCCAAGAAATGCCGCGGCTTTCCCTACGGTACAGCTCATAGTAGTAAAGATACCTAATTATGTAATAATACCTATTATTATTACTAAATTGTGATTGGTTTAAGATAATGCGCTCTGATTGGTGCACTGATCGATAGCAAAATTACACCAATCAGAGGGGCTACATTTTTTCTGCTATTTTTGTATAAATACCGGGCTGAATTGTAAGCCGGCACAGTTCCCACCGGCAAGCGGTAGCGGTACCCAATAAAGAAGAAAAGTTCTTCGAGAGTTTTCCTTGCTACCCAACCAACCCAGCTACAGTGAATGTACAGAAGCGTACAATATGAGGATAAACCAACAAACAAACACACTTTTGCATTTCAAATATTTGTATGGATTTCGCAAATCACTGTATAAAATGGCACAATCGATAAATTGTATTAAGCAAGACCGCCGGGATAGAGACGTAATTTTCAATAATGTTCACGACTCGAGAGATTTCTCAAACGCTCTTAAGATTCTTGTCATAATCACTAACCGCGCTTTACTAGTTTTATCGAGGTCGTTCCAGCATTTAGAAGATTATGAATAAGGCTTCGCGTAGACAACCGATTTTTATCAAACAACAGCCGTCTTTATACGGTGCGGAGAGCCTTCTCCGATTTTACGTCGACTCAATCAATGCAAACTACCACCTCGGGTGTTCATTCGAATGTTATTAGATGTTTTGTTCGGTCAAAAACCAGCACTCTTTAATTTAAAAGCTGCTTCTTATGTTATCAATTGATAGACGTCCACTGCTGGATCTAGGTCTCTTGCGTGGACTTCCACATTCTTCGGTCTTGCGCCGTCTGTATTCATTCAATGGCTCCCTGACCAGGGGGGTCTGCCAGCACTGCGGTTGAAACCTTTGCGGAGTCGCCACTCCTGCACCACTCCAGCACTTTTATTAATTTAAAAGCAAATTTCCTTAAAGCCTAGAACAGTAGAACCTAAGTATGGCAGCAATAATGATTTTAATCGCCTGTAACTCGCTGACACTCTTTCACTTTTAGCAAAAATGCTCAGTTACAGCAAGAATACCATAGATTCAGCAGTTGGTATAATAAAAATGTGTTTGTGGCGGCTGATTCGTCCACAGAGGTTACAGCTGTCCGCTGGCTAAATATCACATCGGACCAATTCAAATTGAGAACGTGTTATTGAAGAAAATTAATTTATTAATAATTAATATATTTTTATCGGCCGTCTGCGATACATAATAGACCCGCTAAGCATTCAATATTTGCCAATCAAATTGACTTACATTATTTGCCGTTCATTTAGTTGTTTAGTTGTATTTAGAAAATATATTTGCTTTAAACAACTTTTCCGTTATAGGTACAAAATACGCATAAGATTTAGGTTTTTCACTACATATTTGTTCGGGTCAAACAATCTATTCGGAAAATTGAATGTTGTAAGTAAATGTAATTTAACAAAGCATAACCCATTAAAATTATATTAAATAAGTATAATACATATATAGGAAACAACATCTATTCTGACAGAAAACGCCGGCTAAAAACGATTGTCACCATAAATAAATAAAACACACACAGCAAAATAAGATACACTTATAAACACATGTGAGTAACGAAATTAATAATAATAAGCAGAACAACTAGAAGAACCAATCATCATCATCAGCAACCCATCAACGTCTCACTACTGAGCGCAGGTCTCCTCTCAGAGAAGGGTTAAGGCCATAGTCCACCACGCTGGCCCAATGCAAATTGACAGACTTCACACACCTTTGAGAACACAACAAGAACCAATAGCAAGATGAAAATACTTTGCGCGTAAAAGAAGTGCGTTGTGTTTGGCTAAAACATTTTCGCGCCTACTAAATAAATAAATAAAGTTAGGTACTAGATAAGTCAACTTCTATGCTGTTTTTATTTCAAAATTAAGCTTGCAATACTACATTTAATGCCCGAATGTCCAAAGCCCCATCGGAAATCGGAATACAAGATGCTCTAATATAAAAACCTTCAGTTATTGGTAAGCTCGACCGTCGATAATCGTTTAGACACGCTGCATTACATTGCCCCATTCTGTCCCACGAAAGAGCCAGGCCGAAAACTTTTAATGCTAAGATAAACACAATACAAATGCGCGACGGATGTGTGTCCAACGCATCTTCTTGAAGTTCAGTCATTCACACAGCCAAGCGCAGCCCTGGAGTGCAGTTTCAGTAAGGCGCCATCAATGTCCGAAGGGCGTTTGTCGCTGTCATCACAGAGAACGAGATAACGTCGCCAAAGTAGCGATACAGACATTCCTATGTCCGGACTTATCATCTGAGCGCCGAAAAGATTGCGGTGGTGCAAGAATAAGACTGAACCACGAAGATCCAAGGTGCAAGAGTAAGGCTTAGGTCAATATAGCGTATTCTGATTTGGGTCGGACATTCAAATGACATAATATCCCCGCTACTATTAATATTAACTTGACAAGCTGTTATACTACATAAATAGAGCTTCTGTATAACACGCTATTCATACAGAAGCTCTATATATGTAGTATAACAGCTTGTCAAGTTAATCGACCGAGCGAAGCGAAGGTCTCTGAGTTTACTAGAGCGATTTGCACTTGTCCGTCCGTCCGTCCGTCTGTCCGTCCGTCCGTCTGTCAGAGCCTTATAACTTCTGAATTACTGAACGTAATTACTTCAATTTTAGATATGATATGTAAACCGATGGCCTCCAGCCGAAAATGGCTTAAAAAGTTATAAAAATCTTTATTTCAGGGGGGCTCTCATAGAAGCGAATGCGAAGTAAAATAAAATTTTTTGCATTTCATAGGGTTGCAGTACCTCATTTTAAAGATAATTTGGCACAGAGTACAAAAGTATTTTTTTTTATTTTTTTTCCTAAAATTGACGAAATGCAATCTTTCTTGGGGGGCTTTCAAAGTGGAGATTTTATTCGAGGCTAGATCTCTAAAACCACTTTATTTTAAAAATTGAAACTTACACATAATTTGAGTTATATTCTGTACTTGAACAACAAATACTAAGATTAGATAAATATTATAAAGAAACGAAATTATTTAAGTTTTAATGGGCATCAATGTTTTTAACAAAACTTCACTATACTGTTAATAGATGGCGCTGTCTTTAATATTGTAAATACGCATCCCATCCACGAAAGCAGATGACGATTGACGTCATCAGATTCGGCGCGTTTTAATTACAATATAATATAGTTAAAACTACCTTATGGGAATTATGGGATACCGCGAGGTCTCAGTTCGGGGCGAACCACTAGTATTAATAGTTCACTTAATATGGATATGTCAAATTACGAAGTTTTTGCAAAAATAATTTCCATTGTCAATGAGCAATATAACGGTAATTCATGGTTAACGTAATCTATAAAAGGCTTCGCTCAGAGCTCATTTTCTTGTTTTGCAAATCGTACACGCGCGCGTAAGTATATTGTGAAGTCCAGCAAAACAGTTGTCAACTTGCGTCGATGCTGTCGCGCTTTGAGTATGTACACCACTTTAAGCTAATTTCAAAGCACAAAATCATTCAAAAGACGGGCATTAAATTCATGAGTACATTGACCACAGACCATGTTACGCAATGCGTTCTTAAAGTTCTAAGACCTATATTTTATAACATTTTGACAAAAAGTATTCAATGCTCTTTGGCGTATTATAATTTATATTCAATAAGCATATAATGTGAAAGTTTTGGCTGCATGTATAAAAATTGCGACTTGATTCACGCTCTCTTTTATAACAACCAGATTGGTTGATTAGACGAACCTCAGACAACAGTATAAACTCTTAAAGCTTGATGCTATAGTCGTATTTCAAGATGCAAGATACCAGTTTTTTTCTTGACTGATGTACAGTCTATTTGGGGAGAGGTTACCATTATACGTAAACAATTATGGCGTCAGATCACGTGATTATATTTTCACTGTACTAGTGATGCGAAACATTGGCAGACAAGTTGAGAATGAACGATTGATTGAATGAATACATTCTTAAATCGATTATCAATACATACTATTTAATATGATATTCTTCTGAATTGTGATGTTGGAAATGATATTATTAAGACCTTTCAATACGGATCCTATAATTTTAAATATTCAAATTTGTAGCTAACTGTAAATGTTACATAAAAGATTATGTTTGAATTAATTTTAATTTATTACATATTAAATTTATAAATGGTTTTTCCTTACAATATTTTATTTTTATTATTATTTATATTATTCTATTATTTTTATTATATTTGTTATTACAATCCTTCTCCTATTATGATTGTCGAATTATTCGACTTTATAAATCATTCGAACTGATCGAATGATTTACCATGATTAGTAACTAGTTTAAACTACTTGACAATTTTGAAATAGATTTATAAACTTAAAGAATCAGGTTAACATTCCAATCGTACAATTGAAACCATTAGTTAAAGTCTCCACTTCTTTTCCGAGAATCCGAGTCGTGAATAATGTAGTAGGCATGTAGGCATTTCGACTAGCCTGAACTGACATTTCGCGCTGAACAACTTTTTTTATTTTTTTATTCGATGACAAGCTAGTCCTTGACTGCGATCTAACCTGATGGTACGATGCAGTCTAAGATGGTAGCAGGCTAACTTGGAAGGGGTATGGCAGTGAACATTTAACCCATACCCCTAATTGGTTTCTACACGCCATCGTGCCGGAACGCTAAATCGCTTGGTGGCACGTCTTTGACGGTAGGGTGGTAACTAGGAACGGCCAAAGCCTCCCACCAGACCAGACCAGAGACATACAATTCAGAAATTATAAATTCCCAAATTGACCCCGCCGGGAATCGAACCCGGGACTTCCCAGTTATAAGACAACAGCGCTCACCACTGAGCCAGGGAGGTCGTCAACGCAGTCGAAACATGATGAGTAATTAAAATACTAATAAGTAGTCGTCATTCGATTATGAGCATTAATATAATACTAATGTTCAATTCGAAAATGTGTACATTAGTAGTGTGTAAATTATTCGAATAGTCAGATCATTCGCAGTCACGCATCGCTAACCGGTTGCCATTTGCCTTAATACACGGATCTACGAGCGTAATAAATACGACTTCCGATTTTACAATCGACTAAGATCGTTCTTATCATTCACTCTATGGTTCACGTTTTGTTTCCAGCACTAGGGATTTGTTCTATTTCATATGTCAAACACAAACTAGGCTATTAGTCTGTGTTTTTTTTTTCCGATGGTGACTAGATTAATGCTAAAATAATATCGTAAACTGCATAGTTTGAAGTACATTTGTGTTTAATATAAACTTAAAAATGTTTTGCTTCGGGAAATAAAACGTTTGTGAGTGATTTATAGCGCGAACAGTGAAAATAGTGTTAGCAAAACTGAAATGTCCTGTCCGGTATGTTTTGTTTACATATAATGGTAACCTCTCTCCAAACAGACTGTAAAATGTAAATTAGGTGGTAACTTAATTAATAGAATCAATGATACTAACGCATTTCAAGCTTGTGAACCTTTTATATCTCAAGAGAATTTGTTCGTACGTACTTACATAGTATGAACTTTTTACAAGCTTTTATTTAGCTTGACCAGTTTGTTTGTTTGGGTCAAATCTTGCAAGATGAATTAGACCCACTTCCCGGTTTCTGATCGAGCTGAAATTTTGAATTTATGTGTAAATCGGATGACAATGCAATATTATTGTGACATGGAGCTGATCTGATAATGGAGACGGAAGATGGCTATCGGAACTCTGTAATAAAACGACGTAACCCCATCGAGTTTGGGCTCGTTTGATTCGTCATAACAAGAACTCTGATCCTAGATGACATCCAGTCTAATGATGTTTGTAGCTACTAAAAGCTTGCATTTAAAAATAAAATTTATCTACTCCAACATCGAAAAGTTCCGATTTCGAATTTGACAGCTGAATCGAAATGAACCCTCTTTCGGTTTTGCTTCTCATTTCGATGCAGCCCGTTGTATGGGAGCTGAATCGAAATGGTTATCTTCTTAAAATAGGATACCTAAAGCTAAGGCTCTGAGTTCTGGCACTTTTGTACCTTTCATACGACAGAGGCGCCACAGGCAGCTGGTGGCGGCTTACGGAGTTACTTTTTGTTGACAGAGGCGCCACAGGCAGCTGGTGGCGGCTTACGGAGTTACTTTTTGTTGACAGAGGCGCCACAGGCGGCTTACACTCTTACTTGTTGTTACTTTATTGAGCCTACGTACGGCGTATTTTATTAATGATTTTATTTTCCTTGTCGTAGATAAAATCTTGTATGCAACTGAACGTAATTAGTCATTTTAATTCTCGTACTATCCTATTTTGATACTCGACAAGCCTCGTATCAAAAAACAGCACTCGAATTAAAATGACCCTCATTACGATGCAGTTGCATAAATAGCTATTATAATTTACACTTGTTACGCATTAAGTGTATTTCAAATTCATTTTGGTTTATTAACTTTCTATTTTAGATCATCAATAAAACATCAGAATTTGATGGTAAAGTAATGCTACCAGTGCCTACTCTCTTTTTTAATAATTTCGTTAAGCATAAAATATAAATGACATGCAAAAATATTTTGTATCACGCTCGAGGAAACATCGATAACGATCGTCTGTCAACAAAAAAGGCTGTAGACGTGCTTCCTTTACTCAGGTTTTTTTGTATACGAGTGTTAAAAACACACAGCTAATAAAACTTGTATAACGAGTATTAGCTCTGTGCTCGCGACATCACCCGCATGACAATGTATACCAAAGTAGGTACTTCCTAATTCCAGATACATACCTACCTATACTACTACTACACTAGCGGCACGCTATGATGGCCGGTTTGACGTTTGTCCGCTCATGAAGTTCCGTATTAATTGATAACGACTTTGAAGGAAATAATTGTATTACTTTATTGACGATAGTGATGTGCAGAGATTCATAAATTTTATCGAATGTAGTTTTAGGTTTAGGACTCAAAATTTATTTATTAAATTGATTTCTAAAATGTATACAAGTGTAGAAAAATCAGTTTGCACCATTTAAGGGGTGAATGTACTTGTGAATATGAACAATTTTCACTATGTGGACAAACCTCTGAAATCGCAAAAAAATATCAGCTGTTTCATACAAAAGGTAAAATTTTTATTTTTATATGATATATACCACAACTCGGCATTTGGTTTTCTAAATTGAAAATTTTTAAAAATGGAATCTAATACGATCGTCACATAGGATCGCTGGCTAGCACAACTACTACCTCCGGCAAACTCGCGTCAATGCTCAATGCAAAACAAAGCAGTTTCGAATTGACGTTGCTTCGAAAAGTATAAACTGTCAGTGCAATGCGATTGTGATATAGTTTTGACCTGGCTTTGGATTTCAAATATTGATACTGCATTACTGTTGACCCTTGCTCGTTAATTTGGACTCTGTTCAAGCCCTTTGTTGTGGATTTCGTCGATATGACCGAACGTACGCAGAGAACTGTTCTAAATAGTCAGACACGTGAGTTCGTAATACGCCTTCGTAACTATTTCGATCGTGAAGCTCAAAATGGAGGGCCAATTTTACCTATAACGTCAGTGGTTGAACGCGTAGCTGATGCGCTTAATATTGGACAACGAACTGTTAGACGGATAACTAAAAAAAAATATGGCGAGACTGGCACAGAAGAAAATAAACTTCACACACCAAAAAAGAGAAAACGAGCAAAACCAGTCGTAGGCATCGATAGCTTTGATGCCGATGCTATCCGAAGACATGTTTACGGCTACTATTTACAGAAGGAGTATCCAACAAGAAAAAAGTTGGTGCATTCACTGAAGGAAGCTGGATTATTCTTCGGTGGGGAAAGTTCTTTAACGAAGATTTTGAAGACCATTGGATTTCGATACAAAAAATGTAACAAACGCAAAATATTGATGGAAAGATTTGATATAGCGATGGCAAGGTATACTTTTTTACGGCAAGTGAAAGAAATCAAAAATTGGCAAAATGTTGTGTTCTTGGATGAAACATGGCTTAATGCTAACCATACTGTAGGCCGTTCTTGGAACGATGACATAGCAGCATCTACTTCCAAAGTTCCTGTAGGAAAAGGATCGCGACTTATAATTTGTCACGCCGGAACCATCAACGGGTTTGTCGAAGGTTCTCTCATGGCTTTTGCGTCAAAAACCACTGGAGACTATCATGAAGACATGAATGGAGAAAAGTTTACTGAATGGTTTACCTCAATGTTGTGTAGCCTCCCTGAACCATCTATTATAATTATGGACAACGCCCCATACCACTCGATGCAAATTGACAAGCCACCTGCCCAATCCCAAAAGAAAGCTGATATCGTCGCATGGCTTCGTAAAAATGGCGTAGATGCAAACATGAATATGTTAAAAGCGGAATTAGTACGTCTTTTAAAAGAAAACAAACCAACCAAGATCCGATACGTCATTGACGAAATAGCATTAGAACATGGGCACAGAGTTATACGGTTACCGCCTTACCATTGTGAGTATAATGCGATTGAGTTGGTGTGGGCTCAAATTAAGGGATATGCTGCAAGACACAATACAGAACCCCCATTTACCACAAAAAAAATGCTAAAATTATTAGAAGAAGCTTGTGAACATGTGACTAAAGGAGACTGGGAAAAGGTTGTGAATAGAACTGTTAAATTAATAAGGGAAGATTATGAAAGAGATGTGAAAATAGATAATATTATAGAAAACGAACATATAATTATTAATGTAGGTGATGATAGCAGTGACGACAGTGAAAATAGTAGTATGGACGAATCTGATTAATTATGGCCTTTTGTGGCACCTTTTTTGGTATCTTTTGTATTCATATGTTTCTTGTGTGCATATAAAGTATGTATATTCATTTTCATTCAAATATTCAGTTCGTTCAAATAAATTAAATAAACATATACATTTTTGTTTTATTAAACCTATTTAATCAGGTACAAAAACAAAACTTAATTGTTTTTTGTTCGAGAATAAATTGACATTCCACATCACTATTGTAATGTGTCAAACCGGCCATCATATCGTGCCGCTAGTTTAGGGTTGAATGGCCATAGTTGATTACATTAAAATATATTACGAGCAAGGATTTCCACTTTATCTGAGTCTTTTTGATTGAATACCAATATACTCGTAGTCTTCAACTTACGGTAATAAGAAATACTATGTTTATAGTCTTCAAGTTCTCTTTCGTTTCTTTCTTTCAAAGTAGCTCTTATATAAGTATCTTGGAATCCTTGTTATTTCAAAGTAGCTCTTAGATTAGGTTGTTGAGTTTAAATAAGTAAGGGAACGATAAAACCGAAAACTTTTAATACGAAACATTCGTTAGTTGGTATAGTAGCCAGACTTTTTATATTAGCACAAAATTACTTATAAAAAAATACTACATAATATATAAATAAATAAATTATTTATAATATTTTCCATCATTTTACTTATAGTGACAAGACAACAGACACAACAAATTGTGTTTTATATACGTTACATTTTTTCATGCACCCAAGTTCCGGCTAAGTTATATTGAGGTTTAATGATTTCAATCACTGAACAAAAACTTCGTATAGAAGCTGACTAACTACACACAAAAACTAAAAACCAGTTCAGGAACTTCGGAATCGGGAGTGGACTGTTGCTACAGTCAATAATGAGAATGACTGATAGTTTTTTTGTATATTTTTTAGAGCTGATAAAAATACTTATGTAATAAAAAACAATAACTTAAAAATCAACAAATATAGGCTTACTAGCAGGGTGATATTATCTCGTGCGTCTTAATACAAAATGAAGGTATTATAATCAAATATCACACTGTTGCACTGCACAGGACGCAAAATGCAAGTAAGCAAAAATACGTTCCTGTGCGGGAGAGGCAAAGATCCCATAGCTACTTTAGTATACAATATTGGGCGGCCTATTGTTATAAATATTTTAGGGTGCAAGCCACACCCGAACTAAGCTAATTTAACTTAACAGAGCGGCGTCTTTTCATACCAACTTGCTCGTAAGATTCGCTTAGTACAGACATAGCAAGTTGTATGAAAAGCTAAAGCAAAGCTAAAGCTAGCTTAGTTCGTGGTGTGGCTTTCGCTTATAACTGCGCCTCAATTTAAATCAAATCAAAATCATAAATTATTTCGGTCATATTTATTTCACGTAGGCCAAACTGAGTATTTTACAAGTCAACAATACTACCAGGATCGGAAAGCAGTGGTGTGATTCTCTAAAAATTAAAGTGTGACGATTGTCATCGCCTCTCTAAGGGAGAGGGCAGACTGGCTACTTTGAGCGGCAGCGATCGCGTGCTTCTATTGCCTTTAGCGATTTTATGGCCATTTGCGTGCATCGCGTTTCGCGCGATTTCGTGATTCTGCGATCGGAAGCCATACAAACGCGAACGCGTTTGAGTCGCGCGATCGCTGCATCTAAAAGTATCCAGTGTGCCCTCTACCACTCGCTATTGGCTGAAATGCAGAAAGATCAAAGAACGCGATAAATCCGGCCAATCACCACTATTGACACTGTGGCAAAGATTGATGCAGCTTTTATAGAATCGATTTGCTGATCGTTTTAGCTATATGCGATAAGTTTATACAACAAAAATGATTACCTTGCCTATTGATTATCCTGAAGTCATCTTCGGGGAGTTCCCCTTTGCTGAGCGCGCCGAGAAATATGATCGCTGCAACCTTGTATAATATCCCGAGCATCCTGCGTGACTGCTATATCCTCTGCAACAAAAACAAAATTGATGAGAATAATGATCTACCCTCGAGAGATTTTTTATGATGTTTTTCTGCTACGAGTAAGTTACTTCTTTAGGTACCTTGAAATAGAGCCTGCAACATGCATCCTATTCAAAAAATTATAAATGTATGGCAATACATAGCCTACCTATACCTATACTGATTTCATTTATTCATTTGATGTTAATGTTTTTAAACTATGTATCAGTAGTGTCTTCTTTATCAACCGATAGACGTCTACTTCTAGACATCTCTGGCATAGACTTTCACATGACTCGGTCTTGCACTTACTGTATCCAGCGGCTCAGATGATCAGTGTATTAATTTTGGAACGTAGTTCCTTATCGCGCAGTACGGAAGGGGGCTAGACGGAAAAAATTAAGGAACCGACACTCGACACATTTTTGAAACCGACACTTTTTTGTCGAATGTGAATTTTGCATTGTGTTCGGTATTTTCGCCACGGCGTCTGTATGGCCTAGTGGTTAGGGCAGTCGCCTAAATGTTCAACGTCGATGGTTCGAATCCCAGCTCGACATACTGAATTTTCTATTTTCAATTTTATTTTAAATAATTTCTACATGTGGAATTTTTCCCTAATTTTTTATTGTATAAATTGGATAAAATGTTATTGTACTACTAACGCCATCTGTTAAAAAACCAGAGTAACTCTTTGGTTTTGTAACAGTGCAATAGAAATAAACTAAACATAATTCATCGTAGTTAATCAATTTAATACTAGATGACACCACTAGTTTATTACAATTCCTTCACTAAAATTAATCGAAAGGGACTACGTTCCACCCGGGTGTCCCTTGACACCTCTCAAGTTTTTTATTAGTCTCTAGCCTGTTTAAAAAATAATGTGACACTCATAATTGTTTCTATTTTCTAGGCATTTTTGTAAGTCTTTTAATATTATTGAACCATCTGCAAGGACTCGAATGAAGACTGTAGACTACAGTAACACCATCCATTTTGATGTTTCAAGCGGGACCTACTCCCACGCAGCGTCATAATTCGTTTGTCTTCGCATAAAATAGATCGTAGTTCGCAAATCGAGTTGGATATCAAATTGTACAAGAGAAAGGGAAATTCAAAACGTTCCAACTGTTGTTCCCATGTTATCGCACCCCTGTCAGTCTCCAGTCCATTTGCCTATCTGTCCGCTGCAGCTTTATCTGTAGGTACTTAACTTTATGTACATACTTAAAGTTACAATGATGCTTTATTTCAACATTTTTAACGCCGATAACATTATGCGCAGTTGTCTCCACAAAATGCTCTGTTGACAGCTACAAATACAATCTTTCCATCTACCATCTACTAAAATAGTATGGATAATAATAATTATTTTATTATGTACCTACACAAATAATCTTTTGCGATTTTTTTGCAGTCTGCAAAAAAAGGTATTTTGTATATTTTGTTAAATAATTTGTAAATCTGTTATATAGGTATATTGATCTTATAAATAAATACATTACTTGTATGGTAGAACTTTAAATAGATACGATATTTCGCCGATTTCAATCGAAGAATATAAATTGAAATCTTAGTAACGCCATCTTAAATCATTTTTAGCGTATGTAGTTTGATTTATAAATACAAGAAGTTCCAAAGATCAATCAATTTATTTTTTACTAAGCTCTGCCTGTGTCTAGATTTATATTTTGTGTCGTGCATCAAGCAGTGTGGTCTAATATTATGCTCGTGTCATAGATTGACCGGAATTGTTTTTGTGACGCAAAAAATTCAATCACTGTATTTTGCTAGTGATGCGAAAAGTCCGGGGAGTCAATAACAAACTAGCTTGCCCGTGACTCCGTCCGCGTGGATTTAGTTATTAAAATCCCGCGGGAACTATTTGATTTGTCACCCTTCAGGTTCTCAACTACACCTATCCAAAAATCACGTCAATCCGTAGCTTTGTTGCAGTGTGCTGTGTGATTGACGGACAAACCAACAAACAAACACACTTTCGCATTTATAATAAGAAGAATTAATACTACGATAATATAGGCGATCTAATTAAATTTTAGAACACAAAAGCTACTATTAGTATTAGTATAGATAAAATGAGAATAAATCAACTTTAATAAGTACCAAATATGATTACAAGTTGGATAGGCTTTCTTGACAGATAATAATTTCAACATTATTTTAAACAAGGTTTAAAACACTAATTGTTCATTCTTCTTCGATAGGCATTCGATGGATAGTTTACCGTTAAGGCGCTGTAGTCAGTCACGATCTTCATATCACAAGCCGAATGAAGATCGTCCAATTTAAAATCTATGGGTCATAATATTATGAAAAAAAAAGTAGTTATAATTGATCGTATTTCTGGCCTGATGGCTGTTTCCTAAACAAGATGACGCAAACTTTTCTCGATAGAAAAAAATTGCAAAGTTGACTCTGCAAATACATAAACTCCCATCGTTCTCTGTTATGCATACATTTATTTTGGTAAAATTATTTACAATTGTTTTTCATATTTTAATACAACAAATGGCTGTTTTAGATTTTATTTATTGCAACTGTTATAATTTTAATATTATCCATTACAATTTGTCACTTGGCCCTTCTATTCCCAGAAGCGACTTCTTTGTCTCTCCTACTCAATTAGACAGTGATCGCCGAGGCGTGCTGCTAGGTGGACCTGCGTCGCGCTGCGCTCGCTCGGCTATCAAATATTATCGTAAATTGTAATAATTGAAAATTGTTTATGTTTATACTGAAAACTATTATTTTGTATATTTTAGACTTTAGAGAAGTCAAATAGAGTGTACCTAATTATAAGTTTGTATATATTAATATTGTAAATAATTAATCCATCAAAAAAGTTGTAAATAAGTAGGGACTGAGTAGTAGAGTAGACTAATTTTGAAAATGGGTCCGAAAAAAAGCAAAATCTAAGAATGTACAGTATAAAAAAATCGGCCAAGTGCGAGTCAGGCTTCGCTCTTTTAGGGTTCCGTTAAAAAAATTTAATTAAAATATTTCCATGTACCCATGGAAACATTTTAATTTAATTTTTTTAATTTAATTTAATTTTTATTATTTGTTGTTATAGCGGCAATAGAAATACATAATAATTATGTGAAAATTTCATTTGTCTATCTATTACGGTTTACGAGATACAGCCCGCTGACAGACGGACGGACGGACGGACAGCGTGGGCTTAGTAATAGGGTCCCGTTGGTAACCTTTGGGTACGGAACCCTAAAAATAACAAAAGCAGATGATGGAAGTTGTAAAGTAAGTAGGTACCTATTTCAATATTTTGTAAAGGATGATTTGTGTAACATGTAATGTAATGGATCATGAAATATCAATTTCATCATCAAGTAAGGTATCTAATAATGGTGGGATGCATCATGCAAAGTAAGTACATCATATAGGTACATCGTACAGTTTGGCTAATCAAATTGAGGTCAAATTGACGACCTCCCTGGCTCAGTGGTGAGCGCTGTTGTCTTATAACTGGGAGGTCTCGGGTTCGATTCCCGGCGGGGTCAATTTGGGAATTTATAATTTCTGAATTGTCTCTGGTCTGGTCTGGTGGGAGGCTTTGGCCGTGGCTAGTTATCACCCTACCGTCAAAGACGTGCCGCCAAGCGATTTAGCGTTCCGGCACGATGGCGTGTAGAAACCAATTAGGGGTATGGGTTGAATGTTCACTGCCATATCCCTTCCAAGTTAGCCCGCTACCATCTTAGACTGCATCGTCACTTACCATCAGGTGAGATCGCAGTCAAGGACTAGCTTGTCATCGAATAAAATAAAAAAAAAAAGGTAGGTAGGTGGTAGTTAGGTACTTTATGGGTATGGGTAGGAGTAGGGGTCGGGGTAGAGGTAGGGGTAGAGGTAGGGGTAGAGGTAGGGGCAGGGGTAGGGGTAGGGGTAGAGGTAGGGGTAGAGGTAGGGGTAGGGGTAGGGGTAGGGGTAGGGGCCGGGGTCGGGGTAGGGGTCGGGGTAGGGGTCGGGGTAGGGGTAGGGGTAGGGGTAGGGGTAGGGGTAGGGGCCGGGGTAGAGGTAGGGGTCGGGCTCGGGGTAGGGGTAGGGGAAGCGGTAGGGGTAGGGGTAGGGGTCAGGGTAGGGGTCGGGATAGCGGTAGGGGTAGGGGTTGGGGTCGGGGTAGAGGTAGGGGTAGGGGTAGGGGTCGGGGTCGGGGTAGAGGTAGGGGTCGGGGTCGGGGTCCGGGTAGGGGTAGGGGTAGGGTTAGGGTCGGGGTAGGGGTAGGGGTCCGGGTAGGGGTCGGGGTAGGGGTCGGGGTAGGGGTAGGGGTAGGGGTCGGGGTAGAGGTAGGGGTCGGGGTCGGGGTAGGGGCCGGGGTAGGGGTTGGGGTCGGGGTAGGGGTAGGGGTCGGGGAAGAGGTAGGAGTCGGGGTAGAGGTAGGGGTCGGGGTCGGGGTAGGGGTAGGGGTCGGGGTAGGGGTTGGGGTCGGGGTAGGGGTAGGGGTCGGGGAAGAGGTAGGGGTCGGGGTAGAGGTAGGGGTCGGGGTCGGGGTAGGGGTAGGGGTCGGGGTAGGGGTAGGGGTCAGGGTAGGGGTCGGGGTAGCGGTAGGGGTAGGGGTAGGGGTAGGGGTAGGGGTAGGGGTAGGGGTAGAGGTAGGGGTAGAGGTAGGGGTAGGGGTAGGGGTCGGGGTAGAGGTAGGGGTCGGGGTAGGGGTAGGGGTAGGGGTAGGGTAGGGGTAGGAGTAGGGGTAGAAGTAGGGGTAGGGGTATGGGTATGGGTAGGAATAGGGGTCGAGGTAGAGGTAGGGGTAGAGGTAGGGGTAGGGGTCGGGGTAGGGGTAGGGGTAGGGGTAGGGGTAGGGGTCGGGGTAGAGGTAGGGGTAGAGGTAGGGGTAGGGGTAGGGGTCGGGGTAGGGGTAGGGGTAGGGTAGGGGTAGGAGTAGGGGTAGGAGTCGGGGTAGAAGTAGGGGTAGGGGTATGGGTATGGGTAGGAATAGGGGTCGAGGTAGAGGTAGGGGTAGAGGTAGGGGTAGGGGTCGGGGTAGGGGTAGGGGTAGGGGTCAGGGTAGAGGTAGGGGTAGAGGTAGGGGTAGGGGTAGGGGTCGGGGTAGGGGTCGGGGTAGGGGTCGGGGTAGGGGTCGGGATAGGGGTCGGGGTTGGGGTAGGGGTAGGGGTAGGGGTAGGGGTCGGGGTCGGGGTAGTAGTAGTATTATTATATGTATACTTAGTGACATATTTAGTTCCTCTCACAATCTGTCCTTTTCTGCATATTACTTTTACAAAATAATGTCGATGTTTCACATCTGCCAGGCGTCCCACGACGGCTCACAATTTTTTTGTACCTAAAAGTGCCTAAAATTACAAGTGTAGATCACGATTCGCATGCGAAAGGATCCTTTCGCATCCTTGGTTCCGTAAGGATGCGCACGGATCCTTCCAGATCCTTACGCGTGCGAAAGCGTCTTTGGCAACTAGGGCAATGCATGAAGTGCCAAAAAGTGTCGATATATCGAATCGATGAAATTAGTTTCTATCTCAAGTATGTGTGCAAACACAGGTGCACTTTTCCGCCATGTTGGAATTCTTTGATAATGGACGGATTACGTTCAAAATCGATATTTAGGCTTCCCTAGGGTCAAAAAGAAGAAAAGGATGCCAAAATTAAAAAAAAGTCACCGCCATATTGAAATTCTTTGTTATTCGACCGATTTCATTCAAAATCGATATTCAGGCTTCTCTGGGGTCACGAAAGAGGAAATGGATGCGCAAATTTAAAAAAGTCACCGCCATATTGAAATTCGTTTTTTATTGGACCGATTACGTTTCAAATCGATATTTAGGCTTCCCTGGGGTCAAGAAAGAGGAAATGGGTGCCAAAATTTAAAAATGTCCCCGCCATATTGAAATTCTTTGTTATTCGACCGATTTCGTTCTAAATCGAAATTTGGGCTTTCCTGGCGTCAAGAAAGAGGAAATGAATGCCAAAATTTTAAGAAGTCACCGCCATATTGAAATTCTTTGTTACTGAACCGATTTCGTTCCAAATCGATATTTAGGCTTCCCTGGAGTCAAGAAAGAGGGAAAAATTCCCCAGGGAAGCCTAAATATCGATTTTGAACGAAATCTGTCCAGTAACAAAGAATTTCAATATGGCGGTAACTTTTTTAAATTTTGGCACCCATTTCCTCTTTCTTGACCCGAGAGAAGCCTAAATATCGAATTTGAACGAAATCGGTCCAATAACAGCGAATTTCAATATGGCGGTGACTTTTTAAAATTTTGGCACCCATTTCCTCTTTCTTGACCCTAGGGAATCCTAAATATCGATTTTGAACGAAATCTGTCCAGTAATAAAGAATTTCAATATGGCGGTAACTTTTTTAAATTTTGTCACCCATTTCCTCTTTCTTCCCAGGGAAGCCTAAATATCGATTTGGAACGTAATCGGTCCAATAACAGCGAATTTGAATATGGCGGTGACTTTTTAAAATTTTGGCATCCATTCCCTCTTTCTGGACCCCAGCGAAGCCTAAATATATATTTTGAACGAAATCGGTCCAGTAAACTAGAATTTCAATATGGCGGTGACTTTTTAAAATTTTGGCACCCATTTACTCTTTCTTGACCCCAGGGAAGCCTAAATATCGATTTTGAACGAAATCGGTCCAGTAACAAAGAATTTTAATATGGCGGTGACTTTTTAAAATTTTGGCATCCATTTCCTCTTTCTTGACCCCAGGCAAGCCCAAATATCGATTTATAATGAAATCGGTCGAATAACAAAGAATTTCAATATGGCGGTGACTTTTTAAAATTCTGGCACCCATTCCCTCTTTAAAATTCTGGCACCCATTCCCTCTTTCTTGACTCCAGGGAAGCCTAAATATATATTTTGAACGAAATCGGTCCAGTAACAAAGAATTTCAATATGGCGGTAACTTTTTTAAATTTTGGCACCCATTTCCTCTTTCTTGACCCCAGGGAAGCCTAAATATCGATTTGGAACGTAATCGGTCCAATAACAGCGAATTTCAATATGGCGGTGACTTTTTAAAATTTTGGCATCCATTCCCTCTTTCTTGACCCGAGAGAAGCCTAAATATCGAATTTGAACGAAATCGGTCCAATAACAAAGAATTTCAATATGGCGGTGACTTTTTAAAATTTTGGCACCCATTTCCTCTTTCTTGACCCCAGAGAAGTCTAAATATCGAATTTGAACGAAATCGGTCCAATAACAAAGAATTTCAATATGGCGGTGACTTTTTAAAATTTTGGCATCCATTTCCTCTTTCTTGACCCCAGGCAAGCCCAAATATCGATTTATAATGAAATCGGTCGAATAACAAAGAATTTCAATATGGCGGTGACTTTTTAAAATTTTGGCACCCATTTCCTCTTTCTTGACCCCAGGGAAGCCTAAATATCGATTTTGAACGTAATCGGCCCAATAACATAGAATTTCAATATGGCGGGGACTTTTTAAAATTATGGCAGGCATTCATTTTCTCTTTCTCGACCCCAGGGAAGCCCAAATATCGATTTTGAACGAAATCGGTAGACTAACCAAAAAAAAAAAAATTAAAAAAAAAAATTAAAAAAAGCATGTTATTGTATTTGGTTAGGAATTGAACCTGTATAAAGGACCATGGGCAATTTTGTATGGACCCCGTCCCCACCCTCCAACAGTCACCGGATTTATGTTAATATGTTCATTTGGATCCAAATAGACGTAAATAGTTGGTTTCAGCTTCAAAATCGCTGGGGTTCTTCTAAAAAAAAAAAAACTTTTTGTTTGAAATTGATTTATTTTTGTTATTTTTTCTATATTTTATCGTATAAAAATCATATAACAGTAAAAATAACTACTTCTACTCTGTTAGAATAACCCAGGTTTTTTTTACGGGGTTTTTAAAAAGGTACACTTTCCTCTATTAGGTGTTTTAAATGTACTATTTTCGACCGAGCGAAGCGAAGGTCTTTGAGTTAACTAGGGCGATTTGCACTTGTCCGTCCGTCCGTCCGTCCGTCCGTCCGTCTGTCAGAGCCTTATAACTTTTGAATTACTGAACGTAATTACTTCAAATTTAGATATAATATGTAAACCGATGGCCTCCAGCCGAAAATGGCTTAAAAAGTTATAAAAATCTTTATTTCAGGGGGGCTCTCATAGAAGCGAATGCGAAGTAAAAAAAAAAAATCGCGTTACATAAAATTGTTACGTATCATTTTAAAGATAATTTTGAACTGAGTACAAAAATATTTTTTTTTTAATTTTTCCCTTAAAATTGACGAAATGGGGGGCTTTCAAAGTGGCGATTTTATACGCTCGCTTGAAGACGCTCTCTAGAAAAATCCGCTATGGATTTTCAAACTGATTTTATGTTTTTAGGTCACTTATATCCTGTACTTGAACAACAAATACTAAAATTATATGAATATTATAAAGAAACGAGATTATTTAATTTTTAATGGGCGTCAGTAATTCATATAGCATCAACATAGCTTCACAATAATGCTAATAGATGGCGCAGTCAGTAACTATTCCCATGGAACTACGAGTTAAATTCAATGTTTGATAAATAATTCAATGTTTTCACTAACGTTCCCTAACCTTTACGGGCTACCTATAAGTTAGGTGATTGATGTTTTCTGTCAACTTATTTATCACGATCCTGTACGGGACACCTAAAAGGATATTGGGACGGATGTTAGGACTTAGGATTGTATTTAGGAGCTACCTACGTTAAGAGACTCCTACTTAGGGGATGATTTAGGTATGTTTGGTGAAAACGGACATAATAATAATGTCAGTTTTGGTTATCATGTATCGATTGAATGAATAATCATGGGATACCGTTACCGCGAGGTCTCAGTTCGGGGCGAACCACTAGTTGAAATTCAGTCAGACGTTCTTTTTTTGAAATTCATACAGTTATCACGCATCGAGCAGTAAGAATGTGGCTGTCTGTTGAGAAACCTTTTTGCAGAAGGGATCGAAAAAAAACAAAGGTGTGTTATAATGAAATTCAGTACAACATTATATCATACTTTTGAATGATATAATGGTTATTATGACATTGGGTGTTTTAATGTTGGCAATAAGCTAACTGTTTCAGAATCTATTAAAGAGGATTTATAGCATGGGAGTAGATAAATAGATAAATGAGTAGGTATTTTGGAATTAGTCATCAATAATACGTCAACGAAATATTTTTTTGAACGTAAGATACAATGAGAACCCCATGCATTTGGGCATCGTCGCCATAGTAAAAAAATATCATCTTGCCAAGGTCTATCAATTGCGCTACATTTAATTCTTGTTGATAGGGGGGGACGATTCCGCCCATAGTCCTTTTTTTTGATTATCTATGAACATGAACTGGAACCATGCTAACTGAGCCAAATAAAGTATAATAGGATTGACGAAAATAAGTTACAGTACCTATTAAGTTTAGATAAATAACCAGTTTTGTCAGTCGGGAGTTGTTTCCCGCCAGAGTTGCTTCGCGCCATTTCTGCGCTTCGCGCACGGGGCGCCCCGCGGTGGGCGGGACTACGACTCCGCTCCTTCTCCTGCTTCACCCCCTCAAATACCTAAACTTTGTCTGCCTCCTCGCCTTAAACAAGAATACTAGTAAATTTTACATTAATCGCTGTTCAAAGTTAATTTTCTATTAACCGAAATTGCCTATTTTGACTGATCTTCTCTTAACTATTAATAACTCTTTACCAAGTAGTTAAGTAATAAATTTTAATAACGTTCCCTACCTAAATTGAATCCGTACTCAACTATATGGTGCATAATATTGTGTACACGACTATAATATGCTACATCATAACATTGTGTACACATTTTATTAATTTTTTTGGAACGAAGTTCCTTATGGAGCGTTGCGGTTGCGGAGGGGTACCCTAGCCGGCAAAAAACGTCCGTTACGTTAAAAAATAAGCGTAAGATTTTTTCGTCACAGTCCTTGTTGTCTTCGTTTATTTTACACATTCCAACAATGTTTCGATGGCGCAGCGGTAAAAAGGAGTGATACTTTCGGTTCAGAGGTTCGAATTCTGACTTCAGATAATAACTGTTATTTATTTAATTTTTTTATTTTTATTATTTATAATTTTATAATTTATATTTGTTAAAAAATTAAAAACAAATTACACTTGTTATTATAATATATTTTTATAAATCATTGTAAACAAAATGAAGGTGTTAAGATAATTTTGTAAAGTAGTTTTTTTGATTTTTATCGATAAAAAATCATGATAAAAAATGTATACCCGAATAATTATTTTCTTTATACTTCGAATAGAACTTGAAATTAATATTTTTATAATAAGGAACTTCATTCCTATCTGGTGTCCCACGACACCACACGACTTTTTTTTTAATATCTTAATTAGGGTTCCGTAGTAAACAAGGAACCCTTATAGTTTCGCCATGTCCGTCCGTCTGTCTGTCTGTCTGTCCGCGGTTTAGCTCAGAGACTATTAATACTAGAAATCTGTAATTTGACCAGGGTATAAATATCAATCACGCCGACAAAGTGGTGAAATAAAATTGTGAAAAAAAATTTTTTTTAGGGTACCTCCCCTACATGTAAAGTGGGGATGAATTTTTTTTTCTCATCTATCCCATAGTGTGGGGTGTCGTTGAATAGGTCTTTCAAAAACGTTGTGGGTGTGGGAACACCATTTTTCAATTCAGGGATCCGTTTGTGAAATATGATATTTTAAAGTGCTAAATTTTATTAGAGTCAAGTGTCCCCCCCCTCTGCCAGCTAAATGGTTGTATATAGGATACAAGAAAAAATTCACAGCAGTAGTATATATAATGAATTTTAAAGGAAAACTATCACGGCTAAGTAGGGTTCATTAGTGAAGGAGTTATATCGGTTTTTCTAAGTTAGATATTACACGTAGTGTAAGTTGCATGTTTTGTAGTATATTATAGTATTTAAACCATGGAACTCAAAATGTTTGTTGAGACTTTCAACTACGGAACCCTACACTGCGCGTGGCCCGACACGCAGTTGGCCGGTTTTTTTTAAGGGGCTTTCGCCCGGCACGGACACGCCAGCCCCATCGTAACCTAACTTAAAATTTTCTAAAACTAATTACAATAAAATTCTGGTGGAATGTAACAGAAACAACTGAAGCAGAATTCACTGCCTGTGCAGATATAAATATATCTATATCTATACTTAAATAAATAAAACTATAATAAAACTGTAACTGGACGATTTCGTGTCTGTTTGTTTGTCCTTCTTTCACGTAAAAACTACCGCACAGATTTCTACAAAATTTTATACCGTGGTAGCTTATTATTCGGGTCAACATCTAGGCTACTTTTTATCCCGGAAAATCAAGGAGTTCCCGAGGGACTTTAAAAACTAAATCCACGCGGACAAAGTCGCGGGCATCAGCTAGTCAACAATAGATTTAAACTTGATTGATTTAAATTTAAGACGAAGACAGAGGAGGCTTCTAAAAGCACCTACGTCATATCTATTGATGTTATATCTCTGCACAAGCACTTCCCGCTGTACGTTGTATCTACTACACTCCACCAGTACGTGCTGGACATCATCCATCGTACCCTTATCGTACCATTTTATTAATACTATCACTTTATGGACGTTATATTTTCCAACTAGCTTTTGCTACTTCGTCTATAGGTACACTAAGTTAGGTTTTAAAAATCTTGAAGTAATCCTTTATTATTGCTGGATTACAAGCAGCCTAATACGATATGTCATTCTTCAGGTCCTCAACTAAACCCATAAAATAATCTCGTGCCAACCACCAATTAAGCGTTCTGGTACAATGGCGTGTAGAATCTGATTAGGATTTGATGTGTATACACTGCCTTACCAAGTTTTGTTTGGCCGCTATCTAGTATCTTAAACTGCGTCGCCCCTTACCATCAGGTGAGATCTTATCTTAATGAAGGACCGTAGCGCAGTAGACAAATAGAACAATCAAGGAAAAGCAGTTCTTAAAACCCTTGAAAAGTTGAACAACTCACTCAATGATGCTTGTGACTGATTTTAATAAATTATGAGTAAACATTTCTCTACTTCATCAAAGGGAGCGATTAAGTCTTATTAATTTGTCGCGGCAATAACTTTCAATTACACAGTCAGAATTTGCCGACTCTATTGATTGCTATGTTTTATAGTGATGTGAAAAACGTTTTATTCGATAAGATTTAATTTGTTTGTGTTCACTTATTGAATAAAATCCCTAATTATATTTTAAAATAAACGATGTGTGTTTGTTTTGAGGCCTTCAGTCACGCAAAAACGGAGCAACAGATCCACTTGATTTTTTGTATGAATATAGTTGTGGATAAAAATATTATATCATAAAGCAATTACTAGGATACTTTTATGCCGCTGTAGAATTGTCTTTCGCTATTGGTTAAAATGGATTCCCAGAGATGGGAAGAGAGCAAGAGGACACCCACAAAAAAGATGGGAAGATGACCTACCACAGGGATGGCGCAGATTAGCACTCCACAGAGAAAAGTGGGGAATTCTAGAGGAGGCCTATGTCAAAGGACAACCTGATCTATAAATTAGTGCTGGTGTTATAATTAATTTAAATTAGGCTTATAGATTAAATTAAGTAACATAAAAATTAATTAATTAATATTAGCATTAGGAACTTAGTATTACTGTTGATCAAAGAATTTTTATTTATTTATTGGTTAAAATTTATTAATGTAACAAGAACGTTATAAATTCAGCCAATCAGAGGTGATTGAAATCGTCACAATGTTGCAATCATTTTTAGACAATTCCGCAGCCGATAAAACAAAGATTTCTCAAGGGATTTTAAAAAAATAAAAATATAACGTTACGCGGACGAAGTCAAAAACGAGACAACCCATTAGGTAATATAATCAATGAACTTGCTGCAGTACCGTGCACCCAGATATCGTATATATCAGTGTAGGTTGAGTGCTGATTCCCTACCTGAATGCAACCCGACAACGTTCACAATGTAACCACCAGTCGTGAGAAACATCATTTTATTGCTAACTGCCATACTCGGGCGGATCCGTATCCGTTACACAAAGATCATTACAATCAATCACATCACAAATGATACCGTAGGAAGGGTATTAGCAGATACATGTAACATCACGAATCACGATCTTCAATTTAAAGTTATGCAATACTAAAGCAGTGATAGCCTAGTGGTTAGGACTGTGGTCTCCTATTCGGGGGGTCACAAGTTCGAACCCGGGTACGCACCTCTGACTTTTCGGAGTCAAGTGAGTTTAAGCAAGTAAATATCACTTGCTTCAACGGTGAAGGAAAACATCGTAAGGAAACCTGCACATCTGAGAGTTCTTCCTAATGTTCTCGAAGGTGTGTGAAGTCCGCCAATTCGCATTGGGCCAGCGTGGTGGACTATAGCCTATAACCATTCTCTGAATCCTTTTAAAGAATGGTTACCTGTGTGTGTTCTTGTTACCTGCGCTCAGTAGTGAGCCTTTGCTGATGATGATGATAATGATGATGAATATCTAGCTTAAAATCTAGCTTAGTGGATAAGATTTTAGCTTCCTTGTCGCGGGATCCGGATTCCTGGTTCCAGCTCTGAATTATGAATGAATGAATATTATACTTCTATTGTACACCACAAAGACTACAGTGAAAAACAAAAAATAATATAGTATAGCGTAGTGTGTAGTAATTTTGTGCATTTTAAGCAATTATTTTTTCACTTGCTTTAATATATCCCTCGGAAACTCTTTGATTTAATATAAAAAGTATGCCTATGTCACTCTTTAGGTCCTAAACTATACCCATGCAAAAAGTCACGTCAATCCGTAGATCCGTTGCAGCGTGATTGAAGGACGAACTAACAAACACACTTTCACATCTATATATATAAAAGAAAGTGGTGTTAGTTGCACTATTTATAACTCGAGAACGGATGAACCGATTTGGCTGAAAATTGGTGGAGAGGTAGCTTAGAACCAGGAGACGGACATAGGATACTTTTTATCCCGTTCGACTGCGTTTCCGTCATGTCACTATATAACGTGGTATAAGAAAAACGCATCTGACATGGAATAACAAAACGCAAATGACAGTGGAATAACAAAACGTAAATGACAGCTAAACGTAATTTTGTCTTTGGTTAAGTATGGTAAAAAATTTGACAATTATAAAAAGTGTTATAATAAAGCATTACTGATATTATAAATGCGAAAGTGTGTTTGTTTGTTGGTTTGTCCTTCAATCACGTCGCAACAGAACAGCGGATTGATGCGATTTTTTGCATTGGTATAGTAATGGATGTAGTAGTGGTTCCTCAGACCGGGAGAGCAACTTTTTATCTCGGATAATGAAAGAGTTCCCGCGGGATTTTTAAAAACTAAATCCATGCGGACGAAGTCGCGGGCATCAGCTAGTTTATAATATTAGTAAGTTAGAAGGATTTTTCGGCGTTACTATTTAACATGGAAATGTAGCCATATTGTGACATCTGTAATAGTTAGTAGACATTTATGGTATCGTGGACTTTTTTGTAGATATTGATGTCCTATAAATCTGTAGTGCATCGCTTTGCTCTATTGTAATTTGTCAATAGTTTCCGCAGCGTACGCGATGTAAGCATTTTTTGTTGGTATTGGAACGTAGTTCCTTATTGCGCGGTGCGGAAGGGGGCTAGACGGAAAAAATTAAGACAAAATTGAACCGACACTCGACACTGATCGACACTTTTTTGAAACCGACACTTTTTTGAATGTGAATTTGGCATTGTTGTGTTCGGTATTTTCGCGGTACAATATTGGGTCTCCGTAGCCTTGTGGCTTCTGCAGTCGCCTAACAGTTAAAAGTCGATGGTTCGAATCCCAGCTCGACAGACTGAATTTTCTATTTTCAATTTTATTTTAAATAATTTCCCCAATTTGACCCAATAATATTGTACCGCGGAAATACCGAACACAACAATGCCAAATTAATTAACCGAAAGGAACTACGTTCCATCCGGGTGTCTCTTGACACCTCTCAAGTTGTTTTTTTTAACATCTTGGGTTACATTATCGAAGTTTTCATACGGATCCCTAACTTTTTTGATAAGCTACTTATTCTATAGCCTATTTTCATTAGGGATAATGTAGGATTCTAATGGTGAAAGAATTTTTCAAATCGGTCCAGTAGTTTTGGAGCCTATTCAATTCAAACAAACAAACCTTTCCTCTTTATAATACTAGTGGTTCGCCCCGAACTGAGACCTCGCGGTAACGGTATCCCATGATTATTCATTCAATCGATACATGACGACCAAAACTGACATTATTATTATTATGCCCGTTTTCACCAAACATACCTAAATCATCCCCTATGTAGGAGTCTCTTTACGTAGGTAGCTCCAAAACACAATCCTAAGTCCTAACATCCGTCCCAATGTCCTTTTAGGTGTCCCGTACAGGATCGTGATAAAGAAGTTGACAGTAATCATCACCTAACTTATCATAGGTAGCCCGTAAAAGTAAGGGAACGTCAGTGAAAACATTGAATTATTATGTAGGTATACTAACGAGTGAAAACGGGTTAGGGGCATCTGTACAAATCGTCATCTATCGACGCGAATAGAAAATATACAAAATGCAGCAATTAATTTGGCCCAAATTAATTGCTTAATAAATTGGGCCCAACTTAGCTTAACGTAACTTAACTTGGTAACAGCAGTCGGACGACACGAAATCGTGCCGAACCCATCAAGTTTTTATTTAAATCCTTTATAATCACATAATTTAATGAACCCGAAATCTCAAATTATTGAAGTTTGATATTTAACTAAAGAATAATTTTAATTGATTATTATGATATTATGTAAGTACCTAAATAATAGTAGTCGACGCAAAACTGTTTTTGGGATAGATCGTAGTCGTAACTCGTAGTAGTCCTAGTTCCATGGAATAGTTATGTGTGTATGGAGTGCGCCATCTATTAGCATTATTGTGAAGCTATGTGAAATTTACTGATGCTCATTAAAAATTAAATAATCTGGTTTCTTTATAATATTCATATAATTTTAGTATTTGTTGTTCAAGTACAGGATACAAGTGAAGTAAGAAAATAAGTACAACTTGAAAATATATAGAAAATTTTCCCAGAGAGCGTCTTCAAGCGAGCGTATTAAATCGCCACTTTGGAAGCCCCCCATTTCGTCAATTTTAGGAAAAAAATTAAAAAAAAATACGGTTGTACTCTGTTCCAAATTGTCTTTAAAATGATACACAGAAAACCTATGAATCGCAAATAAAAAAAAATTTCTTCGCATTCGCTTCTATGAGAGCCCCCCTGAAATAAAGATTTTTATAACTTTTTAAGCCATTTTCGGCTGGAGGCCATCGGTTTATATATTATATCTAAATTTGAAGTAATTACGTTCAGTAATTCAAAAGTTATAAGGCTCTGACAGACGGACGGACGGACGGACGGACGGACGGACAGACGGACAAGTGCAAATCGCTCTAGTTAACTCAGAGACCTCGCTTCGCTCGGTCAATTAGTGTAGAAGTGTAGAAGATTAGGTGAATAACTACGTATTCTACATTTTATCTACTGAGCTATTGAGACTGTAAAGACATTAGTATCTATTTACAAGATGCAAGTAGATTGTAGTTTATCTGATTTCATCATAATTCCAATCATAACCGTACGTAAATAAACACTAGTTAGAAGTGTATCTAAGTTTATAAATTCGCCTGCGCATTATATTATAATAACTCAAGTGCTCTTGATAGGTTTGCTCTACATATCGAGTACTCTCTGATTTAGTTCCACATTGAGGGCCGAGGCAGCCATTTTATAATGTAATGATAAGCAAATCTTAATTATTCATCGATAGAGTTTAAGATTGTAGGTTTGTGATTCAATCACGCAGCACTCTGCAACAGAGCTACGGATCGATAAGATTTTAAACATGCATATCGTTGAGGATCTGGCGAGTGACATAGGCTGCTTTTTAGGGTTCCGTACCCAAAGGGTACCAACGGAACCCTATTACTAAGCCTACGCTGTCCGTCCGTCCGTCCGTCCGTCCGTCCGTCCGTCCGTCCGTCTGTCAGCGGGCTGTATCTCGAAAGCCGTAATAGATAGACAGATGAAATTTTCACATATTATGTATTTCTATTGCCGCTATGACAACAAATAATAAAAATTAAATTAAATTAAAAAAATTAAATAAAAATATTTCCATGGGTACATGAAAATATTTTAATTTAATTTTTTTTAACGGAACCCTAAAAGAGCGAGGCCCGACTCGCACTTGGCTGATTTTTAACCCGAAAGAAGTGTAATTTAAAAATTTTATTTTTAAATGCAAGCTTTTAGTAGCTATTTTAAGTCATTAGACTCTGGATATCATCTAGGATCAGATTACTTGTTATGACTCGATCAGAAACCGGGAAGTGGGTCCAATTCATTTTGCAAGATTTGACCCAAACAAACATTGCAAGTTAAATAAAAGCTTGTAAAAAAAAAACCAGGCCTTCCGAAGGATTTTTAACGCGGGCAAAAACTAGTTTTATAATAATTACATGAGTTACCTACTCTAGGTATATAGATGTGGTAGATACAGCTACTCGTAAATCCTATTGGGGAAAATAATTTATGCAACAGTACACAATTGTTGCCTGAGGATGCTCCAGTGTTGGAGCGAATTGCGAAACGGACATAGAGTGTATTTCGGAGGGTTTGCGTGGTGTTGCATTGTTCCTACAATTGTTCTACTACTGGAAGAGCGGCAGTGTACAGCGCGAGCGGCATGTTGGACATACCATACAGATTTAGGGTATGTTTATGCACACGCGGCGTGTGGCGCGGCGCGTGGTGCGTGATGCGTCGCGTCGCGTCGCGCGGTGCCCGCGTAAAGTGAACCCGCGTGAACGCTCTCATACTTGGCCATATGTTTGAGTATAACGCGCTACGCGACGCACCACACGCCGCGCCGCGCGCCGCGTGTGCATATACGTACCCTTATTTTGGTTTGGCGGATTATAGCAAAAGAATTTAGTTTCCTTGAGTACTTTTTATGGAATTCCGCAATGTAACCCTGCTTCTATCCAATACTGCATCGTCACTTACTATATTATTTATTTATAGTAATGGCGCGTCTGCAAATCTAGTTCAACATTCAAGTAGCTACAGGTGCGTCGGGTTCGGAAGCGAATTTATTGATATTGCCGATAGCGTGATCTATTTCGATACTGCGGGCTGATTGCCTAAGATTATTTACCCGTGTAACGACGCCGAGTGTTTACAGAGATAAAGTGCTTTTTAACCTAATTGCGTTCGTAAGAAGAACCACTGAGGTAGGGTTGACACTAATATAATTGCCATGGTAAACAATGACTAATATTCCGCTTCCCTCTATAAATTAAGCGTAGAGCTTGATTTAGGAATGGGTACGACAATAGTGCAACGGGTGGGGTTTGAAAAATCAACCCCTTGGCCGTTGAGCTTTTTAAACTGCACTTGAAGGAAATTATTATCCAAATAAATTTTAAATACTTACCTACGTCTTCGAGTATCGCGCCCTGAGTATGTCTGTGTTCACCGCTACACCACACTCTATGTCCCAATGACGAAATTTGTGATACATAATATGATATGATATTTTGATTTACACTTCGTTGGAATCACAGGTTTTCTTAGTCCTTAGTTACTCGTAGTGTGAGATCTATAGATGGCACTCCCACTCAGCTCAGACTCAAAACTGAGTTAAACCGAGACAGATTTATGTCAGGACGTAGTTGTGTCTCATTTTAACTCTATCTTGAGTCTTGAGCAGAGCTAGAGTACGATCTATAGATATCAGCCATAGCCCCTTAATCTTATCTAAGAATATCTAATCTGTAATCATTACAAAGCCTCATACTAAAGTTCTACTTGAAACAGCCGGCGTGGTGGCAGCCCTGAATTTAATAATCGCGTCATGTCATTGCCACCTCGAGAAATGTAACTTGATCGCGTTAAAATATCTGGCTACTTAGTGCTATACAAGAGTAGTGACATTTTGAAGGAATGAATGTTTTTTGCACTTTATTGCCGTGCATAAATCAATTAATCTTTATTTTATCTCTCGCAGAAAAACGCCAAAGTTATATGAGTACATTTACGGGGTGATGATTACATTTAAAACAAGCTTCATGTAACAGGTTATTGACAGCCCTGTACTTATTCGCGATGATGTTGTTCTAAAAACTGTTAAAGGCAGATAGAGACATAGATAAATGTCTGCTTTGAAATGTAGTTCTACAGTTCAACTACATGACAAATTGTGTGCATGTCCACTCGCAGCTTTGCACTGGCAACTGGCAAATTGCTACAAGTAGATGAAATCTGTTCACGCCGGATCGGCCAGTGGACAAGAAGTCACGAAACAAAATAATGTTGATGAAATGATGGCATTTTAAAATTCAAAACAATAGACTAACAAATATTTTACTTCATTAATTTTATCTTATGTCACAAGTCACAACTCACAAGTCACAACCCTACCAAACCAGGTATAGGTATAAATGCACCGTCTTTAGAAGCTTCCACTCTATTCGGTTATTTACTCAAATGTAATTTGAACGCATTGATACAGTTCATTGAATTTTACAGCTTTCCGAAGCCACATCACACAAAAAAATCAGGATGCCAGGATATACGCCTGTCGCGCTTTGTATTTCAAGCTTACGCAATCTCGCTAAAACATCTGACTTCTTAGTTAGATCCCTCTGCCTACATATTGTAAGAACGACTGTCCTATGGAATATCTGCAGATGTACAATTTCTAGGGGTCAATTCGCTGGATTGCTGCAACCTTAGATTAAATAAGGCTTTTCTAGGCTTTAAACATTTCTGTGGTGGTGTCGTGTGATGCGGGTTGCTACGTTCCCTCAAATATGGTTCAGCGAAGCAATGGCTGGGTCATGCGTCATGCTCGTGAACGGGTTCCACCGGCGGGAATGGGGCTACTTTCTGTCTGCCCGTCTTAAAATGTGTTGAATTATAATTAGGTATGCTTTTTGTCTATAATGTAAGCCCTAATGGTGGTTAGGCCTAAGAGTATGTCACTGACCTTAAGGGAAATGTTACCAATCGCGTCGAAATATACCAGTTTCGAACGGGAGGCCATAGTATTTAGAATGGGAGGAAGTTATTAATTAACGCGTATCCTGTCGTAATGTGCGGTTAACTACCTAATCGCACCGATTAATCGGAGATTAAACTCAAAAGTTTAAACTTTGTTAATAAACAGTGTTTAGTTTAAATAACAGTGCTATAATTGTGCTAAAGGGAAATCTTTATCTTTGAGTTTTCCGTCGTAAAACAACAAAGCCTCAATAGCTCAATGGTTAAAGGTGCAGACTGTAAACTGAAATGTTTAGTCTGCACCTGTAAATGAAATGTACAGGTTTCCTTACGATGTTTTAATCGATAATCGCACATAATGCAATAAAATTATGTGTTACTACAAATATTTCCGAAGCACTTCCAACTGATAACTTAAGTCGCATCAAGCCGATTGACCCGTATTGATAAGGAGTAGGGTAGGTACCTAATATAACTAATGTTTACTCAAATGGTAGTAAAACTCCTTAGCAGATAAGCTGATAAAAATATAACCACTCGTACGTAATTACACGCTACAGGCGAGCACAAAATACGGCGACTAAAATATAAGGATTTTTTCAAGCAGCAATAGTGTTTCTTGCTAGTTCTTCTCAGTTGGAACAGCACTCCGAACTAAATAGTTCACTTGACGATTTGAAACCACATTGTTAAAATCTTCACTATTCTGTTACAATATTCTACTCGATTGGAACGGTTTTTGGCCATAGTCCACCACGCCGCTGCGCTGCCCAAGTGCGTCTTAGCGGACTTCACACACTTTTGAGAACATTACTTAAAACTCTCGATATTTCCTTCTAGTCCAGCCGACAGGTAGTTTCAGAAGTTAACGAAACTTTGGGATGTTGTTTGGATGGCTAATTAACATTTTCTCAAGTTTTGGACCTCGAGGACCCTGTGCGAATTGGCATACAAAAATTTTTGTATCAAACTTGTAGGAAATTTAACGTTCTCCAAAAAAGTATAAAAATGCTTTTGCCGTAGGAAGTAAGGGAAAAACCAGAGGAAGGTCGAAAATTTTGCAGCTCCCCCCCCCCCCCCCCCTCCTCCTTCAGCACAGGGTCCTCGAAGTCCAAAACTTGAGAAAATGTTAATTAACCATCCCTGAACAACATCCTAAAGTTTCATTAACTTCCGACCTTTATCCACCCAACCCCACTTGCTTTTTGCTACCTGTCGACTGGAGTATTTATTCACCGTAATTTATCAAGTAATATTTAATAACCTAAACTTAAAATGCACATAACTCCGAAAAGTCATAGATGCTTGCCTAGAAATAAACCCCAGAACCCCCAAAGCGGGCCGAAGTCTCAACCACTAGGCTATCGCCGCTTAGTAACAGCTTTATTTATAAAATGTATTAATTAAAAGCAATCGCAGCATGTTTATCCGCCCGCAGTGCTTTCAAAAAGTTAATTAACACGACGACGGACCACTTACGGTGGTGATATCACTATAAGCGAATGACACAATAAGCCCGTATATCATTTTTCATTTTATTGCTGAAGACACCATTGTTTAAGACCATTATTTTAAGACACTGGCTTTATTCCAGAATGTGTTGACGACCTCCCTGGCTCAGTGGAGAGCGCTGTTCTTATAACTGGGAGGTCCCGGGTTCGATTCCCGGCGGGGTCAATTTGAGAAGTTATAATTTCTGAATTGTCTCTGGTCTGGTCTGGTGGGAGGCTTTGGCCGTGGCTAGTTACCACCCTACCGTCAATGACGTGCCGCCAAGCGATTTAGCGTTCCGGAACGATGGCGTGTAGAAACCAATTAGGGGTATGGATTCAATGTTCACTGCCATACCCCTTCCAAGTTAGACCGCTACCATCTTAGACTGCATCGTCACATACCATCAGGTGAGATCGCAGTCAAGGACTAGCTTGTCATCGCATAAAAATAAAGTGTACAAAGAAACATAAGAATACATAATAATATATCTTTTCATCTAAATATAATATAAAAGGAAAAGGTAATAAAAAAGAAAAAAGAACAAATAAAGTGTACAAAGAAACATAAGAATACATAATAATATATCTTTTCATCTAAATATAATATAAAAGGACTGACTAACTGACTGACTGACTGACTAACTGACTGACTGACTGACTGACTGACTAACTGACTGACTGACTGAATGACTGAATGACTGACTGACTGACTGATCAATCAACGCACAGCTCAAACTACTAGACGAATCGGAATGTTTTGCATGTACAGAATTACAGATGACGCAGACATCCGCTAAGGATTTTTGAAAATTCAACCCCTAAGGGCTGAAATAGGGGTTTGAAAAACCAACTTAACGTGAGCGAAGCCGCGTGCAAAAGCTAGTGAAATATATTTCTTTATCAAAGGAAATTTAGTATTCTTTACCCAAAAAAAGTAGACCCTAAGTTTAGTAAAGTTTAGCCTAAATCTGTCAGTTATCTGTCTTTTTAGGGTTCCGTACCAAAATGGTAAAAATGGAACCCTTATGGTGAGACTTTCTCCGTCCGTCTGTCCGTCCGTCTGTCACAGTCGATTATTTCAGTAACTATTAAAGCTATCGACATGAAATTTGGCATAGTTGTGTATAATAGTGGCCCAACATCATTGGAATAAAGAAAAATCGAAAATTATTTTTAGTTTTATTAAAAAAGGGGGAAAATCCGGGGTTTGAAATTTCAAAGTAAAATAACTAAATAGTTTTTGAGTAATCGGCCAAAATGTCGAAAAAAATACCGTTTTCCCCCCCTTATCTCCGAAGTTTACTAATCGAAAAATCTGAAATAATTATGGTCAATAGAGGTTTATGTATATTTTACAGGAAAAATAAAATCAACGCGCAAATTATTTAAGTTTGATAAAAAAAGGGGGAAAATCAGGGGTTTGAAATTTCAAAGTAAGATAATTATACCGAGTGGGGTATCATATGAAAGGCCTTTACTTGTGCATTCTAAAACAGTTTTTTATTTATTTCTATATATAATAGTTTTTGATTAATCTGCAAAATGTCGAAAAAAATACCGTTCCCCCCCCCCCCCTATCTCCGAAGTTTACCAATCTAAAAATCTGAAATAATTATGGTCAATAGAGATTTATGTATATTTTACAGGAAAAATAAAACCAACGTTCTAACTAGCATAGTTTTTTTTATATTAACAATAAACCTCTACAAACTACTACTACGGAACCCTCGGTGCGCGAGTCCGACTCGCACTTGGCCGCCTTTTTTTATAGTATGGACGGAAAAAGAATGGAAAAAATTCTCCGACCCTTTCAGCTGTAACTTCAAAACGACCTTAGATTTTATTTTAACTTTTACGAGGTAGGTACTAGCTGTTTGCCTGAGAGTTGACTTCTTTCGCATGGCTTTAAGTTTTTTTTTTAATCCTATGGGAATCCTTTTGAATTTCCGGGATAAAACGTATCCTATATCAGTCTGAAGGATGCAAAATGTGATTTTCGCATCGCACTTTAGGGATAACGTGAGTATGGAATAGGGAAGCTCCACATTTGCGCGGACAATTTGAAATGAATATCCGCGATTTTCTACTCGATTTGTTTCTGACGTCAGATTAGTTCCTTTAACTCTCAAGTCTCAACCTCTCAACGCGCAACATCGAGAACTCAAATATAAAGGCTAGAATACACAGAAGTCATTGCTTAAACACAAAAGCCTCAATCTCGCTTTGTGGCTTTT
Organism: Oeneis ivallda; assembly: GCA_029955525.1. NCBI lineage: Eukaryota > Metazoa > Arthropoda > Insecta > Lepidoptera > Nymphalidae > Oeneis > Oeneis ivallda. The sequence goes on from JARPMR010000022.1 coordinate 12,065,121, forward strand.
GAAGATTGTTCAATCAACGTTGAATGTTTCCATTCTTCAGAGGTTTAGAGCCTTACACAATTTGACAACTACTGTTAGAACCCATCGCATATAGGTATTTATCGTTTAGTTATTATACTAAACATACTCAAGCTACCTACCTTGAATCATGTGTTTGCGAAAATTATTACTCTACACTAGCGGCACGCTATGATGGCCGGTTTGACACATTACAATAGTGATGTGGAATGTCAATTTATTCTCGAACAAAAAACAATTAAGTTTTGTTTTTGTACCTGATTAAATAGGTTTAATAAAACAAAAATGTATATGTTTATTTAATTTATTTGAACGAACTGAATATTTGAATGAAAATGAATATACATACTTTATATGCACACAAGAAACATATGAATACAAAAGATACCAAAAAAGGTGCCACAAAAGGCCATAATTAATCAGATTCGTCCATACTACTATTTTCACTGTCGTCACTGCTATCATCACCTACATTAATAATTATATGTTCGTTTTCTAATATTATCTATTTTCACATCTCTTTCATAATCTTCCCTTATTAATTTAACAGTTCTATTCACAACCTTTTCCCAGTCTCCTTTAGTCACATGTTCACAAGCTTCTTCTAATAATTTTAGCATTTTTTTTGTGGTAAATGGGGGTTCTGTATTGTGTCTTGCAGCATATCCCTTAATTTGAGCCCACACCAACTCAATCGCATTATACTCACAATGGTAAGGCGGTAACCGTATAACTCTGTGCCCATGTTCTAATGCTATTTCGTCAATGACGTATCGGATCTTGGTTGGTTTGTTTTCTTTTAAAAGACGTACTAATTCCGCTTTTAACATATTCATGTTTGCATCTACGCCATTTTTACGAAGCCATGCGACGATATCAGCTTTCTTTTGGGATTGGGCAGGTGGCTTGTCAATTTGCATCGAGTGGTATGGGGCGTTGTCCATAATTATAATAGATGGTTCAGGGAGGCTACACAACATTGAGGTAAACCATTCAGTAAACTTTTCTCCATTCATGTCTTCATGATAGTCTCCAGTGGTTTTTGACGCAAAAGCCATGAGAGAACCTTCGACAAACCCGTTGATGGTTCCGGCGTGACAAATTATAAGTCGCGATCCTTTTCCTACAGGAACTTTGGAAGTAGATGCTGCTGTGTCATCGTTCCAAGAACGGCCTACAGTATGGTTAGCATTAAGCCATGTTTCATCCAAGAACACAACATTTTGCCAATTTTTGATTTCTTTCACTTGCCGTAAAAAAGTATACCTTGCCATCGCTATATCAAATCTTTCCATCAATATTTTGCGTTTGTTACATTTTTTGTATCGAAATCCAATGGTCTTCAAAATCTTCGTTAAAGAACTTTCCCCACCGAAGAATAATCCAGCTTCCTTCAGTGAATGCACCAACTTTTTTCTTGTTGGATACTCCTTCTGTAAATAGTAGCCGTAAACATGTCTTTGGATAGCATCGGCATCAAAGCTATCGATGCCTACGACTGGTTTTGCTCGTTTTCTCTTTTTTGGTGTGTGAAGTTTATTTTCTTCTGTGCCAGTCTCGCCATATTTTTTTTTAGTTATCCGTCTAACAGTTCGTTGTCCAATATTAAGCGCATCAGCTACGCGTTCAACCACTGACGTTATAGGTAAAATTGGCCCTCCATTTTGAGCTTCACGATCGAAATAGTTACGAAGGCGTATTACGAACTCACGTGTCTGACTATTTAGAACAGTTCTCTGCGTACGTTCGGTCATATCGACGAAATCCACAACAAAGGGCTTGAACAGAGTCCAAATTAACGAGCAAGGGTCAACAGTAATGCAGTATCAATATTTGAAATCCAAAGCCAGGTCAAAACTATATCACAATCGCATTGCACTGACAGTTTATACTTTTCGAAGCAACGTCAATTCGAAACTGCTTTGTTTTGCATTGAGCATTGACGCGAGTTTGCCGGAGGTAGTAGTTGTGCTAGCCAGCGATCCTATGTGACGATCGTATTAGATTCCATTTTTAAAAATTTTCAATTTAGAAAACCAAATGCCGAGTTGTGGTATATATCACATAAAAATAAAAATTTTACCTTTTGTATGAAACAGCTGATATTTTTTTGCGATTTCAGAGGTTTGTCCACATAGTGAAAATTGTTCATATTCACAAGTACATTCACCCCTTAAATGGTGCAAACTGATTTTTCTACACTTGTATACATTTTAGAAATCAATTTAATAAATAAATTTTGAGTCCTAAACCTAAAACTACATTCGATAAAATTTATGAATCTCTGCACATCACTATCGTCAATAAAGTAATACAATTATTTCCTTCAAAGTCGTTATCAATTAATACGGAACTTCATGAGCGGACAAACGTCAAACCGGCCATCATAGCGTGCCGCTAGTGTAGCGCAAAACTAAACAAATAGGGAGGTAGTACGCGAACGTGATGATACAAAAGCGTTTTACGCCTTTCAACTTATGAAAGCCTGGTACTTGTTCGACAAAACATGGCGAATATTGAGAATACGATACCGATATCAGACGAATCTAAAACTCGTGCGTGTGAAATGAGTAGAGTTTCGGACAGAGGCAAAGAGTATTACTTGAACAAACCAGTTCTTGTCTTGAGTTTTCAATAACGAGATATGAATATATTATTTTCGAAGACAAAACAGAGTAACCGAATAAAGATCATAGAGTCGCGATTCTGAAGTGACATTCGCGGGGCATACCCATCATGGACCTAGAAATTACGACTACCATACCATACCTATACTCGTATACCTAGAAAAACCGGTACGTCAGGGCCGGGGTGCCAAAATACTAGAGGCGCAACTTTGATATCAAAGAGGCGCAACTTTGATTATATAAACTCTAGATAGAGTCACGGCGGCGCAAAAGCGTCGATAAAAATATCAGTGAACTGTTCTCCTCTAAAGCGTTCACCGCACCTCAGTGTCAATTGTAACGTCGAGTGATACGCACGTACGGCTTATTTTTTGCGATCGATTATTTTGCTGAAAATGGCAAGTTGCGCGATCAAAATTTGCAGAAATTACAAAGGACGGTTAAAATCAACTAACAAAATCTCCTACCATCGGTAAGTAACTCAAAACTAATAGTAATATACGAAAACAAAACTAATAATTTGAGACCTTTATTCACAAAACCATCGCGTCATTTTGTGGTGTTGCCAGTCTTGGATTGGGAATTTCCTGGTATAGTTGTCTTTAAACCTGTTGTACATGTTCATTTTTCCCGACTGACCAACAGAGTGTTGAGTTTTTTAGCATCGGCGTTCCGCGATTTTAAGCATAGGGGTTTTGCGATTTGTGAAGCTCTGTACAGGGATTGAATGCTACACTCCAATCACATTCAAATGCCGCAAAGTTAGTGATAATAATGTCCTCCCAACCAATTTCGGCAACGGCAACCAATCTATTATAGTGTTCAAGTATATTGTGTGTGTATTGTGTTACAAAAGTGCAATATTCCGCCATATTGAAATTCTTTGTTATTGGACCGATTTCGTTCAAAATCGATATTTAGGCTTCTTTGCCGTCAAGAAAGAGGAAATGGTTGCCAAAATTATAAAAAGTCACCGCCATATTGGAATTCTTTGTTATTGGACGATTTCGTTCAAAATCGATATTTAGGCTTCTCTGGGGCCAAGAAAGAGGAAATGGTTGGCAAAATTATAAAAAGTCACCGCCATATTGGAATTCTTTGTTATTGGACCGATTTCGTTCAAAATCGATATTTAGGCTTCTCTGGGGTCAAGAAAGAGGACACGGTTGCCAAAATTATAAAAAGTCACCGCCATATTGGAATTCTTTGTTATTGGACCGATTTCGTTCAAAATCGATATTTAGGCTTCTCTGGGGTCAAGAAAGAGGAAATGGTTGCCAAAATTTAAAAAGTCACCGCCATATTGGAATTCTTTGTTATTGGACCGATTTCGTTCAAAATCGATATTTAGGCTTCTCTGGGGTCAAGAAAGAGGAAATAGTTGGCAAAATTATAAAAAGTCACCGCCATATTGGAATTCTTTGTTATTGGACCGATTTCGTTCAAAATCGATATTTAGGCTTCTCTGGGGTCAAGAAAGAGGAAATAGTTGCCAAAATTATGAAAAGTCACCGCCATATTGGAATTCTTTGTTATTGGACCGATTTCGTTCAAAATCGATATTTAGGCTTCTCTGGGGTCAAGAAAGAGGAAATAGTTGCCAAAATTATGAAAAGTCACCGCCATATTGGAATTCTTTGTTATTGGACCGATTTCGTTCAAAATCGATAATTAGGCTTCTCTGGGGTCAAGAAAGAGGAAATAGTTGCCAAAATTATAAAAAGTCACCGCCATATTGGAATTTTTTGTTATTGGACCGATTTCGTTCAAAATCGATATTTAGGCTTCTCTGGGGTCAAGAAAGAGGAAATAGTTGGCAAAATTATAAAAAGTCACCGCCATATTGGAATTCTTTGTTATTGGACCGATTTCGTTCAAAATCGATATTTAGGCTTCTCTGGGGTCAAGAAAGAGGAAATAGTTGGCAAAATAATAAAAAGTCACCGCCATATTGGAATTCTTTGTTATTGGACCGATTTCGTTCAAAATCGATATTTAGGCTTCTCTGGGGTCAAGAAAGAGGAAATAGTTGCCAAAATTATTAAAAGTCACCGCCATATTGGAATTCTTTGTTATTGGACCGATTTCGTTCAAAATCGATATTTAGGCTTCTCTGGGGTCAAGAAAGAGGAAATAGTTGCCAAAATTATAAAAAGTCACCGCCATATTGGAATTATTTGTTATTGGACCGATTTCGTTCAAAATCGATATTTAGGCTTCTCTGGGATCAAGAAAGAGGAAATAGTTGCCAAAATTATAAAAAGTCACCGCCATATTGAAATTAACGCACAATTTGAAATACATCGGTCAAATTTAAAAAAAAACTTTAAAATTTTGCGGTTTCAGGATACCTATTGATCCCATATTTAGAAGTCGATGAGTGGAAATAATAAGAAAAAGCCGTGGAGAAGAGTATTGGAAACCATCCAAATCCACGGTGATATGTTCCGAACATTTCCGTGAAAAAGACTTGTATTTTGCAAGTAATCAAGGACGTCAAAGATTGAAAAAGGATGCGATACCGAAAAAAGTATGTTTTATTACGTGCAGGCTCATGTATTTAAATTTTATAATATAGTTACCTTCGTTAGTGTATAAGGTACACTAGCGATTGTAATTCAGTGGTAAGAGCGGCGAACTTTCAACTTGAAGTACCGCGGTTCGTTTCTGTTGGCATTACCGATAAAATTCATATTTCTCACTTTATATGAGGACTTTATGATTATTTACATGTTCAACATTATTTTTTAACTGTAGGCATTGTTTTTATCATCAGTTAAATCTGACGAAAGTGATATCACTGATGAAGACGTTGGAGTAAAGTTGGAATATAATATTGAAAAACAGAAGTCTCAGAAGTTCGTAAGTTTTTGTTATGATACCTATAGCAAATGATAAGTGAGTGTATATATACTTGTCGGATTCATGTATGTTAGGAGTAACGTTAATTTAAAATTAGTCCTTAACAGAACCTATTCCTAGAAAATATTATCCCACTAACAATTATGTTGTCTGTACTTATTTATACGCTTTAAGATCTGGAGAATTACTGCTTGATTATTCAGAGTAGAATTTTATGAGGTTTCACTTTTACTATCATCTGTTATTATCGCTTCTTTAAGATCAGAATCTAACCCATATTATATTATATGATGAAAAATATTTGACCAAACGGTGTTACCATATAGCCAAATTAGATAATTTAAAAAGTGATGCAACCTCTAAACGCAAATTATTTAAAAAACAAATTCAAAGAGATGGCCATTAAATTAGTATTTACAAACATGAAATTTCGGTTATGGGGTTTTTTATAAATAATGTACCTACTACGGAAGGGTTTTTATATGACAGTTAAATTTTGGCAACCACTCTTTCTTGAGCCCAGAGAAGCCTAAATATTGATTTTGAACAAAATCGGTCCATTAACAAAAAAATCCAATATGGCGGTGACTTTAAAATTTTGGCAACCATGTCCTCTTTCTTGACCCCAGAGAAGCCTAAATATCGATTTTGAACGAAATCAGTCCAATAACAAAGAATTCCAATATGGCGGTGACTTTTTATAATTTTGGCAACCATGTCCTCTTTCTTGACCCCAGTCCCCAGAGAAGCCTAAATATCGATTTTGAACGAAATCAGTCCAATAACAAAGAATTCCAATATGGCGGTGACTTTTTATAATTTTGCCAACCATTTCCTCTTTCTTGGCCCCAGAGAAGCCTAAATATCGATTTTGAACGAAATCGGTCCAATAACAAAGAATTCCAATATGGCGGTGACTTTTTATAATTTTGGCAACTATTTCCTCTTTCTTGACCCCAGAGAAGCCTAAATATCGATTTTGAACGAAATCGGTCCAATAACAAAGAATTCCAATACGGCGGTGACTTTTTTAAATTTTGGCAACCATTTCCTCTTTCACACTATAAGTTAAATAATAAAACATATTTTGTAAATACGTTATTGACTTTTATTTGATAGTATTTTTCTATACATAATACATAAAGTGAAACTGAAGTGGAAATGGGCGGGGCACATAGTTCGAAGAACTGATGGTCGTTGGGGTCCCAAGGTGTTGGAGTGGCGACCCCGCACCGGGAAACGCAGTGTTGGCAGACCCCCCACCAGGTGGACCGACGACATCAAACGAGTCGCAGGGAGCCGCTGGATTCAAGCGGCGCAAGACCGAAGCCTGTGGAAGTCCATGCAGGAGACCTTTGTCCAGCAGTGGACGTCTATAGGTTGATAAAGAAGAAGAAGAAGAAGAATACATAAAGTAAAAAAAAATCATTTAAATAGTAAAATATTACAATTTATGTTATTATATTATTAACATAATTTTACAGTTTTCCCCCATTTTATCGGGATAGATTCATTAGCTGGTAACTCCAAGATCCAAATGACGCTGGTGTAAGACATAGCCACTGCTATGCGTGTGTGCGTGCCTCACGCATACACGCTCGTAAAAGCTGGCCTGTTTGTGTCGCATCGCTCATTGCGTGATGCGGTATCTAGAGTTTATATAATCAAAGAGGCGCAACTTCACACCGTGCATTGTTGGCAGACCCCAGGGTACCAATTGTCTAATAGTTATTCCATTGATCGTATTTGTATTCGATGACATTAGCGTAAAAGTAAACTAATCCTTGATTGTATTAAGTCACAAATTCAGTACAACCGATTTTAACATGGAGCGTTATGGAGCGTAACGTACATACCTAAACGTATAAGAATATACATACACGAAATTGAGCTCTAATTCAATGCTGTTATGGTGTATTTTACTTTGACGCTAATGTCATCGAATACGATTACGATCAATGGAGTCACTAGACAATCGCACCTCAGGCTAGATACTAGATAGACAGACTTCATCAAATCAGTCGCAGCCCGCAGGGAGCCGTGGATACAAGCCGCGCAAGATCTGGATTTGTAGAAGTTCCTACAAGAGACCTATGTCCAGCATTTAGCGTCTACGAAGTCGTCAGCATCTAGCGGTTGAAGAAGAATAATACCGGTTTGGTATTTGATACCGATATATCGACTAGTGGTTCGCCCCGAACTGAGACCTCGCGGTATCCCATAATTCCCATAAGGTAGTTTTAACTATATTATATTGTAATTAAAACGCGCCGAATCTGATGACGTCAATCGTCATCTGCTTTCGTGGATGGGATGCGTATTTACAATATTAAAGACAGCGCCATCTAGTAACAGTATAGTGAAGTTTTGTTAAAAACAGTGATGCCCATTAAAACTCAAATAATTTCGTTTCTTTATAATATTTATCTAATCTTAGTATTTGTTGTTCAAGTACAGAATATAACTCAAATTATGTGTAAGTTTCAAGTTTTAAAACAAAGTGGTTTTAGAGATCTAGCCTCGAATACAATCTCCACTTTGAAAGCCCCCCATTTCGTATGGGAGCCCCCCTGAAATAAAGATTTTTATAACTTTTTAAGCCATTTTCGGCTGGAGGCCATCGGTTTACATATCATATCTAAAATTGAAGTAATTACGTTCAGTAATTCAGAAGTTATAAGGCTCTGACAGACGGACGGACGGACAAGTGCAAATCGCTCTAGTAAACTCAGAGACCTTCGCTTCGCTCGGTCGATTAACGATATCGGATAGCGGAAAGCATTTAAAACTTTATCACATCACTGTACAAAACAAACACTACGTGCCTGCCGGCATGTCGGTCACAATGAACGCACATTATATCGCCTGAAAACAACTATTACCTATAGTGTGCTATAGCCTATAGTGGACGGAACAATGGACTCTCACAAGCCCACAAGTAGCTACTGTTCTCGGAATAGGTACCTTCGATACGTTGAACCCAGCGATCAAAGCTAGTCTGGATAAGATCATGGGCGCAATCAGAGTTTATAAAGTGAGCAATAAAATGAGATGCTATTATATATATACAGTCCACGCCTGTCCCGCTATAAAAACTCCCTATAAGACTTCAACCTGTTATAAAACTGTCGAGTATACGAGTATTTACTAGTCGTAGGGTCATTCATACTGCAGGGTTAGTACGAGTTTATAAAACTCGAAAACGTTGACAGATTTCGTCTACCCCCGGCGGGAATGGGGTTACTTTCTATCTGCCCGTCTTAACATGAATTTAATTGTAGTTCGCTAGTAATAGCTACATAATAATATTGTAAAATGATTATTTTGAAAAGAGCAACTGCTGAGTTTCTTGCCGGCTCTTCTCAGCAGAATCCGCTTTCCGAACCGGTGGTAGAGTCATGAGCATGACGAGTCATAAGAGCCACAGGTTGGCCTACGTGAATTAAATAAATTTGAATTTGAATAAAAAAACACGATATTGGCTAAGTGAAGTGGACCTTGGCTAAGTGTTTTTTAATTCAAGGTTGTCCATCATCTAAAGCGAACACTGCGTAATAAAAATCTTTAGTTCTGAATGCACGACTATAATTACAAGTGTATTTAGGTACCCTATTGTCGAAATGTGCAAATTAGGCTAACAAATGCGTGCAGCCTTCACAGTGTTCTCTTAGTAAGTAAAACTTTAAGACTTTTCGTTTCAACTTCTCAGTTATCTGGCAATATTAATATGCCTGTTTGTGCATGATAATCCCAAAAACTAATTTGCATAGGTAAGTACTAAGTAATGTAAGCTATTGTCGCCATAAAGAGTGTAGACCATAAATGTTAGGACTGCAAAGGTCAAGCACTCAGTTAAACCGGTATTCTTGCAGTTCAAGGTAGGGTTCAAAGTATAGAATTAGTAAAGAAAATAGGTGTAAGTTACTATTTCCTTATTACAACTTATTACAACTTGAAAAAAGGAAACATAAGACAACAGCCCCTGTAGCCAAGTTACACTGCGTTGTCAAGTATCGTTTCTCTTTCTACGATCGTTGTCACTTGAAGTTTTGGCTAGGCCTAGACTAGATGGTGCTGCAGCTGATCAAAGACAGAAGTGTATTGATAATATTTCGCGGCATTTTGTATTATAAATATTTTAAATGCTAAAAAAACAATACAAGATGCCACGAAATATTATCAATACACTTCTGTCTTACAGAAACAATACAACGAAGTGTAACTTGGCTACAGGGGCTGGATCGTTGAAATGGCAGACGGCGTTATAGTTTTGAAACAATTTTGGTGTCTTCGCCGTCATCGCAACGTTATTTTCTGTATCTATCCGGTGAGTGATCTCAACGAATAGACGTCTACTGCAAGGATCGCCACAGAGCACGATCTCGTGCCGCTTGTTTTGGGGAGAGTCTAATGCTACGAATAAAATTACTTATTTAAATAGGTAACGTTAACAAAAGTTCCATAGATTATTATTGACCGAGCGAAGCGAGGTCTCTGAGTTTACTAGAGCGATTTGCACTTGTCCGTCCGTCCGTCCGTCCGTCCGTCCGTCCGTCCGTCTGTCAGAGCCTTATAACTTTTGAATTACTGAACGTAATTACTTCTAGATATAATATGTAAACCGATGGCCTCCAGCCGAAAATGGCTTAAAAAGTTATAAAAATCTTTATTTCAGGGGGGCTCTCATAGAAGCGAATGCGAAGAATTTTTTTTTTATTTGCGATTCATAGGTTTTCTGTGTATCATTTTAAAGACAATTTGGAACAGAGTACAAACGTATTTTTTTTTTTTCCTAAAATTGACGAAATGGGGGGCTTCCAAAGTGGCGATTTAATACGCTCGCTTGAAGACGCTCTCTGGGAAAATTTTCTATATATTTTCAAGTTGTACTTATTTTTTTACTTCACTTGTATCCTGTACTTGAACAACAAATACTAAAATTATATGAATATTATAAAGAAACGAGATTATTTAATTTTTAATGAGCATCAGTAAATTTCACATAGCTTCACAATAATGCTAATAGATGGCGCAGTCATTAACTATTCCATTGAACTAGGAGTTACGACTACGATTTATCCCAAAAACAGTTTTGCGTCGACCATTATTATTTAGGTACATAATATAATAACATATTATTCAATTAAAATTATTCTTTAGTTAAATATCATTTTGTATATTTTCTATTCGCGTCGATAGATGACGATTTGTACAGATGCCCATAACCCGTTTTCACTCGTTAGTACTAATAATTCAATGTTTTCACTGACGTTCCCTAACCTTTACGGGCTACCTATGATAAGTTATGTGATGATTACTGTCAACTTCTTTATCACGATCCTGTACGGGACACCTAAAAGGATATTGGGACGGATGTTAGGACTTAGGATTGTGTTTTGGAGCTACCTACGTAAAGAGGCTCCTACATAGGGGATGATTTAGGTATGTTTGGTGAAAACGGGCATAATAATAATAATGTCAGTTTTGGTCGTCATGTATCGATTGAATGAATAATCATGGGATACCGTTACCGCGAGGTCTCAGTTCGGGGCGAACCACTAGTTTATTATATTTTATCGTACCTACTAATCGAATAGGTAGGCATTAGGGATGTTGTGGATGCAGATTTTTTTTTAAATACGCGGATGCGGCATTTGAAGGCTCACATCTGCGGCTGCGGATCTTAAGATATTTTTTAAGTCACTTCTTATGGCTGCATAACTGCTGTCATATCTTTAAAATCAAATGAATGTCCCAGCTAATTCCAGCACTATTCTAGTTCCAATTTGTTTTACCAATAAAATAAATATTAACTAAAGTACATGCCTATTTATTTAGTTATGCCTATGAAATCAACAGGAACTGATATAATTTCATACTTAAGTATATCTTTCGACTGATAAGCAGTAGTGCAATTTATTTGTGGCATCTATTAATAGCACACAGCTGACTAACATCCGTTTTCTATATTCCATCGATACCTGTTGATAAGTAAGTGTTATTATTTTTGGCAGAATTTTATAGGCTTACATTAAAATAAAAATATGCATTGCTAAGAAATAAGTGTAAAGATTACAGATAGATTGAATATCATAAAAGATGGATATGCTTAAATATAGGTAGCAAGTAGCAATTCTATATCCACCAAATTCACAATAAAGTAATTGAAATTAATTGAAATTGGACTAGGTACATACTTAAGTAGTAAGTTATAAATACAGTGTATAATTTTGACCTCTCTCTGCCTGTCTTTAAACTCAATCCATTAGTCCCTTTATTCGTTGCCTAGAGCTAAGGCTAAAATGCGAGCCACGAGAAAATTTTGTCTACCTGTTTTCTTTTGAGATCCCTTAAAGATTCACGAGTAAATGAGTAGACAAAATTTTCTCGTGGTGCACATTTTAGCTCTACTGGGCATCAGATAATGAAGAGATAATAGTCTACCTACCCATCTTACATGTCTATATTTAAGTACTTACATAAATTCAGATTAGCAAGGTTTCCTTGAGTAAACTTAATTTCTACTTGGAATAACCCTCTCTTCCAATACTTAATAAATAAATAAAGACAAGACAAAAGCAAGTAGAGCAATAATGTCTTCATTTAACAATACAATAGCATGTTAGGATTGTTGCTCTCGTCTCACAAGCAGAAGGTTCAAATACATGCAAATTGCCCGCAATGAATACAATACAAAGTCATTACCAGGCCACGTAGCAATTTAGATGAGGCCAAAGTAATGATTGAGACTCTCTGATTGTAAATGGGTTGTGTCTTGTGTGACTAATATTAATGTGAAAGTGAATATTAGGTGCATATTATAGGGACTGAAATATTATTTAAGTTATTGTTTTGACCTTCTCACTAATTTTCAAAGAGTACTAAGATCATAGTCAAATATAAAGGAATGTAAAAGCATGCACAATTTTAAAAAACTGCTTTTGTGATTTTGCCAAAATTAGTTAAAACATAATCGCAGTCCGCCAATTCGCAGTGGGCCAGCGTGGTGGACTATGGCCTATAACCCTTCTCTGAGAGGAGACCTGCGCTCAGTAGTGAGCCGTTGATGGGTTGCTAAGGAAATGATGAATACTTTTGACGAAATTTAAAAAAGAAATCAAATAATAATATTAATAAAATAAATTGAATTTACTTTTCATGGGTCCCATCTAGTTAGGAGTTAATCTATGAACTGACTATTCAGTAATAACCGCTGCTCGAATAGATTCTGTTGTGATGGTACCAAGCTTTTTGAATACTTACCCACTTAGTTAAATTATTATCTTTATTTCTTTATAAGCTCCGTAATGCAATTATTTTTGTAAAACCTGTTATATTAGGCTTAAGTCTCCTTTAAGTGAATATGTATAATATTCTTTTTGAGACAATAAATATCTTTAACCCGATAGTCTCACTTGGTTCAGATTTAAGGATTATGTCAGAAAATATTATATTTTGTGTCTCATTTTAATTCTGAGGGAAGTCAAAGTATGCTCTATAGACCTCAGACCAAGCCTGACTGGAGAACCAGTTTTCTTTTTTAATTTTATTGGACAGTGTGTCTAGAGGGACTGCAAGTTGATTGTTTTAAAAAACAAGTAGGGAATTATTAGTTTTAAAATTGGGTTTATTTAAAATTATTCATATTCATCATCATTAGCAAATCATCAATGGCTCACTACTGAGCGCAGGTCTCCTCTCAGAGAAGGGTTTAGGCCATAGTCCACCATGACGCTAGTCCGATGCGAATTGGCGGACTTCACACACCTTCGAGAACATTATACTTACTATCAGATGTGCAGGTTTGCTCACGACGTTTTCCTTCATCGTTGAAGCAAGTGATATTTAATTGCTTAAATGAACATGATTCCGAAAATTCAGAGGTGTGTAAAGTGTAACCATCGAACCTGCGACCCCCCCAAATGGAGACCACTGTCCTAACCACTAGGCTATCACTGCTTCTTAAATTATTATTTACTACATAAATTAAAATATTTTACTCCAGATTAGAAATACATAATAAGATTTATTTTTAGGGACTACTACAGTTAGAAAAGAAAAATATTATTTTAGATGATGTAGACCCATTGGTAGACCGAGCGCAAATGGTCATAAATTAAAAAGAAAACCTCACAACCTGGGTGCGTGGGTTTCCCGCTTACCGTAGTTTCGCAAACTACAACCTGCACGCTGCAATATTATACATCTACAAGCCATGTAATACGATACAAAGTAAAAAAGGCGGATGCATCGCTACATAAAACAAAAAAAGTTAAGGAGTAGGCAGGTACCGCGAAAAAGTTGGTTGTTACGAAACAAAACACGAAACTTTTTGCTTACCATAAACGTTATGTGGGTGAAGTAGAAACTCTCGAGTTGATAAAAATCACGTTCATATACTGAACGAAGCCCATTCTCGTCCTGAATTACCAGTTTAGATCATTGTTTAATTCATCACAATACTTTTTTGTTAGGCATCAACTTGTTATAACCACTGTTTATTTATTATGTTGACACTAAACGAGGATTTTACTGCTCGTTATAACATCTGGAGTTTCCGAGGTTTCACTTCGCGTTATAAACTATACAAATGTTATTCACACTAAACTAGAAGATATAAAACATGAAACAGTTTATAAATCTTAAGCACACGCAGGTAAAAGACGACCGAGCAAGTGGTAGACTCGCTGAGAAGTTGAAAAAAAAACAAATAAAAGCTGCCGAGCGCACCACAACCACAACCTACACGCTCAACGATTACGCAGCAGTGTGCGTGAATGAATATAGTATGCATTATCCGCAGTGCTCACTAGAGGGCGCGCGGTAGAGTTGCTAGCGTCCGTGGACAGATTTCCATTGATAACATTGAATTATTATGTAGGTACTAAAGATTGATAATATAATGACAGCGAATCAAGATAGTGAAGATTATTTTAGAAGTAAATGCATATGTAGGAGGTGAGGTGCCATCTGTTGACGTAGACGTAATTCCTAGTTCCATGAGTTATCGATTGGTCTCTGGACGTTTGTGTCATGGTTCATGTCACATTCCCTAATGTTTGTGGTCTATGGTAGCATTTAGATTATTCTAGTGTATTCATGGTTTATGGTTTTGGATTTCTGCGACGTAGATATTGTTCGGTTTTTCGGTTGCATGCTATTTGGTTGGATTGAGGATTATTATAGGATTAGTGATTTAATTGTGATAAAATGTTGTTGTAGAGTGATTATGCAATGGTCGGAGAGTGCTGGTTAGGAGACTACGTAATAATTGCTAGGTTAGCTGTCATGGACAATAGTCCTTGGTTTTTGATGGAGTGTGCTTTTGTCATGGTGCGATGGATTTGGGATCTAGAATGATCTAGAAAGATTAATCAGTCGTTGTGGAGTGAGTGAGTGATGAAATGGTTATTTGGTGAGTTTGTTGCAATGTTAATGATGATAGCGTATCTGCGTATCTTTGCCTTGAGATGGCCCATGAGCGAGTTAGAAAGGAGATTTTGCTTAGGGTCGTCTGAGGTGGAGTCAGGGCAGCTATATGGGGATGGTGGAGGCTGCGCCTAGGGTAGCTTAGTTAGCCGGGTTTGTCTAGTTAGACATGGAAATGTTGGGTTCCATGCTTGTTATGTGAAGATTACAATGTACCTCCTTTGTGAGTAGTTATTATCATTGAGAGAAGATGATTGCTGAGAATGATGTTCTGTTCTGAGATATTGTGTGATTGCCCTTAATAGACGCTCGGCCAGAGGAGCATTGCCGTCACATATTTTATTCCTGATACGCGATGGACAATGTAGAAAATAGAAGATCAATCATTTTCAACGCCAACATAACTGATTGCGTCGCGTCGGTACATACATTTTTGTTACGTCAATATTGAAAACTAATTATCGATGAATCGTGTGTTTTTCCGCCATTGATATTATAGGCAAAATTGAGCGCAAAACGCTTCGAAATAGCATTTTTAGGTGTTAGGGGCGTAAAAAAGCGATTGAGCGGAGCACAACAGCTCGCGTGCCGCTCCGTACCTTGCGCTCGCCCTCTAAAATTCTTCATTTTCTTTTTTTAAATGATTTAATATTTTCTGGGCTTTACTTAATTATCTACAAATAACTTTGTAATATTAAGTTGAGTTCTTATAAAATAAATAAATTAAATAAATAAGGTATAGATAAGTATATTTATTATTTTACACTAGATGATGCCCGCGACTTCGTCCGCGTGGATTCAAGTTTTTAATTCCCGCGGGAACTCTGTAATTTTCTGGGATAAAAAGTAGCCTATGTGTCAATCCTGGCATAAGCTATCTCTAATTCAAATTTCAGCCATATCGGTTCATTCGTTGTTGCATGAAAGAGTAACAAATATCCATACATCCATCCATCCATCCTCACAAACTTTCACATTAATTATAATATTAGCACAGAGTAACGAAGCTCCTCCTTATACTGTGATAATAGTAGGAGTTTATATGATTGCTTACTAGTTCCTATTATTCGAGTAAAAATTCTTAACTAGCAACATTAAATCTCAGTGTCAACCCCCGCCAGACCACAAACAAAAGCTCAAGATTCAAGAATCAAGATACACGCACACCAACGAAAAGAAGTTTGAACGTACACGGTACACCGCCCGCGCACCAACGTCCTTGCGGCCACCGACCGCTTACCTCCGTCAATCAACACCCATTATAACAAGAAAATACGCAGATGTTCTAAATACATTGTTTATTATTTCTCATGAAGGTAGGAAATACATCCTACCTACCATGTCTCATGCCCAACGATCTGTTCAATAAATGCGTTAACCAATGGGTGTAACTTTTTGTATAACAATGATCAGGCTAACTTTTTTACATAATTATTTACATATTATTATTACTTACATAATTTGCAAATATTACATTTATTATTAACTATATTATGCCCGCGACTTAGTCCGCGTGGATTAAGGTTTTTTAATTCCCGCTTGAACTGTAATTTTCCGGGACAAAAAGTAGCCTAAGTGTTAATCCTGGGTATGAGCTATCTCCATTCCAGCCAAATCGGTTCATTCTTTGTGGCGTTAAAGAGTATCAAACATACCTACCTACATCCATTCTCACAAACCTGATCGCATTTATAATATTCGTAGGATTCATTTTCGGCTGAGATGCAGTTCTACTCCGTGCAAGGAAGGAAATAAGATGATGGCTGATAAAGCTTCTGTAGTTCTGCACTTACCTACATTGTGTGTATCAGAAGTCGAACTCGGATAGATTCTGGGTAGGCCCGATAAAGCGGATCCAAATGTTGTATTTCAACCCACCCCTGCAAAAACTCACGCACGTCGTCGTCGTGTCGATCCGTTGCTCTGTTGTTGCGTGATTGAAAGACAAACCAACAAAAAATATAGGAACTTTCGCATTTTAGTAAGATTCGTTTTGCAGTTTACGGAGATTTTAAACATCACTAATGTTGTGAACTACACACTCTTACTTGGTCCCCACTACAATTGCATTAATTGTTCTTGACAACCTTGACCTAGGTATAACCAAGGTATAACTATATTATAATTTATAGCCTTGACTTACCTACCGGTTAATAAAAGGGAGTAAATATTCTTAGATGAATTAATGTGTCTTTAAATTGATTGGCAGATAAATTAGGTACCTACAGTACCAAAAACAAAAGCAAATCATATACACTTTCAATACATAAGTAATGCAATTAATTTCATACCTACAATATAGCTTATATTTTGTATTTTTTAGGGTTCCGTACCAAAAATGGTAAAAATGGAACCGTTATGGTGAGACATTCTCCGTCCGTCCGTCCGTACGTCCGTCTGTCACAGTCGATTAATAAAGTAACTATTAAAGCTATCGACATGAAATTTGGAATAGTTGTGTATAATAGTGGCCCAACATCATCGGAATAAAAAAACATCGAAAAAGGG
The DNA here is from genome assembly GCA_029955525.1 of Oeneis ivallda. NCBI lineage: Eukaryota > Metazoa > Arthropoda > Insecta > Lepidoptera > Nymphalidae > Oeneis > Oeneis ivallda. The sequence goes on from JARPMR010000022.1 coordinate 12,082,565, forward strand.
GGAAAATCGGGGGTTTGAAATTTCAAAGTAAAATAACTATACCAAGTGGGGTATCATATCGATGGCTCCTAAGAATAGTAAGTCATCTGCAAAATTCTAATTTTACAGGAGAGCGTGTCAAAGATAAAATGTTCAGAACTTTTTTATTATTTGTACTAGCATTATGATTTTTTCATGTTTGTTTCTTGATAAATATAAATAATAAGTCTAATATTTTAAGTTTCTGATATATTGTAGTTGATTCAGTAGACGTCAAACGAAACATAGCCATTTTTGAGCTAACTACCACTCACACTAGTATACAATGTATGTAGCTAAAAGCGATAATTTTAAATTAAAAAAGTAATTTACTAATCAAACATTAAAATAATAGATTTGATGTAATTTTATGGAATTTCTGATTAAAAAACTAGGATTTAATTGAAAATGAAGTAGTTGGTCCAGCTTCTTACGAATATTATTAACAAAAATGTGCGTAGTATATGAGCGTATTTGCATATAAAATAAGCTAATAAAGCACAAAATGATATTATTATTTGTGTTTCATATTGGTTTTATTTATTGCAAATACAAACCATCACTTTTTAATCTTTATAGGACTTATAATGACAGTATTTTTAATTTCAAAACAAAAGAAATTTTCCTTTAAATATTCAGAATCCAAAACCGAATAGGCCTTTTCTTCATAGTACTATTTACTTTTCATAGTACTAATTACTTTTTTAGAGATCTGGAGTATCTCTTTCATACAACTAGTGGTTCGCCCCGAACTGAGACCTCGCGGTATCCCATAATTCCCATAAGGTAGTTTTAACTATATTATATTGTTATTAAAACGCGCCGAATCTGATGACGTCAATCGTCATCTGCTTTCGTGGATGGGATGCATATTTACAATATTAAAGACAGCGCCATCTAGTAACAGTATAGTGAAGTTTTCTTAAAAACATTGATGCCCATTAAAACTCAAATAATTTCGTTACTTTATAATATTTATCTAATCTTAGTATTTGTTGTTCAAGTACAGAATATAACTCAAATTATGTGTAAGTTTCAAGTTTTAAAACAAAGTGGTTTTAGAGATCTAGCCTCGAATACAATCTCCACTTTGAAAGCCCCCCATTTCGTATGGGAGCCCCCCTGAAATAAAGATTTTTATAACTTTTTAAGCCATTTTCGGCTGGAGGCCATCGATTTACATATCATATCTAAAATTGAAGAAATTACGTTCAGTAATTCAGAAGTTATAAGGCTGTGACAGACGGACGGACGGACAAGTGCAAATCGCTCTAGTAAACTCAGAGACCTTCGCTTCGCTCGGTCGAAAAAAACTAGGAAAACAATGATTAAGATAATCATTCTTCTTAATCAAAACCCACAAAGTATTTCATTCTAAAATATCCATGTACATATTATTAGATTAAAGTAGAACTAGATTAAATCACAATCTTTAATAAAAAACATCTGATGCCCGTTTTCTATATCTATGCCTAAATCTTCACCAAGGGAAGATTTAAGTAAGAAAGACGTAGATAGCCACTTACCCAATGCAATTTCCACCTTCCCTTGTTGCCTTAAAACTTCGTGCTGTGTTTGTTCCCTTAAAAGTTCGTGAAAAAGAAATTTACAGAAAGCGTCACCTAACTTAGCTTAGGTAGCCCGTAAAGTTAGGAAGCATTAGTGAAAACGGGCATAAGTATCGTAAATGTAAAAATAAAAAAATTAAGGAAAATTAAACAACTTTTTATGGGTTCTGTGGCGTTTTATTCGAGTTTTTACTACTTCTTACTGAGATGATTTACAGCTTCCATCATCATGGGTAGGACTAAGGTAATTAACTCCCAGATGTCATGTTAAATAATGAAACAATCTTTAATATTACCCATGGTTATGGTGGCTGTAAAGCTTCTAATACGTCAGATAATAAATTCGAAAAAAACGCAACATATTTCATGAAAAGTGGTTTCATTTATATCTTATATTCGCGCAAATATCATGTGTTCTTTGGTTTATTTTGGCAGTCAATCCAGCTATCAGAATAATTTTCAAAATTGTAATCAAATGAAATTCTCATCATTTCATCGCTCGTTTTCTTCTATTATAATTTTACAGATTTTATTCCATAATACTTAACTTCCGTCACCTGCAACTGTCAATTATTGCAATGTTTTAGACATGGAAGTAGGTTTTAGGTGTGCTTTATAGTCCAAAATCATTTCCACTCAAATGTCAGTGACTTCATAGAGCCTTGTATCTGTTTTGGCCCATTGAGAGGCAGCACACCTACCACAGATAGGGTAAACAAATTAGCTTATCTACAGTTTGATTTTCTATCTAGGCATGCCAGGAAACAGTATGTTTCCTTCGTTCTGGGTGTGACCGATAGCCAGAAAATTTGTAACAGGCTAAAATAATAATCTGTATTGATTCTGGCCTTCTACAAGTATTGTCAAATCAGAAACGATAATCTTTGATACCTTTATCTAAAACCATACCCGTACCTTATCGTAGTCTCAATTTTGTAAACAAAAGCTTGCTAAAACTTTTAAACATTTTTGTACTTAAATCAAACTCAAAACATGAAGTGGTTTTACCACTTTATTACCTTATCTTATTTGTCCTAATTTTCTCTCAATATTATTTTATTATTTTCTTAAAAAACTTTCTTGTTTCTCATTTTCTTCTGAAAGTGAGAAACAAGAAAGCTAAGCAAGAAAATGAAAATTAAGTTCCTGAAGAATCAGGGACTTAATTTTTATTTTCAAATATGTCAAATTCTTTGCATTTTCTATTTGCTTAATTTATGCACACATTTTGTATTGGAGAGTGGCTAGTTCTTAATCTTGAATGTACCTACTATTTTTGTGTTTAGTGTCATAATCTGTTGTGTGTTTAAATAAATAAATTTATATTTTTTAAGCTTACAAAAACTTATATTGAAAATTCTTGATCATAATAACATGATTCTGACGTAGATTAGAAACTTGAGCGGAGTAAATAGTTGGATCAAGTCACTGCTTCTAGAAGTTAAACATCTTAGGAAACGCTGTACACAGATGCAACTTGTAGTTGTACCTTTCCGCTCCTGCTAGCTCGTCGCGCCCGCTCGACGTATACAGGAATCCTGTAGTTTCCTCAGTTTACGACGTACAGATATTGTAAACAGCTCAACTTGAACCAGTATACGTTAGATTATCTTCGAATCTATTTGCATTTTTGAAAGTTTTGTGACCTAGGCTGATAAATAAGGTCTTTTTATCATCAAATCCATCAAAAAGTCAAAATACCTAAAAGTGCTAGTTGACTCACTATTCTTAGGAGCCATCATGCATTAATATTTAACTGTATATTACAAATTATAGGTACCTAATTAACTTCCTAATGAAATTGTATTTATAAAAAACTGTTTTTTATTAATTTTTTTTATAAATTGTCCTGGCTAAGAGTATGCATGTCTAAAGTAGACGAATTAAAACAAATTGTTTTAACGGTTGGAGTTCAAAGTCGTTCTTTAGAGAGTTTAACAAGTAAACTTGATAGATAAAGCAAAACAACAAAATCAGGTCAAGTCTGATATGAGAGTGTGGTGTTATCGATAAAAGAGCCGCGTCTAGGAAAGGCTATCAAAACGAACTTACGCATAAATTAGAAATAAATTATATACTTAGGAACTATATCACCATTTCAATGCATCACCGGCCAACTACTGCGCACTCTTCTCGGATAAGAAGGGTTTCGGCCAGATTTAGGCCATAATCCACCACGCTGGTCAAGTGCGGATTGGCAAACCTCACACAACTTTGAGAACATTGTAAAACTATCGGGCAGGGTTTCCTCACATAATACACGTCTTTATCAACCTATAGACGTCCATTGCTAACAAAGGTCTCCTGCATGGACTTCCACAGGCTATACATGCGCTTCCCTGTGTGTGTGTGTGTGTGTGTGTGTGTGTGTGTGTGTGTGTGTGTGTGTCGCCACTTCAGCACTTTGGGACCCCAACCCCCAACGACCATCAGCTCTTCGAATTATTTGCCCCGCCCATTTCCACTCCAGTTTCGCGACTCGCTGAGCTTAATGTCGGTTACTTTGGTGCTCCCACGGATCTTCTCATTTCTGATTTGATCTCACAGGGAATATAATAGGGATACCTACTCCGGGCATAGCTCTCTCCATCGCCCTCTGAGTGACCCTGAGCCTTCTTATGAGGCCCTTAGTTAGCGAGCAATAACTCCGAAAAGTCAGGTGCGTGCTCGGGATAGCACCCGCGATCCCTCGAATAGGAGACCGCAGTCCTAACCACTAAGCTAAGATCACTGCTTGTGATATTATTATTTATATTTAAATTTTTCCGGAGAATTTCCTAAATAATTTAATAAAATATCATGATGAAAATATGCTTGTAATTTTTTATCAAAATACCGAGTTGGACGTGAGTTACTTACAAATTAGTCAGTATTTTGATTTGATTTGATTTCTTAAACTGGTCACTTTCAAGTAAAGATTTTTATGTAAACCTGTGAAGATGATAATTCTACTGGCGCAATTAGAATGCCATTAGCTTAGTTTGTCGTATTAGTTTACAAATTGCGAAAAACCAAATTAAATTTAAATTTCGCGGGCAGATCCGTATAATAATCCTTAAGGGCAAAATTTCAATAGGTAAATGCTGTACATTAAGCGTTATTTGTGTACCTAATAACTACGTAGTTAGTGCGTATCTGTGTAATGTACCTATATTGAATCATGTTAGATCACAGCAGTAGACATGATAACTGAGCCACAGAATATATAATAGTACTACGTACTGAGCGCACACCTAGAATCTAGATAATTATTAGACACGAGACCTGCATGATTCTCGTCGTTAGCCGCGATTTTGTTAAAAGTAAACCTATTTGGTAGATGGCTTATCTCGGCACCTTCTGTTTAACGTACACGTAGCGAGTTTCGACAACATTTTGTAAAATAAATAATCAGAAAAATTATTATATCATACATATTGTATGCATTGCCTGCCAAGAGCGTCGCGTCGTCGCCAGCCGATGGCCTAAGGCGGGGTAAGTTGACAGGGTTCCCACTGAATTTTTAAAAACCTTACGCCATGCGGACGAAGTCGGAGGCAAAAGCTAGTTAAGTATAAGTTTTTCAGCTTCACAATTGAAGATTTGGCAGCGGTTCAATGATGAAGTATCTACTAGTACTATATTTTTCAAATGTCTAGGGGGGGGGCAGTTGCCCCTGCCTATATCTATATAAATAAAAATGAATGATGGTAAGCGCATAACTCAAGAATGGATGGACCAATTCGGTTAAGTTTTAATACAAAAAACTAAATTCACGCGGACGAAGTCGCGGGCATCTGCTAGTAATATATATTATATACTGCCACTGTGTGCACATATTAAGGGTTGTTACCTGGAACCCAAATCTGATGATATTGTATTACGTTTATATTTGGTTGCAACCTGTTTTGTGTACCTTTTCAATAAATAAATGAACCGATTTTGATCAAACTTTGTTGTTATACTTGTTATTGCAAATTAAAATAATATGTTAATTACACGACAGTCATATATATACAGTTCGAGATTTAGGTTGCTAGGCAACCTAACAACCTTAATCTCGAACGATGTTAGATTGCGAGACAGTCTTAACCAAAATAGACTACTTATCTTACAATGCGAAAGTGTGTTTGTTTGTTGGTTTGTCCTTCAATCGCGCCGCAACAGAGCTTGAGCTCAGACTTGATTTTTTACATGGGTATAGTTGAACACTTGGAGAGTAACATAGGCTACTTTTTATCCCGGAAAATCAAAGAGTTCCCGAGGGAGTTTAAAACTAAATCCAGGATTAAAAAGAATTTTAAAAATGATTATAATAGGAATAGCTAAAAAGGACCCTGTCTATGAAAGGGGACACCCTGTATATTAAAAAAAAAAAAAAAAAAAAAAACTAAATCCAGGCGAACGAAGTCGTGGGCATCAGCTAGTAATAATATAGTAATCTTGTTGACAGGATGAATCCTGTCGAGCTTATGTTTTACCTACGATTATAGTCTATACAATAGATATATTTATTTAGGTACCTACCTAGGTTGCCTGGAAGAGATCGCTTCTTAGCGATAAGGCCGCCTATTGTACAGCTTATATCCTTATATTATGTATGTTTTATGTTCTTTTATTTTATGTTAATTGGTGTACAATAAAGAATATTTTCATTTCATTTCATTTCATTTCATTTCATTTCATTACCTACATTTGAAAATCCGTGTAAGTGAAATTTTAGTGTCACCTTCTCTCCGCCTACAAAGCTTGAGGACTTAGAAGTGGGTACCTACTAATCTACGCCATACTCCATACGACCATAGTACAATGGGTGGGGAATGAGGACTGAACCGGCGCGGCGCGGCGCGGGTCTTTTCAGTTTTCCGTGGACACCTTTAACCGTTGGGCTATTAAGGCTTAATTAGGTACTGAGTCAGTTATCTCATCAAAATTGTCTTATCGCGCCTATCAAAATATCGACTAAAACAACAAGGTACAATTAGATAAGACTTTATAATGCATGAGATCATAACTACTGGGTATTTATTGCTTTATTTACTAAACATAATCATATTATTAATATCATTGTACATAATTATGTTTACTTTATATGATAAGATACTGCAGAAATATAAAAGTAATAATAATTATTAGCTGTCGAAGCTCCTGTCCTGAAAAATTGTAACGGTAAAATGTATAATGTAAAAGTTTAGCGGTTAGGTATTTTTCCCTCTGGTCTGCGTAGGTACCTAACCTACCTGCTTTATGCATTGTGATATAGTAAATAATCTATTTTTCTTCAGAATTTTAAAAGGTAAACAAGTGGTTTCTTGCAGAAGGCGTAAATAGGACAAGACGTGACTGGACGGTCTTACCGCACCTAACGCACTGAACTGTAAAACCAAACTTAAGAACGTCGTAAGCGCCCGAATAAGATCATCGATCAAGCCCAATTTAGACGGTGTCTCGTTCATCGTTCATTTTTGCGAACATTTTTTGCGAAAATGAACCCTAACGCCCTATGCCCTAAAGGCGAATTTAGGCGGTTAATTTTCGATGACTCATCGATGAAGTCTCCAAAATGAAAGCTAAAATCTAGAAAATTTACCGTCTGAATTCGCCCTAAAGGCGAATTTACGCGTTTCTGCGAGTCGTTTACCTTTTAAGACAGCTACAAAAATTGTATAATAAGCAAATTTAATTCCTATAAAAATTCCAACAATTAAAAATTTTTACACATAAAATTCTTAAACATTTGTTGATTTAGTTACGAGGTACGAGGTAGATGTAGGTACAAAATTGCACACAGCCTCTTATCTCGTTAGCCATGCCGCTTATCAAAGTACGTCGCTATTATCACTCACTCAAATCAGTGATCTAACATAAGAGCATATCAGATAAACTGCCTACCGCATTTGGTAAGGCCCGGCCGGCCGGTGACCCACTCGTTCCCAGCCTATGATATTGAGAATTTGATGCCTATGTGGTTGCACCCAGTAGCGTAACTATACCATTCGAGGCCCGTGGCAAATGAATCGGACGGGGCCCTCTCCCAGCCATATCTAGAAGCTCGACCAACGTTAAATTATTTTTTTTTAAGCTATTGCATAGCTTTTATCGCGGGCTTTGAACTAGGACAACGAAAGTAACGAAAATAAACCTAACACCGTCGTTCAGCAAGCGTTCAACATTTTAGAGGTTCATAAGTAGCTCTGTTTGGCTCAGTGGGCGAGCGGCCGCTTTCTCTACCGTATGGTGTATGATGTCGCAGGTTCGAATCTCACTCACGGGTAGTGACAGTGCGCTTTTCTTGTTTGTTTGTTTTTTAATTATTTTCTTGCATAATTTCACTATGCAAAAAAAAATATTGCATAAATATTTTTTGCCACTTACTTTTTATTTTACAACTAGTGGACCCGCCCCGGCTTCGCACGGGTAGGCTACAAAACAAACACAATGGTATAATCATCTAGGGCCTGGAGGTTAATGATAAAGTCTATGTCTATGGCTAAAACCCTCATATAAATATGGAATGCCTGTATTCGATCGTTGTCCTTTACGTGAGTGACTTTTGCTGCTACCCGTGAAGCATTATGTCCTCTATCTCCTATAATATTTATCAGATCTTCATCAAAATTAGACAAACTATGCCTGGTATTATACACTTTTAAATAAAGAAAGAATTATTAAAATCAGTTAATATTTGACTGAGTTATGGAGTAAAATCAACAATAAATTTCATCCCCTATCCTGGAGTAACCTTATGTTTTATCAGGATAAAAACTATCCTATATGTTGACCCGAAGTATCAGCTAAAGCTATACCAAATTTCATTTAAATCCGTTCAGTAGTTTTCGCATGATGCGCGAACAGACAGACAGACAGACATACAGACAGACAGACAGACAAAAATTAAATAAAAATCTGTTTTGGGTTCAGTATCGATAATAAAGCATCCCCCAGTTAAAATTTTCAAAATATATTAAATGTACAGAAATCTTCCAGTTACAGTTTTATTATAAGTATTTTACAATATGCTCACAACCCTCATGCCGGGGGCCCCTTCCAGCTGGGGCCCGTGGCCTTTTCCGCCTGGGGCCTGTGGCATTTTTCCTAAATGGCATCCTGTAGTTACGCCACTGGTTGCGCCGATGGTGTCTAAATTATTTCAGGATCTAAACTTGGCTATCGTTGTTTGTTCAGCTATCCTTATAATATTATGTTTAAATGCCAAAGTGTGTTTGTTTGTCCTTCAATTACGCAGTCTGAGCAACAGAACGACGTGATTTTTGCATGAGTATCTATAGTTGAGGACTTGGAGAGTGACACCTATCCTTGAAAAACTTACAGCTATCCTTTAAAAACCCGGAAAAACGTGAAAAAGTGGGAGTGGGAAGTTTAAAAATCATACTCCATGAGGACGAAGTCTCGGGAAACAGATAATATCATTTTGCAATTATCATTGTGTTTGTTACACTCAACTCGGATCATCTGGGATTAACAATGATGTGATGACGCAAGTCAAGTCTGAGTGCATTATAAATTACGTCATATTATAGGTAGATCCATAAACATAGTATTATCACAGGTGTTAGTACCGTAAGATCACTTATCAGCCTTATCTTGCATTTCTGATAGATGTGACCTTCAAAAGGTATGTTCAGTCTTTTTAAAATCTAGTTAAGTTGGTATGTACCTATTACTTTAATTAAAGGTTGATTTAATTGGTTGGTTGGTTGATATAATCCACCATAAAGAACTTCATGCGGATCTATAGGTATATTGTAAATGGAAGGGAGGATTGGGTTGGGGTTGTCTAGCAGAATCTTCTAAGCAGAATCAGCTTTCCGAACCAGTGCAGAGATAGATTCTCGACTCGCCATAAGAGCTAGTTGGTCTACATGAAATACTTAAATAATTTTTTTTTTTTATTTAGCCAGCCCGGAGCAATTTGAACAGCTGCGAGTAAAGCCCGGGATACACGAGGCAATTTTTTAAAGCTAGAATAGCAAGCTAGTGCTAGGAAGCTAATAAGCTAGTAAGCTAGTGAAAAAGCTGGTAAGCTAGCGTCTCAAGCCAGGATAGTTTAATAGGATGGGGTTCTATTTTTTGAGGTAGTAACGCCCCTAACCACAGACTGTACTATCCTGGCGTGTATACTTGTACAGCCAGTGTGCCTTCTGTGGCCGATAAAGCTAAGTATATTATAGTATCTAAGGCTAAGATATATAGATCGTACTCTGGTTCTGCTCAAGACTCAAGACAGAGTTAAAATGAGACACAAATATGTTCCGACATAAATCTGTCTCGTTTTAACTCAGTCTTGAGTCTGAGTTGAGCGGGCCATCTATAGATCTCAGCCTTAGATCCAGAGACAACGATGTTGAGACATCTGCAGTTACCGACGTTATTTTTTAGTTTTCGTATTACCACTCAGACGGGTTTCTTGCAACTTATCTCCGATGTCAGCGTAGGCCTCAATAAAGACGTTAGTGTTAGCGGTATCTACTAGATTACCTAAGAGAGCGATTCTATAAGCAGTAAGCACCTACAGCCCAATAAAACTTGCGCCTTAGGCTAACAGAAGCGAGGAGAAAATAACAAGTCACCAGAATAGGCTGACCCCTCGAGGTGTCGCTGGTAGTAGCAACATACTTAAGCCTAATGTTGTAATGTAGTTCCGGTTGGGAACGTGGTTCTAGATAAACTGGCGACGTATAGAAAGTCGCGAGCTTACCATATCGAGTGGGCCGTCAAGACTGCAATGATTCTAAATATCATATTTTAATAAGATGATTTATTTTGAATACCTCCCTGGCACAGTGGTGAGGGATGTGGCCTTAAAGTGGGAGGCTTAAGGTTCGATTCACGGCGGAGATTCGATTTCACGAATGCGAACATTTTCTCAGTAAGAAAGCCAATGAACTCAGCAAAAGCTGCTGTGTGCTCATTGCTTGTCGTAGACCGATTCCTTTCTTCTTTTTCTTTTTTGCATGCCAGAATATAACAGAATTTTCTGAAGCAAATTCATAGTCAAAGATCATTAATTTATTGAAGTTTGGTTTGAGTTTTTTTTATTATCAAATAAAGACCCAAATGTAGTGATCATATTTCTGTCAATGTACATCTACTAACATATTAGTCACATCACATCACATCACACTTCAGATCACACTAATATTATAAAGGCGAAAGTTTGTGTATCTGTGTGTATGTTTGTTACTCTTTCACGCAAAAACTACTGGACGGATTTGGCTGAAATTTGGAATGGAGATAGCTCATACCCAGGATTAACACAAAGGCTACAAATTATCCCGGAAAAGTAAAGAGTTCCCACGGGAATCAAAAAACCTAAATCCACGCGGACGAAGTCGCGGGCATCGTCTAGTAAGTAATATTTGTGGAATGGGTGGCGGGCGGACCTCAGAAAATCGACAGAAAATATTTCTCGCGCATCCAAGTAGATACTATTAGGTAAATCTATCCATTTTACTCTAAAGTTGATTCTATTAGTTTACACTGTGGTCTACTAAACAGATGCATTAAGCTAATAGAAGTGTACGTCCGCGTGACCGTAAGCTTTGTAGTTAGTACAGCTCGTCATTAGCATGTAGCGGTAATCCAGTACTACAGCTGAGTATTGCAGTAAAGACCGCCGAGAGCAAGGCACTGACTTTGAATAAGGTCAAGTTTTTATTTACTTACTCGAAAAATATAATAAGTCTTAACCTATTATAAGGTGGTAATTTCTGTATACGTAACATTATGCTTATTGCATAGAAGAATATAAAATCTATGGATTTAAATATTCATTCAATCACAAGCTCACTAGTTCCCAACTATAAACTAAGTATAATAACATCTATCATAGAATAGATAATGTAGTTAAAATTAAATTAAAAATACTCCGAAACAGGGACAGGTTCAGCAATAATTTTTTTTATAACCAAAGACGACTACAGTTTGATTCAAAAGGAGTTCAATCGAAACTTGGTAACCCTAGAGTACCTACCTAACTAATCAAAACGCTTAAGAAGCAGCTGCCTCACCAGGAACAAGCTTGTAAAGCATAACTAATATTTCTCTTTAACCTCGTATTAACCGCGAAGGCTTTACAAGTGGGCACGACAATAGCCGAGGTCGGGATACAAACCTATGAACTTAGGGTCGCAACTATGATCTCATACCGTGGAGCTAATATCCTGAACGATTAAAATTATATTAGAATAGCTGATGTCCGCGACTTCGTCCGCGCGGATATAGTTTTCAAAATCCCGCGGGAACTCTTTGATTTTCCGCGATTAAAAATAGCCTATGTCACTCTCCAGGTCCTCAACTATGCCCATGCAAATAATCACGTCGATCCGTAGCTCTGTCGCGGCGTGATTGAAGGACAGACCAACAAACACACTTTCATATTTATAATATTAGTAAAGATTAACGTTCTTACATACCGACATAGCTCAGAGAGTCGCGAAACTGAGGTGGAAATGGGCGGAGCACATATTTCGAAGAGTTAATGGTCGTTGGGGTTCCAAGAAAGGTGCTGGAGTGGCGACCCCGCACCGGAAAGCGCAGTGTTGGCAGACCCACCCACTAGGTGGACCGACGACATCAAACGAGTCGCAGGGAGCCGCTGGATTCAGGCGGCACAACACCGGGGCCTGTGGAAGTCCATGCAAGAGACCTTTGTCCAGCAGTGGACGTCTTTTGGTTGATAAAGAAGAAGAAAGAAGAACGTTCTTAGGTTGCTAAAATCTACAAATTGATACTTTGATCCTATCTAATCTATCTATCTATCGAATACCTTTAAACGAGCAATTCTTGTTTAAATATATAAAATCTGAATCTCGGAAACGGCTCAAACGATTTTCATGAAAAATTTTTTTTTTCTTTTTTTTCGCCATCTATAAAGTTCCAATAGCTCAGTTAGGAAATCGGGCGGTCCCGAAACCAGAAGACCGCGGTTCGAGTCCAGACGATTATTTTTTCCCCTATGAATTTTATTATTATTATTTTTTTTCTTTTTTCTTTTTTTTCCATATAATTTCCAAAAAACACGATTTACCAAAAAAAACTAGCAAAGCGCGGTCACCCAGGTACTTATTTTCAATAGATGGTGGCAGTGAAGAGGCGGATAAAAGCTCGTGTTGGATAAAATAAACATAAGTCAAGATTCGCGACGCAGCGGGAAACTGATGTCTAGCTCATTATTATAATGTAAAGATCACCCTTAGCATTTGCGAAGGTTAAAGTAGTAGGTTGCAAGTATGGGTATAACAAAAATAATAATCGTTATAATTCGATTCGGGCTTGACCTAAACTCTTTTATACTAGCTGATGCCCGCGACTCCGTCCGCGTGGATTTAGTTATTAAAAATCACGTGAGAACTTTTTGATTTTCAGGTATAAAAAGTAGCTGGACCACTTCAGGACCTTACCTATATGCATGGGATTTTTTGCATGAGTACCCCATGCAAAAAATCATGACGATTCGTAGCATGGGTAGCTATAGTTGAAAATTTGGAGAGAGGAAATTCTTTTTATTATTATTTAGAAAAAGGCTTCTAAAACTTTATCTTGCCTTGGACCAATCTACAGCGACAATTCGCTCGTGACAAATCGATCATTGTAGACTTGCTCCAGAGAATTCGTGAAAGTATCAATGATGTTGTAAAAAAGACCATAAACCTTTTACCGTGTAATAAGCAATAAGCCTATCCATCCACGGCAAATGCGATTATGCTAAATTTCAAAATCTCATGAAAGCCTCCAATATCATCGCCGACACAAAATCTGGGTCTGACGGGCATTAAGTGATACGAATAGGAGTAGATACGATGCAGTTAACTGTATCTTTATTTTTTGTTGCTCCCACACACGTGAACACGTTACAAAGTGTTCATTTCATGCTGAAGTAAAACTGCAATTCAAAAAATGCGAAATATTGAAGCCTTAAAGAATAACCCACGGAGACTTATAATTTTCGACCCAGTGGTCTCATATTATTCTTATTTTTTTTAAAAAGGGCTTCTAAAACTTTATCTTGCCTAGGACCCCTATTGTCGCTATACTTTAAAAGTACCTACCTCCAAAAAATATCAGAAGAAAAAACGAGGTTACATTTTTAATGTGATTTTTACCTTGCAATGTACATAATGTTCGCTACTACGTACAATACGTCTTGTGAAAGGATAATTTTTACGTAGCTTCGCGGTTCAGTAGTACTGTTTTAGCAAAAACACAATACACTGTGCGCCGTGCAATAGGTTTTTTCAAACATTTGGTTTTGCGAGCCATATTATTATTCACTCCCATAAGTCATAGCCGGCTCTAGCCAAGAACGTTGTTGACGGATACGTCATGAAGGACATTATCATCATTTAGCAAAAGAAAAACGTTGTAATAGCTTCTCCCCTCGATTGAGTAACCGCTTTGCTTTTCTCTGGCAAGCCATAAATCTTAAGATTAACTCGCGGCGCCTACGTTGGGCATCGTTACATTTAACTGGAATACAGTAATTAATGGCTAATATTACTCACTGAGCTATAGGTTAAGCTATAAATTTGTCGCAGCTCCTATTGATGACCACACATGTTCTTAGAAACTGGTAATCTAATAGGTTTGCGAAAATTTAAAGATTAATAAAAGTTCCGGAAATGCCAGCTCTATTATTATAGAAAAGTATTGATGGGTGGCCTCCGTTAAAGTTACGTTTATTATACGTGCCTAAGTTATAGAACTTACATAATATGTAATATTGTTATTATGTAGAGTGAAAGGCGATAAAAATAAGGTAAGATAAGTTTATATATATAAACTCAGGCTTTTTTTATATAAAAGAATATTAGCCAAGGTGAAGTTGGCTTATATTCTCCTATCCCTTCCAAATAAGCGGAAAGCTTATGTTAGGAGTGGGTACGACAATAGTGCAACGGGTGGGGTTCAAACCTACGAACTTTCAGTTTTCAGGGTGCTATTACCTTTGGGTACTTGATATTATATTTAAAAACAGATACGTATAAATAAATAACCGCAAAATAAAGGAGCATTACCTGAATAATTATGTGTTTAGCCATAATTAATATTAGGATAGCTCTGAAAATAGATTGACCACCAACATAATACAAAAACATGGTTCGAATTCAATAGGTATAGTAAAACAACCTATCGTGTCCAAACCCATATAATTATAGAAGACGTGCTCAAAATTCAACACAATTGAAATCGACTCGAAACTCAGGTGTCCCAGCAAGCAGCAAAACAATTGACTTAAGAGATATAAATAATCGGTTTGTTTATAGTTTATTTAGTTCTGATGTGGAGAGACGAATTGTAATGGTACCATGTATCAATTAATTTCGATATCTTACGGTCAAATCTGACATCACTTATCTATATCAATATAATGGAGCAGGTGTTATCTGTTTATTTACTTTAAACAAAGTATGTAGCTATTGTAATAAGATGATATTTACAATCGATTAAGCGAGTAAAAACTTTTGAAGCTCTGCTAAGCCAAATTAAACCAATGTGAGGTGTAGTGTAGTGCAGTGGTGTTTCGTACGCGATGTATGAAATTATTTAAATAATACAGCGTGAAAGCTTGAAAATATTGAAGGAACTTGTAATATCATCCTACTATCCTACTTTCTAGTTCCTACTAATATTAATGCGAAAGTTTGTGAGGATGGATGGATGGATGTTTGTTACTCTTTCACGCCACAACGAATGAACCGATTTGGTTGAAATTTGGAATGGAGATAGCTCATACTCAGGATTAACACAAAGGACTTTTTATCCCGGAAAATTACAGAGTTCCCGCGGGAATTAAAAACTTTAACCAATGCGGACGAAGCCGCGGGCATCATCTAGTACAAAATAAATAGATTAGGTAATGTATCGTAAATTCCCAATGTAAAAATTATTCTACTCAAACAAAGCAGCGTGTTAAAGTTAGTTTCATCAGGTACATTTTATATCCCGTCGACGATAATCGACTTTAGAATATTAAAACCTGAGATCGCAATCGAAGACAAAAAATTTAATTTACATTGACTTCAAAAATAATAAATCTATTACGCGATAGAGTTGAAATAAAATAAACACCTGAGTTAGCTATACCTGTGTGCCATGAATCATGATTACGTAACTTTTTACCCGACTTAAAATGGTGGAGGTTCTCAGTTCGACTGTAATTTTTTGTATGTTTCTAACACGATTGTTCCACCAATTAAGAATTGATTTTGGATGATTATTATTTTGTTTTGTAGGTCATTTCAGAGGCGGGACATATTTATTTACTATTTATCACAACAAATTAAAAAAAATTCAAAACAATAAACTTTTTCTTAAATTACATAATATTATCCTGAACCGCCCTTACTCAGCACAACGTGCGTCACGTCTCCAATTGCATGAGAAACCGACAGACTCTACATTTGCCGCCTTCGTCTAAAACTCTAAAACTAAACATTGCATCGGTGCGAACGGACCTTGCCCCCCACAAACATGGGCGTCGCCGGGGGGGGGGGGGGCAGCTGGGGTCTGACTCGCACTTGGCCGATTTTATTTTTGTGTTGTTGTCTAAGACGTTGTCTTGTCTATGTGGTGTACCTACAATAAAAATATATCCATTGCTTCATTCATTATATCCAGCAATGAGCCCTCCTTCGGCTATTATGATAAAGATCTCGGTAATCACATCTTTCATCTGAAGCAGTGGTTGTGGCTAGGACATTGGTCCCCTATTCGGGGGGTCGCAGGTTCGATCCCGGGTACGCACCTCTGACTTTTCGGAGTCATACAGTGCGTTTAAGCAATTAAATATCACTTGCTTCAACGCTGAAGGAAAACATCGTGAGGAAACCTGCACATCTGAGAGTTCCCTATAATGTTCTCGAAGTGTGTGAAATCTGCCAATTCGCATTGGGCCAGCGTGGTGGACTATGGCCTATAACCCTTCTCCGAGAGGAGACCTGCGCTCAGTAGTGAGCCGTTGATGGGTTGTTGATGATGATGATGAATCACATCTTTGAAGTCTCAATAGCCCAACTAGTTGCGGACTGAAAACGAAAGGTCGATATTTCGATGCCCACCCGTTGCCCACCTGTGGTACTACTACTACTGTGGTTCCCACTCCTAAGTTCTAACACAAGCTTTCTGCTTATTTGGAGGGAGAAGAGAATGTTCGTCAAGGTCACCTTAGCTAATATTTAAAAAAAATTGTGGAATATGGTCATACTGGAATTCTATATTAATTGTATAATAGGGAAACGAGTCAATTTGTCCGTACTTACCGGAACAGGTAATTATTTCATTGCTTCCATTCCCCATATTATCTCTCATGTAGCATTATGTATGTAGTTTTGTACCTACTTTCCAATCTCAAATTAGACATAAGCACATGAGTCTTGTGGACAAGAAAAAAAAGAAAAACTAGTCGTAACTCGTTCATTAACGATTTCCAGTTGCATTAACGAGACAAAATACCATACTACAAGAGCTGGTGGTCTAATGCGGAAAAATTATATCAATCATTTTTTTTATTCATTACAACAATCTCAATTATGGTGACAGGCTGACGAATATCGTATTCTTGCTGTAACATTGCTTGTTAGCTAATATCGAGTGAGTGTCGGCCATTTCAAGGTGATTGCGATCATCAAATTGCAGCGATCTGGGTACCAATTGTCTAAAAGTTATTCCATTGATCGTATTCGTATTCGATGACATTAGCGTCAAAGTAAAATAATCCTTCAATCCTGTTATGGGTTATTTTACTTTGACGCTAATGTCATCGAATACGAATACGATCAATGGAATAACTTTAGACAACTGCAACTAAGTTTTAAAAAATCTGATGCTTGATGAATCATTAGATCAACTTTCATAGAACTATTTAATAAATTCAAAAAATTCAAAAATTCAAAATAATTTATTTCATGTAGGCCAACCTGTGGCGCTTATGACAAGTCATGACTCTACCACCGGTTCGGAAAGCGGATTCTGCTGAGAAGAACCGGCAAGAAACTCAGCAGTTGCTCTTTTCAAAATTACACATTTTACAATATTTTTTGTAGGTAATATGTATTTACATTTTAATAACTTTTTATAATATCTTGTGGGCAGCTGGATGCCATGCCGATTTACCCCATGCAACTTGTTAGAATAGAATATTTCCAACAATACGATGATATAATATTTATAGAACAACTCCAAAAATACATAAGTACAATATTCAATACATGTCAAGACTGGCAGACCAGCAGCCCCGCTTCCGACGGTGGCACCCGTTCACGAGCATGACGCATGATCCAGCCATTGCTTCGCTCAACCATATTTGAGGGAACGTAACAACCCGCACCACACGACACCACCTACAGAAACGTTAAAGAGAGTGTGACATACTCGACTACCCATGTCAAGACATCGAATTTATCTAATCTAATACAGTACTATTACTATTCAAATACTCTTTTCAAGATCCCTTGCAACTTTATCATTAAGAAAGTCATTAACTTTGTAATAACCGCGACTCAGTAAGTGAGTTTTTACGCATTCTTTAAATTTGTGCAGTGGTAAATCTAGCAATTCCTTCGGAATCAGATTATATAAGCGTACGCTCAACCCCACAAAAGATTTTTGCACTTTACGCAGGCGACATGATGGTATTTCTAGTTTATGACGATTTCTAATAAGACGATTGTGTGCATCGCCCCTTTGTTTATACAGATGAATATTTTGTCTCACAAAGACTATATTATTATAAATGTACTGTGAAGCTACTGTAAGTATCCCAATCTCTTTAAACTTTTCACGAAGAGATACGCGCGAACCGAGTTTATAGATAGATCGAACGGCTCTTTTCTGCAATATAAAAATAGTTTCAATATTAGCTGCTCCGCCCCACAATAAGATTCCATAGGACATTACACTATGGAAGTAGGCGAAGTAGAGAAGCCTAGCCGTTTCCACATCGGTAAACTGTCTGATTTTTCTGACAGCATAGGCAGCTGAGCTGAGTTTACCCGCTAATGTCTCAATGTGAGCGTCCCACTGAAGCTTACTATCCAAGGTCACCCCCAGAAAAACAGTGGAGTTCTCAATTTTAAGGTTATCTCCGTTTAATTTTATTGATTTATCAATTTTCATTACATTAGGTACAATAAATTCTAAACAATTAGTTTTTTTTGGCGTTCAAGAGCAAATTATTAACAGTAAACCAACGCGATATTTGAGATAACGTACTGTTTACATCGTCAAAATTTACTTTGTTTCTATCTGTTTTAAATATTAGAGATGTATCATCTACAAACAATACAATATTGCAAGCATCGCGTACATGATATGGTAGGTCATTAATATATACCAAAAATAGAAAAGGACCCAAGATAGAGCCCTGTGGGACACCCAACAGAGCAGATGAACCCCGCGATTTCACGTCACCTACGCATACACTTTGAGTTCGATCATTAAGGTAAGAGGCAATGAGATCAAGTGCAACGTCTCTGATGCCATAATGTCTAAGTTTAAGTAAAAGAGTTTGGTGATCAACGCAATCAAAGGCCTTAGATAAGTCACAAAATACCCCAATGGCATTCTGTGAACGCTTCCAGGCATCGTAAATATGTTCAAGTAGCTTAGCACCTGCGTCAGTGGTGCTTCGACCCTTCGTGAAGCCGTACTGTTCAGGATGTAGCAAATTATTTACATTAAAATGATTTACTAGTTGATTAAGAATAATTTTTTCAAAAATTTTGCTTAGAGTCGGCAAGATTGAAACAGGTTTGTAATTATTAAGGTCGGTTTTACTGCCTGATTTGAATAAAGGAATAAGTTTACCATGTTTCATTAAATTTGGGAAGGTACCTGGCAACACACTCGTTAAAAATTACGGCTAAGTAAGGAGCAATGTCATTAATTATATTAGATATAACTTTCACGGAAATACCCCACAGATCTCCCGTTTTTTTCATTTTCAACAACTTAAAATTTTTGATAACTTCAGATGCAGTAATAAATTTGAACTCGAAGAAAACATTGCATTCTTTGACGTTGCCCCTTAATAAACTGAGCTGCAGTAGGTGAGGAGTTTAGAGAATCTGTTAGCAGAACAGGAATGTTCTGAAAAAATTCTACGAAAGTATTTGCAACTTCCATGTCAGAAGTTATTTTATCATTATTTACAATAATTTCAAAGTTAACATCACGTGGTTTAGTTTTACCAGTTTCTTCGTTGACTATGTTCCACGTGGTTTTTATTTTATTGTCAGATTTCACGATTCTCTCTTTGATATGTAGCGCTTTTGCATGAATACATACTTTTTTAAACAATTTAGAATACGATTTCACGCTTTCAAGAAAGATGGGGGACCGATTAAATTGCTTCTCTTCATACAGCTCATAAAGTCTATCTCTACTTTTGTAAATACCTACAGTAGCCCACTCACTGAACTTTAATTTACCATTGACATCTATTTGTTTAAGATTAAATGTTTTTTTAAATTCAGTGTCTATTGTCTTGAAGAGACTAGTGTAAAGATTGTCTGGGTTACCTTTTTTTAATAAATATTCAAGTCATAGACAATCAAGTCAATTTCATTGTATATTATAATATTATTAATTATAAAGCAAAAAGATTTTGTAGGATGAAGGTTCGCTCTATTAGGCATGCAGTTTAATAGTTTAATGAATATTTTTGACTTGTCTAAAAACTTTGAACATATCGTTCACCGGCACTCAGCGTAGGCAAACCGCGAGTTGAATAGAGTATTTCTATCATTGTAAATCATTCCTAGCAATAACTTGGCCGTGGAATTTTAAAATCGTAATTGCTTTCGACTATTAAAATTTAAAACTGTTAATTGGCATTCGGGTGACCTGTCGATGTGGAGTGAGTAATAATCTGATGGTGTTTCTCAGTATTTCGTATTTATCTATATTGACAAGCTGTCGGTCAAAAACTGGTCTTACGCTTTTGACTAATCTCGTCTGCTGATTAGTTATGCCTCATGGTATAGTGCTTAAACGGCTGATAGTCTCATTGGCTTAAGGTTCCGGGTTCGAGTACCGGTTCGAGCCAAAATAATAAATAATTGAAGCCTCAATAGGTGGACTTCTGAAAACTGAAAGGTCGTAGGTTCGAACCCCACCCGTTACACAATTGTCATACCCATTCCTAGAACAAGCTTTCCGCTATTCGATGACAAGGTTCAAGGTTCAAGGACTGAATCCTGAATTCAGGCGGCGCAAGACCGAAGCCTGTGGAAGTCCATGCAGGAGACCTTTGTGCAGCAGAGGACGTCTATCGATTGATAAATAAGAAGAAGAGAATCCTTGACTGCGATTTCACCTGATGTTAACTGACGATGCACTCTAAGATGGTAGCGGGCTAACTTGGAAGGGTTATGGCAGTGTACATTCAACCCATACCTCTAATAATATCCTCCATAAAATCTTCCCAAGCTCGAACCAATAGCTCATTATCCACTGGAGTGTGGAACTTGGACAATTGATGTAACGAGGGTTTCTTGAACTCCTTAATGGTCCGCGTCCGCATGTCACGGGAGGAACGCGCGCCGTTGCTTAAGCCTGCTTCACACGTATCGGTCTTTCTGAGGTCTCTTACCTAAAGGAACTGAATGAAACTTTATCATGTGAACCTATACGCATATGTAAGGGAGTCCTGACAATCCTGTTTGCGCAGCAAATGAGCACGATTGTCGGTTTAGACAATAGATAGCTGTGAGGGTGACTAAATACAAATGCTGATTTTATCAGATATGTTTGCGCTTATCTAGATTTCGTTTATTTGCATTGTACCCGATTTCTAGTCAACATCAGAACTTAAAATTCTTTGGTAATACAAACCAGCTGTTGGTGTAGGCATCGCAACCGAAGCCAAGGCTTATTACCACCCTACCAGTAAAAAAAATGTTAAATAAATCAGAGTAAACATTTTCAAGCAAGAGGTCACTTTTGATTTTCTTCTCATGCGCGACATCTTGCTTTTATCATCAAATATAAGCGGAAAATGACTAATGCAAAGATTGATGATCCGGGTACCATCAATTGTCCAAAATTTATTCCATTGATCGTATTCGTATTCGATGAAATTAGCGTCAAAGTAAAGTAATCTTTAATGGTATTGATTTAGAGTCACAAATTCAGTACAACCGATTTTAACATGGAGCGTTATGGAGCGTATCGTACATATCTAATCGTACAAGAATACATACACGAAATTGAGCTCTAATTCAATGGTATATTTTACTTTGACGCTAATGTCATCGAATACGATTACGATCAATGGAATAACTTTAGAAAATCGCACCTCTGTAAGTGGCCGGTACATCAGTACTAGGGTTTTCTACCGGTAAATGTGGGTCCGCTCTTATTACCTATACGCCCATACGCGCAGGAACTCTCAATGAGTCGAGTTGCACGTCGTTGTCGCTGAAAAAGGGCAAGACGGGAACGCTAACCGCGCGCTGAATTCTCTAGTCTACTCGTATATCCGATTGATAAGGAAAAGTTTACAGTACGACAACCCAACAACGCGTGTGGCCGTGGAATCACAAGTGGGCTTGTAAACGTCTAGTGGGATTTACCGCAAATCTGTCTAAATTATGCTTGGTACTTGGCGTTCTTTATTTTGATTGTTTTCTCTTACCTACATACCCACTGTTATAGACGTGTGTGTGTGTGTGTGTGTGTGTAGACAGGCTACTTTTAGCGACAGCGATCGTCGTTTTTATGGTTTTTAGTCGCTGTTAGACTCTCGAAGCTCTAAATTCCGCGTCCGAACGCTAACGTGGGCACAGTAAACGCCAGTCGCAGCAATCGAGTTGCGTTTTTAGCATCATCGTTTTAGCGATTTTTAAAAGCTGACCTTCGCTACTTTTAACATAGTATCGAACGCTTTTGAATCGTGAAAACGCGATGAAGTCGCAGAAACACCGATCGCTGCCGCTAAAAGTAGCCTGTCTGCCCTCTGGCTTATACATCTTGATTCTTAAAGGATTTTTAAAAACCAAAAAAGCCTTCTTCTTGTTAGAAAAAACGGATTCTGAGCTCAAACGGACGGACTATATGACTATGAGTATACCTACCTAAATACCCTGCAACAATGGTGATAATGATAACTGATAGTACCTATATGTAGGTACTAAGAAAGTCAATTCGAATTAAAAAGCTTATAAGGAACTAGTGGACCCGCCCCGTCTTCAAACGGGTAGGCTACAAAACAAACACAATGGTATCTAGGGCCTGGAGGTTAATGATTAAGTCTAGGTCTATGGCTAAAACCCTCATATTAATATGAAATGCCTGTATTCAATCGTTGTCCTTTATGTTAGTGACTTTTGCTGCTACCCGTGAAGCATTATGTCCTCTATCTCCTATAATATTTATCAGATCTTCATCAAAATTAGACAAACTATGCCTGATATTATACACTTTTAAATTCGGTTCAAATTTGACGGAATTATGAAGTAAAACCGTTTAATATTTAATTCCCTATCCTGGAGGAACCTTATTGTTTATCAGGATAAAAACTATCCTATATGTTGACCCGGCGTATCACCTACTACTATACCAAATTTCATACAATTCCGTTCAGTAGTCTTTGCGTGATGCCCGGACAGATAGACAGACAGACAGACAGACAGACTGACAGACGGACAGACGGACAGACAGACAGACAGAAAAAAATTAAATAAAAATCTGTTTTGGGATCAGTATTGATAATAAAGCATCTCCCGGTTAAAATTTTCAAAATAGATTAAATGTACAGAAATCGTCCAGTTACAGTTTTATTATACCTAAGTATAGATATATAGATATGATTTTGAAAGTAAAACACTTCTTCCGGTTCCCATCAATTATTGCAAGACAAAAGCAAAAAGTTACTTCGCGAGTCTCTTTTCATGACATGTAAAAAGATATAAGAGTTCCAAACCCGGATTTCCTTGTTAGTAAGTAGGTAGCGTCCGACGAATTGACGGTTACATTGTAACAAACAATTCGTCGAAGTAAAATACGATAAAGGATAGAATTTATTGGATTTAATATTGTACAATGGAATTAAAGATTGCAGATTAACTTTGACCTTATCAACGCAACGCGAATTCAAAAGGCGTGTCGTTTATAGCTAGAACAAACTAGAAAGCTGAGTTGACCGCGGTCTGAGTGTAAGGGGCGCTCCTTCATCGAACTAGAGACTTTTTGTTTCAATACTTTTTGTCTTGTCTTCATCTCACGGTTCGTTTGATGCGTTTTTTAATAATAATTAAAATGTTACAATTTTTTATAGCTACCTAATCTAATTGATATACCTAAAAATCATACTCGCGTGGAATGATGCCAAAAATACTGGCTGCATTTCTGCGCTGAACAGCCAAGCTGATCCATCAGGTAGTTTTAGCCCTTAAGCCCTTTATTCCCTTCTAAAATTACATGGCTCCAGGGGCTCTACAGCAAATGGAACAAATAAAATATTACTCTCGAGTCTCGACCAAATTCGACCACTCGGGACCATTTCAGTCCCGGTTTTGATACTGTCTCCCTGACACATTGGGCTAATGTTTGTTTTTAAATATGTACTTCCTTAATTCGTCACAAAATTAGGTTAGCCCCGCACTCCGCATCCGGGATAGATGTGACGTATACCCTTAAGATTATCCAATGAACTTTTATGTTGTTGTTTGTTGGTTTAAGCAACTTTTTATCGCACGACATGTGGCAAGTATGATCTTCTGGCAAGCCGTATACCATCAATGGCACAATATTGACGCATTCCTGCGGCCGGGACGGGTCTCCTTGTAAGGAAGGCGCCCTGGACGCTCTAACTGTAAGCCAGCTTAGTAAAAAGACGTCTAATTGCTAACAATCCTGAACTCTACCGCTACACACTTATTCCGGCTACTTATAAGGTTTTTCTGTTGACGACAGGTTTGCGATTGACTGCGATCTTACCAACCGAGTTTGTCTTTACAAGGGGTCTGGACTCTGATGATGCATTTTAAAATTACGAGCGCTAACTCTAAATAAGGTACAGCGCTAAAGCTTCAGAACCAGATAGGTTATATAGAATCTATTAGTGTTAAATCAAAAGTGTATAGGCATCTTCTAGGCAAGCTCGCTCCATCTTAGGGCGCACCTTGTATCTGTCAAAATGTCAATTTTAATCGTAAATTTCTAATCGGTTAAAGTATTTACTTGGAGATGGTGAAATAGACCCTTAAGGCCCGCTTGCAAAGACGTCGAGTTCGGTTTAACCCAGGAATAAATTTGTAATTTTTACAGAAGTTATATACGAAATCTAACATACGAAAAAAGCAGCAGCTAACTGTGGGTTAAAAGGATAACCCGGCGTTTCTGCAAGCGGGCCTAAGTCAGGTAAGGAAAGATAGATTATTACCTTTAGATTAACTAAGCAACGAATACTACTACTATAGCTACAACGCTATCCATAAAACAGTCCAAAATTAACTTAATTCGATCACATAACTACCCACTCCAGCACGGTTTTGTGAATTTAATAAATCAATAGGTAGCTCTATTTAATAAGATTTTTTTAAAGTTTTTTAAGCTATGTTGCACCTGAACTACCTATAACGCCCTCTCCTCCCAAATAAACACAATGCTAATTGGGAATTGACTGAACCTTGCGTCGACCTATCGATTTTTAGTCTGCGCCTTTAACCGTTGCTTATGAGTTTAAATTAACAAGATGCCCTAGCTAGGCGAATAGGATTAAAAAAAAATTGGCAGTCATAGGGACTGCCGATACATATGAAAACTAGATTTGATAATAATTAAAAACAAATAAGAAAAGCGCACTGTCACGAGTGATATTCGAAGCTGCGACATCATACATTATACAGTAAGAAAGGCGGCTGCTTGCCCGCTGCGCTGTACAAGGTTGCTTGGGAACTTCTAAAATGTTGAACGCTTACTGAAATCTCCAGGTGACGATTGTGAAGGTGACGATGAAGCGAAATCCATGTTTTTTGTTCACCCAAAAAAGTGCTCAACGCGCCTAAAGAAGTTTTCACTTCAATAACTAATTATATTTCTATTGCTGAGCTAGATTTGTCAGCAATATTCACAGCAAGATGCAATATTTGTAGCCTCCGGCGATGATCAGAAACTACAAAAAGTAGCCTTCAATTTCGACGTTCGTGTTCTAATGAAAGCGTCAACAAGTTCCGGTGCTATTAGTTAACACGCATTAGAATAAATAATAACGACAGCTCTCACGACTGATTGATCGTGTAATAAAATAATAACCATTCTCCAAGCTTATCGTGCGTAGTTGACTGTGTACTTCTCATTGCCTCGTTGGTCTAGTGGTTAGAATGTTCGTCTGCGGATGACGAGGTCCCGGGGTTGATTCCAGAGTCGGGCCGAAAAATGTAAACAGAAGATACTATTTAGCCTTGAGTCAGGAAGTGGGTGGTATTGACACTCCTGTACTTTTGTGCCTCGAAGAGCACGTAAAGGTGTCTCTGCGGTCGTGTCAGATTTCCGTGCCACCGGACTATGAGAGTGAGGGAATAGAGAGTGCACCTGTATTTACGCGCACGCTTGTGCACTGTAATATCTCCCGCGCAGATAATCTCTGTGGAGATTGCCTGCCGCTGTGGCCAGATTCGATCAGTAGGACCTTATACTCAGTCATAAATGTCATAAATATATCAGTTTCTAATCTCGTGAATTGAGCACAAATTGTCTAAGGAGACATAAAACCTTAGAGCTTACAACCAACATGCTCTAAGCATGTAACACCCATAAAATGTAAGTAAGTTTTGAGAAAGTAAATGGAAAGTAGAGACTTTAACATAATTTCAACAATCCTAATTCCTAAACAGTTCCTCAAAAATTAAGTAGATAATTCACTTTATGAGTAATATGCAGGTATTAGCATACATACGGTACGGATAGTATGGCAGCCATAATTATTTTGGACACTGATAAAATTCAACAAATAAGTAGTTTTAAACTGGGGTATTTTTCGTTCGTATTTATTCTCAAACATAAAGATTTATTCTCCGCAGTTTTCGTTGCATTAACTGACTAAACATAAGTAGTAAGAGTAATGAACATAGTAGAACTTACAGTAGTAAGTGTTTAATACTATGTTTAATTGTTTATGTTCTTGAACGAAAACTACGTACCTAGGTAGAATAATCCCGCAGCCACAATACTACCTGCAGCGAGGAACCGAGTATCGTTATTCAACGTTTTTATAACGATCATGATTCGCACAATAATGTCCTATTAGGAGGACAAAACCAGTAGCTGCTATAAAAAGAATCAATGAGACAACTAACCAATTGAAATTCGGGAATGTAAATGGACGAGACGCGAAACGTACAAATGCGGCCATCAACATTGAATGAAAGATACCGGATGCTACTTTTTTACAACCCCTATGGAGAATCTGTAATTCCTGACTCACATAATAAAGGGCCGCTGACTCTAAATCTACCCAGAGAGTTAGCGGACAGTAGAGTTTTACAAGAAATCATAAAATATGGTACTTTTAAAGGTATGTACCTAATGATATTCTTACTAATAAAAAGTGAAATTGTGTTTGTTTGTTGGTTTGTCATTCAATGACGCAAAAACCGAACAACGGATCAAGGTTAGTATATATTTTCATGGGTAGGTATGACTGAGCTAACGAGAGTGAAATCAAAGGCTTTTTTGTTTCGGGAATGCAAAATGACGGAGATTTTTTTTGAAAAGAATAACACGTGGATGAAGTTAAAAAGCTAGTACCTAATGGATATTTTTCGTGAGAAAGCCCTGAAAGCAGGTCAATATTTTCCTCAAATAAAAAAAAATATAAAGAAACTGCATAATTTGCTGTTCTTTTCACGTAAATTATATTTTCTATGGGTGGGAAAAAGATGGAGTAGTATAACCAAGGTAAACTGAATGATGAGTGATAATGATGGGACGCTAACGAGCCTAATGGTGGAGCAAAACACTACACTTACCGCTACTATGACTTGGTAGATACCTACTAAGGTAAAGCGTAATACATACAGTAGTCGTATCATAGGCCCCTTTCTAAAAAACAAATAAATCGTCATCGATCTTAGAACTTATCTGCATTTTACTACACTATTTTACTACTACAGCCATTTGAAATAATTTAAAATTTAAATAATAAAAAATATGCAGCAATGAAATTTCACATACTTAATGTGTGTAGAAACAGATTAGGGGTAGGTATGGGTTGAATGTATTACTGGCATACCCCTTCCAAGTTAGCCCGCTACCATCTTAGCCTGCATCGTCAATTTTCAATTACCATTAGGTAAGATCGCACTTCGCAGTCAAGGAATATTCACCGATTAAAAAAAAATGAATTCATGAAAGTCATCAGCAGAAATCATGATGTTATTATTTCGCAAACCAAACTCTAAGCCGTAGACTGTAGCATAAATAAATGAAGTTGATTGAAACCCTCCAGACAATCATAATTTTCCTTTCACACTCGTATGTTAGTTTGAAATCCATTGCAATGGCTGGGTGAATCTAGATTGTGTGGATACTAGGGTCTAAGGTTTAGGGATCAAGCGAGGTCACGGGCGTGGTCAGGCCGTCATTGGAACGCGGGTATCGTATTTTGAAAACGTGATGAACTACATTGCCTTATGAGCCATTCGTTGTTTGGAATGTTATTATAATACATGATTTTTAATAATATTTAAAAGTCTGTCATCAGTAGTAGAATATAAGGTAAAGGTTAGGTGCAGAGATTAAATCATAAGTAGGTATCTCTGGTCTTAGTGTATCATGTTCAAAATGAACGTGGAAAAAATTACCAGCTTTATTTGTAGCCCAAAAAAATCGTGCTAACATCGTAAACAGTGGCTGAAAAAGAACTAGATGATGCCCGCGATTTCATCCGCGTGAACTAAGGTTTTTATAATCCGCGGGAACTCTTTCATTTTCCGGGATAAAATGTAGCTTATGTGTTAATCCAGGGTATAATCTACGTCCACCCCAAGTTTCAGCCAAATCCGTCCAGTAGTTTTTGCGTGAATGAGTAACAAACACACACACACAAACTTTCGCCTTTATAATACTAGTGGTTCGCCCCGAACTGAGACCTCGCGGTAACGGTATCCCATGATTATTCATTCAATCGATACATGATAACCAAAACTGACATTATTATTATGCCCGTTTTCACCAAACATACCTAAATCATCCCCTAAGTAGGAGTCTCTTAACGTAGGTAGCTCCTAAATACAATCCTAAGTCCTAACATCCGTCCCAATATCCTTTTAGGTGTCCCGTACAGGATCGTGATAAATAAGTTGACAGAAAACATCAATCACCTAACTTATAGGTAGCCCGTAAAGGTTAGGGAACGTTAGTGAAAACATTGAATTATTATGTAGGTACTAACGAGTGAAACCGGGTTACGGGCATCTGTACAAATCGTCATCTATCGACGCGAATAGAAAATATACAATATTTAACTAAAATTTAACTAAAAAATAATTTTAATTGAATAATATGGTACAAAAAAAAATTACAATACAATTATTGTATTATAATAAGTAACTAAATAATAATGGTCGACGCAAAACTGTTTTTGGGATAGGTCGTTAGTCGTAACTCGTAGTTCCATGGGAATAGTTACTGACTGCGCCATCTATTAGCATTATTGTGAAGCTATGTTGATGCGATATGAATTACTGATGTACATTAAAAATTAAATAATCTCGTTTCTTTATAATATTCATATAATTTTAGTATTTGTTGTTCAAGTACAGGATATAAGTGACCTAAAAACATAAAATCAGTTTGAAAATCCATAGCGGATTTTCCTAGAGAGCGTCTTCAAGCGAGCGTATAAAATCGCCACTTTGAAAGCCCCCCATTTCGTCAATTTTAAGGGAAAAATTAAAAAAAAAATATTTTTGTACTCAGTTCAAAATTATCTTTAAAATGATACGTAACAATTTTATGTAACGCGATATTTTTTTTTTACTTCGCATTCGCTTCTATGAGAGCCCCCCTGAAATAAAGATTTTTATAACTTTTTAAGCCATTTTCGGCTGGAGGCCATCGGTTTACATATTATATCTAAATTTGAAGTAATTACGTTCAGTAATTCAAAAGTTATAAGGCTCTGACAGACGGACGGACGGACGGACGGACAAGTGCAAATCGCTCTAGTTAACTCAGAGACCTCGCTTCGCTCGGTCAATTAACTGTGATGTTATGTGATGTGACAGTGTGATGTGATGGCCTGCATGAATTTTTTAATTATTTATTTCATGCAGGCCAACCTGTGGCATAAGCATGCACGTAATAGGTCCATAATAACAAGACGTCAAGACTCTTTCACCGATTCGGAAAGAAGATTCTGCTGAGGCGCTGCTTTCGCAATCTATGGATGGTTTTGGGCCGCAAATAAAGTTGGTAATTTTTTCATGTCCATTTGAAGAAGGTAATAGATAGAAACACTTTATTGCACATGGGAAAGAGAATCATCGTCATCATCATCAGCAATCCATCAACGGCTCACTACAGCTGAGCGCAGGTAACGTCTCCTTTCAGAGAAGGGTTAATAGTCCACCACGCTGGCCCAATGTGAATTGGAAGACTTCACACACCTTTGAGAACATTACGGAAAAATCTCAGGTGTGCAGGTTTCCTCACGATGTTTTCCTTCACCGTTGAAGCATGTGATATTTAATTGCTTAATCGCACATAACTCCGAAAAGTCAGAGCTGCGTGCCCGGAATCGAATCAGAGACCCCCCGAATAGGAGACCACAGCCCCAACCACTAGCTAGGCTATCACTGCTTTAAAAAGCGCGAAAGAAAATACAAGAATAATATATTTAAAACTAAAACTTAAACTATGCAATTTACACCGAGATTCTTGCTGGTTCTTCACAGATGGAACGGCATTCTGAACCAGTAGTGGTAGGTTCACTTGACGATTCGAAAGCATTTTGTAAAAGTTTTTTATTCTATTCTAATAGCTGCGTTCATCTTGCTACCTTCATCAGGCAATCTTTGGAGGGCAGAGTCATGATCATCAGATCGGATCCTATATTAATAGGATAGGATAGGAGCCTCCTTGAGAGAAGCAGTGATAGCCTAGTGAAGCAGTGATAGCCTAGTGGTTAGGACTGTGGTCTCCTATTCGGGGGGTCACAGGTTCGATCCCGGGTACGCACCACTGACTTTTCGGAGTCAAGTGCGTTTAAGCAATTAAATATCACTTGCTTCAACGGTGAAGGAAAACATCGTGAGGAAACCTGCACATCTGAGAGTTCTTATAATGTTCTCGAAGATGTGTGAAATCCGCCAATTCGCATTGGGCCAGCGTGGTGGACTATGGCCTATAACCCTTCTCTGAAAGGAGACCTGGCTCAGTAGTGAGCCGTTGATGGGTTGTTAATGATGAATGATGAGGAGCCTCCTTCATAAATAATTTATAGAACAACAGAAAATTCAGTTCAGAACTTTCAAACCTAATTGCGATTTATTAAATTGTACTTATTACCCCAACAGTTACTGCAACCAATATTCAATTACATTTGACGAATGATGCCAGTAGAACTTCAATATATCAGCTGTCATCAGTTATTGCCAAAAAGTAATACGGGCCTCCGACCCAATGGGAAGATGCTATACGCGTTCTAATTTATATCCCCTTGCCAAAGTGTTGGACCTCTGGATCCCAATTCTCAACAAACAGTTCTTGCCAATTTTGAAGACTGCCTCGAATCACTCGAAAATTGAGTGAGTTGCACCGATGAATTAAAAAAATTCCAACTTGAAGGGTCAAGTAAGTCTAAGTTCCACTGATATCGTAAACTGCGTTCAAAGCGGTCAAAAAGATTGGAGAGGAGTGGACTGAACAGTGAACATCTATGGTCTGAGATGTTAGTTTCGCCACTAACCCTAAGTGTAACTTTTCAAGTTAACGTTAATTGTGCATCACTTTGTCATTTACTGAAAACTTTTTGGCAAATATTATAAATTAGTCTCCATGCTTAAGAAAACATTAAAAAAATTCGCGAGGAATGATAATAATCGTAGAGAGGTGTGTGACGTCATCCGCCCATATGCGGCATGGCATTTAGGTCTGTTTTGTTTTGGGAGATTTTTTGTCTTAATTCATTGTAGTGCTTGGGAATGATTTTGCTCAAACATATTAATTGGAATTCATAAAAAAATTAAATAACTAACTTTGTGTTTTAGAGATAATCTTACTGTTCCTTTTACTGTTCTGTTATTTTGCTTATATTTCGACAAAAAAAAATCGGCCAAGTGCGAGTCGGGCCTCGCTCTTTTAGGGTTCCGTTAAAAAAAATTAAATAAAGATATTTCCATGTACCCATGGAAATATTTTAATTTAATTTTTTTAATTTAATTTAATTTTTATTATTTGTTGTTATAGCGGCAATAGAAATACATCATCTGTCTATCTATTACGGTTTACGAGATACAACCCGCTGACAGACGGACGGACGGACGGACAGCGTAGGCTTAGTAATAGGGTCCCGTTGGTACCCTTGGGGTACGGAACCCTAAAAATACATTTTCATATTGTTTTACCTAGGGTAATGTTATTTGTATTTATTTATTTTCCATTTGCATAATGAGAAGATACCTCTTAGCAGTTCGAAGTTACAGCTGTCGTGTCTTTATGCGTGACGCTCGATCCATGTCAGATATTGCAATTCAACCGCTGAATGCAATCGAGACGGCCTACGCGCTCCCTTCACTGCGTATCTTGTAACCTACCGTTCCGCCCAAGGACGGCCACTTGTTGGTCACGAAAACTGTTTTATTCCATCATTATCGCAAATGTTTATTAGAATTTATCAATAAATAATTAAAAGCATTTAACTTGATTTTAATCTTGGTCGATAGAATGGAGCCTCGATCTTTTTGCTTGAAAACTTCCATTGAACGAGAACTTTCATTCTTCTTCTTCTTCTTCTTCTTTCTTCTTTGTCAACCGAAAGATTTGGACAAAGGTCTCATGCATGGACTTCCACAGATCTCGGTCCTGCGCCACCTGAATCCAGCGGCTCCCTGCGACTCGTTTGATGTTGTGGGGGTCTGCCAACACTGCGCTTTCCGGTTTGGGGTCGCCACTTCAGCACCTTGGGACCCCAACGACCATCAGCTCTACGTAAAAAATCTGTCCAAAAAGGTGAATAATGAGGGATCGTTTAGCATTTTTAACTAGAAAAATTTTAAAATACAAAAGAAACCCGACTGCTTTAGAATATCAACTGATTATTATAGCCAGTGTCACTCGAGATTCTGTTAGGATTCTAACGATACCCCATACATCAGCCTTAACACATTTGGAAGTGGAATAAAGAAAGAGTTTGGTGGAATAAAGGATCTCTACAGGTAGGTACATTGTACATACATATACCTACATGAGCCCAAGAACATACATAATACATGAACGTTTATTAGTAGATTGTTACACAAGGGACGTAAGTAAGCTATTAGAGAACAAGATCCAATTTGGCGCCAGTGCGAGCGCAGCTCGCATAGGGCGCTAATGGATCGCGTGCACCCGAGATATTTAGTCACATGAGCGAGCGCAGCGAGCGAGGGTGAATATAGTTCGAGGGTGTAATAGCTACTTGCAACCGAGGTAAGCATTCTACTTTATATCATTCTTGCGAGGTAAATAAAACATTGGTAATGCAAAATGAAATTTTAGTTAGAATAATTAGCAAATTTAGAGAAAAAATAGAAAAAAATGGTTACTTATTATAATTAATTATAGTAATTTCACGTAGCGCTCTTTGGACTTATCCGGCAAAAGGTTTTGCATCATTTGTTCTGCTTCAAGCAAACAAAAATCAGGCTCTCCTCCTTTTTCATCATCTGATGAAGTGCTTGACATTGTTGTAAATAACTTAAATCCCTTTACGAACAAACTTCACAAACTTTCAGATCAAATGAAATGCCGCCATTTCCATTTTTTTTTCGTAAATAGTTTTCTATTTTTTTTTTTACCGCTCTGAGTTCCAAGGAGTTTTGCATAGTTTGAAATGTATGGAAATTAAATGCCGCCATGTTCAGTGTTTTTTTTTTCAGTAAAAAGTTTTCTTACCATTTTATAAGAAAAGAGATTGTTTACCAAGGAGTTTTGCATAGCTTGAACTGTAATGTGAACATTACAATTCAAGCATAGTGCGACGTAATGTTGCCTTGAATTGCAAACACCAACTTACAAGGAGACTTTCCACCATAGTAATCCCTAGTTACTGAGCAAGTATGATATAATAGTACATTATGGTACAAGTGTGTAATGTTGGTGATTGCCACTGAGGCGCCATTGAGACCCGAGCCGTGAGGTGAGGGTCTTAAGATAGCCGATGACGGTAATCATCAATACACACGTGTATCATACGACGTTTTTCAACACACTAGTGAAGAAAATAATACTAAAAAATTATTTTAACTAACCATATTAATAGCCAGATATTGGTTATCTGGAGATTATGTTTTTAAGTCCACTCCATTCTTTGTTCGGACTGTACTTTTTAACATTGAGTATATACATTATACACCACAAAGAGCTAGATTTGTACTTAGAAGATAATTCTTTAAAGTACGCCATGAACACACTTTCTGAAAAAGACTGCGTATTCTGGTTGTTTTGCCATTGTATGTAATTTTGGTACGCTAATAGATATTTTTCCTTGGAGTTTTTAGGTAGTAAACTTTCCATAACGATAAGGGCTTCACATCTTATATGGGGCGGTGTACAACATAAATCATTTTCTTCATAATTGACCGAGCGAAGCGAGGTCTCTGAGTTTACTAGAGCGATTTGCACTTGTCCGTCCGTCCGTCCGTCCGTCTGTCAGAGCCTTATAACTTTTGAATTACTGAACGTAATTACTTCAAATTTAGATATAATATGTAAACCGATGGCCTCCAGCCGAAAATGGCTTAAAAAGTTATAAAAATCTTTATTTCAGGGGGGCTCTCATAGAAGCGAATGCGAAGTAAAAATTTTTTTTTTGCTATTCATAGATTTTCTGTGTATCATTTTAAAGACAATTTGTAACAGAGTACAAACGTTTTTTTTTATTTTTTTTCCTAAAATTGACGAAATGGGGGGCTTTCAAAGTGGCGATTTAATACGCTCGCTTGAAGACGCTCTCTGAGAAAATTGGCTATATATTTTCAAGGTCTACTTATTTTCTTACTTCACTTGTATCCTGTACTTGAACAACAAATACTAAAATTAGATAAATATTATAAAGAAACGAAATTATTTAAGTTTTAATGGGCATCAATGTTTTTAACAAAACTTCACTATACTGTTAATAGATGGCGCTTTCTTTAATATTGTAAATACGCATCCCATCCACGAAAGCAGATGACGATTGACGTCATCAGATTCGGCGCGTTTTAATTACAATATAATATAGTTAAAACTACCTTATGGGAATTATGGGATACCGCGAGGTCTCAGTTCGGGGCGAACCACTAGTTAGTACTTGTAGACATTTTAATTAATAAATAACTGTAATTTCAACAGTGAAAACGAGTTGTGCAAAATTTTTCGCAATGGCGGAAAAAATTAATCAGTTTTCCTATGCGCGCGCATCTTATAATAGTGATCGGCCATAGACTAAAAGAATGAGGTTTCTTTCTTTTTGGATTTTCGCGGATAGCGTTTTAGCCACGTACAAAATGGGGAATTTCAAGTTTTTACAGAAAAAAAAAGTTATATTTGAGTGAAAGTTTTATTTATTAAAAACACAATCTATTTAAATACGAAGTTGCATGAAATGAGCAAGCAATAAGTACATTAATTTATTTGTACTATTGAACACGATCTTTTTTGTATCGAAACTTTTTTAAGAACAAAGCAACTCAACCAATAAAAAAAAACTATAACTCACTAGTGAATAATAGTAATGAAAAAGTCACAGTTTGATTATGTCATTATGTGCCTAATTGTGGTGAACTTAGAGCCACTTTATGAGCAAGTGTGTTGAAAAGATATTTATTGATTTTTCTTTAAGTGTATATCATTTCATGACTGAATTCTGTAAGAAAATACAAAAAACAAAAAAATTAAGTAGCTACAAAACGAACAACTGACTTTGCGTGCTACTAACTTATAAATAGCCGCTTGAAAAAAAAATGTAAATTTTTAAATTAACGTTAAATAATTGTTAATCAATCATAAATGATAAATAATCTGTCATTCTAAAGTATGGAAATGTCACAGAGAGATTAGTAGTTTTGCCATTAGTCGTAATTCCTAGTTCCATGAGTTTTGCCTTCATTGGAAGTTGGAACATACCTATTATTATCAATTAAAATTCAAGAACTCTAAAATTTCATTAAGTAAAGGTCATAAAATAATAGTTTGTAATAAAATGAATGATAAGGGATCATTTAACGCACGATACAATTTAATTAATTAGGCAGACGTTAAGAGATATTATGTGGTAGCAATTATCATTTTATAAACCTGTAGCCCCATTTGAACGGACAAGTACGATAGCGATTTTTCTGTGGAGAGTAGGGAAAACATAGGGAAAATGATAATAAAACCAACCATGACGTGTGAGTTAGATTTACACACGTATCGGTATAGAGTAGTTATTTGGTCTGGTGGGTGGTAGGCATTAGCCGTGGATAGTTCCCAACCCACCGTCAAAGACGTGCCAAAGTGACAAAGTTCCAAGCTAGCCCGCTACCATCTTAGACTATTTCGTCACTTACCATCAGGTGAGCTCCGGTTAAGGGCTATCTTGTCATGAATGAAAAAATACGATTCGATCGTTGTAGCAACTCGCAACTTGGTGGCCCGTGCCACATTGGGAATCCAGACCGCGGTCGGGTCTAGCGATGACGATATTTTACACTTGAAATTGGCAATAACAATACAATGCACGTACGTACCTTGGACTGCTACTTGCACTCGATGATTTCCACCAGAGTCAGGGATTTGGATCTTGATTCGAGCCTTTTGGTTTGATGAGGCTTCGCGCGCGATAAGGTTCTTGCAACGGTTCTTTCTTATGGCAGATGATGTTTAGTGACGTTTTTTTGAGTGCGTTCGCTCCAACTTCGGACGAGAACGTCATGCATGACAGCCGATGTGAGCTGCGTGTTGTCATTGCACAAAGTAAACATCGTTCATCGAAAGCGCGAAATTTCAAACGGTATAAAACTTACGTTGCGGTAACGGAACAATCGTCTCTAAACAAAACCCTTTTGTTGTGGAGTGAATTACTAATTTTTAAAAACTTACAATATTACAGTTATGATGCATGTATGGACATTTACATGCATCATAACTCTGACTGGCTGAATTTATGGCGTTCTTACTTCTGCCGATTCGGTGATAAAGTTACCTTGGCTACCAGTGTCAAACAGTGCACGGAACGATTGCATCTTTCCCGAGGCATCTCTGACCTGCACGATAGCAGTCGCCAGCAGTACGGTTTTATTCGACTGTGACCTTGATACTAATGCCGATACGGTTTCGCTAGGTTCATTTGACGTTTGGCGATGGAGTAACGAGTGATGCATACGCTTACAAGTACGGCAAGAGAAAATACTGGTGCAATTCTTCAACTTGTGCGAAGATTTTAAGCAGTTGAAGCACCAGTTCCTGTCAGTTGCGATTTTCATGCGCTCGTCAATTGACATTTTCAGAAATTCTGGACATGACGAAATGCTGTGCGAATCGTTACAGAAGGAGCAGGTTGCCGGACGTGTCATGACGATCGAACTACTTACTTCACTTT
Source organism: Oeneis ivallda (assembly GCA_029955525.1). Taxonomy (NCBI): domain Eukaryota; kingdom Metazoa; phylum Arthropoda; class Insecta; order Lepidoptera; family Nymphalidae; genus Oeneis; species Oeneis ivallda. The sequence goes on from JARPMR010000022.1 coordinate 12,119,918, forward strand.
GACCCCCATCCGCTGCTATAAGAGCGTGCGATGTAGGTACACGCTTAGATTGAGCTGACGGATAAGACACCTTCTGTGTAGTCTTGTTTTGTTTAGCTTGTTCGGTGAAATGTGTATCGCGTAACAGAGCCTCGCATTTAGAATGTAAGAATTTTTTGAGTTGTGAATATGAGGGTAGTTCGGTATCACAATGCTTCTCTTCAAAATCACGGCGCAAGTTTGTGTCTAATTTCGATAAAAGATGATACACCAGTACGAAATCCCAATGATTAACCGGTAAATTGACTGATTTTAAAATACACATATTCTCTTCAAATAGGTCAAGTGATTTCCGGAACTCGTGGGCATCTTTGAAGTTGAAGTTCATAGTTAGAATCTCCCTCCAGCAAGTGAAAGCTAATTCTCGTTTACATTTATAGCGCGCAACAAGGGCAGCATACGCGTCGCGGTAATACTCGCTGCTCAGAGGAAAAGTTTTCACTACCGTTAAAGCATCACCGCTGAGAGAAGAGATCAAATAGTGAAACTTTTCAGTATCGCTAAGAGAAGTGGAATTGTGTATCAATGCGTTAAAAGTATCGAAATATTCAGGAAAACGTTTGATGTCCCCAGTGAAAGTAGGAAGCTGTATTTTCGGTAAACGAACATTCGACAAAGAACTCGACGGCGGTTGATGCGCACAAGATTCAATTTTATTTAGGCTGCGATAGATTGATATAACCTTGTAGTACATTTCATCAAAATGTTCCTGCACTTCAGAATTCTCGTTATCCGGATCGTCTAGTATTTCCAGAATCGCAAAGTGCGCGTCTTCAAAATCAGAAGCAATTTTCTTTATTTCCTGATGATATGAGAAGAACAAATCCCGCTGAGAGTGATCATTGACAGCCGAAACACCGACCTCTAATGCTTTAATCATCCGCTTAAATGCGATCGTACGTCGCCTACGTAATGACGGTATATCGAGTGCGGTGTACTCAACATCATGAGATTTCGATCGTGACTTCTTAAGAATGCTGGATTTGCGACTAGAATGCCTTCTCAATAGAGACATTTTTGATAAATGTTACGCTTAAGTAATGGAAAACCCACGATAGAAGAGCGTTCAATTCGATTTATAAAGTAGGTACGTAAAGAAAGGTTCGTTACGAGTTAAATCTCTATTAAGTATAGTGCACCACACAAGTTTCGTTGCACTTCGTATGAGAATGTATGTAAGTTATGTGTAAACTTGTGAGGTGAACCGCACTCAAAGAAATATTCAACCGCTAGTAGTGTACAGTACACCACTAAAGTTTTCCTGTAAGTTGTATGGAAATGTACGCCAACTATGCGTGAACTTGTGGGGTGAACCGTACACACTGTAATGAATTTACGATACCGCGCGGAGAGAAACACGATCAACTTACCCGCTTTTTTTACCAACGCAATAATTATAACAAAATTTTCGTTTTAATATGAAATTTAACTATTATCACGTTAAATATACAGCGTTAATGTTATGTTGTTACGATTGTATGATAAATAATATCACTAAATGAGATAAAACATTGAGTCACTGCAAGCCGACTAGAAAATAAACACCGAGTAGTTGAAATGATTGTTTATTTTGATCTTGCAGTAGCACAATACTTTTACATGTTCGATATGGTCCAATCTATGTAGGTTCTATCGATAAGTAAGTAAATTTGGTTGGAATGGAGCAACTTAGATCGCGAGAACAAAGAAATTGTTGGTTTGAATGACCTAAGTTACGACGATATTTTTAACCAGAAAAACCATACACAAATTGATCGCTAACATAGGTGGAAAATCCCGGGTTTCGGCACCAAAAAATGTAGCAACTCGCAACTTGGTGGCCCGTGCCACATTGGGAATCCAGACCGCGGTCGGGTCTAGCGATGACGATATTTTACACTTGAAATTGGCAATAACAATACAATGCACGTACGTACCTTGGACTGCTACTTGCACTCGATGATTTCCACCAGGGTCAGGGATTTGGATCTTGATTCGAGCCTTTTGGTTTGATGAGGCTTCGCGCGCGATAAGGTTCTTGCAACGGTTCTTTCTTATGGCAGATGATGTTTAGTGACGTTTTTTTGAGTGCGTTCGCTCCAACTTCGGACGAGAACGTCATGCATGACAGCCGATGTGAGCTGCGTGTTGTCATTGCACAAAGTAAACATCGTTCATCGAAAGCGCGAAATTTCAAACGGTATAAAACTTACGTTGCGGTAACGGAACATCCCGCCCACCAAAATGTCTATGGCATTTTCTGGTTAAAAAACGATGTAATAGTGAAAATCGATTAAAAAATGCAAAACGATAAAGTATGAAATAATCTTAAGTTATTACTTAAAGCTAAAATTAAACTAGGATACGGTATAAGATAATAAATAAAATAAACAACGATTTAAATTAGTACTCTGTTGGGAGAAGACACAATTTAACCAAGGTTAGTTGTGTCTGATTGTACGTTGCTGTTCTTAGAACAACGATCCAAGTGACTTCATCTGCGCCAGGGATAATATTTGAACGACGACCAAGAGACAAATGGAATGGAGCACGAGTTTCATTTTTGATGATTACCATGAATTCTATCTTCAACGGTTTAGAATCCTTGGTCCGATTGCCTGGCGGTAGATCGCTCATAAACGGTTGAAACAGCTGAGGCTTTAATTGATAGTATTGTATGCATTTAGATCGATCACGACGAATGGCACGTTTAGCGGAAATTATCCAAAATTGCTGCACCAATAGGAAGTGTATAAGTGTATTTATGCCTGGGTGGTAATAATGACGGTGTATGAAATCGAGGATAGATACTGTAAGTCGATGATCAGACGGTAAGCTAGTAGGATAGTTTTGTTCGTATTCTAAGCCTGATTGAGAAATCCTGCTACCTACCCTAATATTCCAACTATCCAGAAAAGGATTACGTTTTCGAAATTGTTTAAGTGATTCGTTAAGCTTTATGTTAGAGATTTCTTCTGGAAATGCTTGGCTCCGGATATGTTTTAAGGTTTGTATCAACGCGTTATGTTGTTCAACGTTTGAAAGATTGTTCCGGTTAACATGAAGTTGATTGCGCGAATTGTTGACGAAGCGGTTGGTGTAGTTCAGAGCGTTAATAGATTTCTGTAACGAAGAGTGACAATTCTGCAAATCGTCAATTACGGTAGCTTCACGTGCTTCAGTATCCTGCACCAATTCGGTAACTAAAACAACAGCTTTGCGTGTTTCCATATTTATGGTTGCTTCTTCTTCGGAAGATATCATTCCTCGATTTGACGGCAAGGTGTCGTGATCTTCAGAAAACCAACGAGGCCCCGCCCACCATAACGCATTGTGAAAAAACTCACATGGGAACTGTTCTTGCGAACATATAATGTCTGCTCGATTATCACCTGACGAGGTTGGGTGCCAGGATTTAGTAGGAGTAATATCCTGTATGCATCTTATTCGATAAGCAACGAAGGTTGCCCGTCGGGTGAAGGGGGAACGCGAGCACCATAGATTGATTGTCAAATCTGACCAGAAGTAAACCGCGTTGCCGATAGAAACGTCCGATAATATTGTTTTCTTTGCGATCGGATAGGACTCGCCTTCAACTTCCGCTAGTCGTTGTGAAATACGACAAGCCAGCAAGGAAAAAAGTCTATACTGTGCGTTACGGTAGTCAAACGATATTTCTTAAGAGGTTCGTGCAATGAAGCTCTCCAAAAGATGAGTTGATAATCTCGATGTTCCGGAGAAATTAAAATCTGTCGACATATTTGGCGGGCGTCAGCCATAAACACGATGTTCTGTTCCCGAAATCGCATAAGGATTTCAACGATATTAGGTTGCAGTTTTAGACCGATCAGTTGCGTATCGTTTGAGGAGCACGAACTAAGAGCCTTGGCGGACGCATCGAATATCACGGGTGTATGAATGGTGGCAGATTCAGGGCAGTGGTGAGGGATGTAGTGTTTTTCGCTTTCCAGATCATCACTTGGAACAAGCGACATCTGTGCAGCGTCTAGGTAATCAGACATGACGTTGGTATATTGACTGTACAAGTTTAGATCCCGCGATAGTCTACGTTCTATTGCGTGAAATCGTCGAAACACAACATCACGTGATCCAACGAAAGGTTCTGAATCTTCCTTAAATGGTAAGCGCAATATATATCGTCCACCGTCGTCACGCGAGTGATCAGAAATTAATTTTTGCTCACATAAAGATTCGTTTGGAGACAGCGGTCTAGCCCTTGGTAAGGACTTGAGATTCCACAAGCGCTGCGGTAGTGAGCTCAAATCAGTTTTCGTTTCTGATGATTGTAACAGCGTGGTCGTCGCTAAGCCTGTTTTCCCTAAAAGAAGCCAACCAAAAACAGATTTGAATGCAGTGGGTTGATTTGAACTTCCTTTTATACGTTCGTTCAGCAAAGACTCTGCAAATACATCCGCGGCAAACAGTAGATCGATAGGTCCGGTAATATCGAAACTAGGGTCAGCTAACGGTAAAGTTTTAATATGTGACCATCCTGATGTGTTAAGATTTGCGACAGGTTGATCGCCACATATTTTAGACAACACGTGCAAGTCTAAGTCGAATAATAGCTTTTCACTAGTCCCAATGCTACACGTTACATTGCCTAAAATTGAAGCTGCAGCTTCACCAAGCCCACTAATAGTTGCAGCCGTCCGTGACTGTTTCAGATTTAAGCGTTTAACTGCCGATTCGGTGATAAAGTTACCTTGGCTACCAGTGTCAAACAGTGCACGGAACGATTGCATCTTTCCCGAGGCATTTCTGACCTGCACGATAGCAGTCGCCAGCAGTACGGTTTTATTCGACTGTGACCTTGATACTAATGCCGATACGGTTTCGCTAGGTTCATTTGACGTTTGGCGATGGAGTAACGAGTGATGCATACGCTTACAAGTACGGCAAGAGAAAATACTGGTGCAATTCTTCAACTTGTGCGAAGATTTTAAGCAGTTGAAGCACCAGTTCCTGTCAGTTGCGATTTTCATGCGCTCGTCAATTGACATTTTCAGAAATTCTGGACATGACGAAATGCTGTGCGAATCGTTACAGAAGGAGCAGGTTGCCGGACGTGTCATGACGATCGAACTACTTACTTCACTTTGACCCCCATCCGCTGCTATAAGAGCGTGCGATGTAGGTACACGCTTAGATTGAGCTGACGGATAAGACACCTTCTGTGTAGTCTTGTTTTGTTTAGCTTGTTCGGTGAAATGTGTATCGCGTAACAGAGCCTCGCATTTAGAATGTAAGAATTTTTTGAGTTGTGAATATGAGGGTAGTTCGGTATCACAATGCTTCTCTTCAAAATCACGGCGCAAGTTTGTGTCTAATTTCGATAAAAGATGATACACCAGTACGAAATCCCAATGATTAACCGGTAAATTGACTGATTTTAAAATACACATATTCTCTTCAAATAGGTCAAGTGATTTCCGGAACTCGTGGGCATCTTTGAAGTTGAAGTTCATAGTTAGAATCTCCCTCCAGCAAGTGAAAGCTAATTCTCGTTTACATTTATAGCGCGCAACAAGGGCAGCATACGCGTCGCGGTAATACTCGCTGCTCAGAGGAAAAGTTTTCACTACCGTTAAAGCATCACCGCTGAGAGAAGAGATCAAATAGTGAAACTTTTCAGTATCGCTAAGAGAAGTGGAATTGTGTATCAATGCGTTAAAAGTATCGAAATATTCAGGAAAACGTTTGATGTCCCCAGTGAAAGTAGGAAGCTGTATTTTCGGTAAACGAACATTCGACAAAGAACTCGACGGCGGTTGATGCGCACAAGATTCAATTTTATTTAGGCTGCGATAGATTGATATAACCTTGTAGTACATTTCATCAAAATGTTCCTGCACTTCAGAATTCTCGTTATCCGGATCGTCTAGTATTTCCAGAATCGCAAAGTGCGCGTCTTCAAAATCAGAAGCAATTTTCTTTATTTCCTGATGATATGAGAAGAACAAATCCCGCTGAGAGTGATCATTGACAGCCGAAACACCGACCTCTAATGCTTTAATCATCCGCTTAACTGCGATCGTACGTCGCCTACGTAATGACGGTATATCGAGTGCGGTGTACTCAACATCATGAGATTTCGATCGTGACTTCTTAAGAATGCTGGATTTGCGACTAGAATGCCTTCTCAATAGAGACATTTTTGATAAATGTTACGCTTAAGTAATGGAAAACCCACGATAGAAGAGCGTTCAATTCGATTTATAAAGTAGGTACGTAAAGAAAGGTTCGTTACGAGTTAAATCTCTATTAAGTATAGTGCACCACACAAGTTTCGTTGCACTTCGTATGAGAATGTATGTAAGTTATGTGTAAACTTGTGAGGTGAACCGCACTCAAAGAAATATTCAACCGCTAGTAGTGTACAGTACACCACTAAAGTTTTCCTGTAAGTTGTATGGAAATGTACGCCAACTATGCGTGAACTTGTGGGGTGAACCGTACACACTGTAATGAATTTACGATACCGCGCGGAGAGAAACACGATCAACTTACCCGCTTTTTTTACCAACGCAATAATTATAACAAAATTTTCGTTTTAATATGAAATTTAACTATTATCACGTTAAATATACAGCGTTAATGTTATGTTGTTACGATTGTATGATAAATAATATCACTAAATGAGATAAAACATTGAGTCACTGCAAGCCGACTAGAAAATAAACACCGAGTAGTTGAAATGATTGTTTATTTTGATCTTGCAGTAGCACAATACTTTTACATGTTCGATATGGTCCAATCTATGTAGGTTCTATCGATAAGTAAGTAAATTTGGTTGGAATGGAGCAACTTAGATCGCGAGAACAAAGAAATTGTTGGTTTGAATGACCTAAGTTACGACGATATTTTTAACCAGAAAAACCATACACAAATTGATCGCTAACATAGGTGGAAAATCCCGGGTTTCGGCACCAAAAAATGTAGCAACTCGCAACTTGGTGGCCCGTGCCACATTGGGAATCCAGACCGCGGTCGGGTCTAGCGATGACGATATTTTACACTTGAAATTGGCAATAACAATACAATGCACGTACGTACCTTGGACTGCTACTTGCACTCGATGATTTCCACCAGGGTCAGGGATTTGGATCTTGATTCGAGCCTTTTGGTTTGATGAGGCTTCGCGCGCGATAAGGTTCTTGCAACGGTTCTTTCTTATGGCAGATGATGTTTAGTGACGTTTTTTTGAGTGCGTTCGCTCCAACTTCGGACGAGAACGTCATGCATGACAGCCGATGTGAGCTGCGTGTTGTCATTGCACAAAGTAAACATCGTTCATCGAAAGCGCGAAATTTCAAACGGTATAAAACTTACGTTGCGGTAACGGAACAATCGTCTCTAAACAAAACCCTTTTGTTGTGGAGTGAATTACTAATTTTTAAAAACTTACAATATTACAGTTATGATGCATGTATGGACATTTACATGCATCATAACTCTGACTGGCTGAATTTATGGCGTTCTTACTTCTTGCTGCATCAATGCATTCTAACCACTAGCAAGAGATTACATGCCAATCAGGGGCGATTGCGATCATCACAATGCTGATGCAATCAGTTTTAGACAATCCCATAGCAAGCTCCAGTAACTCCTACAGCTACTTGACAGGCAAAGTGTAAGTTTAAAGGCAGCACATATCAGTCATTAGGCAAGCCCTAGCGCCGCCCTCGCTGGCGCCCGAGCTGGAATAATGTGGCCAGTATTTTAATTGCCACATAATCTACCTGCATTCTGCGCACAATCCACTTAATATTTGCATAGCGATTGCGTTTGAATGACTATGATTTTACTGAAAGCCAAAATGCTCTACTTACATAGACTTGGGGAAATTACGATGTCTTGCAGCATTTGCATAATGCTCCTATGTCTCGCCGTTTATGAGAACCGATGGACGCCCAATGTTGGACCTGTGTGTTGGTCTGTAATATATCTTTTATTAGGCTCATAGTTAGGTACTTATAGACCATAACTCAGAGTCGCAAGTTGTCACTGGCACTGAGGGATTTTGGACAAGATGGTGCGAAGGTCCCGAAATATCGTAAATCTGTCCAGTTCAGTTGGATTTAGCGTTATGAGACTTTATGTGGGTAGGTACGTAAGTACAAAACCAAAAACGATAAAAACTACATAAATCTTCATAATCATCATCTCAATTAAACCACCGCCGCGCCGCCCTACTATCCGTCACAGGTCTCTTAGAATAAGAAGTGTTTAGGTAGGTTAGGACTTCACACCCCTTTGAGAACATTATGGCGATATCTCAGAAATTCAAGTTTCCTCGCGATGTTTTCCTTCACCTAGATCTATCACAATGTTTTCCATCAATAAAGAGGGGTTTTTTTATACTAGATAACTAGTGGTTCGCCCCGAACTGAGACCTCGCGGTAACGGTATCCCATGATTATTCATTCAATCGATACATGATAACCAAAACTGACATTATTATTATGCCCGTTTTCACCAAACATACCTAAATCATCCCCTAAGTAGGAGTCTCTTAACGTAGGTAGCTCCTAAATACAATCCTAAGTCCTAACATCCGTCCCAATATCCTTTTAGGTGTCCCGTACAGGATCGTGATAAATAAGTTGACAGAAAACATCAATCACCTAACTTATAGGTAGCCCGTAAAGGTTAGGGAACGTTAGTGAAAACATTGAATTATTTATCAAACATTGAATTTAACTCGTAGTTCCATGGGAATAGTTACTGACTGCGCCATCTATTAGCATTATTGTGAAGCTATGTTGATGCTATATGAATTACTGACGCCCATTAAAAATTAAATAATCTCGTTTCTTTATAATATTCATATAATTTTAGTATTTGTTGTTCAAGTACAGGATATAAGTGACCTAAAAACATAAAATCAGTTTGAAAATCCATAGCGGATTTTTCTAGAGAGCGTCTTCAAGCGAGCGTATAAAATCGCCACTTTGAAAGCCCCCCATTTCGTCAATTTTAAGGGAAAAATTAAAAAAAAAATATTTTTGTACTCAGTTCAAAATTATCTTTAAAATGATACGTAACAATTTTATGTAACGCGATTTTTTTTTTTTTACTTCGCATTCGCTTCTATGAGAGCCCCCCTGAAATAAAGATTTTTATAACTTTTTAAGCCATTTTCGGCTGGAGGCCATCGGTTTACATATTATATCTAAATTTGAAGTAATTACGTTCAGTAATTCAAAAGTTATAAGGCTCTGACAGACGGACGGACGGACGGACGGACGGACGGACAAGTGCAAATCGCCCTAGTTAACTCAAAGACCTTCGCTTCGCTCGGTCGATAATAACTACATTCTAGTACAAATTATAGTTTAATGTAGATTGTTCATGTTTACATTTTTAATAAGCTTTTATTATAAGACTGCCGATGTGAGCCTATGGGTTGCGCAATGAAGGAATTTATCAACAACCCGCCTGCAAGTAGGTAGTAGCTCAGGCTTGTTATGAGAATATTTCCCATTATCTTTAACATTTGTACAAATAACTCCCACTCGTAGCACCAACTGCCGCTAACTAGTATGCTATCATAATAAAATATTATTAGAAAGATATTAATAATACAGATACGATGGTACAGCCAATGTATTATCTACGCAATTTTATAATTGTTAGCATTGACTTTATTTATTGTCATTTCTTTATGACTTGATACTTTCCAATTGCGTTCATTCGTTCATAACCCGAGTTACTATCAGTCTTTTCCTGGAATTAATTAATTGAATGGATTTTGTTTTTTATTCCATCTTCTTGTATAATGATGAGTTAGTTGATGATATGTGATATCATCAACTAACTCATCATCCAAAGTCTTAACGAATTGAATTTCAACCATAATACCTATTTGATTTCGTACTGTATTGGTGAATGTCGCTAATAAATATTTTTATCTACTCCAAAATCGAAAAGTTCCAATTTCGAGTTTGACAGCTGAATCAAAATGAACCCTCTATCGGTTTTGCTTCTCATTTCGATGCAGCTCGTTGTATGGGAGCTGAATCGAAATGGTTATCTTCTTAAAATAGGATACCTAAAGCTAAGGCTCTGAGTTCTGGCACTTTGGTACCGTTCATATGACAGAGGCGCCACAGGCGGCTGGTGGCGGCTTACGGAGTTACTTTTTGTTGACAGAGGCGCCACAGGCGGCTGGTGGCGGCTTACGGAGTTAATTTTTGTTACTTTATTGAGCCTACGGCGTATTTTGTTAATGATTTTATTTTCCTTGTCGTAGATAAAATCTTGTATGCAACTGAACGTAATTAGTCATTTTAATTCTCGTACTATCCTATTTTGATACTCGACAAGCCTCGTATCAAAAAACAGCACTCGAATTAAAATGACCCTCATTACGATGCAGTTGCATAAATAGCTATTTTCTGGCTGAATTTTTGGTTGAGTACCGACTTACTTACTCTACGCTGAAACTGGGATTTTCCCCAAACCAATAATGCGGATTTGCGGAATAAGTAGAATGTGTTAATTAGAATTCAGAACGCACTTAAATTAAGCGAAGGTTCTTTAGCGATTCCAATACTTACCTACCTATGTCATTTGGCCAATATACATATTCCTTGTATTGAGATTGTTAGGCCTAGCGCAAACATACAACTTTTAGTTGAACAACTATTTAGTTGTGTTTCGTAAGTTTATAGGAATGTACTGCGATCATAGAATGTGCGCAAACTATCAACACGATAGTTGCTCGACAAAAAAATCAAAAAGCCGTATCGATTTGCTTTTGATTATAGTTTAGTTGTGTGAAATTCACGAAAAGTACACAACTCGACAACAGTTTAGTCGATGTAAAAGTTGTATGTATGCGCCTTACCTTATTGTTAGCACGGTGTTAGTTTTTCCACGCGGACGGTTTGTGGGTATTTGCAGTTAGTCAGTTAGTACCTATCGAGAGAATACTTTACTTAATATGGAAATCCATCAATCTATATAGGTTACGTCTTGATCATTTTCATTATATTTATATAGGGGTTTTATAATCATCATTTAAAAAATACTTTTTTATTTAATATTACATACTAGAAATCGTGCTAGAATAGGTAAGTATACCTTAGTACATAGTGCAAGGACTAGGTAAAATCTTAAGTCCAGGTACATACTAATTACTGGGCCTTTCTAATTGCAGAGAACTGTGGCACCTTGTGTTCTATTTATAGAATTTAGTGCGTCCATAAGTAAGTCGACTGAGTTTATTCTCAGCCTGATATTAGGTAGGTACGTGCACACCACCAAACATAATCAAAGACCTAGTGACAAAGTAGCTCATGCCAATTTATGTTTTAACTAATTAAAGCTAAAGGCTACTTTGAAGTGGCAGATGTACATGCCGTCCTTCAGTACGGTATTTCAATGGGCGTTTAAGATATTCAAATAATGCTGTACCCTAAGCCGTAGCCTGAACAATTGCTTTGCGGAATGTTTACGTAATATGAGGTAGGTATGTATTTCGACACACGTATTTTCGAAAATTAAATAAGTAGATTACCTATAATCAATTATTGTCATCATCGTCACCAGCAACCCATCAGCAGCTGCTCACTACTGAGCATAGGTCTACTCTCATATAAGGGTTATAGGCCATAGTCCACCATGCTGGCCCAATGCGAATTTGCGGACTTCACACACCTTTGAGAACATTATGGAGAACTCTCAACAGGTTTCCTCACGATGTTTTCCTGTTAAAAATTAAGCTCTTTTAACTAATATAAATAACTCTGAAAAGTCAAAGGTGCGTGCAAATCAATTTTTAAATACAAAAGAATAACTTTACTACGGAACCGGCCGGCCAGGGGATCGAACTCACGAAGCGTGAAACCCTTGATTATAAGTAAGTATAAGTATTATTTGACTGTTGTATTTTATACTAAAAAAATCCACAAACAATAGTGAACTTTACCTCTGAACATGAAATATAGTTGCCGTAAAAATTAGAGCTTCTACTTTAGAGTTTAGACGCAAGAAAAGCTAAACGCACGGGTGACAGTAGGTGACTAATGTCCACCCAGCTTTAATCTGATTCACTTTATCTATATATATCAGATGTGATCGTAATAATTACCTACAGTAAGTAAGATGAAAGATCGTAGGTACAAGAGCAAAACACGCGGAACTATCAGGAACTATCGACCACTTGTAAATTCATTGAGACATTCTTGCAAACTAAAGAAAATACGTATGTCGCAGACATCAATAGCAAACAATCTTTGTAATTGATTCCAAGGATTTTGATGATCGCCCAAGATAGGAATGCATACATAATTAAACGCGTAAGTATAATTACATACATCATACCTACATGTACAATTTTGTCTGCCAGAAACTACTTACGCAAGTAAATAGAGATGATGATATAAGTAATTTATATACCTATTATGAATTATATAAATACTGATCATTAAGAGTTGAACCGCACGTGCCGCTCGTGCCACAAGAGCCGCAACGCAGTTACAGTAGTGAAACTGCTCATGACATCAGCAGCACAAGTGACCTGCAGTCAACAGCCTTCACCTGTCGCATTTATTCACTAAGTAGGGGGAGAGTCATGCTTAGTCCAGCTCGAAGTCTCTCTACTTAATCAAATCAATATGATCAGAAGATTCGTATGAGAGCCATAGTAATCGACAAAGGTTAATGAATCGCGAAACTTCTGGCACGAATAACCAATTGGTGTTTCAAGGAGATGGACTGCTGATGTAACCCTGTACCGATAACAAAGCCTCCCTAAAGATCGAGGGGCCATCCGACAATGTTATTTTGACTTCCTTACAAGGATATCCTGTGGTCAACGTTTGTTGGCTGTTTGTTAAAACCAATAATTTTCCGGTTGCTTTGCTCATTTTCACTTAGTAATAACATTAATCGACAACAAAGTAATTAAATAATAAGCTACAAATATGAGCTACCTAACATAATTATAATACACAAAAAATGTCGTCATTCCCGCAGAAGAAAGTTGCGACGCGTGTGGTATTATATGTGCAACCAACATAATATAGGTAAATATCCATATAATACCTATTGCATTTAATGTGATTTAATGTAAAGGCGGGTCAGAATTTGCTCAGTGGAACAGGTTGCTATATTCTTGGAACAACTGCAATAACTTTAAATCAAAGACTGGTTTATAAATATGTTATCACTATTTCCATTGAACACATACATAGCTTTTGAATTAGTTTAGTCTCAGACTAGGCGCCTTTATAGAATGAATCTACATACTGTTTTACCGTGGATCACAAAATATTTAAGGATATATCATGATAGTATTGATAGATCTTTTGTGTGGTTCAAATAAGTAAGGCAAATTAATGACTCTTTTCATAAGTCAAAACTCTAGCACCGGTTTGGAAAGCAGATTCTGTTCGAGTGAGAAAAACCGTTAGGAATCATTCAATTTACAGAAATTCATCAATCAAAGTCAAAATTAGTTATACTTATTCAATGTATTGGTAATATGCCAAATTATGGTTTTTTTGACACAGAATGATTTCAAACTTAAGGCGCACTAAACGGGTCTGCCCGCGAATTAAATTAAATTTGGTTTTTCGCAATTTCTAAACTAATGCGACAAAGTAGGCTTCTGGCATTCTAATTGCGCCGATGGCAGTATCATCTTCACAGGTATTATAACCAAGGACTGAAACTATCTGTTCGGGGGCTCGAATCCTGACTTCAGATTTTTTTTTTATTTTTTTTTTTATTATTAAGTAATTAACTATTATTAATTAAAAGGAACTTCGTTTCAACCGAGTGTTCCACGAGACTGACGCATTTTTAAACCTTACTGTGCACGCGAACTAAAGTCTCGGGCAAAAAATAGTAAGGAAATAAAAATTAAATAAAAATAATTAATTAAACTAAAAAAAACTTGAAAGGTGTCAAGGGACACCCGGATTGAACGTAGTTCCTTTCGATTAATTTTAGTGAAGGAATTGTAATAAACTAGTGGTGTCATCTAGTATTAAATTAATTAATTCTACGATGGTGACGAAATTATATTTAGTTTATTTCTATTGCAGCTCTGTTACAAAACCAAAGAGTTACTCTGGTTTTTTAACAGATGGCGTTAGTAGTACAATAATATTTTATCTAATTTATACAATAAAAAATTAGGGAAAAATTCCACATGTAGAAATTATTTAAAATAAAATTGAAAATAGAAAATTCAGTCTGTCGAGCTGGGATTCGAACCATCGGCGTTGAACTTATAGACGACTGCCCGATCCACTAGGTCATGCAGACGACGTGTTGTATGGCGAAAATACCGAATACAATGCAAAATTCACATTCAACAAAAAAGTTTCGGTTTCAAAAATGTGCCGAGTGTCGTCTAGCCCCCTTCCGTACCGCGCGATAAGGAACTACGTTCCAATTAGTACTGACACACACAATTAAGTACCTACTTGAATACGAACCATATAAAATTTTCCTAAATTATTACACCTACCTACCCATTTATAATTATTTTTTTTACACTAAATGTTTGCAATTCCCTCATTGGCTATCAAAGTAACTTCCTGCGGATTATGCCTATATAATTTTATCATCATATTGTTATCAACATCCTATGTCCTAAAAGCTGTCGCATCGTACTTTAGTAGCGGGAAGAACACGAGCCATGTGGCGTCTACTTGTTGTTTTAATTTTTGTGATTTCTATTTGTGATGGAAAGAATTACAAAAGTGAGTAACTAAAATAACTTACACATATTAATAAAAACAAAATACATATATTAATTTATTATTTTAAACGAAATTTCTACTAAAATTAAAACTACATATTTTGTCATTATCATCTTATATCACCGCAGCGCGGCATGGTATTAGCCAAGATTCTGTCAGCATTTCCCCGTTGGATAGCCAAACTACAATAATTCTTTAGGCGTAGCTGGCAGCTTTTGGATCCACCATAGACTCGATCGAAAGTTCTTCAAAAAGTGCTCGAGCTTTTGGGCTCCACGCCCCACAGCTCCACAGCAAAAGTGCTCGAGCTTCCGGGCCACACGCCCCGCAGCTCCACAGTAAAAGTGCTCGAGCTTCCGGGCCCACGCCCCACAGCTCCACAGCAAAAGTTTTCGAGCTTCCGGGCTCCACGCCCCACAGCTCCACAGCAAAAGTGCTCGAGTTTCCGGGCCCCACGCACGCCCCACAGCTCCACAGCAAAATTGCTCGAGCTTCCGGGCCCTACGCCCCGCAGCTCCACAGCAAAAGTGCTCGAGCTTCCGGGCTCCACGCCCTACAGCTCCACAGCAAAAGTGCTCGAGTTTCCGGGGCCCACGCCCCACAACTCCACAGCAAAATTGCTCGAGCTTCCGGGCCCCACGCCCCGCAGCTCCACAGCAAAAGTGCTCGAGTTTCCGGGCCCCACGCATGCCCCACAGCTCCACAGCAAAATTGCTCGAGCTTCCGGGCCCTACGCCCCGCAGCTCCACAGCAAAAGTGCTCGAGCTTCCGGGCTCCACGCCCTACAGCTCCACAGCAAAAGTGCTCGAGTTTCCGGGCCCCACGCCCCACAACTCCACAGCAAAATTGCTCGAGCTTCCGGGCCCCACGCCCCGCAGCTCCACAGCAAAAGTGCTCGAGCTTCCGGGCCCCATGCCCCACAGCTCCACAGCAAAAGTATTCGAGCTTCCGGGCTCCACGCCCCGCAGCTCGACAGCAAAAGTGCTCGGGCTTCCGGGCTCCACGCCTCACAGCTCCACAGCAAAAGCCAAAAAAATCAAAATCAACGATGGTTTCTTTTTATTATTTGCATTTCGCCTGCCTTCAGACCATGGTACTCCGCCATTCACCATCATCATTATCAACACCAACCTATCAACGGCTTAAACGGCTACTCACATAGAAGGGTCAAGGGTCAGGGTAGAAGGGTCATAAGCCATAGTCCACCAAGCTGGTCCAACGCGAATTGGCAGACTTCACACTCCGCGATTACCTTGTTTGATTTCTTCTGAAAAAGGAATCTCGTAATGGAGGAATAAATGTTGCTTTTTACAGCCGATCTGCTGGATCCGGAATGGCAGGAAGTGGTGTCAGCGGGAGGCATGCACATAGGCCACGGGCGCACCAAGCGATTTGTAGAGCTTAATGAGAACCAGGTAAAGGATATTTATTTTTAAAGAATAATAATCAACTTCAGCTTCCTCAACAGTCGGCAGGCATTCAAAAAAAAATCTAAATTAAAAATTATTTATTTCACGTAGGTCAACTTTTCTAATGACACGTCATGACTCTACCACGATTCGGAAAGCAGCTTCTGCTGAGAAGAGCCGGCAAGAAACCCATTCTCCTCTCCCCTCAAAATAACCGGAAAGCTTGTGTAACGCTAAGGAGATTAGTAGTTACGACATAACGGCAATAGTGCAATGGGTTGGGATCGAACCGACAACCTTTCAGTCTTCAGCCCGCCTCTTTAATAGTTGGGCTATTGAGACTGTCAAAGATGGTACAAAAACAATGTGTTACTATTATCATTATTGTTCACCACTGTCACCAACTGTCCACGAGGAGTTAGTATTTTTAAAAACTCTTTTTTTAGTTTTTTAAGAAGCTCTTCGTTTGTCCGGGATAAAAAGAAAGTACTGAAAAATAAAGGAGATAAGATTTACGGCTTTAGAGTTTAGACAGAAACATTTTCAAAACTAAATAGGTAGGTACTAGGTACGGTAATAAAAACCCCGTAAACGTTGGCGTCCATTGGTCGCAGCTTCATTACACTTAAATCGTTGTGCGAAAGACATTTAAAATTTGAATGATTGTCGCATTCAAATGGGAGAGAGTTTACAAATTCAATTACTTATGTGAATTGTGACCATTCCAATTTAGCGGGACGAGCGACGAGACGCGCGGCGCCTGCGAGGCGCCTACGCTCGATATACTACAGAGTACAGACCTACCTACTTACATAATACGAGTAGATATAGTATTCCCAACGAGGGCTAAAATTGTTATGGTAGGTAGGTACATAAGGTACCATTTAATAACATTCTCCAACCGAATCCAACCACGGCGGTCAATCCATAGACAAGGTCAATCTCCACAGATACAAAAGTGCACAAGTTTGTGCGTAAATTCAGGCGCACTCTTTATTCCCTCACTCTCATAGCCCGAAGGAAAACCGACACGAACGGAAAGATATCAAGCGCGGCGAAGGACGGACGGCTTTAGGTAGGTACGTGCTCTCTGAGGTACACCGCATACCTTTATAAATCCGGGCTAGTAATAAGGATTCCTTGACAAAAAACCCTAAACATTGTTTGGTCCTACTCGGGAATCGAACCCGGGATCTGGAGATACATAACTCACGTAGCTTTATTAAGATGATGCTACAAATTGATGATTGATTGATTGATGATTTTCCGGGATAAAAGTAAGTAGCCTTTATCTGCTCCGGGATGCAAGCTATCTGTGCGCGTAACTGAATAAAGATTATTTCATTTATTAGGTTTAGGATAATTATCTTCTTCCATCTGCCTATGAAAATCCCTGTGATTTAAGAGGATTGCATCTTTTAAAAGCTAAGGTGCCTTAGGAGCATGCCGAAATCTCCTTTATTTACTTTAGTTGAAATCCAACCTGCTCGCACGAAACGCTTCAGTTCAACGTTTCTGAATCGAACCGCTAAGGTGTGGAACGCACTTCCAACATCTGTGTTTCCGGCCACGTATAACCTCAGTACCTTCAAGGCAAGAGTGAATAGGCATTTTCTAGGCAAGCGCGCTCCAACCTAGACCTCATCAGTGCTGTCCAGTATTGATTGTCGTCAAGCGCAAGCCTATCCCGCAATAAAAAAAAAATTTACAATGTAGATTCCTATAATCTTTTTAAAAAATCGGCCAAGTGCGAGTCGGATCTCGCTCTTTTAGGGTTCCGTTAAAAAATTTTTTTTTAATTTAATTAAACTTTTATTATTTGTTGTTATAGCGGCAATAGAAATACATAATATGTGAAAATTTCCTCTATCTATTACGGTTTACGAGATACAGCCCGCTGACAGACGGACGGACGGACGGACGGACAGCGTAGGCTTAGTAATAGGGTCCCGTTGGTACCTTTTGGGTACGGAACCCTAAAAACCGACTTCAAACACCCGCGCCACTACAAAGTTTATAATTTATTGTTGATTTTTAGAAACCGCTCGACCGATTTTGATAAAATTTAAATGGAACCACCTGGGACGTATACCCTTTCAAACAAAAAAAGAATATTCCAAATCGGTTCAGGCGTCTTGGAGTAATCGGTGAGCACACATAAAAAAACCGAAGAATTGAGAACCTCCTCCTTTTTTGAAGTCGGTTAAAAAGAAGTCAATAATACGATATAGCTTTTTGTCACCAGCCGAATATACCTTACCAAGCCTGCCTCCTTCCCAATGGCGCCAGCGGTCACTGTCGTCATCTGCACTACTGCATACAGGACGAATTCAAGAAGGACTTCATGAAGTTTATGGATTACCTTTGCATCATCAACCACTCGTAAGTTGTGTTCTGGTGTTCTTTTATCTAGTGTAAGCAATTGAATAATACTGAATAATTGAACTTATGGATGATTTACATGGAAGTAGGAAGACTAAGTCGTAATTGTTAGTTCCATAGTGATTTCACCATGTAGAAATGTGAACGTCGAGTGTCGTTTTACCGAGGAATAAAATTAGGTATTCCGACAGACAGACAAATCTGGTTAAAAATTAAAGCGATCAACATTTACTTAGACATCTACGTTTGGTGAAATTAAGGTGAAAATCATGACGAGATGACATGACACCAGCCTTGATTATCAAAATAAATACTTGTAATAAGGTAGGTACAAAAAGATGACGAATGTTACCTACTTAAAACGGTTACCTTCTTCAATAGAAATAAGAACAGTGTTTTTATGGGTACTTCGTTAATAATTACATTTAACACTGTCGCCAATCACCATACATAAATAGGATTCTGCCCTAGTTAGAAAAATTCATCTCGAGCGTCGTCCGTAGAAACAATTTCGTTTAATTCCCTCTTGAATATCAATCAATCAAAGCCAATAAATTTTTGGAGACACACTTTAAAACTAAGATTTGTCTATGGTTTGTTAGACGCGTAAAACAAATTCCTTTTTACTTAGGTACTTAAAGATAAGGTATGAAAACATGCTCGGGAATTATAGAGACTTCTCTTAAATAGACGTTTCTGGTTTTTGTAGAGCTATCGGAGTGTGCTGCCCTGATAGTCTGAGCGAAGGCAGACCAGACGCTGTCGCAGGGGACCTGCCTGCCACAGCGCCCAAAGAGGAGAACGATCTGTCGCTAAAGATAGATCGCGCTGAAAACAGAGGTCTGTAATGTTTTGATTAAAACACATTATTATTTTGAACAGTTGTTTTATTTGAACATCCTATAGCTTAAAGATAGTGAAAGATATTGAAGTGTTGATAGTGTTGGCAGGTGGACGAAGACATCAGACGAGTCGCAGAAAGCCCCTGGATACAGGTGGCGCAAGACCGAGGCCTGTGGAAGTCCATGCAAGAGACTTTTGTTCAACAGTGGACGGCAGATGACGTTCGGTTGATAAAGAAGAAGACTGAGAAATCAATAATGATAAGAAATCAAAATTAAAATACTATAATGTTCTGACTAAAACACTAAGCAACTTTTAATGGGCATTGGATATACGTAGGACTTTGTGATGTCGAGATATCAAATTAGGTTTCAGATGCTCACATTTCATTAGAAAAACAGGATGATGATAACAAAAATTAAATATGTTTAAAAATTTTATCATTCCTCAATTTAGTGCAAATATAGTAAAATTTGTGGCCTCTGAACTGAACGAGATTGAAGTGAGATTAAAACTTAAAATAACATTAATAATGAATAAATAGGGTGCCAATAGTGTGTGTAATTACAATAGAAATGTGCTTTCCTAACAATAATATACTACGTTTGACTTTCAAAATTGCTTTAACTACTTTCTACAAATTAAATTTTTAACTTGGTAGTGCTTAATTCTTAAATTATTACTTACTGCAATTTATATTACATTAATAAGAATATCATTTATATAAAAATTAAAATATTACATTAATAAGAATATCATTTATATAAAAATTAAAATTTTTGTGTTCCCATTATTATTGCACACCATTAGATTGGTAATACACCTTGTCTAATCTATAGTACCTCTACCTTCCACCTCATTAATGCTACAAGTGTGTGTGTGTGTGTGTAGTGTGTGTGTGTGTCACAATTTATTTATTTATAAAATAAATAAATTCTGGTTCTGATTCTTCTTCAGCAATTATCTAACTTGTTAGAGGGTCCTAAATTTCAGGTTGCGGTCTGAGCACCCGTTCTCAAGGCAGGATAACAGGAGCTTCGCAGGCAAACCCCCGTGAGTGGCCATGGATGGCCTCCATCACCCCTGAGGGCTTTGACCAGTACTGCGGGGGAGTGCTCATCACCGATAGACATGTGCTCACTGCTGCCCACTGTGTGATTAGGTAAATATGTACAAGAGGCTGGCAATCCATTGATAGATCTACATCGATTTATTTATTGGTCAATCGATGTAGATTGTAGATCAATATCAACAGAGACCGATCATCTTAGGTTTATGATTTACCTAGATCAAAACATATTTCACAAAAAAAAGATTAGGCTTTGATGTTAGACTCTCAGGCGCAGTTGGGGTATTATTATAAGTAGAAAGTCTGGGATTCAATTCCAGGCAGGATCATCATGGGAAGTTATAATTTCTAAATTCTCTCTGGTCTAGTTCGGTCTTTGGCAGTGGCTAGTAACCCTTTAAATCACTTTACCATCCTACTAGCAAACACGTGTTTTGGCAAGATCGCTTCCAGAAACCGATTACTTATAATAGAGTATAGCAGGTAGGGTTATGGGTTACTTTACACTGCTTTACTACTTCCAAGTTAGCCCACTATCATAGATTGTCAATTCCTGATCTTCTCTTTCTCAAAATGTGACCAGGTGGACCCCCGAAGAACTGTTCGTGCGTCTCGGCGAATACGACTTTAAGCGCAGCAACGATTCCCGCTCCTACAACTTCAAGGTCATCAGCATACGCCGCCATGAGATGTTCGACAAGAACAACTACCACAACGACATCGCCATACTGAAGCTGCACCGGGCAGCTGTGTTCAATACATACGTGTGGCCCATTTGCTTACCGCCACGCGGCCTGACGATGGATGGCGAAGTAACTACAGTAATCGGTAAGTTAACAAGAAAAAAGCTTTCTAAGGGCCTGTTATCCGTTAAAGTGTCTGATATATATCTAACAGATAAAAGATCTGTCAGATAAGTTTGTTCAAGATTATCACAGAGTTTATGTTCTAGATTGTCTTAACGGATACTTGTGAAACAAAAATTTAAACGCTATCTTTCAGATTAGTTGTGGTTAGGCTATCAGACACTTTATCAGCAAGTGGAAACAGGCCCTACAACTTGTAACCGGTTACAGTAAATTGGATAAAACTTCCGTCATAATGACTTTGTTTGTATAAAAATCCTGTCACCTGGACCATAAAAGATAATAACGAATCTTTTGACACCTCATTTATCCAATCGGCTCAGTAATTTAGGGCTACAGTGGATCTGGGATCATGCCTTAATACATACCTACATACATCGACTGCTAAAATCTTAGCATAGAATAGAAATATTTTTTATTCAAATAAACTTTTACAAGTACATTCGCACAGTCAAATGAATCTACTGGTTAATGCCCTTCCTACCGAGACGAACCAGCAAGAAACTCGGCGGTTGCTCTTTTTCAATAAAGTATACAATAGGTATTATGCTATGTATGCAGTGTTTCCACAATGAGGGTAAGTTCCAAAAATGTATACTTACCTACAATTCAATACGTGTTAAGACAGGCAGACAGAAAGTAGCCCCATTCCCGCCGGTGGCACCCTTTCACGAGCATGACGCATGACCCAGCCGTAGTCGGCTAGGTCAAAAGGGCTAGTTCACCACCACCTCTTGTATCAAACAAGCATAAGGGTCATTAACCGACTGGGATCACGCGTAAACGCCATTTAAATTAAAGACAAAATCCATTTATTTTATTTTTATCGAGTGTAAGAGATGTGTTACTTAGTTATATAGAATCGAAACCTTTCTTCTAAATAGGATTAAATTATGATTTACGAGTTTTTTTTTTGTTTCAATAGGTTGGGGTACGCAATGGTACGGCGGTCCGCACAGCAATGTCCTAATGGAGGTAGTCGTACCGATTTGGAACAAAGAAACCTGTATTAACTCCTTCACTGACTCAGTTTTCAATGAAACAATATGTGCTGGAGGTAAAGAGGGAGGGAAGGATGCTTGCCAGGTGAGCATATTATGGTTATGGTTAATGAAATAATTTTACATCGACTTTTCTATTTAGGAAAACGAAACACATACTTTACGTGAATAGTATCTACTATTGTTTTTTGTACACTTGCGGAACAGAGCCCGAATCTCAAGCTTGCGCAGGGACATAGGTACAACACGTAGAGCCTATAGAGGCATCCTGAGAGAGTTTATCAAAATTGGGCGATGAATACAAAGAGCGGATTTTATTCTTCAATAAGTACATCAAGTTGCATAATGATCCCCGGTGCAGAACTGTCTCAAAGAATAGATTTAATGAATTAACTGGGCTATTTATTGTATGGGGTGTTGTGGAGTTGATATCTAGTCCATGGGCTGCCATTAAAATACCAACATCGCAATTATGGCAGGCGGTGACTAGTCGCCTACTAGATAGGTTCTGCAAAAAAGCCACCACAACGCCAGTGACGCCAAGACGCCAGCACTTGGAGCAACATAGGTGCAGAGCGACTCGGGGTGTAGAGAGGTGCGGCACCGATTTCACCAGCAGAATATCGAATCACTATTTTAACAACTTCATACAACAATTTTAGAACTGCTATTTGTTTGTAGCACAGAGTTTGTAGATACCTATTAATAACTAGCTTTTGCTTGCGACTTTGTCCACGTAGAGTTCTCACACTCACCACTTCTGAGAGAGAACCTTCTGTTTTCCGGTATAAAATGAAGCCTGTGTCAGTCTCCAAGTCCTCAACTATACCCATGCAGAAAATCACTTCCAAAACTGGCCACCCCAATGTCCCCAACAGTAGAATGTTCATGATGATACTGTAGCAATATTGACATTTTTAACAACAAATCTGTTGCTTTTGGTAAATCACTTGACAGCTGCGATGCTTTGTCCATTGTGTGAATGTATACTTTGTTTTTAAATATCTATCTCTTTTTATTACTTTTTTTGTATTTAATTTTCTTTTTGATATCTTTATTTACAATTTGTCATAGTCATGTAAAACTTTGTTTAGTTTAAGTTTCTTTTAGTTTTAATTTAAGACACGTCCGTTTATTTGCTGCTTTTGTAGACACATTTTGTATTGGAGAGTGGCTAGTTCTTAGGGGTCATCCATAAATTACGTCACACGTTGAGTGGGGGGGAGGGGGCCAATAAAATGTGATATTGTGTGACAAGGGACAGGGAGGGTTAAAAGATTATGTGACGTCACATCTTGAAATCTAAAATACTAAAACGCGAAATTTATATGTAAACCCAAAACTTTAAAATATTATGTAGGTACCTACTAGTAACTCCATTATCTAAAATATTTGACTTTATTTTAATTCTATTAAAGATTATTTTTGATTTAAATAAAAAATAATTTGGAAAATTTGCTGTTTTAATTAAATTAAATAAAATAAATTTAATAAGTAGTAAATTTAGTTAAAAAAATTTAAGTACTGAAATATAAAATTGAAAAATATGTGACGTCACACTAGAGGGAGGGGGTTTCACAAGTGTGACCACCTGTGACAAGGACGGGGGGATGGGTCAAAAAACCATAAAATTTGTGTGACGTAATTTATGGATGGTCCCTTATCATGGCTGCATTATTTTTGTTGTTTTATTGTCATAATCTGTTGTGTGTCTAATAAATAAATAAATAAATGAATGTATTGTATGTGTTCGGTTCGGTCAGGGCGACAGCGGCGGCCCGCTCATGTACCAACTGTCGAGCGGCCGCTGGGCAGTGGTGGGAGTGGTGTCGTGGGGCGTGCGCTGCGGCGAGCCCAACCACCCCGGCCTGTACACGCGCGTCGACAGCTACCTCGAATGGATCCTGCAGAACTCCATATTCTAGCACCCTTCTGTGTAGTTCGTAGGTACTCGTTCATTGAAAATTAAGAAAATGTGGAGTTAATCGATAAAGAATTCTGGACATCGAGCAATAACGCTTAGAAGCGCAATAGTCGACGCGGTAATAAGCCATTTTTAGTATGCCTCTAAAGGCCGATATGCAGTATCACTGCGTTGCGTTAACACGACGAGTTCGCAGAAAATCATTGAAAAAAGACGCACTGTGCTGTGAAAAGATGTCATGATAACCATTAAAAATGTAATTATTAGTACCCTGTACCAGTACGCCTAGGTTTGGAGCGGTACTTTTTTAGAAACTTCTGTTTGAAGCGTTATAGCTCGATGATTCTGGATATTTTGAATTAAAGTGCAATAAAGTAATATTATAAAGATTCGTTTTTACTTATTAATTTTAACCTCGCTATTCAGTACCTAATCACGTTGGTTTATTTAATTATAAAAACTTCAGGTATCATCCTGTTACATAAACGGGTGCTTAAAGCTCGTAAAAACTTATTTACTATTTATTAAAATATGACGTAAGTACCTACCTACTGTGCTATGAGTGGATGTCAAAATTCATCACAATAACCATCAAAATAGTAATTATCAATACTATTACCAGAAAATAATTACAAGGCACTCACACATTCATCGGTTGTTTTGAGCCTACTAGATACCTAATTTTTGGAGCGGAACTTCGTTTCTAAGCTTTATAGTTCGATATGGATCATTGAATCATAACATGGACAAAGTAATCATTTCTCCGCACTCCTCTACAGCTTGTAGTATATCTAGCACCTGCTTCTGCTCGAGCATAGGGTGAAAGGTGAACGCTAACCGGAAGAAGTTCTTGCGCTGACGCAGAGGGGTGTATGCCACCATCGCTCGAGAACTACGCTTCAAGTGCTCTTTGATCTTTGGGGTAATCTGAAAGGAATAAAACACACAACAATGACAGTAAAACTTATAGTGTCCTGTTAGAATAGTACCACTAATTTTGGCTGCATTTTTAAACTTCATGGTCCCATTTCTATAAACTAGTGGTTCGCCCCGAACTGAGACCTCGCGGTATCCCATAATTCCCATAAGGTAGTTTTAACTATATTATATTGTAATTAAAACGCGCCGAATCTGATGACGTCAATCGTCATCTGCTTTCGTGGATGGGATGCGTATTTACAATATTAAAGACAGCGCCATCTATTAACAGTATAGTGAAGTTTTGTTAAAAACATTGATGCCCATTAAAACTTAAATAATTTCGTTTCTTTATAATATTTATCTAATCTTAGTATTTGTTGTTCAAGTACAGAATATAACTCAAATTATGTGTAAGTTTCAATTTTTAAAATAAAGTGGTATTAGGGATCTAGCCTCGAATAAAATCTCCACTTTGAAAGCCCGCCATTTCGTCAATTTTAGGAAAAAAAATAAAAAAAAATACTTTTGTATGCTGCTCTAAATTATCTTTAAAATGAGGTACTGCAACCCTATGAAATGCAAAAAAAATTATTTTACTTCGCATTCGCTTCGATGAGAGCCCCCCTGAAATAAAGATTTTTATCACTTTTTAAGCCATTTTCGGCTGGAGGCCATCGGTTTACATATTATATCTAAAATTGAAGTAATTACGTTCTGTAATTGAGAAGTTATAAGGCTCTGACAGACGGACGGACGGACGGACGGACAAGTGCAAATTCACTCAAGTAGACTCAAAGACCTTCGCTTCGCTCGGTCGATAATTTAATAAAAGGTATGTACCTAAGTAATTAAGTATGTATTGACGAAGTAGTGATGTGCCGGATATCCGTATCCGTATCCGTTACTTTTTGGCGAATCTTTTACGGATCTTTTTACACTACTAAACTTCTTTGTAGACATTTTTTTAACTCGTGTACCAATAACAAACATCTACGCTGCCCAGTGTCGCACTAATCTATAAAAAAACAAAAGATTAAGACCCGCGCAATGCAAGTCGGAAAATATCCTGTCAAGCAAAGCGTCAAGTGGCATTAAACTATCGTTTCAAATTCACGCGCATCGACACCGATTGAGTAAGAAAGTTAAGATCCGTATCCGTATCCGTATCCGCGGATCTTGACACCAAATATCCGTAATCGGATCCGTATCCGCGGATATACATTTTTGACAATCCGGCACATCACTAGTATGAAGGAATATTAATAATTGGGTAAAACTTAATAGTACCTTATGCATAGTGTCCCACCAGCTATAGTTTTCTTCTTTGTTCCTCATGAAAGTCGGGATGTACCAGAAACACACATTAGGGCACTGCACAGGTTCCAAGACGAGTCTGAAGCCGTGTTTCCGAGCAACAGTCTGTTTGCAGAACTCTGCTATCTCCATCACATGGTCTGTGAGCTGACTCAGGCCGACATCCCCGCGGGCTTTCCAAATCATCCAAAGTTTAAACGCATCTATCTGTAAAAATCAGTATAACCAAGGTATAACCCATTTAAATCCTCGGATAAATGCACCAATTCTTCTACCCAGTAAAATCCTTTAATGCAGAGAAAACATTTTCGGTACCTATTCAGTTTATACCAGCCTCTGATTGAAGGAAAATTTCGGATTTGATTTCATTTTTTCTTCTAATTTTTAATGATTTTTTACTCTTTTACTCAATTTTATTTCGCTAAACAGCATCATCAAAAAATTTTCATCTCTGTTCATCTCCAATTCCTATCCATGTCCTCAACCTATTCTTTGCAAAAAATTACGTCGATCTGTTGCTACGTTGCTGCGTGATTGAAGAACAAAACCAGCACACTTTCTTATATTTAATAAATAGATAATGCCCGCGACTTCAACCGCGTAGATCTTAATCAAAAACCTTAGTTTTTGATTTCCACGAAAATCTCTGTAATTTTCCAGGATAAAAAGAAGCGTATGTGTAAATTCTGGGTATGAGCTAGCTCCATTCCAAATTTCAGTCCAATCGGTTTATTTGTTGTGGCGTGAAAGAGTAACAAACATCCATCCATCCATACATCCATCCATCCATCCTCACAAACTATCCCATTAATAGGATTAGTAGGATATTAGTTATAATAAGGATATCCTGTAAGTACAGCCTTTGCCCGGTATAACAAATTATGCTCACCTTTCTTCCGCATTGGACGCTTTTGTCCCCGGTGTCATAGCTGACGTCATAAAACTTGTCCTGTTGGAACAAGTACTGCGCCGAGGCCGCGTTAGCTTCGTGCAATAAACCCTTCTCTTGAAGTAGGAATACTGAACATTGCAGAGGCGCTCCCATCATTTTGTGTGGATTCCAAGATATGGAATTAGCACTAAAATATTTCAGGTATTCACAATTTCATTAAAAAGAAAGGTGCCATGGATCAAATGGAACGTTTCATCATTTCTAAATTAGTTGAATAGCTTTTGAGCAACATCTATAATATTGAACTTTCGACCCATCAGTTTTCAGTCTGCATCTTTAACAGTTGGGCTATAATTTTGTATGAGAGTTAAAGCTTTATTCTGGCAGTCTACGGATTCTAGAAAAAGTTTACTCACCGTTCTATCCCTTGTAATTTGTTCCGAAACTTTTTTGACAACATCAAGCTCCCACCCCAGCACGCCTGAAATTTTTTTATAGTTATCGTGAGGAAAGACGAAACTGCGCTGGAGTGAATTTGAAGTTTAGTAGGAATTATTTTGTTTTTAAGGTTCCGTACCGAAAGGGTATCTAGGGATATCTAGGACAGCCATGGATAATTTGCAAAAGATATGAAAGAACCGTAATATAACAAAGGCCACAAAGACCCGGCTAGTTAGAGCACTTGTGTTCCCCATATTCCTCTACGCTTCGGAAACGTGGATCCTGCGAGAAAGTGAGAAGAAGAGAATAGACGCTCTCGAGATGTGGTGCTGGAGAAGAATGTTGAGAGTGTCCTATACTGAATTCCGGACCAATAATTCCATTCTCGAAGAACTCCGCATCAAGCAGCGTCTGTCCTCTATTGTGCAAGCTCGCATACTCACTTTCTTTGGTCACGTGTCAAGACATAATGATATTATCTCGATTCAACGTCTAGTGGTCAAGGGAAGAATATATTGCACTAGAGCGCGTGGCAGATCGCCTATGAAATGGACAGACCAGGTGACGGCTGCGATGGATGTTCCGTCGCACTCGCATGAATGCACGAGGAAACTTTTAGAGGGGAGTGGAGGCGTATAGTGAAGCGTGCCACAACACCCAAGTGACGACCACGACCGCTCTGTCAAGAGCGTATCGACTAAGAAGACCGAAAGGGTGCCAACGAGACCCGTTCAGTGAGCCTCCACGTACGTCTTTCTGTCTGTAAGCAGGCTGTATCTCATGAACTGTAATAGTTAGATACTTTACTTTAGATAGTCACAGACTGTGTATTTTTATTGCCGCTCAACAAATAAAAAAAAATAAAGTTAAAAATTAAAGCTCCATAATGCGTACAGCTGTTACGATGGTACGGAACCCTTCGTATGCGAGTTGGACTCGCACTTGGCCATAATTTTTACTTACATCGACATGCATCCACACACCATATTTCTCACAAATCCCAGCAACAATCTCCAGGTCATCAATAGCTCCAAGCACAGTGGTACCAGCGGTTGCATTAACCATTACAGAATACTTCCCGTTCGCTAACTCTTGTCGAAGAGCTGACTCAAGTTCCGATGTTAGCATCTGACCTCGATCATTTGTCTGAATTACCTTCACGTTCTCTGTACCAAAACCAAGCCAATGTGCCGCTTTCATTATTGAATAATGGCTCTGGAAATCATGAAAAAAATCTCAATGATTTGTTGATGTGAGTAATTGGACAGGTTCAGAAGGCTTGACACTTTTTCACATTGATCTCGAGATTCTCAAGTAATGGTAAGTCATCAACATCTTAACATTTTGATGGCCTACTAATGGGCAACAACCTCTCAGAATGAGAGCCGAGAGGGGTTTAGACCACAGTTCACCACGCCTTCCAAGTGCAGATTGGCAGACTCCACTAAGTTAATCCAGTTAACTGTAAGTAATTCCAGTATATTTAATCGCTTCTTTTTTAATTTATTATAAAACTTCGTCCGCTTGGAATTAGTTATTGAAATACCTCGGGAACTCTTTCATTTTCCGGGATAAAAAGTAGCCAATGTCACTCTCCAGGTCCTTAACTATTAACCGTGGCTCTGCTCTGTTGCAGAGTGATTGAAACACAAAGCAACAAACACACTTTCGCATTTATAATATTGCTAGATTAGGTTTAAAAATCCCGAGAGAACTCTTTGATTTTCCGAGATAAAATTTAGCCTATGTCACTTTCCAAGTCCTCGCAAACATGCCCATGCAAAAAATGACGCGGATCCGTTGCTCCGTTGCTACGTAATTGAAGGAAAAAAAACAAGCAAACACACTTTCGCATTTATACTAAGGTTAAGGATATCGTAATAAGCAAATAGGATATTTCTTACATCTTCAGAAGTAAAAATGACCATCTCAGGTAATCCCCGCATCCCTTTCCTCTTGATTTCAGGAAATGCCTTAAACCGCGCTGCGACGAGCGCGTACAGCATCGATATGCTGCCTCCAGGACTGAAGACGCCGTCTCCATTAGGAATGCCAAAGAGCTTGAGGATGTGATCGAGAACTTTCAACTCTATGAGAGTGAAAGCCGGTGCAACTTCATATGTGTATCTGTGATACGAAATATGCAATACAAAGTTATCAGTATTAGGATGTAGGTACCTACTATTTCAGTATTATAGCCATCGAACTGCGAGTATAACGCTAAGAACAGAGGTTTATAACAAAGTTCCGCTCCAAACGTAGCCCGTAGGCTCAAAACAACCAATGAATGTGAGTGCCATATTATGATTACCTATTATTTTCTGGTACTGGTACTGATAAAATTAGGTAAGTACGTTTTTGACGTTTATTGTGGTGAATTGACAAATTCGAGTTCGTCGTACTGACGCGACGATACTGCGTAGTCGGCCTTGAAGGGCTTACTAAAAATAGCTTCTTACCGCTTCGACTATTGCGCTTCTAAGCGTTTTAGTTCGATCGCACTAACATAACGTTTATATCAGCCTTTTGGAGTAAAACAACATTCTATTCATATTTAAGTAGGTATGCGTTTGATCTGGAATTGTAAGCATTCATACCTACTAAAGAGACCTTGCATTTTTCTAAATATAGATATACCTACCTACCTATCTACCTAATACATCGTGAAGAAACCTGTACGTACGCCCGAGCCCATAATGTTCTCAAAGGTGTCTGAAGTCTGCCAATCCCCACTCAGCCAGCGCGGTGAAGTGTGGACTATGGCCTAAAGCCCGAAACTCTTCTCATGGGTTGAACTTATACCTATATATGTAACTACCTATGTTGTTTTTATTCTTCTTTAATGTAGGTACAACGTAGACAGATTGTATAATATGGTGTACAATAAAGAATATTTCATTCACTCATTAATTCATTCATTCAGTCATTCATTCATTCGTTCAACTTACTGGCTAGTGTTAAAAGCTTCTGCGATCCACGCTCCAGCGAGGCCGTACGGGTCCGTCCCGCCGTACAGTTGGTTTCTGAACGTTGGCTTGTTGGTCTTCACGCTGTATCGCAGCACTTTACGCACGGCTTTCTCCAGCTCTCGGTCGTCGAGCTGCTTCGATATGTCCAAGTCTTCGCGTAATATTTCCTGTGAATTTATAAATAAATAAAAACCGGCCAAGTACGTGTCGGGTCACGCGCAGTGTAGGGTTCCGTAGTTGCAAGTCACAAATATTATTGCTGACCTAGAATAGTGCTTTTATTTTATTTATAAATATTGAATATACTTTGAGTTCCATGGTTTAAATACTACAAAAAAAATATAAAAAAAAAAATATATACAAATATACTAAAAAATATACAACTTACACTAGGTGTAATACCTAACCTAGAGAAAACCGATATAACTCCTTAACTTATGAACCCTACTTAGCCGTGATAGTTTTCCTATAAAATTCAATATATACTACTGCTGTGAATTTTTTCATGTATCCTATAAGCAACCATTTAGCTGGCAGAGGGGGTTGGGGGGAGGGGGGGGGGGCACTTGAGTAATAAAATTTAGCACTTTAAACTAGTGGTTCGCCCCGAACTGAGACCTCGCGGTAACAGTATCTCATGATTATTCATTCAATCGATACGTGACGACCAAAACTGACATTATTATTATGCCCGTTTTCACCAAACATACCTAAATCATCCCCTATGTAGGAGTCTCTTTACGTAGCTCCAAAACACAATCCTAAGTCCTAAAATCCGTCCCAATGTCCTTTTAGGTGTCCCGTACAGGATCGTGATAAAGAAGTTGGCAGTAATCATCAGCTAACTTATCATAGGTATCCCGTAAAGGTTAGGGAACGTCAGTGAAAACATTGAATTGAGTGAAAACGGGTTAGGGGCATCTGTACAAATCGTCATCTATCGACGCGAATAGAAAATAAACAAAATGCAGCAATTAATAATTTATTGAAGTTTGATATTTAACTAAAGAATAATTTTAATTGAATAATATGTTATTATACTATGTACTTACCTAAATAATATTAGTCGACGCAAAACTGTTTTTGGGATAGATCGTAGTCGTAACTCCTAGTAGTCCTAGTTCCATGGAATAGTTAATGAGTGCGCCATCTATTAGCATTATTGTGAAAATATGTGAAATTTACTGATGCTCATTAAAAATTAAATAATCTCGTTTCTTTATAATATTCATATCATTTAGTATTTGTTGTTCAAGTACAGGATACAAGTGAAGTAAAAAAATAAGTACAGCTTGAAAATATATAGCCAATTTTCCAGAGAGCGTCTTCAAGCGAGCGTATTAAATCGCCACTTTGAAAGCCCCCCATTTCGTCAATTTTAGGAAAAAAAAAATATACGTTTGTACTCTGTTCCAAATTGTCTTTAAAATGATACAGAGAAACCCTATGAATCGCAAAAAAAAATTATACTTCGCATTCGCTTCTATGAGAGCCCCCCTGAAATAAAGATTTTTATAACTTTTTAAGCCATTTTCGGCTGGAGGCCATCGGTTTACATATTATATCTAAATTTGAAGTAAGTAATTACGTTCAATAATTCAAAAGTTATAAGGCTCTGACAGACGGACGGACGGACAGACGGACGGACGGACAAGTGCAAATCGCTCTAGTAAACTCAGAGACCTCGCTACGCTCGGTCAAATATCATATTTCACAAACGGATCCCTGAATCGAAAAATGGTGTTCCCACACCCACAATATTTTTAAAAGACCTATCTAACGACACCCCACACTTTGGGATAGACGAGAAAAAAAATTCATCGCCACTTTACATGTTAAGGGAGGTACCTACCTACCCTATAAAAAAAAATATTTATCACAATTTTACTTCACTAGATTGTTGGCGTGATTAATATTTATACCCTTGTCAAATTACAGTTTACTAGTAACAATAGTCTCTGAGCTAAACCGCGGACAGACGGACGGACATGGCGAAAACTATAAGGGTTCCTTGTTTACTACGGAACCCTAAAAACCTATTACTATCCTTACTATCACAGTAAGAATAGTAATAGGTACTCTCCTTATACTGTGCTAAATATGTACTATAAATGTGAAAAACTATGTTTGTTTGTTGATTTATAGGTGTGTCCTTCAATCACGCAGTAACTGAGCAACGGATCGACGGCATTTTCTGCATGCATTGGAGAGTGACATAGGCTACCTTTTATTCCGGAAAAACAGAAATCCCGTGGAATTTTAGAAAACCTTACTTCACGCGGGCGAAGATGAAGGCAAAAGCTTGTAGGAATAGAGCAGAGCACATATCGTTCGAAGAACATATTATGGTCAATGGGGTCCCAATGTGAAAGTGCAATGTTGGCACTAAGTAGGTATACCGATGACATCAGACGAGTCGCAAGGAGCCGCTGGGTACAGGCGGCGCAAGACAGACACATGTTGAAGTCTGTCCAAGACACCTTTGTCCAGCCGTGGATGTCTATCGGTTGATAAAGAAGAGGAAACAGCAGAAGATGGGATTTCCCCGGTCCACACATGCGCGGAAAATATTCGTGCACTTAACGAATGTTTTCTTTCACACAAGTGAGACCACCATCAAAAAAAATGTAAGCAATACTGAACAAGATGTAGTTTAGGTTACCTACACAATGCCTACACAAAATTCAAATGAAAAAAAAACTAATTTCTTAATATGAGGTATATTTAATTAAATCAAAGCGATTATTATCTTTAATCCAAGAAACTTAATATTATCCTCCGTATAGACGTGAGACAATATTTTCTTGCCAATAGAAAAATAAATGCTCTTGAGTATATTTTCTCATAGTTTTATTTTCTCACGCTAAATTACATTATTTAAGTACTGGAATTTAAGAAAAATCACAAGAAATTTCATTTTCTTGTTTCCGTGTACTTCCCTGATAAAGTGATAAGTGATAACATAGGAAAGAGTAACAGCCTACGAAGTAGTGGCCGGTTCAAGAGGAGACTATTGATTTATTAACTTTAATTACCCTGATATAATAAATAAATAAGCAATATCATAATAATTATTTATTTATAATTGCATGGCCT
The DNA here is from genome assembly GCA_029955525.1 of Oeneis ivallda. Classification (NCBI taxonomy): domain Eukaryota; kingdom Metazoa; phylum Arthropoda; class Insecta; order Lepidoptera; family Nymphalidae; genus Oeneis; species Oeneis ivallda. The sequence goes on from JARPMR010000022.1 coordinate 12,153,804, forward strand.
TTATCAACCCGGTAATAGCCATAATGATTCGTAATTCATGTTGTTATCCATACTACTGATACTACTTAATAAAATGCGAAATTGTGTTCGTTTGTCGATTTCTCCTTCAATCACGCTGCAACAGAGCTACAGCTCGATGTTTTTTGCGAAAATCCAACAATACTATTTATTGGATTTTCCAAAAGTCGCGGGCCAACAAATCTATATATATAAAAGAAAGTGGTGTTAGTTACACTATTTATAACTCAAGAACGGATGAACCGATTTGGCTGAAAATTGGTGGAGAGGTAGCTTAGAACCAGGAGACGGACATAGGATACTTTTTATCCCGTTCGACCGCGTTTCCGTCAGGTCACTATAAAACGTGGTATAACGAAAACGCATCTGACATGGAATAACAAAACGCAAATGACAGTGGAATAAAACGTAAATGACAGCTAAACGTAATTTTGTGTTTGGTTAAGTATGGTAAAAAATTTGACAATTATAAAAAGTGTTATAATAAAGCATTACTGATATTATAAATGCGAAAGTGTGTTTGTTTGTTGGGTTGTCCTTCAATCACGTCGCAACAGAACAGCGGATTGATGCGATTTTTTGCATGGGTATAGTAATGGATGTACTTAGTAGTGGTTCCTCAGACCGGGAGAGCTACTTTTTATCTCGGATAATGAAAGAGTTCCCGCGGGATTTTTAAAAACTAAATCCATGCGGACGAAGTCGCGGGCATCAGCTAGTAAATAATAAACGTTATGATATGTAGGTACCTAGTACCTACTTCATGTACCTTATGTGTAATCGATTCAGTAGAACAAGAGGAAAATTTTAAAATCGCAAAACGTACCTACTGTAGCGGTGACCTCAAAACATGTAGAATCTGCACTATGAGGTGATGGTTTAAATAAAACAAAAAACTGCATCAAAATCGCCAATTTTCTCTTGCATGGGCTTCCATAAGCCTCAGTCTTGCCGCCTGTAAACCTATCCAGCGACTTTTTGCGACTTGTCTGATGTCGTCGGTCGGTTGGGGTCTGCCATCACTGCGCTTTTCGATGCGGCGTCGCCACTTTTGGACCCCAACGATCATCTGCTCTTCGAACTATCATGTGACCCGCCCATTGCCACCTCAGCTTTGCGACTCGCTGAGCTATGTTGATATCGTTTTGGTTCTCCTACAGATCTCCTCATTACTAATTAATTTGAACTCGCAGGGTTACTCCGAGCATAGCTCTCTCCAACTCCCGCTGATACCTATACCCTGTCTTCTTATGAAGCCCAAAGTTAGCGACCATGTTTCAGATCTCATCTCGAACCTTTCCGAGCGCTGTTTTTGCGACAAGAATATTTAGAAAAAAAACCTGATAAGTTGCATCAATATGATGCAAACTCCTGTCCAAACGGACGAACAGTTTTCAAAGATTTTCTGACCAAAACTGACTACATTATTTCAGATAAATCAGACCCCCACAAAACACAAAACATAATGCATGAAACAGAACTTCGGGTACGCATAATAAACGGCTAATACATTTGCCACGGCCACGAACAATCAAGGATAAAAATAAAAAAAACAATCTGCTTTATTCTCTTATATATGTGGCTTCGGCCGAGGATAGTTAGGTACCTTTCTACCGGCAAAGTAGTTCCGCCAAAGAATTTTGTATGCCAGTACTGTACGATGCTGCGTGGAAACGGACAGGGTATTATACCTACCTGAGTAAAAAATTAAGTGGCACTCGGGGACTGCCGCGGTAAAGCTATTGCATAGCATTTTTTATCAACTTATGCAATTATAATATTTATGCAATATTTTTTATTTGCATAGTAAAAATTATGCAAAAAAATTAAAAAACAAACAAACAAGAAAAGCGCACTGTCACTACTTCGCGAGTGAGATTCGAACCTGCGCCATCATACACCATACGGTAAAGAAAGCGGTCGCTCGCCCACTGCGCCAAAAAGAGCTACTTAAGAACCTTTAAAATGTTGAACGCTTACTGAACGACGGTGTTAGGTTTATTTTCGTTACGGAATTTCTTGATTCGGTCGCCGCGCTCAAACTGTTTGTCCTAGTACAAAGCCCGCGATAAAAGTTATGCAATAGCTTAAAAAATATGTAGAATACTTATATTTACCTCTAATTCCTTTGGATGCTTGAACTCAATAAGAGGATTTTCACTTCCCACTTCTTCCTTTACAATTCCCAAAACCTTATCCAAAAAAGTGTGCCCGTTTACCTCCATCGTGCAATATTTACACCGGTCAACGTACTTTGTCGGTAAGTTATATTTAAAGTGTACCTAATGTATACCTTAAATGTAAAATAATAAAGTATAAGTACTTTAATGTTCGAAAACGTTTAAATTTCAAACTCAGTACACGTTCGGCCACAGAACCGGTCGTGAATGCAGTGGTAGAGTCGGAAAAGCTCCATTAGCGACAATATTAAGTACTATATTGTAATATAACACCTAATTGACGTTGTTTGCTACAATATTGTTTAACAATAACAGAATATTATTGTAATATAGTATTGCTTCCATAAACTTATACGAAGCTTAGAGCGGCAGATATGATACAAGCAAACAAAAGTTTCAACTTCGGTTAAATTACCAGGAAGTTAGATTTTAGAATGAACTTACTTTGAATTTAGTTTAATATGTTTGGTACACTTGGTATGAACTTTTTAACCGACTTCAAAAAAGGAGGAGGTTCTCAATTCGTTGGAATCTTTTTTTTATTTATTTTTTATTTTTATGTATGTTCACCAATTACTTGAAGACGCCTCTACCGATTTGGAAAATTCATTCATATTCTTTTTTTCGACATTTTAATCAATCAAAAACTATTATATACCTATAAAGGTAAATAAAAATCGGTTTTAGAATGTCCAAAAAAAGCCCTTTCATATGATACCCCACTCGGTATTTATCTTACTTTGAACGAACGGAGAAAGTCTCTCACCATAAGGGTTACATTTTTACCATTTTGGTACGGAACCCTAAAAAAGGCTTTTCTACAAAAATACCAAATCTTAAAAATAGCAATATAAACTTAAAGTAGTACCAACTTGTCGTATACTGCCGCGTCCCCAGTAGTTTATCAAATGCAGTTTGTCCTTGATTATCATAGAATTCCGCAAAGTAACGCATGGTTTTTAGATAATAATATATAAAAATTCTTTAAAATAAAACCGACTTCAAACGCCACTGAAAAGTATAATAGTTATTCAACAAGATAGCAAAGTTTTTTTTGTTGCGAGTGCATAGTTTGAATCCCGAGCAAGCGAAGTATTCTAATTTAGAATCCTGAGTGTAAGTGAGGGATTCAAAGGGACAAGAAACACCTTCAGCAAGTCTCCAATCGTTAAATAATTCATAGGCTTTCAAATATTTTTCACGCAACTTTTCCGGAAGAAACTTTAATTCAGCGTTAGACACTGGTGTTCAATTATCCCTAGAATCACTCATTTTGTTACTTTAAAACTTTTATAACAATTATCTTAAAAGTAGGTACTTATTATTAAGATAATAGACATTTTTCTTTTGTTTTCCCGCCATGTTTTATTCCTTTTTTTCTCTGCTTTCGGAATTGTCATTCATAAAAAAATAAGTAAGTAAATTATTAATTTTAATTCTTCTTAAATCTTTTACGTTTCATGTTGTTTTACAGATTTATAAATTCACATTTTGACAAAAACTCAATTTTCTATTTTATTATTTAAACAATATAGGGGCACATAGTTCGAAGAGCTGATGGTCGTTGGGGTCCCAAGGTGTTGGAGTGGCGACCCCGCACCGGGAAACGCAGTGTTGGCAGACCCCCACCAGGTGGACCGACGACATCAAACGAGTCGCAGGGAGTCGCTGGATTCAAGCGGCGCAAGACCGAAGCCTGTGGAAGTCCATGCAGGAGACCTTTGTCCAGCAGTCATGGACGTCTATAGGTTGATAAAGAAGAAGAAGAAGATTTAAACAATAATAAAATAGAAAATTTTGACGAGATAAAATGTACCTATACAATATTTTATACACCGAACTTTTCTTGAGACGATGAATTGAACAAATGACAATCCAAAGTGTTCTAAATTTAAATAGCACATTGTTCTACGTGGGGTGAAAGTGACCCATTACTTACGCCCGAGTTAGGAATCGCACTTTCTCCCGAGTGATACATAGTGCTTTATACTACACCTACGAGGAAAATAACAGACACATTTTTTAATTATTGAAGTTTATTTTAGGCTACTTTTAAGGTACGCCAGCTACTTTAGAGGTACGCCGGCTACTTTAGAAGTACGCTGACTACTGTGGAGGTACGCAGGTAGCCTGCGTACCTTACCATCAAAGTAGCCTGCGTACCTTTAAAGTAGACGGCGTTCCTCTAAAGTAGCCTGCGTACCTCCAAAGTAGTCACCATAGAGGTACGCCTACTACTTTAGAGGTACGCAGGCTACTTTTAAGGTACGACAGCTACTTTAGAGGTACGCCGGCTACTTTAGAGGTACGGCGACTACTTTAGAGGTACGCAGCTAGTCTGCGTACCTTAAAAGTAGCCTGCGTACCTCCAAAGTAGCCTGCGTACCACCAAAGTAGCCTGCGTACCTCTAAAGTACCTTGCGTACCTCTAAAGTAGACGACGTACCTCTAAACGAGCTGGCGTACCTTAAAAGTAGCCTGCGTACCACCAAAGTAGCCTGCGTACCTCTAAAGTAGACGGCGCCCCTCTATAGTAGACGGCGTACCTCTAAAGTAGCTGGCGTACCTTAAAAGTAGCCTGCGTACCACCAAAGTAGCCTGCGTACCATCTAAGTAGCCTGCGTACCACCAAAGTAGCCTGCGTACCTCTAAAGTAGACGGAGTACCTCTAAAGTAGCTGGCGTACCTTAAAAATAGCCTGCTTACCACCATTTTTTTAAGTATTTGCATTACTAAACTAATTTTGTCAAAAATTAAAAAAAGACAACCACGTATGTAATGGATTTTCATACAACTTTTCAGCCCGCTAAAGCACGTAATTAATGAAATTTCATACATTTTTTCAGCCCGCAAATTTGTCTCCACGTAAAGACTAATTTTCTTTCTCGCTCTTTCTCGATATGACACAAATCAGAAGGTACTTTCCGAGCAGGTGTAGTATAAACACTTTTTCTCAGTGAGTGAGCAAAAACGACTTTTGCTCACTGGTTTTGGGCAGCAAAGGCACCCTTTTTGAGCTAGTGAGGTGAAAAATAATTTCAGTTTGTACACGTATGTGGAAGTCGAGCGGGTCTAAATAGAAACAATGAAACGATGACACGAATGCGCCACGCTTGCCAAAATTTTAGTTTGTAGGTCCATCACAGAATATACATAATAGTAGTACTTTGTACAGGTATGTTGAAGTCGGGCTAGCGTTGCAGTTTCATAGTTCTATTGAGGCCCGCCCGACTTCAACATACGTGTACAAACTGAAATTGAAATTTACACATTCTCTGATCGCGAGCGATTTGTTTCTATTCTTTGAGGAGTTCCGTCCTCTATCACCGAAGATTTTCATCAGATTTTCACTAACTAAATATGATTACGTAGTTTCATTACAAAGTGCTCATAACCACCGTTCAGCTTCATCATCAGACCCTGGATAATATCTAGGACCAGAGTACTTCTCAAGACATATCAAACGAGCTCAAACTCCATGGTGTTACATCGTTTTACTACAGAATTCCCATAGCCATCTTCCGCCTCCATCATCAGATCAGCTCCAAGTTAGAATAATATTGCATTTTAATCCTATACATGCACATTTTCAGCTCAATCGGAAACCGGGAATGGTTCTAATACATCTTGGAAGTCTTGACTTAAACATACATTGCAAGATAAATAAAAGCTTGTAAAAATAAGATGATATTATAATTAATAGTTTAGCTTATGTAAGTTATGTTAGTTATGTATGTATGATATGTACTAGGCATGGTTAAAAGTCTACACATACTCTGATCGCGAGCGATTTCCTCTCATTCATTGAGGAGTTCCGTCCACCTAAGATATTCATCAAATCTTCACCAAATTTAAATGGGACCTACCTGCAGATACGCCATTTCAAATAAAAGAAAATTTATTGAAATCCGATATGATTTGATGGAGATAATTATGGAGTAACAGTAACATCGACAAAAAAATAATAAAAAAAAAATTATGATCCGTTCCATCCTTAATTCGTAGTCGTAACTCCTAGTTCCATGCTTAGTTCCATCCCATAGTCAAAATCGCAAAGTACATTAAACAGACCAAAGAGTCAAAATCATTAAAATCTGTAGTGCTTTTCACTCTTGTCAGGTTCTATTCTCGTGCATGTGTCTCAATATATAAAAAGTACCTACTCTGTGATGTGTCTGAATCATTTTGAATAACGTCAGTTGCCTTTGTTTATCCTGGGCTCTGATTCTGTAACTCAGTTGCTATCAAAAAATGATAGCCACTGACATATATTTTTATCCATTGAAGGTTTGCTACGAAAATGATACTTTTATTTTCATATTACAAACCTTCAATGGATAAAAAATATATTATGTCAGTGGCTATCATTTTTTGATAGCAACTGAGTTACAGAATCAGGGCCCTGGTTTATCAATTAAATTAATAAAGTAAACATCGATGGTTGTAAAGATATTCCGCGCAGTGATTATAAACTGTTAGAAGTATTCTTTAAGAAATAATAATAATTTTTTAAGCTTTTAATACATTTTCGATGAGAATGTAATTTTTATTTACGAATACAATCCATCCACGGCCGTATCGATTTGACTTCATTAATTGATAGTTTAAGTTTAAAGTGCTCATTCTATTTGGATATTTTGTAAGAAAAATTTTTCGTAAAATTAAAAAAGATGAATTTCCGAAGATCACGTACTCGCTCACGCCGAAACTCAATGAGCATCATGGTTTCTACTGAAAAATGGCGTAATTATGGAAAAAAACTGTCTCGACGAGGACATGATAGTTTGAAAGAAGACTCTGAAGAAGACATGCCTAGAGCAAGTGAACTAAGAAACTGGGTCGATGAATTCTTCGTCCGCAAGAGCACCGTCTCCAATCAATCCGATCAAGATGTTGAAGTTAATCTAACAAAAAATCAAACTTTAGTCCTAGCCACTTTGGTACCCGATGAAATACTTCTTATGGAAAAGTAATATAAGAAGTCAGCCGATTAATATTATTTCATATTGTATGATTAATTCCAATAGAGTAAAGAGTTTCATTTTAATTGCAGTTATCAAACTGTGGAGAGAAAACGGTTTGTTGGAGTATTAATGATGGCAGACGTGTCGGGATACACAGCTTTATCAGAAAGATACAATAATACAGGAAAAGGAGGCACATATCGTTTGACAGTAACATTAAATACATATCTTGGGTCTCTCATAGAAGTCATATACAGTCATGGTGGTGATATAATAAAATTTGCTGGCGATGCATTTTTAGCTCTTTGGAAGACAGATAAAAGAACTTTCTTATGCCACACAATTCACACAGCGATCGCGTGCGCACTCATAATACAGCACTCTTTTGGTTCCTATGAAACTGACGTGAAAGTAAACCTTAAAGTAAAGCTAGCAATTTCAGCAGGTAATCTCATTTTCTCACCTATTGGATCTGGCATTGATATGAATTACATAATAACTGGTTTACCTGTAATAGAAGCTAAAATAGCTGAGAGTATTTGTGATTCAGGAGAAGTAAAGTTGACTCCTACAGCTTGGGGTCATTGTTACTCAAGAAATTATGATCATGTTATCAGCGATGATGGCCATGTCACAATAAAAGCGATTCTTTACGATCCACGTGAAAAGGATGTAAGTAAACCCTTCCCTGGCTTTGGGACAATGATTCGTCAAATTAATAAAACATTCTTTGCTTTGGAACAACTACCAGATTTTGTATTAGATGATTCAGCAGGGACAAGCGCTTTAGATATTTCAAAGAAAAACGAGTTACTAAGTTTACGTAAAACAATATTAAAGGCGCAGGAAAGAAATATTGGATCAGAAATAAGAAAATTTATGATCAGACCTGTTTTAACTCAAATTGATGCACATCAACCTTTGGAGTATCTGACGGAAATGAGGCAAGTGTCCATCTTATTTGTTACCCTTAAACCCAAAGAATGTCCGTTCCCCCAGCTAATAACAATAGTAAATAACTCATATGAAATAACTACTGAAATTGTATATAAATCTATGGGATGCGTGAACAAAATTATTCTGTTTGACAAAGATGTCATGATTTTAGTAGTTTTTGGGCTGCGAGGTTTTAAACATGAATCGGAAGCTCAGGCAGCTTTAAAATGTGCTTATAGTATTAAAAAGAGCGTCTCAGCTCTTGATGGCGTTCTGGAAGTATCTATCGGCGTTACTACTGGACAGGTATATTGTGGAGTGGTCGGTCATCCTTTGCGAAGAGAATTCACAGTAATTGGTGCAATTGTAAATAAAGCAGCGAGATTCATGTGCAATTTTCGCAATAAAATTACTTGTGACGAGGCCACTTTTGTTAAAAGTAAAATGTCTAGCAATGGATTTACTTTGCAACCTCCTACAGAACTCAAAGGAATCATTCAACCTGGTAAAATTTATGAATATACTGAAGAGATTAGAATTAAGGAATTGTTTAGTATCCCCCTGATGCCACCATTGTTAAATCGCTGTGACGAAATGGAATACTATGAAAATTGGCTTAAAGATTTTAATTTATCTTATAGAGATTTTGATGCATTATTACTAATTGGTGAAAGTCGGATTGGTAAAACGAGACTATTAGAATGGATGGCGCGGCATGCGCGAAATCAAGATTTCAAAGTGTGCTATTTAAGTTTAACTTCGATACATTCAGCAACACCATATTTAGCACTAAGTCAAATCATAGAACAAATAATTGGCATTAAGGAACCCATAGTTGGATTCGAAAAAGAAGAAAGAATTGTTCAGCTATTACAAGGCTATAGCGAAGATTTATGTTATTTGAATAATATAATTAAAGTTCGTTTTGCTTATCATGAAGACGTTTATTCCCAAAATGAAAACGTTCGCAAAGAAAAAGAAAAGAGGATTTTAAAAAAATTACTTTTGTCCATACGAGATACTCATGTCATATTTCTAGATGATTTACAAAATTTAGATGCATCATCGTGGGAATTTCTAAGAATCATATTTGAGATACTAAAAATGTTTACTGTTTTAACAGTCACTCGTGGAAAGTTTAGCTCAGTACACAGTTGGTTGTATGCTGTATTTATCGAACATAATATCAGAAAAATTCACTTAAGCTCTTTACATTTTGATTGGATTGCACCATTGGCATGTCAAATACTAGACGTAGAAGCTGTACCAAATGATTTATGTAACGCCCTTAAGACAAAATGCAGTGGAATGCCGGGTCTTGTTGAAAGTTTTATTCTTCACTTATTTTCAAGCGGCGCTTTAGAATTGAAAAAAGTCCGTAAGAGTGAGCTACAAGATTGGCTAGACGAAGATTTACAGTTTCCAGACCCAATTTTTTTACGTCCAACAGCATTGAATGCTAGGGATCAATCTACTTTGGACCAATTAATGGAAGAGAATTCATCAGACGAAATCTCAATATGTTTAGTAACAAATAAAGATGAACTTAAGACCGATCTAAATGTACAAAATATTGATGCGTTGATCATGATTCAAATAGATTCATTAACTCCTTATCAACAGTTACTTTTAAAAATAGCTTCAGTAATAGGAAACGTGCTATCAAGAGAGCTTTTAGAAAATATAATGTATGATAATAACCCTCTGACTACAGCAAAAGCCATCAAGAGATTGTTTGCTATGCATATATTAGCTTGTGCTAATATCAAAAGATCTGCTTCGGGAGGAACTATTATGTCAAATTATTCTGGGGGTCCAAATTTAACATGCGAATGTTCATTTGGCTATGAACCTGAACCTTGCGATAATCTACCAAAGTATGCCTTTTGCAAGGTTATGAAATTTCGCAACAAAAATTCAAGAAAATCTTTCTATGAATTATTGCCTTTAAATCAGAAGAAGGAATTTCATTCGCGTATCGTCAATTATCTTGAAAATAGTAAACAAAAATGCCCTGAATGTGGAGGTACAATCATGGTTGTTCTGTCATCAATGAATATACATCCACCAACCCCATATGATAAAAAAAAGTTTACAGATGAGAAACTTAATGAAGAAGAAGATAGTGACCATGAATCTGAAATAACTAATATAGATATAACGCAATGTACATCAACACTTGAAAACCAAGAAGCAATTGATATACGAAGATCTAGGTCAGATTCATATTCTGAAACTCATTTAAAAACATCTCCAGAAACTACAGTAAAAAGTGAAATATTTAATAAAACTACACCAATTTTAAAAATGAAGCCTAATATCGATGATGATATTAATACGCGGAGAAGATCCACTAAAAGAGTTACAATGTCAGACCTGGTATTTAAAAACAAATGCTCTGAAGAAATAAGCAATCCAATGATATTTGATATGTTAAGAGCTGTTACAGAAGCGAACAAAATAAGTCAATGGCGTGATTTAGGTGTGATAGACAGTGAAGATAACGTCAAAGTTAATAAAATTGAAGAAGAAAATAGGTCGTTTTGCATACATATCGAAAAGGGCGTATCCCAAACAAATTTTAATCGATGTACATGTGCAGAACTTAATGTCATTATATATGAGCAGCTTATTTATCACTCTAAAGAAGCCGACCTGAAAACCAAAATGGTAGAATTCCTTATACAATTTAGTTATTTAAGTATCCTAGCAAATAACTTTGATGCGGCAATACCCAAACTTGAAGAAGCTGAAAATATTTGTCAAGAAAAACCTACTGCAACTATCTCAAAGTTTGACAGAGAGCGATTTTTAGGTAAAATCTACTCTTTAAAAGCTGCTACATTTTTAATAAGCGGCAGACTGGCAGCTGCTAAAATAAATATAGTTAAAGCTGCAAAAATTTATCACATCAATTTAAATAAAATATCAGATATTTTCCACATAAGAGGTTTGGCAAATGTCATTAATCTAAAACGTGAAAAGCATCGCATTCATAATGAACGCATGAAAGTAGATTCTGTTTTTTTTCTAAATGTTGCAGCAGTATTATATTCAACATTAGATGACGAACAAACCTCTAGAATAGCAGCACTTCGTTCTATTCATCTAGTACAAAGAGTTGAATGCAATGTTATAGACATATGCGATGCATTCACTAACGCCATTCAGATAGAGCTTGACAGGGGAACGCCCGAAGCTACTTTAGATTTGGAAAAAATAGCTATAAATGCTCTGTGGAATATAAAACGACCTGTCCAAGCAGAGGAATTATTTGCTGTCGGAAAAATATTTATGACCATCTTCCGTGCTCGACTGGCACGAGGTCAACTTGCAGCTTCTATCCGATCAGGTTTTCGAGCACTGGTTGTTAGTCGTTTTCTAAACGCGCACAGTGTATCGATGGATATTATTCCGGATATATTTTACTTGTTACTGTCACGATGCCGCATTGGAGAAGCGGTTGATGTCGTCAAGTTATTGATGCAATTCAATGAAAACCATATGACCCTTGAAAATGAAACCTGGTACTACGCGCTTTGTATCGATTTGATACTAGATGCTGGCGTACAATTGGAAAATCCAAATGACATCAGCATTTACGCACAGTATTCTATTCATAAAGGGGAAGCAGCGGGAGAAAGTCGGCGAAGATTGGTTGTAGGTTTATGGACTTATTGGTTAAGAGCAGATTACGAGCACAAAGCCAAGCGATTTGAAACTGAAGCGTTACTTTGGTCTAATCGCAATGAAGAAGACGGCACCCTAAGAACTGTTTTAAGCGCAATAAGGCTCGCCGAAGGAATGCTAGAAAGTTTAGCAAGCAAAATAGATGATTTACGAAAGGTACCTACTCATACTTGTACTCATATAGGTATTTAAATTTATTTAGTTTTGGAACCAAAATAAATCCTTAAGTGTGACTGTTTGTTACTTCTATGGGAATAAAACTTAAAAACTTCCTGGCCTAGTCTAGAAGAAGTACCTAGGACTATCATCAAAATCAAACATTTTAAAACAAATAATACCTAAATAAGTCCAGTCGTTATCAAGTGATGCACTTACCAACGAACAGCGTTTCATTTTTATATAAATAGATATTCTTCGCTTTCCAAGGTAGTAGATCTAATGGAATTACGTTCCTTGGCTGACCGCGAATTAACAAGATTAGAGAAGGATGCTCACGATTTACGCGCCGCGTATCCACGATGGATTCTCCTTAAAGCCAACTCCCTAGATCTATCCGGTCGACGGTCAGCAGCTGTGGCACTGTTTAACCAGGTACGATCTCATAGCCTTACTATAATGTTTATTAGTACAGTTTTTGCAATTCACGAAGGCGAGTGAGCTTTACTCGTGTTACTTCGTGTATATGCACATTGCATAAGTGTGCGTGCCTGTCAAAGCCTAGGTGGGAGCGGGCAGGCGCGAGCATTGCGCTCGCTCACACTTATACAGATACGACACACACACACAACCATAAGTCAGTCGCCCTCGTGAATTGCAAGAACTATACTTTCGTCTAGATACCTTAGTACTTACCGATACCGATGTACACGTCCATGGCTGGGCAGAGATCTCTTGGAAGTCAAAATTAAGAAATGAGGAGATCCGTAGAACTTGAACTGAAGTGGAAATGGACGGGGCAAAATGCTTGGACAACTAATAGACGTCGCGAGGGGTCTTGAGGTGCTCAAATTGCGACCTCGCATCGTATTGGGGAATACAAGTTTTGGGGCAGTGGCAAGGAATATTTTTGTCGCGAAAATTCAATGCGGGTGGGCCTAGATTGACTGCGCAGTCAATAGATTAAGGACATACCAATAGTCTAGCCTTTTTTTATAGGCAGGTATCGCAAGATAGGCTAGCGATTGGTAACAATGCTTAATGGATAGCAAGTATGAGGTCTAGGTTGGAGCGCGCTTGTGTAGATACCTGCTTAAGCTTAAGCATACTACTACTAAACATGGTAACATGTCGGCGCTAGGAGAGTTTTCCACACCTTAGCGGTTCGTTCCAGAAACTTTGAGCTTTGCATTTCGTGCGAGTAGGTACATAGCTTGGATTTCAACTACATTTATGGACGCCAACGCTGGGGGTCTACTCTCTTTTTCTCAAACGAAACTTCGCAAACGAACGAAATTGAAACGAAGTTTCGGTAACTCCTCTGCTCTATTTCATTTTCGGACACGCAGACACTTTCAACTTCTCGTAGTTCTATGGTAGAACCGTGAAGGTTGTTAAGTTCCTGTTTATTTGTATTTTGTTCCAGCCACGAAAAGCTGGAACAAAATACCAACCAGGTACCAATAGTGATGCATATAACATACAACGTATATTTTTCTAGGCGCTAGAAGAGTCACGCCGTATCCACAACCGTCTAGAAGAGTCTTTAGCCCTCGCCGCTACATCTGATTTTCGCTTTTGGATACAAAATGCGCGAAGTGGCTACTTTCCACATTGGAGTGTTGCCGCTAAACAAGCACGAACATCATGGCATGAACTTTTATATAAAATAACTACTAATCGTCATTAACCATAACATTATTTTAATAAAAATCCTTCATTATCAAATACTTTTTTACTAATTAGAGAATAGGGCGTAGTGATTATAATATTAAAACTCAGTAGAACAGGGTATGGTCAGGTCAGTGGGTGTGCGGGTAAATACGAATTCCCTTTGCACCAACAGGTGGGAGAAGCTGGTGGGTGCACGGGTCGTCGGCACAGAACATTACACTAGCGGCACGCTATGATCTTTGAGTAATAAACCAACACAGGAGAAGAATTGACGCGCGTACCCCTCTGTAAGTTGGGTATGAGCAGTGGTCCTACTCGTTATATAAAACTGTTTGACTCGAGTCACGCGCCTGTCAACTACGTATGGTTAGCGGGGAATGAGCTCCGCTATAAATGCCGAATATGAGAGTATTTTCTTCTAAAAAAATATTTAAAACATCCAGTTTACTAAAGGATAACATTTATTTACTTCTGATGTATTATTTTATCCAAATAATGCAATACTTATGCAGAAAACTTAAGAAAACTGTCGATCTGAAAATGTTGCTACTTAATCGTACATGAAATAATTTGGGGAAAATATTGAAAATTAATCTTCCTACTTACTATTCGTTTAGAGACCTTTATCTTGAACTGCATTATAAATTGATCCCATAGAATTAAAATCACGATAGAATAGGAAGGGGTGAACGACTAATTTATAAGCTTTAAGTAAAATATGACTAGATATATAAATACGAACTTTGATCGTCTGTGGGATTATCAAATAATGATAAAAAATTCTTTCTATAAAACCGACTTTAAACGCCACTACAAAGTATAAAACAATTTTAATTTGTACATGTATGTTGAAGTCGGGCGGGCCTAAATATAAATGATGAAACTAATGCGCGACGCTAGCCCGATGCCCGATCGGCGTATGAAGTCGGTTTTTTAAAGATATTTTTTTTACATTATTATTTTAAGCTTCTTTGTGTATATCTCTGATCGCGAGCAATTTGCTCTTAATCATTGAGTTCCTTCCTCCATCACCGAAGATATGAATCATCTTCTCTTCACCTTTTAAATAGGCCCAACCTTATTATGCTTTCTTTCAAAAAAAATTGAAATCGGTTCAGATTTGACGTAGTTATGGAGTAACATCTAGATCTCATGGAGTAACATTATATCAACAAAAATTTATATGGGAACCACCTCTGAAGTATGCCCTACTAAACAAAAAAAAATTATCAAATTCCATTCATTATTTGGCGGAATAATTGGGTAACAAATATACAAAAAATTCAAATTGAGAACCTCCTCCTTTTTTGAAGTCTGTTAAAATGATTGCATTATTATAACGATCGCAATGGTGTCTGATTGGCTGGTACTCTCCCACTATTGTTTAAAATGCATTGATGCAGCTAGAGCTCCATAAACTCAGCGAATTCATAAAATTAGTTTTTTTACTCAATTATTTCAAAATTTATAGGTATATATTTCCATATAGCCAGTGTGATATGATGTTCTAAATATATAAAATGAAAAGGTGACTGACTCACTGATTTATCAACGCATATCTACTATGACGTAGGCATCCGCTAAGAAAGGATTTTTACAAATATAATACAAAAAATAATGAAAACGAGAATAAAAAATTGTTTAATAATAATGATAAGTTCTACGTAAGTCTTTCTTACTCGAAAATTAGGACTTTAATTTTATGAAGTCGGCCACACCGCAATAAAATTAGGGCTGGACAGCAAGATTTCATATGTCGATATTGGTGGGGGGATTGTATAAATTATTTATACCGAGATATTTTTATCGTCTTACTAATGGTTCATTGACGAAAAAAAATATTTAAATTCTATACATATTTGGTTCATTAAAACTTGGCAATTGAATTAAAGTACCCATACTTCTTATTCATCCCGCTAGGTTTACCGGAAAGCTAAATAGCTTGGCGGTGTTTTATTACAGATGGGGTGGCCACTATAGCCATGGCGGCAGCCTAGCATTACAAACAAATATACACTTCGTTCAGATGAAGTAGATGAAAAAAAAAATCGGCCAAGTGCGAGTCGGGCCTCGCACTTTTAGGGTTCCGTTAAAAAAAATTAAATTAAAATATTTTCATGTACCCATGGAAATATTTTAATTTAATTTTTTTAATTTAATTTAATTTTTATTATTTGTTGTTATAGCGGCAATAGAAATACATAATATGTGAAAATTTCATCTGTCTATCTATTACGGTTTACGAGATACAGCCCGCTGACAGACGGACGGACGGACGGACGGACGGACGGACGGACAGCGTAGGCTTAGTAATAGGGTCCCGTTGGTACCCTTTGGGTACGGAACCCTAAAAATAAGCCTTCCAAGTAAAGTATGTAGGTACAAGTTTTAACTTACCAATCATAACTTTAAATACATTTTTTTTTAGGGTTCAGTTTTTCCTTTTTATGTTTCCTCCATACTGGACTGAGAGAATATTATTCAACGCTGGAAAACGATCTTGTAAATCGAAAAAGTGAACTTTAAACCAGAGCCAATAACGTTTTAAAAAATCATAACAGCTCATAATAAGCTATCAGGAGCAGATTTTTTTCAAAAAGCATATTTTTTAATGTAACACATCAGATGATACTAATTATATAATTCTAAAGTAGAATTATTTTAGTTTTATACATTAGTTTTATATCAATTTCGACTAATAGTTTTTCAATTTCAAGAAGCAATGTTGCTGTAACTTGGTATTTGATACATATGAAACCACGAAATAACTCTAAACTCTGAAATGCTAATTATGCTGTATTTATTTTTAAGGAAACATGATGTAGTCCTAACAGTTTGTACTTAATATACTTTTTAGAAATAGATACATCGTAAATTTCGCTTTAAACATAAATAAAACAAATGATGTTTCATTAAAAATGCTGTATGTTTATTTAAACAAGATTACTTAAAAAATCAATGTGTTCAATATTAATACCCACTACGTATTCAAATAAAAATTAAATGTCTCTCAACTTAATAAACAATATTATTAAAAATCTATGACAAAGTACAGCACTCCCTGGTGGCTTATAACCTTAAATCATAACTAAACAGCTGCTCTAAGGTGATATACTGTGGTACCTACAGCATGCTTTCAGCATGAGATTGAGAGTATAGTGACGGAGTAAATACCTTGGTATCTACAAAATCTGTTAATAATCAGATAATCCTAGGTCCTTACAGTAGGTACACCTAAGTGCACTGCACTGCTAAAAAGTATTGATAACTTTTTTGAAGTATCTGTATAATATTGAAAAATAGATGGTGTCTTAGTATTTACAGCATTTTTGAGTACGTTGAAAAATATGAATAACAAAAAATATAATATAAACATGTAGAGAAGGTCAACATAGTATCTTAGAAAAATAATGTCATAGGAAAACGAAAATCCGACAATCCGACGCAGTATCTTTTTCTTCCAAATATATAAAAAAGTAATTTTGTTATTTTTCGAAATAAGCTAGGTCGCTTTCCAGCGTCAATATAGTCCAAAGTTTCTAGCTGTATCTTTACGCAAGTACTAAAAGCCTACAAAGAGTCAATCTAATAGCAAAGGCATATTATGACTAAAATAACGGCAAGAACCTCGTTTCCTAGCGCTTCTATATACCTACCATGTTAAAGATCTCGAACAAAAAAATTTACTCTCGAATAAAGTAACTCTGTTGTAAATAATTATTAGAAAAACTTATCGAAAGTCGATAATCGATAGTGTCAAATCCCTAAAATGCTTACACAAATGATGCGATTGTTTCATGTAATGATAGAGCGTCCCTGTGTGTGAATGTGATAGTGTGCATATACTTTAAGGTAGTGTTTGCTAATTATATTGTGTGCGTGCATAGCGACGTGATGGAAAAATGCAACTGTAGTAAGCAAGTTTTCATGTGTGCTACCTCGCCCCCCACCGTAATTGACAGACTTTTTTGCAAATAAATTAGGCGTCAATTCCTCTCCATTGCTGGTTTATTACTCAAAGGCTATGATGGCCGGTTTGACACATTACAATAGTGATGTGGAATGTCAATTTATTCTCGAACAAAAAACAATTAAGTTTTGTTTTTGTACCTGATTAAATAGGTTTAATAAAACAAAAATGTATATGTTTATTTAATTTATTTGAACGAACTGAATATTTGAATGAAAATGAATATACATACTTTATATGCACACAAGAAACATATGAATACAAAAGATACCAAAAAAGGTGCCACAAAAGGCCATAATTAATCAGATTCGTCCATACTACTATTTTCACTGTCGTCACTGCTATCATCACCTACATTAATAATTATATGTTCGTTTTCTATAATATTATCTATTTTCACATCTCTTTCATAATCTTCCCTTATTAATTTAACAGTTCTATTCACAACCTTTTCCCAGTCTCCTTTAGTCACATGTTCACAAGCTTCTTCTAATAATTTTAGCATTTTTTTTGTGGTAAATGGGGGTTCTGTATTGTGTCTTGCAGCATATCCCTTAATTTGAGCCCACACCAACTCAATCGCATTATACTCACAATGGTAAGGCGGTAACCGTATAACTCTGTGCCCATGTTCTAATGCTATTTCGTCAATGACGTATCGGATCTTGGTTGGTTTGTTTTCTTTTAAAAGACGTACTAATTCCGCTTTTAACATATTCATGTTTGCATCTACGCCATTTTTACGAAGCCATGCGACGATATCAGCTTTCTTTTGGGATTGGGCAGGTGGCTTGTCAATTTGCATCGAGTGGTATGGGGCGTTGTCCATAATTATAATAGATGGTTCAGGGAGGCTACACAACATTGAGGTAAACCATTCAGTAAACTTTTCTCCATTCATGTCTTCATGATAGTCTCCAGTGGTTTTTGACGCAAAAGCCATGAGAGAACCTTCGACAAACCCGTTGATGGTTCCGGCGTGACAAATTATAAGTCGCGATCCTTTTCCTACAGGAACTTTGGAAGTAGATGCTGCTGTGTCATCGTTCCAAGAACGGCCTACAGTATGGTTAGCATTAAGCCATGTTTCATCCAAGAACACAACATTTTGCCAATTTTTGATTTCTTTCACTTGCCGTAAAAAAGTATACCTTGCCATCGCTATATCAAATCTTTCCATCAATATTTTGCGTTTGTTACATTTTTTGTATCGAAATCCAATGGTCTTCAAAATCTTCGTTAAAGAACTTTCCCCACCGAAGAATAATCCAGCTTCCTTCAGTGAATGCACCAACTTTTTTCTTGTTGGATACTCCTTCTGTAAATAGTAGCCGTAAACATGTCTTCGGATAGCATCGGCATCAAAGCTATCGATGCCTACGACTGGTTTTGCTCGTTTTCTCTTTTTTGGTGTGTGAAGTTTATTTTCTTCTGTGCCAGTCTCGCCATATTTTTTTTTAGTTATCCGTCTAACAGTTCGTTGTCCAATATTAAGCGCATCAGCTACGCGTTCAACCACTGACGTTATAGGTAAAATTGGCCCTCCATTTTGAGCTTCACGATCGAAATAGTTACGAAGGCGTATTACGAACTCACGTGTCTGACTATTTAGAACAGTTCTCTGCGTACGTTCGGTCATATCGACGAAATCCACAACAAAGGGCTTGAACAGAGTCCAAATTAACGAGCAAGGGTCAACAGTAATGCAGTATCAATATTTGAAATCCAAAGCCAGGTCAAAACTATATCACAATCGCATTGCACTGACAGTTTATACTTTTCGAAGCAACGTCAATTCGAAACTGCTTTGTTTTGCATTGAGCATTGACGCGAGTTTGCCGGAGGTAGTAGTTGTGCTAGCCAGCAATCCTATGTGACGATCGTATTAGATTCCATTTTTAAAAATTTTCAATTTAGAAAACCAAATGCCGAGTTGTGGTATATATCATATAAAAATAAAAATTTTACCTTTTGTATGAAACAGCTGATATTTTTTTGCAATTTCAGAGGTTTGTCCACATAGTGAAAATTGTTCATATTCACAAGTACATTCACCCCTTAAATGGTGCAAACTGATTTTTCTACACTTGTATACATTTTAGAAATCAATTTAATAAATAAATTTTGAGTCCTAAACCTAAAACTACATTCGATAAAATTTATGAATCTCTGCACATCACTATCGTCAATAAAGTAATACAATTATTTCCTTCAAAGTCGTTATCAATTAATACGGAACTTCATGAGCGGACAAACGTCAAACCGGCCATCATAGCGTGCCGCTAGTGTAATGGGGATCTCCACGCAAAACTAATGTAGGTGGCAGCACAGGCGCAATGACCAAAACATTACTAAAACTAAATAGGACGTAAAGAGTTACGTCCTATTTAAAGTCTGTCGTTTTTTCTGTTTTTTGCGTTTTGGGTGATATTTCTTGTAATGTCTGTCAATTACAGTATGTATTCTTCCTTGACTGTATCACAGCTTAAAGCAGAACTAACAAAAAGAGGTGCAGCTTTAACGGGAAAGAAAGCTAACCTCATCGAAAGGTAACAGTTAAGTTTTACTTTGCTAACTATATTTTTCGTGTAATTTACTTTTAATTGGGAATGTGCGAATGTGAAATACGAAACAACTCACCTGTGTAAGCGGAGTTCCCAAATAATCAGTATCTTTGAAGTGATTACGACATAACCTAGAATTTACCGTGGCCACAAAATTATTTCGTCGTATAGCGTTCTCCCATTTTTTTTTAATGCAGCATTTTTAGTATTACAAATGCACACCACTAATATTACACCCTGGCACAGAACAAAGTGGCATGATAGTTTATTTATCAAAAACACTCCCATGTAAACAAAAGAAAAGAAACCCGAATATTACAGCTTCACATTGGCCATTGCTACGATGCGCCCTCTGTAGTGATAAAATCGCAGTGGACATCCCCCTACTAGTCCAGTCATTATAGTAAGTTCACCTCGGAATTCGAGATACCCAGCTGTAATTCTGTAAATACTTGTATATTGACACCCTAAAAGTTGTCTCAAAACCTACATATGGTAGGGTGTGCGCAACTATTAAATATCAAGGTCAAAGGTCACAAAAATCGGTCTTTTACGCTTTTTTTGTAAATATCTCATTTCCTATGGGTTTTTTGCTATTTGTATTTATTATCAATATTGTAGAATACAAAATTCTCTACAAATTTTGTTCAAAAATTTTTTTATACGGTGAACCGTTTTCGAGATAGAGGGCGGAGAGCGCGAGGTCACAGCATCACTTCAGGTCAACCGGTGCCTCCGGTCGAAAACGCGCCATATATAGTTGAAGAACTATCGATAAATCAACGATTATAAATATTTGTCAATGTTTATTAACTATTATATTATATTTTATCATTTTTTTCCTAACCTATCCACTTTTTATTCAGTATTAATTTATTTAACAACACTTACCTGCCCTTGTAATTGCAGAATTGTTAATGAAAATATAGGAATTATATTTGAATTTTAACCTAATTAATATTAATAACTTCTTACGTGAATAAATTATGAATTAATCTTTTTTTTAAAAAATCGGCCAAGTACGAGTCGGGCCTCGCTCTTTTAGGGTTCCGTTAAAAAAAATTAAATTAAAAGATTTCCATCTACCCACCTACCCATTTTAATTAATTTTTTTTAATTTAATTTAATTTTTATTATTTGTTGTTATAGCGGCAATAGAAATACATAATATGTGAAAATTTCATCTGTCTATCTATTACGGTTTACGAGATACAGCCCGCTGACAGACGGACGGACGGACGGACGGACGGACGGACAGCGTAGGCTTAGTAATAGGGTCCCGTTGGTACCCTTTGGGTACGGAACCCTAAAAATATCATTCAATACATTTATTTTTATTAAAAGTAAAAAAATGGAATAAAGGGTACAAAAACTACAATACAAACACTACAAAATATAATTTTAATCATCTTCTTCCTCTTCATCGTCGTCTTCCGGCTGCTGGTAAATTTCAAACTGGTCTTCATTATCGTCTTCAACGACATTTGTCTCAAGTTCTTCCATGATTTCGGGGTCAAAGGTTCCATCTTCGTTAATGTCGCTCTGATATGGTAGAGCATTGAGACAAGCTTGTCCATTACATTGGCCACAAGCTAAAGAGCATTGCAAGCCCGCTTTCCTGCATCCGCATCGCGAACCACAACCACTCTTGCAGTTGCAGAAAATTGTATTTATCAAATCTTCTGGAGCAGGTGGTAAAATTGTCATGATAGGCTCCAGAAAATCGTTTCGCACTGCCCAACCCCATACCTGGGGTTCCAAATCATGCCCTAACCAAGTTTGAACTTGAACGTTTGAAATGTTGATGAGCAGCTGCACTTGTTGGTGGAATATTTGAAAGCTGCACAGGTTTATTAAGTTTTGTAGATTTGACGTATGCATATAACGAAGATGATCGAGACTTTTCACAGATTTCGGAGCATTATAGACATTATATACAGTATATAGTAGTAGTACAATATATATATTATATATACAGTATATAGTAGTAGAACATACAGTACCCGGCGATATATATTGCACATCAATGCAATATATATCGCCGGGTACTGTAAATATACCATACAATTGAACATCTGTCCCTACTGGCTATAAATAGAAAGGTCCGTAGTGTATAATAGGGGCCCGTATAATTCCCAGGTATAATTTTTGACGTAGTGGAAGGATTTTAAAATTTACAGATTTTAAAGAAGATGCACCCAATTATTTTCTATTTAAAATGTCATTAGTGTAAATGGTAATATAATTATATTATGATTTAAGTTTTTCCCTCAATTATTTTTTAATTTTAGGAAACGGTTATCAGTATTATTGAATATATATAGATTTAATGCATGAAGAAAATGATAAAATATAATATAATAGTTAATAAAAATTGACAAATATTTATAATCATTGATTTATCGATAGTTCATCAACTATATATGGCGCGTTTTCGACCGGAAGCACCGGTTGACCTGAAGTGATGCTGTGACCTCGCGCTCTCCGCCCTCTATCTCGAAAACGGTTCACCGTATAAAAAATTTTTTTTAACAAAATTTGTAGAGAATTTTGTATTCTACAATATTGATAATAAATACAAATAGCAAAAAACCCATAGGAAATGAGATATTTACAAAAAAAGCGCAAAAAACAGATTTTTGTGACCTTTGACCTTGAAATTTAATAGTTGCGCACACCCTACCATATGTAGGTTTTGAGACCACTTTTAGCGTGTCAATATACAAGTATTTACAGACTTACAGCTGAGTATCTCGAATTCCGAGATTCTTACCTTTAAGCTTATTTGACTGGACTATACGTCGTCGGCTTAAGGAAGCACAGAGTATAATATTAGGTATATTATAATAATATAGGATTAATTGTGTTCTGCGTTTCCCGGTGCGGGGTCGCCACTCCAACACCCCAACGACCATCAGCTCTTCGAACTATGTGCTCCGCCCATTTCCACTTCAGTTTCGCGACATGCTGAGCTATGTCGGTGACTTTGGTTCTCATACGAATCTCCTCATTTCTATTTGATCTCGCAGGGATATACCGAGCATAGCTCTCTCCATCGCTCGCTGAGTGACCCTGAGCCTTCTTATGAGGCCCATAGTTAGCGACCATGTCTCGGATCCGTAAGTCATCACTGGCAACACGCACTGTTCGAAGACTTTAGTCTTCAGGCACTGAGGGATTTTGGACGAGAAGATATCTCGGAGCTTCCCGAACGCTGCCCAGCCGAGTTGGATTCGGCGGTTAATCTCTTTCTCGAAATTGGAAATGGGAAACGCAGTGTTGGCAGACCCCCCCAGGTGGACCGACGACATCAAACGAGTCGCAGAGAGCCGCTGGATTCAAGCGGCGCAAGGCCGAAGCCTGTGGAAGTCCATGCAGGAGACCTTTGTCCAGCAGTGGACGTCTATAAGTTGATAAAGAAGAAGAAGAATTGTGTTCTGTGATTATAATAGTTTTTAATTTATGCTTTTATGTTTGCCGATCGCTGCCCATCCCGCCTACATCAGACAGCGTAGTTAAGCGGGAGGGGAAGCCATCGGCAAACCTTCTGCGCGCGAGTTTTACTTTTATGTAGGTACCGACAATTTAAATATAGGTACTTTCCCGTCCGGCCGCGTTTCACTGATTCGCATTTATTGGACAATGGACAGGCTGTCCCCATTGCTGTCTCAAAATGATATCTGTCCAATAAAATCCTATTCTGTGTTCGAAGCACAAGCTATCGATGTTGTTCCCTTGTTCCGAGCATCGATGTGTTCCGAGCTGCTATAAGGCTGGAATCACATCTGTGCGCATCGATCTATCAAAATTGACAGTTTCGTAATTTTTTATGGATAAAATGCGAATCGATGCGTACCTACAGATGTGATTTCCAGTGACTTATAATACATCTTCTATCCTTAGATCATAGGCTTATAAACCAAGTCTAGGCTTCTATCTATTTACAAGGTAAGGCTGGAATCACATCTGTACGAATCACATCGATTCGGCTTTTCGAAGCGTACATCAGTCTATGATAAAAAATAAATAATTAAAAAAATTAAAAAACGACTGTCCTGCCAACAAACGAACTAAAAAGTTAAAAACAAGTTTATTAGTTAGTCTGTATATATAAAAGCGAAAAGTCACTTATTTACGCGTTGACTAAACAAATAAAAAAATTGTTATCGCAGTCGGGGGACTTCAAAATTTAAAATGTGTTCCACAGAACGTCCCCCGACTGCGATGACAATTTTTTTTATTTGTTTAGTCAACGCGTAAATAAGTGACTTTTCGCTTTTATATATACAGACTAACTAATAAACTTGTTTTTAACTTTTTAGTTCGTTTGTTGGCAGGGCAGTCGTTTTTTAATTTTTTTAATTATTTATTTTTTATTTCACACCTTTTAGTGACGATACTTATCTATAAAATAAGCTAAGCCAATAAACAACTACCCCAATAAAAACAAAGTTACTTACGATTACATTGCATCACTTCTGTGTACTAGACACCTACAACAGCAGTCCAAAATGGTCATTTTGCCAGCGAATCGAGCGCGAAATTTTTAAGGGCTGCACTAAACTTAACTGTGTACTTCATAGTTCTTACTTGGTTCCTACAATACCAAATACGAAAAGACACATGTTCGCGAGCGAAGCGAGCGCGAATTTTTTTCGCGAATTTTTTTCAATTGCACTACGCTTCTATGTAAACTAGCGGCACGCTATGATGGCCGGTTTGACACATTACAATAGTGATGTGGAATGTCAATTTATTCTCGAACAAAAAACAATTAAGTTTTGTTTTTGTACCTGATTAAATAGGTTTAATAAAACAAAAATGTATATGTTTATTTAATTTATTTGAACGAACTGAATATTTGAATGAAAATGAATATACATACTTTATATGCACACAAGAAACATATGAATACAAAAGATACCAAAAAAGGTGCCACAAAAGGCCATAATTAATCAGATTCGTCCATACTACTATTTTCACTGTCGTCACTGCTATCATCACCTACATTAATAATTATATGTTCGTTTTCTATAATATTATCTATTTTCACATCTCTTTCATAATCTTCCCTTATTAATTTAACAGTTCTATTCACAACCTTTTCCCAGTCTCCTTTAGTCACATGTTCACAAGCTTCTTCTAATAATTTTAGCATTTTTTTTGTGGTAAATGGGGGTTCTGTATTGTGTCTTGCAGCATATCCCTTAATTTGAGCCCACACCAACTCAATCGCATTATACTCACAATGGTAAGGCGGTAACCGTATAACTCTGTGCCCATGTTCTAATGCTATTTCGTCAATGACGTATCGGATCTTGGTTGGTTTGTTTTCTTTTAAAAGACGTACTAATTCCGCTTTTAACATATTCATGTTTGCATCTACGCCATTTTTAACGTATTTCACGCCATAACCAAATGCCGAGTTGTGGTATATATCATATAAAAATAAAAATTTTACCTTTTGTATGAAACAGCTGATATTTTTTTGCGATTTCAGAGGTTTGTCCACATAGTGAAAATTGTTCATATTCACAAGTACATTCACCCCTTAAATGGTGCAAACTGATTTTTCTACACTTGTATACATTTTAGAAATCAATTTAATAAATAAATTTTGAGTCCTAAACCTAAAACTACATTCGATAAAATTTATGAATCTCTGCACATCACTATCGTCAATAAAGTAATACAATTATTTCCTTCAAAGTCGTTATCAATTAATACGGAACTTCATGAGCGGACAAACGTCAAACCGGCCTTCATAGCGTGCCGCTAGTTTAGTTCATACTTGGCACCTAGGGTAGCAAAGGAAAACCGATATCTTCGCGAGCGAAGCGAGTGCGACAATTTTTAGGACTGCACTACTTAACTGTGTACTTTATACTTGGTTCCTACAATATCAAGTAAAAAAAAACACGTGTTCGCGAGCGAAGCGAGCGCGAAATTATTTTCGATTGCACTACGCTTCTACGTAGTTCATACTTGGCACCTAGGGTAGCAAAGAAAAATCAATATTCGCGAGCGAAGCGAGCGTGAATATTTTTACCATTGCACTACGTTTCTATGTTGTTCATGCGAGCGCGATTTTCTCGATAGTCTTTTTCTTTAATTTTATTCGATTGCACTACCCTTTTATGTAGTTCATAATTGGCACTTACGGTAGCATGACACAGTTATATCCTCGAGCGAAGCGAGCGCAAAATTTTTTCGGGGACCTTTTTTGATTGCAGTACGCTTCTATGGAGTTCATACTTGGCACCTATATGGCAGCAAAGTAAAAGTGATATTTTCGCGAGCGAAGCGAGCGCTAAATTTTTTTAGGACTGCTACTTAACTGTGTACTGTTATACTTGGTTCCTATAATATCAAGTAAAAAATGGAACGTGTTCGCGAGCGAAGCGAGCACGAAATTATTTTAGATTACACTACGTTTCTACATAATTATGTAGTTCATATTTGGCCCCTACGGTAGTAAAGAAAAATTGATATTTGCGCGAGCGAAGTGAGCGCCAAAATTTTACGATTACACTACGCTTCTATATAGTTCATACTTGGCACCTAAGGTAAAAGAGATCATTTCGCGAGCGAAGCGAGCGCAAATTTTTTTTCGGTTCGATTGCACTATGCTTCTATGTAGTTCATACTTGGCAGTGGCACCTACGGTAGCAAAGGAAAACTAATATCTTCGCGAGCGAAGTGAGCGCGAAAAGTGTTAGGACTTTTTACTTAACTGTGTACTTTATACTTGTTTCCTACAATATCAAGTAAAAAAGGAAAGGACGGGAGCGCGAAATTATTTTCGATTGCACTACGTTTCTATGTAGTTCATACTTGGCCCCTACGGTAGTAAAGGAAAATTGATATTTTCGCGAGCGAAGTGATCGCCAAAATTTTTCGATTACACTACGCTTCTATGTAGTTCATACTTGGGGTGTCAAGTACTACCGTACTACGTACTACGTACAACTGCCGTAGGTGTACAGTAGTATAAAAGAGATCATTTCGTAAGCGAAGCAAGCGCGAAATTTTTTCGAATCGATTTCACTACGCTTCTATGTATTTCATACTTGGCCCATGCGGTAGTAAAGTAAAACTGATATTTTCGCGACCGAAGCGAGCGCGAAAATTTTTGATTGCGCTACACCTCTGTGTTGTCCATAAATTGGTATCTACAAAAGCAATCTTCGGCAATCAATCAAACCTCTGACTTTTCGGAGTTTAAGTGTATTTAAGCAATTCAAAATCACTTGCTTCAACGGTGAAGGAAATCATCGTGATGAAACCTGCACACTTGAGAGTTCTCCATAATGTTCTTGAAGGTGTGTGAAGTCTGTGCCTACCTAGCACATATAGGTAATAATACTTACGATACTTACGCTGACGTCATCCGCAGCTCACCATTTCCCGCCAAAAATACCTTTTGTTTAAAACATACCTTATACATACCTTTTCCAAATACCTATTTACCTATTACCTATTTATTTACCTTTTTTACAAATACCAGGACAGTTACCATGTTACCGATCCCCATTAATATTACCGGGGATTTATCTCAATTACCGGGAGCAAGGAAAGGAATAAGAGAGAAATAAGTACACAAGGAATTCACTTTATTAAAGGAGAGAAATAAAACACAGATTGTATGTAAATAACTTTTTATCGACATCGCTTGTTTCTATACGAACACCATGGATATGGAAGGTGTGAGGTTGCCCTGAAAAAGACAAGAGCTCACGTGGTGAACGTAAAGAAGATGTCGTTTCTTCGTGAACGGGAGCAAGCAGAGTTCATTTCGGAAAAAGGAAAATTTAGCCTCGAAAAAGGCTCCTCAATGAACCAATCTGCACATTTGTGTGATCATCGATGACACTGAAAGAAAACTCACCTGAGAAGAAGTCACCAGGAAAAATTCTTCAAGTTGGCGCCATCTTACGAAAAAAACTTCGCGGGAATTTTCACTTTGAACGAGCGGAGCGGCGAGGTGCGCGCGCGCCGCTGGTGGCGGTCGAAGCTGGACTAACATCGCGACTCGCGCCGGCCGCCGATAGCAACTGGCGTGCGCGGCCGGCGTCGCCTCCCCGCGCGTCGCCTCTCGCGCGCCGAGTTATGTAGGATTACGTCATGGCTAAGGA
Source organism: Oeneis ivallda (assembly GCA_029955525.1). Lineage (NCBI taxonomy): Eukaryota > Metazoa > Arthropoda > Insecta > Lepidoptera > Nymphalidae > Oeneis > Oeneis ivallda. The sequence continues at coordinate 12,182,091 of JARPMR010000022.1, forward strand.
ATGCAAGTTCTACGAAACAAGATCTGTGTCTAAAAATAGATTTTCCTGGAAGCGCGAACGCCCTAATTGATTTTATGTAAGCGTTCTGATTGGTGGACGAAAATTGTAAATATTTTAATCTTGTTTTTTATTGGTGATTAGTTTTAAGCCTGTTTGTATAAATTGAGAGTGCATTTCCATTAAATTATTATTCGACTCTTCGACATGAAGCAATAAGTGGTTTCTTTACCAACCTGCTCGTAGTACACCGTTACAGTGGTGACCACCGACGCTGGAAAAAAGAAGAATAATCAAGAATAATCAAGAAGCCTGAAACTATGGCCGAAAAAGAAGCCACCGACGTGAAAATCGCCACGGAATCCAAGCTCTCCGACCTGGCAGCAATTTCTGTCCAGTCGAGGCTCCTTCCGTTTTGGCGCACCGTTCCAAGAGCGTGGTTCGTCCAGTTTGAAGCAGTCGTCGATCCTCTCAAGACTTCAGATGACCAAAAGTACCGCTACGTCCTGTCGAAGCTGGAACCGGCAGATCTACAGCACATCACCGATCTTCTGTACAGTCCACCGGCAACCGGAAAATACGAAGCTGTCAAGAATCGGCTGCTCACCGTATACGAAAAATCAGAAGTCGAGAATTTTCAAAAGCTCATCAGCGGCCTAGACATCGGGGACCAGAAACCCAGCGTGCTGCTCCGAAAAATGCGAGAACTCAACAACGGACTTATCACAGAAGAGGGTCTGAAGATTGAATGGCTAAATCACATACCAGCCCACTGCCGCTGCGTGCTCTCCGTCAACAAAGAGTCCTCGCTCGATACCCTCGCAGCGATGGCAGACAGGATGATGGAGTACGCTGGGAGCACGTCCGGAAACACCGTAGCAGCAATTTCACACCCAACCCCTCCAGCAACACCGTCTAATCAGCCAGCATATGCAGAAATATTGTCAAAGCTTGAAAAACTAACGCTAGAAGTAGCGGAACTGCGAGCACGGGAGTCCACGCGCCAAACACCTCGTCGACCATTCCAAGGACGCTACCGTTCACGTTCTCAGTCAAGATCATCATCAGCACGTGTGAAGCCTGGCGACCCTACGTGGTTATGCCGATACCATCACAAGTTTGGGAAGAACGCAAGACGCTGCGAGTCACCGTGCGCTCAACGTAACAAGACGTCGGAAAACTAACATCAACACCGACGGTGGCGGACGTCGGTGTTCCCAAGTCCAGCAACCGCCTTTGTGTTCATGATCGCGACACACACGAACGTTTCCTCGTGGACACTGGCGCGGACATATCTGTTTTGGCCGCAACATCAAAAATGAAGAAAAAGGTCGCAAATACCTACAAGCTCTACGCGGCGAACAACTCACCTATAAATACCTACGGAGAGAGAACTATCAAGCTTAACCTAGGACTACGGCGCTGTTTCACATGGACATTCATCATCGCTGATGTGAAGACATCCATACTGGGGGCAGACTTTCTTCGTCATTACAAGCTCCTAGTGGACCTTCACAAGAAGAAACTGATTGACGACGAAACCAAACTCACCATCGACGCCATACAAATATCGACAAAAGCTGAGTCCATTCGCATCGTGAGTTCCGATCAGCAGTACCACGACATTTTGAAGCAATATCCTGGCGTACTGCGACCCATGTCTTTGAAGCAACCAGCCAAGCACGACGTCGTACATCACATAGAAACAACAGGTCCTCCGCTCTCCGCTCGCGCCCGCCCTCTACCGCCCGATAAATACAAAGCCGCAAAAGCCGAATTTGAACGGATGGTGCAACTTGGCATCTGCAGACCATCGAAAAGTCCATGGGCCAGTCCTCTACATGTCGTTAAGAAGAAAGACGGCGGACTTCGCGTGTGCGGCGACTACCGAAGATTAAACTCAGTGACGCAACCGGATCGCTATCCTATTCCGCGAATTCAAGATTTCACGTACTCACTTAACAACAAGAAAATATTTTCAAAACTTGATCTCAAGATGGCATACTACTGGATACCTATGGCGAGCAAAGAAGACGCGCAAAAATCAGCGTTGATCACTCCGTTCGGTTTATATGAGTTCACATGCTTAAATTTCGGGCTTCGAAATGCCAGTCAAACATTTCAACGATTCATGCATCAAGTTCTCCGAGGCATAGAAGACTGCTTTTGTTTTGTTGACGACATTCTCTTATTTTCCGAAGACGAAGAAAAACATCAGAAGCTTCTCCATCAAGTCCTAGAACGACTCGACAAATACGGCGTCACACTCAACGTCGACAAATGTCAATTCGGAGTAGAAACGATCAACTTCCTAGGCTACGAAGTCTCCGCCAGCGGAATAAAACCTACGAAGGAACGCATCGAATCAATATCTACGTATCCGAAACCGAAGACTGTCGTCGAGTTACGTCGATTCCTAGGCATGATTAATTTCTACCGAGACTGCCTACCACATCAAGCCGAACATCAACACGAACTCAACAAGTTTCTTCACAACAAGAAAAAGAATGACAAAACGCCAATAGATTGGACACCAGAAGCTAACGAAGCCTTCGAAAAATGCCGTCAAAGCATCACCGAAGCAACAACGCTAAGCTACCCTGTTCCTGGCTGCGAACTCGCTATCATGACAGACGCCTCGGATCACAGTTTGGGTGCAGTACTTCAACAGAAGGTTGAGAACCACTGGAAACCGTTGGCATTTTTCTCGAAAACAATGAGTCCCACGCAACGTCGCTACAGTGTGTACGATCGCGAATTATTAGCTATGTACACAGCTGTAAAGCACTTCAGGAGATTGATCGAGGGATGCGAAGTCACGATACTCACCGATCATAAGCCTCTCTCTTTCGCACTCAGTAGGCCAGCGAGCAGTAGCGACACGCCTAGACGCGAGCGACAGTTACATTTCGTATCACAGTTTTGTTCGAGAATCAAATACATCAAAGGTGAAGAAAATCCAGTTGCCGACGCCCTATCACGCATCGAAGACATCCAGAGCCCAAGCATCTTAGACTACAATCAACTTGCAATAGACCAGTGCAACGATGAAGAATTGGAGAATTTGAAGAAAAAACCTAACTTGAAGTTTGCCGAAATAACTCTTCCCGGACTCGATCGACCAATCACGTGCGAGCTATCCACTGCATCGCCCCGGCCGTACCTACCTAAAGCATACCGCTTTGCTGCATTTAAAGCGCAACACGGTCTATGCCACCCTGGAGTACGATCGACCCGGAAACAAGTAGCATCGAAGTTCTTCTGGCCAGCCATGAACAAAGAAGTAGCAACATGGGCAAAAGCTTGCATCAACTGTCAACGCAGCAAGGTGCATCGCCACGTCGTCACTCCTCTGGCGGAATTTCCACCTTCTCAACGTTTCGAGCATATACACATAGACGTCGTGGGTCCGCTACGATTATCCAACGACTGCAAGTACTGTGTCACCATAATAGACAGATGCACCAGATGGCCTGAAGCTGTACCGGTTCAAGAGATCACCGCAGAAAGTTTAGCGAAGGTTCTCTATGAGAATTGGATCATCAGGTTTGGCGTTCCAGACCGCCTCACAAGTGACCGAGCCCAGAGCTTTGAATCGAGGCTATTCAACACGCTACTGAAGAAATGGGGAATATCAAGAATACGTACAACCAGTTACCACGCGCAGGCAAACGGCAAGGTCGAACGACTACATCGCACACTAAAAGCAGCACTCATGGCAAGAGGCGCATCGACTACCTGGACAGAAGAGTTACCCACTGTGCTACTGGGTCTACGTACCGCGCTGCGTGAAGAAGATAATCTCAGCCCTGCATTGATGACCTACGGCGCAGCACTACGAATACCATCTGATTTCTTCGTACCTACAAAGTCGAATATTGAAGATGCGGACTACGTACGACGCCTCAGTGAAACAATGAACTCCTTAATACCTACACAACGCGCGATGACATCATCAAGACGTACATTCGTGCACAAGGACCTAGCTACATGCACGCACGTTTTCGTACGGAACGATACAGTCAGACCACCATTAACACCGCCGTACGACGGACCCTATCAAGTTTTGAAGCGCCACGGAAAATATTTCAAGATACAGTTACCCCTACGAACAACTGTGATATCATTGGATAGACTCAAGCCTGCCTACATACTAAACGAAGAAGACTCAAGCGCAAGCAACAAGAATACTACATTAAAAAGCAAGAGCTCGAGTTCAGTGAACCATGACCCAGTTACCAGCGGAACACAGAGTACGAAGGCAACGACCGGCTCAATGAACCCGGCTCAAGCGAGTGTACCTACACCTTACATCACCACGAGAAGCGGACGCATCGTGAAAAAAAATGTACGCTTCGCTTGATGGGGGATACTGTGCCTACCTAGCACATATAGGTAATAATACTTACGATACTTACGCTGACGTCATCCGCAGCTCACCATTTCCCGCCAAAAATACCTTTTGTTTAAAACATACCTTATACATACCTTTTCCAAATACCTATTTACCTATTACCTATTTATTTACCTTTTTTACAAATACCAGGACAGTTACCATGTTACCGATCCCCATTAATATTACCGGGGATTTATCTCAATTACCGGGAGCAAGGAAAGGAATAAGAGAGAAATAAGTACACAAGGAATTCACTTTATTAAAGGAGAGAAATAAAACACAGATTGTATGTAAATAACTTTTTATCGACATCGCTTGTTTCTATACGAACACCATGGATATGGAAGGTGTGAGGTTGCCCTGAAAAAGACAAGAGCTCACGTGGTGAACGTAAAGAATATGTCGTTTCTTCGTGAACGGGAGCAAGCAGAGTTCATTTCGGAAAAAGGAAAATTTAGCCTCGAAAAAGGCTCCTCAATGAACCAATCTGCACATTTGTGTGATCATCGATGACACTGAAAGAAAACTCACCTGAGAAGAAGTCACCAGGAAAAATTCTTCAAGTTGGCGCCATCTTACGAAAAAAACTTCGCGGGAATTTTCACTTTGAACGAGCGGAGCGGCGAGGTGCGCGCGCGCCGCTGGTGGCGGTCGAAGCTGGACTAACAGGACTAACATCGCGACTCGCGCCGGCCGCCGATAGCAACTGGCGTGCGCGGCCGGCGTCGCCTCCCCGCGCGTCGCCTCTCGCGCGCCGAGTTATGTAGGATTACGTCATGGCTAAGGAATGCAAGTTCTACGAAACAAGATCTGTGTCTAAAAATAGATTTTCCTGGAAGCGCGAACGCCCTAATTGATTTTATGTAAGCGTTCTGATTGGTGGACGAAAATTGTAAATATTTTAATCTTGTTTTTTATTGGTGATTAGTTTTAAGCCTGTTTGTATAAATTGAGAGTGCATTTCCATTAAATTATTATTCGACTCTTCGACATGAAGCAATAAGTGGTTTCTTTACCAACCTGCTCGTAGTACACCGTTACAAGTCCGTGGTGGACTATGGCCTATAACTCTTCTCAGAGAGGAGGCCTGGCTCAGTAGTGAGCCGTTGATGGGTTGCTAATGCTGAATGATGATGAATGGCTCAGGTTAAGATATGGCTATGGCATTAAGATCTATATATCGTAAGCGAGTGACCTGGAACTATCCGAGAGAAGTTTTGTCCTCTATCTTCGATAATGTTTAGTACATCTTCACCAAAATTACACAAAATGTTTCTTATTATTGATACTTTCTAATAAAGAAAGAATTATTAAAATCGGTTCAGATTTGACTAAGTTATGGGGTAAAAACAACAAAAAATTTCAGCCCCAATCCTGCAGAAACCTTATGTTTTATCGGGATAAAAACTATCCTACATGTTGACCCGGAGTATCTGCTACCAGTATACCAAATTTCATTTAAATCTAAAACTACCTGTCAACTGGACTATTGGAATCTTAATATTTATTTGTGAATTATTATTTGTGAATTAATGGATATCAAACAATAGTCTTATATAGTTTTGGAATCTACTCATCATTTTCTAGATGATGATTAGATGCTTAATCTTATTTTCGAAATTTTTGTTTCGAATTTAGTCTTTATTGCGGGACTATGGTCACCCCATCATTTTTTTTAAATTTTACTAGCCTATGTCACTCGGACTCAGCTAAGGATTCTAACGATACCTCATTCATCAAAATCAATTCAGGCGTATAGAAGTTATGGCGGAATAAAGAAACTTACATACATACATACATACATACATGAACCCTGAAAACAATATACTCCTTTTTCCCCCCGAATGAAAGTAGGTACGGCTACCACTGCTGCTACGTAAAGATACCACACAATCATTAATTACCTTTGGAATCTTAATCACATTTTTAAATGATGTTTTTTGTGAATCACTGGATATTGAACTATAGTATTATATATTTTTGAAATCTACTCATCATTTTCTAGATGATGATTATATACTTAATCTTATTTTCGAATATTTTTTTTCAACTTTAGTCTTTAGTACGGTCCCATGGTCACCCTTTCAATTTTTTTTTTATTTTTTCTAGCCTATGTCACCCGGAATAAGCTAAGGATTCTAACGATACCTCATTTGTCAAAATCGGTTCAGCCGTATAGAAGTTATGGTGGAATAAAGAAACTTACATACATACATACATGAACCCTAAATAAAAACAATATACTCCTTTTTTCAGGCAGTCGTATAAAAAATGACATTTTTGTGTGGACAAAATGCGAATCGATGCACACAGATGTGATTCCAGCCTAAAGCGAGCAACCAAAACTTAAGCAGCTTAAGTGTAAAAGAGATGCAGCTATGCAAAAATGTGAGACGTATCACGTAGTCGTTTTCCTAGTTCCATGGCAAAAATGTATGAGTGGCGAGAAAAAATGGTCATTCAGTTATCCAGCCTGGCAATCGCGTAACTTTTATCGCTGTCCGTAAAGGATTATTTCAATGTCAAAACATGGTTTTGCCTTTGGCCAGTAGAGAAGCGTAAAATCGCGTAAAATCATATTTAGACATTGATGCAGTCCTTTATGGACAGAGAAAAAATTGCGCGATAGACCCCGTACCCAATTCCCATGTCATTTCTTCACAGCATTTCATCACAGATTAAACTAGCGGCACGCTATGATGGCCGGTTTGACGTTTGTCCGCTCATGAAGTTCCGTATTAATTGATAACGACTTTGAAGGAAATAATTGTATTACTTTATTGACGATAGTGATGTGCAGAGATTCATAAATTTTATCGAATGTAGTTTTAGGTTTAGGACTCAAAATTTATTTATTAAATTGATTTCTAAAATGTATACAAGTGTAGAAAAATCAGTTTGCACCATTTAAGGGGTGAATGTACTTGTGAATATGAATAATTTTCACTATGTGGACAAACCTCTGAAATCGCAAAAAAATATCAGCTGTTTCATACAAAAGGTAAAATTTTTATTTTTATATGATATATACCACAACTCGGCATTTGGTTTTCTAAATTGAAAATTTTTAAAAATGGAATCTAATACGATCGTCACATAGGATCGCTGGCTAGCACAACTACTACCTCCGGCAAACTCGCGTCAATGCTCAATGCAAAACAAAGCAGTTTCGAATTGACGTTGCTTCGAAAAGTATAAACTGTCAGTGCAATGCGATTGTGATATAGTTTTGACCTGGCTTTGGATTTCAAATATTGATACTGCATTACTGTTGACCCTTGCTCGTTAATTTGGACTCTGTTCAAGCCCTTTGTTGTGGATTTCGTCGATATGACCGAACGTACGCAGAGAACTGTTCTAAATAGTCAGACACGTGAGTTCGTAATACGCCTTCGTAACTATTTCGATCGTGAAGCTCAAAATGGAGGGCCAATTTTACCTATAACGTCAGTGGTTGAACGCGTAGCTGATGCGCTTAATATTGGACAACGAACTGTTAGACGGATAACTAAAAAAAAATATGGCGAGACTGGCACAGAAGAAAATAAACTTCACACACCAAAAAAGAGAAAACGAGCAAAACCAGTCGTAGGCATCGATAGCTTTGATGCCGATGCTATCCGAAGACATGTTTACGGCTACTATTTACAGAAGGAGTATCCAACAAGAAAAAAGTTGGTGCATTCACTGAAGGAAGCTGGATTATTCTTCGGTGGGGAAAGTTCTTTAACGAAGATTTTGAAGACCATTGGATTTCGATACAAAAAATGTAACAAACGCAAAATATTGATGGAAAGATTTGATATAGCGATGGCAAGGTATACTTTTTTACGGCAAGTGAAAGAAATCAAAAATTGGCAAAATGTTGTGTTCTTGGATGAAACATGGCTTAATGCTAACCATACTGTAGGCCGTTCTTGGAACGATGACACAGCAGCATCTACTTCCAAAGTTCCTGTAGGAAAAGGATCGCGACTTATAATTTGTCACGCCGGAACCATCAACGGGTTTGTCGAAGGTTCTCTCATGGCTTTTGCGTCAAAAACCACTGGAGACTATCATGAAGACATGAATGGAGAAAAGTTTACTGAATGGTTTACCTCAATGTTGTGTAGCCTCCCTGAACCATCTATTATAATTATGGACAACGCCCCATACCACTCGATGCAAATTGACAAGCCACCTGCCCAATCCCAAAAGAAAGCTGATATCGTCGCATGGCTTCGTAAAAATGGCGTAGATACAAACATGAATATGTTAAAAGCGGAATTAGTACGTCTTTTAAAAGAAAACAAACCAACCAAGATCCGATACGTCATTGACGAAATAGCATTAGAACATGGGCACAGAGTTATACGGTTACCGCCTTACCATTGTGAGTATAATGCGATTGAGTTGGTGTGGGCTCAAATTAAGGGATATGCTGCAAGACACAATACAGAACCCCCATTTACCACAAAAAAAATGCTAAAATTATTAGAAGAAGCTTGTGAACATGTGACTAAAGGAGACTGGAAAAAGGTTGTGAATAGAACTATTAAATTAATAAGGGAAGATTATGAAAGAGATGTGAAAATAGATAATATTATAGAAAACGAACATATAATTATTAATGTAGGTGATGATAGCAGTGACGACAGTGAAAATAGTAGTATGGACGAATCTGATTAATTATGGCCTTTTGTGGCACCTTTTTTGGTATCTTTTGTATTCATATGTTTCTTGTGTGCATATAAAGTATGTATATTCATTTTCATTCAAATATTCAGTTCGTTCAAATAAATTAAATAAACATATACATTTTTGTTTTATTAAACCTATTTAATCAGGTACAAAAACAAAACTTAATTGTTTTTTGTTCGAGAATAAATTGACATTCCACATCACTATTGTAATGTGTCAAACCGGCCATCATAGCGTGCCGCTAAACTAGCGGCACGCTATGATGGCCGGTTTGACGTTTGTCCGCTCATGAAGTTCCGTATTAATTGATAACGACTTTGAAGGAAATAATTGTATTACTTTATTGACGATAGTGATGTGCAGAGATTCATAAATTTTATCGAATGTAGTTTTAGGTTTAGGACTCAAAATTTATTTATTAAATTGATTTCTAAAATGTATACAAGTGTAGAAAAATCAGTTTGCACCATTTAAGGGGTGAATGTACTTGTGAATATGAACAATTTTCACTATGTGGACAAACCTCTGAAATCGCAAAAAAATATCAGCTGTTTCATACAAAAGGTAAAATTTTTATTTTTATATGATATATACCACAACTCGGCATTTGGTTTTCTAAATTGAAAATTTTTAAAAATGGAATCTAATACGATCGTCACATAGGATCGCTGGCTAGCACAACTACTGCCTCCGGCAAATTCGCGTCAATGCTCAATGATATGTTGCAAGACACAATACAGAACCCCCATTTACCACAAAAAAAATGCTAAAATTATTAGAAGAAGCTTGTGAACATGTGACTAAAGGAGACTGGGAAAAGGTTGTGAATAGAACTGTTAAATTAATAAGGGAAGATTATGAAAGAGATGTGAAAATAGATAATATTATAGAAAACGAACATATAATTATTAATGTAGGTGATGATAGCAGTGACGACAGTGAAAATAGTAGTATGGACGAATCTGATTAATTATGGCCTTTTGTGGCACCTTTTTTGGTATCTTTTGTATTCATATGTTTCTTGTGTGCATATAAAGTATGTATATTCATTTTCATTCAAATATTCAGTTCGTTCAAATAAATTAAATAAACATATACATTTTTGTTTTATTAAACCTATTTAATCAGGTACAAAAACAAAACTTAATTGTTTTTGTTCGAGAATAAATTGACATTCCACATCACTATTGTAATGTGTCAAACCGGCCATCATAGCGTGCCGCTAGTGTAGTGTAGAGGATACTACACTAGCGGCACGCTATGATGGCCGGTTTGACACATTACAATAGTGATGTGGAATGTCAATTTATTCTCGAACAAAAAACAATTAAGTTTTGTTTTTGTACCTGATTAAATAGGTTTAATAAAACAAAAATGTATATGTTTATTTAATTTATTTGAACGAACTGAATATTTGAATGAAAATGAATATACATACTTTATATGCACACAAGAAACATATGAATACAAAAGATACCAAAAAAGGTGCCACAAAAGGCCATAATTAATCAGATTCGTCCATACTACTATTTTCACTGTCGTCACTGCTATCATCACCTACATTAATAATTATATGTTCGTTTTCTATAATATTATCTATTTTCACATCTCTTTCATAATCTTCCCTTATTAATTTAACAGTTCTATTCACAACCTTTTCCCAGTCTCCTTTAGTCACATGTTCACAAGCTTCTTCTAATAATTTTAGCATTTTTTTTGTGGTAAATTGGGGTTCTGTATTGTGTCTTGCAGCATATCCCTTAATTTGAGCCCACACCAACTCAATCGCATTATACTCACAATGGTAAGGCGGTAACCGTATAACTCTGTGCCCATGTTCTAATGCTATTTCGTCAATGACGTATCGGATCTTGGTTGGTTTGTTTTCTTTTAAAAGACGTACTAATTCCGCTTTTAACATATTCATGTTTGCATCTACGCCATTTTTACGAAGCCATGCGACGATATCAGCTTTCTTTTGGGATTGGGCAGGTGGCTTGTCAATTTGCATCGAGTGGTATGGGGCGTTGTCCATAATTATAATAATAGATGGTTCAGGGAGGCTACACAACATTGAGGTAAACCATTCAGTAAACTTTTCTCCATTCATGTCTTCATGATAGTCTCCAGTGGTTTTTGACGCAAAAGCCATGAGAGAACCTTCGACAAACCCGTTGATGGTTCCGGCGTGACAAATTATAAGTCGCGATCCTTTTCCTACAGGAACTTTGGAAGTAGATGCTGCTGTGTCATCGTTCCAAGAACGGCCTACAGTATGGTTAGCATTAAGCCATGTTTCATCCAAGAACACAACATTTTGCCAATTTTTGATTTCTTTCACTTGCCGTAAAAAAGTATACCTTGCCATCGCTATATCAAATCTTTCCATCAATATTTTGCGTTTGTTACATTTTTTGTATCGAAATCCAATGGTCTTCAAAATCTTCGTTAAAGAACTTTCCCCACCGAAGAATAATCCAGCTTCCTTCAGTGAATGCACCAACTTTTTTCTTGTTGGATACTCCTTCTGTAAATAGTAGCCGTAAACATGTCTTCGGATAGCATCGGCATCAAAGCTATCGATGCCTACGACTGGTTTTGCTCGTTTTCTCTTTTTTGGTGTGTGAAGTTTATTTTCTTCTGTGCCAGTCTCGCCATATTTTTTTTTAGTTATCCGTCTAACAGTTCGTTGTCCAATATTAAGCGCATCAGCTACGCGTTCAACCACTGACGTTATAGGTAAAATTGGCCCTCCATTTTGAGCTTCACGATCGAAATAGTTACGAAGGCGTATTACGAACTCACGTGTCTGACTATTTAGAACAGTTCTCTGCGTACGTTCGGTCATATCGACGAAATCCACAACAAAGGGCTTGAACAGAGTCCAAATTAACGAGCAAGGGACAACAGTAATGCAGTATCAATATTTGAAATCCAAAGCCAGGTTAAAACTATATCACAATCGCATTGCACTGACAGTTTATACTTTTCGAAGCAACGTCAATTCGAAACTGCTTTGTTTTGCATTGAGCATTGACGCGAGTTTGCCGGAGGTAGTAGTTGTGCTAGCCAGCGATCCTATGTGACGATCGTATTAGATTCCATTTTTAAAAATTTTCAATTTAGAAAACCAAATGCCGAGTTGTGGTATATATCATATAAAAATAAAAATTTTACCTTTTGTATGAAACAGCTGATATTTTTTTGCGATTTCAGAGGTTTGTCCACATAGTGAAAATTGTTCATATTCACAAGTACATTCACCCCTTAAATGGTGCAAACTGATTTTTCTACACTTGTATACATTTTAGAAATCAATTTAATAAATAAATTTTGAGTCCTAAACCTAAAACTACATTCGATAAAATTTATGAATCTCTGCACATCACTATCGTCAATAAAGTAATACAATTATTTCCTTCAAAGTCGTTATCAATTAATACGGAACTTCATGAGCGGACAAACGTCAAACCGGCCATCATAGCGTGCCGCTAGTGTACGTACATGGGATTATTATGTATATACTTACGTACATACAATAAGTACATAATAATTCCATGACTACGTATCATTTCATAGACCGCCAGTCGCCACCTCACTTTAGAATAACAATAGTAACTATTTATCGAGTTTTTCTGTCCCTATCATACTCATAGTGGTGCCAAGCGCTCTCGCTCTATTTCACACTACCAAAAGTTCGCATCTATCGTCATTTCCTGCCTACGTAACATTTCCGGTGCTAAGTTTAAAATTATCCGTGGCTTTAAATCTTTAAGTTTCTAATATTAAAATTTACTGTATAAAAATAGGAATTAATTTCTTACTTAAGGTGTGTATAAAATAATGTAGTTTTTAACAAAAGAAATCTCAAGTTAACTATTGACAAAGCTTAATATTTTCTTTACTTTCACTATCGTAAAAGTTATGATTAATGAACGAAAATAATACTATTATCCGATTCCGTTTTGTAGGTTCTTCCCGGTATTTCCAATTTTTTTGCCCTAAGTACTTACCTATTCTTTTCTAAAACGAAAATTCTCGACAAATGGCGGCGGCGGATCGGTGTTAAATTTTATCAGGATAAACTTTTATTACCTATACTATCCCCTATTTCTATTCTCAATTTTAAGTTCCTTAATCAATAATTATTGTGTTTCATCTAGATAGTTAAATGGTCTGATTTGTGCTGTGCCTTTATCACAGGTTATTTTGTGCAAATAAAATGTGCCTTCAAGTTCAGTGCGAGTGGTAAACTTTTTCATCCAGGAACCAGGATGCGTTCATGTGTTATAGCAAAGTAAATTTACATAGAATACCGTTTAATTGTCTCGACAGATGGAAGGTATGTATGGTTGGTTATGTATGGTTGGTTGGTCCCGGAACTTCTAAATGAGAAAATATTAGAATTTGTTGTAGTCATTTCAAACCAGAGAACATTAATAATAATTTAAGATTAACTTTAGATGCAATTCCTTCCTTAATCCACCTTCTAATGAAAAATCACTTCATAATCTATCGTCAAATCTTAAATATCTTGAGATATCTTCGCTTGTTCCCAAGGGACCTCTCGATGTTAAAGTTACCAGCCATATCCCAATTGCGTCTAGGCATATAGACCAAGTTACACATGAAGATTCATCTTGCTCTTCGGTTTTGACTTCTACTAATGTATCAATCGTCGTTGGGGTCCCAAGGTGCGGGAGTGGCGACCCCGTACCGAGAAGAGCAGTGTTGGCAGACTCCCACCAGGTGGGCCGACGACATCAAACGAGTCGCAGGGAGCCGCTGGATTCAGGCGGCGCACGACCGAGGCCTGTGGAAGTCCATGCAAGAGACCTTTGTCCAGCAGTGGACGTCTATCAGTTGATAAAGAAGAAGAAGAGAATTATGTAGAACTTCCCTCAACAATAAATATCATTCAGAACTCCCAGCCAAGCCCAAACTCATGCAATGCTATGCTCATTGATGATGATATCCTCAGTACATCTTGTAACTTACTACTGAGTCCCACTGATGGTATCCCAATTACATCTTGTAACTCGCAATAGAGTCCCATTCCATCAAAAACCATGCCTTTCAATGAGACATCTTGTCTGGATCAGACCACCCCAAAGCTGAAATCATTAAGTAACTATTAAATATAAAAAATTGAAATCAAAGTTTCAGTCATTTCATTATAAGTAAATATAAAATGTTTATTAAAAAGTATCCACTTTTAAGTAACTTTGGCAAATTATTAGTAGATTCACAGTTGAGATTGTCAGGTGCAGTCTAAAGCAGTGAGATACACATACTTTTTGCACTCTCACTGTATAAATTAAGTCCAAAATGTTATAGATTTTTGCAGAAGTGTAATGTTAAATTACCAGCTAAATCTACCATATCTTCTATATTAACCAATATTAATATTTTCCATATTAACCACTAAGACCAGGTATTGATTTTATATTCCAACATTTGGCAGATGTTGTGAAGACCAAAAATACTATGGGCTTGCAATGTACGTTACTCTTTGATGAAATGGCCATTAATAAAAACTTGTTTTTCTATTTCCATACTGGTGTTATTTAAGGTTTCGAGTGTGGTCAACACACTCATAATGTTGCTGACAAAGCTTTAGTTTTCATGCTGTGTGGAATATTTTTATCTTGGAAAATACCCATTGCATTTTATTTTGTTTGTGATGGTATTAAAACCATGTCTCTAAAAAAGATACTTAAAGAGATTATTGCTGAAGTTCTTAAAACTGGGTTTGTTTTGAGAGTAACTGTGTCTGATCAAGGCTCTGCCAATGTTGCTGCAATAAATTCGTTAATATCTGAGACATGTGAAAATTTACTTAGAACTGGTCATAATGATCCTCACATTATTCATTATGAAATCAATAATAAGAAAATTTATCACATGTATGATGCACCCCACTTACTGAAATGTTTTTGAAACAATTTTCAGAAAAAGGATCTGCTCATCGGCAACAAGCGAGCTCAGTGGGATTACGTTGAGAAGCTGTATGCTATTGATGGGATCCATGGTGTTGCCAAGTCTAACCAAACTTACCCACAAACACATAAAACCTTCTTATGACAAGATGAAGGTAAGTGTACACTTTATAAAATATAATAATAATATCCTCCCGACTGAATCCAGTCACGGTGGCCAACCTCGCTCAGAGAGTAGCTATATACGCAGGAGATATTATAGTACAAGTGTGTGCACAAAAACAGTCACACTCTCTATTCCCTCACTCTCATAGTCTTAGTCCAATGGGATGGAAAGCCTGAAACAACCAGAGAGAGACCAGGTGCAGGATCGACAGCTTTACGTTCTCTCTGAGGCACGGGGTGACTCACCGCCAACTTTCTTCCTCCAGGCTAGTACCTACTATAAGAATTTCTTGACAGAAAAATCCAATACATTTTTTTTGGCCTGACCCAGGAATCGAGCCCAGGACCTGGTCATACTTAGTTACCCACTGGACCAACGAGGCAGCTATTTAAATTTTATAATAAGTACATATTAATACATCAGCTATAAGTACTTATAAAAAGACTTTTCCTGCCTTACTGAATGACTGACTGATCTATCAACGCACAGCCAAACCCACTGAAGTTAGAAACTTGAAATTTTGACAGTAGGTTCATTTTATGACGTAGGTGAGCACTAAAAAGGATCTTTTGAAATTCCACCCCCAAGGGGGTTAAATGGGGGGGTTAAAGTGTATATGAAAGTCCGTCATTTTTCAAGTAATACTCATGAAACTCGGTATTTGGGCTTTACATTAAAAATAAAAAAGTACGTGTTTCATAGATTTTGTAAAATCTACCCCCAAAGGGGTTAAATAGGGAATGGAAATTTGTATGAAAGTCCATCAGTTTTTAAGTTCTATCTATGAAACTTTGTATTTGGGCTTTCAATTAAAAACAAAGAAGTAAATCTTTCACAGTTTCTTAAAATTCAAGCCCTAAAGGGATTATAGGGGTTGAATGTTTGTATCATAGTGATAGTCCTTCATATTCAAGTTGTTTTTCAAGTTATGTGTATGAAACTTGGTATTTTGGCTCTAGATTCAAAATAAAGAAGTAGGTATATCACATTTATTCTGTAAAAATGACTAGCAATTTGAATTTTTCAGGTTGTGTATGCTGCGCAAGTTTTCAGCAGGGCGGTTTCGGGAGTTTTACACAACCAGATGAAGACATATGAACATACGCAAAACGGGCGGACACGCCTACTTGCGGAGAAAATTCCCAGGAGTAAAAGAAGAAGAAGACATATGAACATCTTCAAATAGTTCATAATAGGGTATTTGACTATAGTAAAAATATCGTTTCAACTGGTGTCATCCTAAAA
The DNA here is from genome assembly GCA_029955525.1 of Oeneis ivallda. Taxonomy (NCBI): domain Eukaryota; kingdom Metazoa; phylum Arthropoda; class Insecta; order Lepidoptera; family Nymphalidae; genus Oeneis; species Oeneis ivallda. Next base: position 12,198,517 of record JARPMR010000022.1, read on the forward strand.
GATTATTATCTAAAAACATTATTCCATACGACAAAACTAAAAAATAAAGCTTTATTTAATTAGAAAACATTAAATAAAATTGCTATAATTCTGGCCATGGTCACGTGATCGAAAACGTTCCGTGATCTCGAATGACGTCACAGTCCACACCACCTATGGAATTCTCATTTTGTCAATACATTTCGACGTGTTTGTGCGGCGTAATAGGCTAATTTCGTCTGTTTTTCATCGTTACTATTTTATTAAATACCAAATAGTATGCGACACGCGGCCTAAACACATATTATAAAATTGTCATTGTTTGAAATGTGAACTGTTACGTCATGAGAGCAAATGGAACGTTTCGGCGGCAATTTATTTTTTTGAATTTATTTCTCGATTTTTATGAAAAATAATGAAAATTATGCCGAAATATATGTTTTGTTAGCTTCAGCATAGCATTATTAACAATTTAAGATGATTTTCTAAAAGTAGTCAAATACCCTATTATAGTGTACCATTTGTGAACATTGATAATGGCTATTTCACTGCCGAGATCTTTTTGTTCATTAATGATTTGTTTGACAGCTTGAATTGTTCTGGTCATTCAAGTGTTAATTTACGTAATGCTTTGTCTTTAAATTCAGTCCACTTAGAGTTTTGGAACGAAGCCTTGAAGAAGCTAGAATCAATGAAATTTGATGCTTCAGACTCAAGAGAATGTAAGCCACTGTCGTTACGTAACTTTATTCATGACATTAAAACCATTAAACACCTTTGGTCGGAACTAAGATTGATTCCGGGCGTTTAAACCAGGATCCCCTGGAAAACTTTTTGAACAGATTCGAGGACAGGGTGGATGTAGCACATATCCAGACTGTCAACTTCCCAGGTGGTCCCATATAAATTTTATCAAAATCGGTCGAGCAGTTTTTAAAATATCAACAATAAATAATATACTTTGTATAGTGGCGCGAGAGTTTGAGTCGGTTATTTAAAAAGAATTTCTTATATTAAATTATAATCACTGTTTGTGATTTGATGTTTGCATTTCTGTGTGCATCTCATTTATTTTCACTGTGTAAGAAGTATTGTGTTCTCTGTATCAACATAATATTTGAGTTTGAAGCGTTTAAACCAGGATCCCCTGGAAATCTTTTTTGGACAGATTCGAGGACAGGGTGGATGTAGCACACATCCAGACTGTCAACAATTTGTTGCCTTGTATAAGAAATTGCTCATTAATGAGATATCTACTGGTAAATCTTTATATGCAAATTGCACCCCTGGTGATGATAAAATGTAGGGAACTCTAAAAAATGTAATTATCAAGCGAAATCGAAATATCAATGATATTCTCCATAGTTCGGATGCTCAAAACGTTATTTTCATTGAAGAAAGTATTCCATCCGAAAATACTTTCCAAACCTATGCTGTGTCATACATTACTGGTGTAGTTTGGCGTTATTTATTTCCCAGACTAGATTGTGTGCAATGTCAACATTGTAAAAATGCACTGTTATCCAATGAAATTGAATCATTTCATTCTTTAATATCAATTAAATAATATGATGATAGTAAGATAAAATTGTATTATCCATCAGGTAATCTGTCGGCTTTAGTATGGCACTATATGTATATTATCGAACAGACCTTGCCAAAACTCTGTAAAGTTTACATATGTACAAATATTATTAAACAATTTGACAATCTCGATACATCTTGGTATGACTTGTCGTGAACAAAAATCTGTTTTTTGAAGGCGTTTGGATTGTTAGACAATGGTGCATTAATTTTAATAGACGAATTCACAATGTAGATTCAAGGAAATGGAAAATTTGATTGCAACCAAAGTTACCAAAGGTGGTAGTTATTGATCAGTGCGACGTCAAAGTAGTTAACATTGTTGTAACCTAAAATAGGTGAAAGTAAGAAACATTAATTTTCTTTTTAGTAACCGACTTCAAAAAAGGAGAAGGTTCTCAATTCGTCAGAATCTTTTTTTATTGTTTTTTTATGTATGTAGAGAATATTTTATGTATGAAGACACCTGAACCAATTTGAAAAATTCTTTTATTGTTTCAAAGGGTATACTTCCCAGGTGGTCCCATATAAATTTTATCAAAATCGGTCGAGTGGTTTTTAAAATATCAGCAATAAATAATATACTTTGTATAGTGGCGCGAGAGTTTGAGTCGGTTATTTAAAAAGAATTTCTTATATTAAATTATAATCACTGTTTGTGATTTGATGTTTGCATTTCTGTGCTCATCTCATTTATTTTCACTGTGTAAGAAGTATTGTGTTCTCTGTATCAACATAATATTTGTTTTTGTTATGTTTAGATAATAACACTACTTGACCCAGCTTTTTCAAAGGTTTCTCAAAATCAGTACAGATTTGACAAAATTATGGGTTACCTACGTCGACAAAAATGTTCATCCCCTATGGCGCGCTAACCCTACTGTTTTTCAGGATATCAAAGTCAATGTTTTAGTCCTGTTTTGTCCCGGGGACAAATTATTACACTTTTTAATTGCATACATTTTTAAGCAAAACTTTACAATTTTGTCGATAGATGGCGCTGTCACCAAAACTAGTCATTACTTTAACATTAATTTATTAAAAAATTACTAACATAAATAAGCATTAGAAATAAATCCTTGGCATATTTTATTGAAATCGATTCAGTGGTTTTAGACAACGGAGTATCAGACAGCCAGACAGACTTCAACTGGGTGTTATTCATTATGAATACCTACTACAATAAAATTTTATAGTAGTTTCCAATTTTTAATCATGTTATCGTAGGGGTGTATAAAGATAATTAACATTAAATAGTTTGGTTAAAACTTGTAGATAATATAATAATGAATGAAGAGTAGGTTTTGAATATACATTTGAAGAAAATATACGCCGTACCTACCTATTTGGTGAACTATCGTTAAACAAAAACCGTTTAATCAAATTATTATTTTATCAAACGTTTCTATGAAATCAATTGTTTTACTAATAATAATTAAAATTATTAAATAAACAATAGCTTGTGTAATACTTTCATGAAATTAAATTATGTCTGTTTAGTATTTTTTCTCACTCATAACCACCTATGAATAATAATATCTAGATAAAGTTGTAAACTTATCTACACAACTTATATGATCTAGCTTTTAAATATAATCGCTTCATATTGTCTGTAACCTATAATAATATAAGAACTAAATCAATGGTGAGAACATACATTTTTGTCAAATACATACCTTATTAATTTATTACTTAAATATAAATATATTTAAATTACTTATTGAATTTAAGTGAAAGTGAAACTAATATAATATTAAGATGTTTTTTTAAATGTTATATTAGTATTTTCTTAGTTTTCTCTTGCGATCATCAATGAGAATGAATTTTATTGATCACAGTTTTCATCAATTGAATCAATAAATAGTAGGCAATCTTTTTTATTTAATTGGTGCAAGAGCCACAACGGAAATTTATTTCATGATTTTTTCATTAATAATTACTACGTGTGATATGTTAAATTGTAATTTAGTTGTGCTATATTGTATGATGCATTGTAATCTAGTTGTAAAAAAGATTTAGAGAAAACTTTTACGAGTACTTTGCAAAAGGCATGATGACTGATTGAAAAACTGTTGGATGGTGTTCGGAAATATCTATTTCGAAAGAATAAAGATAATCTTATTTCAGCAAAATAGATAAAATATGTTTTGTCATTGTAGTTTGTCAAAATTTCAAGATATGTGACATACCTTTCGCTCTGATCTGAATTGAACACAATTCAATATGGCGGATTGCTGTATTTTATAGTTTTATTTTATCAAAATAAATATCAATCTCGGACAAAATAGATAAATAAATAATTTTTTTATATTCCATGAATCCTATTTTCATAGATATATTCATAATTTCATTGATTCTTCACAACTGTCATCATGCCTATTCATGTTCTTAAATATGCTGATTTTTTAATTCAAACAACAGATTTTTACTTATCTAACTTATCGTATTTTTTAATGATGTTTAGAGCTATTATTTAAGTAAATTTAAGACCCACTTATCAATCGCCAAGGGAAATTTAATCAACGAATAAATTTGACGTTTAGACAGATTTTCATTACGAAAAACTGCTCAGCAAAAGACATTGTAGGCAATAGGGTTGTCTTGATTAAAAAAAATGCATTTAGTATAGTATGGATTGTGATCGTTACAGTTGATAGAACTGGAAGCACTACCGCCTTTCCAAAAATATCACGATCGCGATGACTGTCAATAGTAGATCATCATTTTTATTATAGGTTATTTAAATTAAACATCTGGAAAACCTATCTATATACCTATAAATATTATTTAAAAGCGAAGTCCAATTTATTCCGCGTTTAAATGGAACTCTGCGATGGTCATAAATTAATATAATGTACCAGACAATATTTTAAAAGAGTAACTGTTGAGTTTCTTACCGGATTCTTCTCAAAAGTAAACTACATTCAGAACCGGTGGTAGTTTAAGAAATGAAAATGAATAAATCAGCTATTCAAAGTTAAAATTTCTTTTATTTCACAACCTTTTTTAAATTAGAATTTAGTAAGGAAGAAAATCGGTAAATATTAAAAAAACCGGTACTCGAAAACCGATAAGTACATCACTATAATTATAAGGTTACGGTTCACTCCGATGGGCCAATCCCATCCCTAACTAAAATAAAAAGTAACCGCTTCCGGTTCCGCTATGACGTAATTCTGCTTAAGCGATGGACCAATAAGCATCGAGTTCCGCTATTGCTATACATCGTGTTAGAGCAGGACATGCTGGGTTATCAATGAAATTTGCATTAAACATGAATGGATAGAGTCGTTAAATCACGAGAGAGTGAGATGCAAGATTGAAAATGTATAGATGTACCATAGTGAAGGAACACTCACACTAGAATCCTGTTAAGATTCTATTTTAGGCTCTATGGAGTTTGACGTCTATATCCTAGTGTTCGTGGTCTATGGTCGCCACCGTCTGTCAGGGTCACGTCACGTGTCACTTTTGATTTGGTAAACAAAGATCGCGATTCGCGGATCTTCAGTATTCTTCAGTAATGTTCTGTGGTAATGTTCCATAGAGAAGGATATATATATCTGAGGTAATGTTCCTTGTCGCGGATCAAGAGAGTAAAATTGATGAATTTTATTTTGATTTTATTTTTCAATATTTTTGTAGGAATAACTGCATAGTGCATAATTTTTGTTCTTAATGGTATAGTGGTAATTGTACGTATTGGATTAATTTAGTTGGATGTGTTATTGATTGATTGATGTTGTGAGCTTGTGTTATATTTATTGTTATCAGAGAAGTTATTATTATTTTTCGTATGAACCCTATAATAATAACCTCGTAACAAGAGATAGCATTCAGAGTCAAAATGATAAATAATAAGAACACTGCACGCAGTCCGCAATACCCATTATCTTATTCAATACTGTTAACTATTCCCACTTATTTCAGTACCTACTTATACCAAGTTCGTTGATTTAACCGTAATTCCATCGTAATTCAGAATATTAATAAGAATTACTTTGCCAAACTAACACATTTAATTTTGTATATTGTTAAAGTAGGTAGACTTTTTTGTGATTTTTGGGTTTCGAAATGAATAGATTTGAAATAAACCATGATAAAGTCATCCTTGTGGGCGACATTGTCTCGCCAATTTCATTGAATCAGTTACAATGCTTCGATGGATACATACAAGTCGAAAATGGAAAGGTAAATACTAAATAGCTTCTTAAATTCTTAACTATGTATGTTTTAATTGTTCCATCTTATGCACATGACTAGGGTATTGCATGGAAGCTTCAGTTCAATGTTTGTGATGCAAACCAAAGGTGTGGAATGCCCTCCACGCTCCTCCTGCCTCTGTGTCCATGTTTCTTGCCACATATAGGCAATAAGAGTACCTTCAAGCAAGGGTAATTAAATATCTCAAAAACAAAAAAAGAATGCTCCAACCTAAATCCGCTTTCCAAATTCCATCAGGCACAAATCTTGTCAAGGACTAGCCTATTTCGGGAAAAACGAGAGAAACCTAGAATAAGAAGATAGGATTATAAAAGAAACTGGTTGTTTTTTTCAGATAATAGAAATAGGCACCCGGGAAACTTTTACTCAAAAAAATAATGCTGGACATTATAAGAACATTGGTGTTAGCCACTTGACACAGGGCCAGTTTTTAATGCCAGGTTTGGTAGACTGCCACACCCACGCGCCTCAGTTCCCCAACCTTGGGCTGGGTCTCGACCACCCTCTATTGGAGTGGCTTGACAAATACACATTCCCTTTAGAAAATAAGTATGGTGATAAACAGTTTGCTGCAAATGTATATGAAAAAGTTGTGGTAAGTAGCACATTTCTACTGAAATTATTAATTTGATTTTATTTCCTTTAATGACTCTCATTATTTTCATTCTAAACTAACTTTTGCTCATGACTTTGTCCATGTAAAAGTGTTCTTAAAATATACGGATTCTTAAATAGTTACTATTTAAGATTTTTTTAAATTAAAAAAAAATTAAGTGGCACTCGGGGACTGGCGCGGTAAAGCTTTTGCATAGCATTTTTTATCAACTTATGCAATTATAATATTTAAGTTTGCAATATTTTTTTTGCACAATAAAAATTATGCAAAAAAATAATTAAAGAACAAACAAACAAGAAAAGCGCACTGTCACTACTTCGCGAGTGAGATTCGAACCTGCGACATCTAAAGAAAGCGGCCGCTCGCCCACTGCGCCAAGCAGAGCTAAATGTGAACCTCTAAAACGTTGAATTCTTACTGAACGACGGTGTTAGGTTTTTTTCGTTACGGAATTTCTTGATTCGGTCGCCGCGCTCAAACTGTTTGTCCTAGTTCAAAGCCCGCGATAAAAGCTATGCAATAGCTTAAAAATGCTTTATTTGATTCATGCACAATGTAATACCTGTGTGAAATGGTGCCAAGATACCTAGCTGTACCTGAGTGATGGCTGCCTCTCTGGGCTGTAAAGCCAAACTGATTCTTTGTACAAAATAATTATACAATTTTCTGTCACCACATGCAATTACCATAGTTTTTAATTAAAGTTTAGTGATATTTTTCAGAAAAGACTAATAAATAACGGCACAACAACAGCCTGCTATTTTGGATCGCTTCACTTGGAAGGCACTTTGGAACTTGTAAAGAGTGTCATGAGATACAACCAGAGGGCTCTAGTGGGAAAAGTGAGCATGAATGTACAGAACGATGCGGGCTACTTTAACAATACTGCAGATGAGTTGAGAGATGTTGAAACATTTGTGAAAAATGTGTATGCATATAAGGTTTGTACCAAGTAAAATACCCTTTTGCCACTTTATTGATTTTTTAGAAAACCTTCATTCACTTTATTTTTCTGAAAAAAAAAGAACCCTGTAATATCTTATGCATAACCAATGTACATTTTTTGATGATTTTTATATCATTTTTTATCATAAAAAGGTTTGAATAAAGCATTTCTTTAAATTTACTGTGTTTATTGTTTTCAGAATAATCTAGTTGAACCTATAATCACTCCAAGGTTTGCAGTAAGTTGTGACAGTGAGCTTATGGAAGGATTATCACAGATCGCTAAAGACTATCAATGTGCCATACAGGTAATATATCAATTTCCCTATTTAGGTAAAGTTTACGCTGACATAATTCTAACAGGCCTAGCATGCACGCGCGAGAAAATTTTGTCTACCCCTTTCCTCGTATTATCTCTATCGAAACTAACATGGTTGCACACCATGATTCGTCTCGTTACGTCAAAAGCAGAGATATTTTCTCTATTTTCCTCTACGAACTCTAACATGGCGAGTGGCGACGTCATTTTATCGAGTTTTGAAGTTTAAAAGAGTAAACGAATAATCAGTCAACATCGTCAAAATCTCTCTCTTCGCGAGATATCACTTCGACATGCATGCTAGGTCTGCATGCCTTGGAAACCTAGAAAAAAGACCTCAAAATGACTGCATGAATCATAGCACAAGGGTTACTTCACTACTTAATCAATAACTCAGACAATCTGGAACTAGATGGGCACTTTACGATCCACAATACCCAAAGCACCGCTCCACAACAGGCGATCCTATATTGCGATAGCGAAATAATTTTGGATCGCGACGACCAAAAAAATATTGTGCAGATGTTTTCTAATCGATCTGTGCTTCCTAATATGATAAAAAATGTTTCTATTTGTTTATTTCAGAGTCACATATCGGAGAACAAAGAAGAAGTGGAATATGTGCTAAAAACAAATCCCGACTGTTCGAGTTATACAGAAGTTTACGATCGTTGCGAAATCTTGAGTAATAGGGTAATATTTGGAATGTTTGAAGGATAATTTTTTTATAAAGAATATTAGCCAAGCTTAACTTGACTAATATTCTCCCCTCCCTTCCAAATAAGCGAAAGCTTATGCTAGGAGTGAGTACGACAATAGTGCAACGGGTGAAGATCGAACTCGAAGGTGCACACTAAAAAGTCCGCACCTACACATTAGCTGCGTGACTGATAAATGTAAAAACGAATCTCGCCTTGCTTGTACCCGCAAACGCGTGTGATTTTCCCAGGTATTGATCACGCGCGATGAGTGAAAGGCGCATTTACGCGGCTTACAAATAAACCCGCAAACGCATGCGGGTTTCGCAGGTAATGTGTCCGTTGAGGCTTGAGGCTTAATTATGATTATTATGACGCTATTAGATAATATTAAGGCGTCTGTTACACAAGAAGAGTTTCTCGAATGCGAGCGGTCAGTATTCGTTTGCGATTATCTTTACATACAATTCTCACCTGCAATTATACATTACATTATTATTATACATTATGACAAAAACTCGTATCAGTTAACCGATGCTTGAATAATAGTGTCGAAAATTGCGCTCGCATTCGAGAAACTCTTTGTGTAGCTGAGCCTTAAATCTGTTTTTCTGTGAACAGTGCATAATGGCGCACGCGGTGTACTTGAGCGAGGATGAGATGTCGATGTTCGCTCGCAAGGGCGTGTCCGTGGCCCACTGCCCGGCCTCCAACACGAGGCTCAAGTCAGGGCTTTGCCCCGTCCGGAGACTCCTTGACAACAATGTATGCGTCGGTCTCGGAACTGGTAAGATTACAAGATAAATTAAAAAGTAAAAACTGTAACCGGACTATGAAAAATTGGATTTTGTTTGTATAATACGCACTGTATCAATGTGTAGCCTGTTATTAAATATCACGAGCTTCAACGAAAAACATCGTGAGGCAACCTGCACACTTGAGAGTTCTTCGTAATGTTCTCAAAGGTAAGTCCGCCAATTTGAATTGGGCCAGCGTGTTGGACCCTTCTCTGAGAGGTGACCTGTGCTCAGTAGTGAGCCGTTGATGGGTTGCTGATGATGATGATATGTAGCCTATGTCACCAGGACCACAATAAAAATAACGAATCGATTGACGCCTCATTCATCAAAATTGGCAAAATTATTTTCCAAACCAGAAAAAAATCTGTATCATACAAGGTCATTCTCAAAGACCTCAACTGTACTCATGCAAAAAATCACTTCGATACGTTGCAACGTGCCGCTCGCGCTGTACATTGCTACTCTCCCAGTATTAGAACAAATGCAGGAACAACGTAACACCACATGAACTTCGTTTCGCTCCGAAATCCCGGAGCATCCTCAGGAGACAATTGACTCAGCAGTTCGATGACATGGCAACCGTTCTATAACTGGAAAAGCGGCAATGTACAGCGCGAGCAGCATATTGTACTTACTATACAGATTTTAATTTATTTGGCGGGTGCCGCATTATCACACTAATATTATAAAGGCGAATGTTTCTAACTTTGTATGTGTGTATGTTTGTTACTCTTTGACGCAAAAACTACCGAACGAATTTGGCTGAACTTTAGAATGGAGATAGCTCATATGCTACATTTTATCCCGGGAAATTAAAGAGTTCCCGCGGAAATACAAAAACCCTAATCCACGCGAACGAAATCGCGGGCATCTTGTAGCAAAGTAATTTTGTTTTTCCATAAAAAAAATTAATGAAAATCTGGCTGTTTGTTTTGTCATAGACTGTTGAGTGTAGAGTTGCTTTCATCCTAGATGTGTCGGGAGGAGACAGTGCCAGTATTGTGGACGCGATGCGGCGCGCCATGGACGTATCGGAACATTTGTCCATGACGACGGGAGGCGGCGGGCCCGCTCTCAACTGGAAAGAGGTACTCTACCTCGCCACTGTCGGCGGCGCTAAAGGTAATAACCCTCATAAATTCAAGTCCAGGGTATAAAGTGTTGATGGCAGAAAATATTAACTTGCATTCAAGAAGTTTTAGTAAGTATTAGGTTTCAATATAAAAATGACTAAATTTCTGGCATAACATTTTAGATGCGTTTCTAATTACATCTATTTAATAAAAATAAGATAATCTAAATTAAGATACCATAGAAAAAGTATATTATATATTTTAGATAAATCGACGTAAACCTTAAAACTAATTTGTTTACCTCGTCCACAAAAGTCCAGTACCTAGTAGGTATATCAATCTGCTGCCGTATTTTTTTTTGTCTATATATACTGAGTTAAGCGTTAAAATTTCCAGAGGCTATGGAAAACAAAAATGAAGCAGTGATAGCCTAGTGGTTAATAAGACTGTGGTCTCCTATTCAGGGGGTCGCAGGTTCGATCCCGGGTACGCACCTCTGACTTTTCGGAGTCATTAAATATCACTTGCTTCAACGGTGAAGGAAAACATCGTGAGGAAACCTGCACACCTGAGAGTTCTTCATAATGTTCTTGAACTTGTGTGAAGTCCGCCAATTCGCATTGGGCCAGCGTGATGGACTATGGCCTATAACCCTTCTCTGAGAGGAGACCTGCGCTCAGTAGTGAGCCATTGATGGGTAGCTAATAAAGGATGGAAAACAATGGAAAGTTGCTTAGGAAGAACTGACAAACCCGCATTTCGTCTTACAAAATGCGGACTGACAGTTTTATTAAGCAACGATAACTTTCCAGTTCAATGAAGTAATCATACCAAAATTACCACCAGCACCCTTAAAATATATTTTTCCTTAGGTGTCTTAAAAGGTAAACAAATAGAAAACATTTCAGAACGAAAAAACGTAGCCGGCGCTTACGATGTCCCTAAGTGCGAGTTTTCACTTGTAGCACGGTTTCATTGTCATTGCGTTAAAAATGTCCTATGCGCTATTTTAAGACACGTACGAAAAAATTGATTTAACGACCTCCCTGGCGCAGTGGTCTTATAACTGAGAGGTCTCGGGTTCGATTCCCGGCGGGGTCAATATGGAAAATAATTTCTGATTACGTTTTACGTTGCCCCTGGTCTGGTCTGGTGGGATGCTAACCGCTACCATCTTAGACTGCATCATCACTTATCATCAGGTGAGATCGCAGTCAAGGACTATCTTGTCATCGGATAAAAAAAAGGATTCTAGTTGTGTTTACACATGCTGCATATTGTGCATACTTTTTCTTGAGACAATAAATTCTTCCAAACATCGTTTTAGCTTTGGGCCTCCAGGAAAAGATCGGTGGATTCGGAGTGGGCAAATCCTTTGACGCACTGCTCATAGACGTGGCCGATCCACGGGGACCCATAGACCACTATGACTTCGTTGACCCCTCCTACTCTGCTCTAACTCTCGTGGATAAAGCACAGAAGTTCGTGTATTGCGGCGACGATAGAAACATTATACAAGTGTACGTCAACGGCAAACAAGTTAAACATATACTGCCCCCTGATGCGTAAGCGCAGCAGTTTTCATTTTTTTTTTTCATTTAGAGCCGATCCACACGATGCGTTGCGGCCCCCGTCCCTCCCCGCCTTGTCGATTCCGGTGTGTGGCGTAGCGCCGGAGCGCACCGTATGGCATACCATAGATATTTCTATATAGAACGTAGCAGCGGTACCGCTCAGGCGCCGCGCCGCCGCCGCAACGCATCTTGTGGAAGCAATGTGTTTTAAAAAGCCCGTGAAAGATTCTTTTGATATTCTTCCCGTTAAGATTAGTTCAGCGGCTAAGTCGTGAAAAAAAACATTCAAACAGACAGACATTCTCATTTATCGAAACAGGGTGCGGTTTTTTATAAGTTCCATTGTTTAAGGTATTTATAGTGATAATTTTGCCAATTATATTTTATTACTAAAACATTCCATTACCAGTCCATTCCATCCAGTCCCAATTTAATGTGTATCCTTGATAAGTCTTATAATTCCTTATATTGTCTATTTTTTTATTAATGTACAAACTATTAGAAAACATTCCAAAGTAGTGAGAGTGAAGTTAACAAAGAGCTGATAAACTGTAACTACTAGTTGAAGATTTTAGACTAATTTTGTAGTTTAATGACATAATTATAATATATTATGAGAGTTCGTACCACGATAATTATCGTGGTATGTACTCGTATCATACATTATAATTGGGTATTTGACTGTAGTCAAAATGTTGATATTCATTATTTATAATCGAAAATGTAACATGTAAGACTAACATTTCTAAAAACAGAAAATAAATTGGTCAAAAAACAAATAAGTTATAGAGCTTTAAACCTGTTAGGAGCGCTACTGAACTGTGATTCAGCAGCTCCATACACGCTCCATAGAAAATTTCGTTTTAGAAAGAGAGATACAGTCACAGTAAAACAGCTTATAATTCCGAGACTAGTAAAGATATTTAAAAAAGAGAAATGGCATTGTTATTAAATGGGCAAGTGCTGTTCCTAAGGACGCTTGTGCCCGTGGACACGATCGATTCCGTCATAACTAGCAACCCTAAAATTCTAATTTGAACGCGAACTGTCAACAATAGACAAAGCTTTACGGTCGCGTTCAAATTAGAATTTTAGGGTTACTAGTTATGACGGAATCGATTGTGTCCACGGGTACAAGCGTCCATAGATAAAAAATATCAGTCAAACACCCGATTAGGTAACTATTAGCTTTTGGACAAAGTACATTTCATTCTTTCACTGTACAAAAATTGTGATAAAATAAAAAAGCTGTAAATTCCTACTATTGATGTAAGTTTTAGTTAGTTTTTTAAGTTTAAGACGTGCTGTATTTTGTGATTGTATAATAATAATGATAAATAGTTTTCTAAAATTATTTATATTGAAAATTATATTTACTTATTGAATATTTAATATCTGTTAAAATTCTGTACTATTGTACAGTACATTTCTATTTCTTTTTTATACAGCTATTGCTATTTTAACTACTTATATTATGTAACACTACTACTTATAATTATGTTCATTTTTATTTAAATAAAAGTCAGAAATATACTTTCATATTCTTTTATTTTTGTGTAATTCTTTATAATTTGTATAGAAAAATGTGCAAATATAATGTGACTATGAAAACTTAATACACAAAAGCGAATACCGTATTACAATACTTTAAAAATAAATTAAATCTAATACTATTCTTCTGACAGTATAACATCTTAAAGAACTTCCCAGAGAATCCATAAAGTAAGTCTATCAATCAATGTAAACAAAACAATTTGAATTATTTGCCGTAGAATCTTTTATGTCGTTCCAATTTATCTAATTAACTGAACCAATTTTGTTCTAATAACTTAAAACTACAAAGTTGGTCTAGATTCTGCTAAAGCTTTGAGATCTATACTGACTTCGTTCCGATCCAAATGATTATGTAAGAGTATCACTATAAAACTAGGTAGATCCGTAGATGTATCAAAAGTATAAAAATTCACCAGAAAGTGAAGACTATTTCCTGTTGTCCGAATCTGGAAAAGATCTGTTACGTTTTTTTTATTATAATACATTCTACTTTATATGCAAACTATTATATTTTAGTAAATTGTTCTCCTTAGGACTTTGGATCGGAACAAATATTGCAACACAATATTGATAAAATACTCAATATTATAAGAGCTAGCTGTACTTTTATTAACTATCGCTAATAAAGCTGATTCACTATTTAGTATCATAAAGCCTCGACCAAAGATTCGCCTACGTTTTTTACGAGAGCAATGACGTAGTTATTTTGTATTGCTATACGAACAGGAAATTCCTGTTCGATGCCATTCCAGATTCGTTGACCAGAGAAGGGCCCTACATCTACTTACTACTAAATACTGAATCAGCCTAGCTATATTTACCAGAAGTACAGGTATCTCTTAATCTAAAAGCATCTGAATTTGTTCAATACTCAAGTCGGTGGAATGATTTTTTGGAGCTGTCAATTTATATAGCGTATCCTGCAGTTCAAAGTTAGTGGTTGACGCCAACGCGTTCTTTATAATATACCTAATCAATTTTTCCTTAACTATCTGAAACGGTAAACCTGTTTTTTATCGCAGAAAGGCGTAAGCACCGCGTTAAGCACAGCACATAAAAAGTTCTCACCGTACTGACTAAACTCAGAACATCTTAAGCGCCCGGCTAATTTTGTCAGTTACGCGTTTCTCATTATTACCGTTTTCTGCGGCTTCTTTACCTTTAAAGACAGCTAAAGAATCATAGATTATAAATTATACGCTATTAATATAGTGATCATACACATTTGGGCGAGTGTGTACTTTTCCCAAACGGGTTGGGCCAACATAAGCGACAGGTGCAAGCCAATAACACTTGCGCAATAAATATACAGCTCCTTTAAGCCGAGTCTGCACGCAGACATATTCGACGAACAAGCCTCACAGTTACAACAAAACAACAAGCAACTCGACGTTGCTTCCGCACGATTGGAATGGACTTGAAAATGCCGAGCAAGATCGTACGTGCAGACCTAGCATTACATATTCGAGTTTTAAGCCTTTATCACATCTTCTCTGCGACACCAAAACAGCGGATCCGTCCAGTGGTTTGAGCTGTGCGTTGATAGATCAGTCAGTCAGTCAGTCACCTTTTCCTTTTATTTAATTGGATGATTGATAGTGTGATAATCGTAATTACCTGTGATTGACTAAAATGGCATTCTGGCTGCATTTTATCCAATTTCTAGAGAGTACCGTACCATAATTTCGCCGCGGGCCTCAGTATAACAGAAACTTCACCAGAGGGAATACTCCTTTCATTTCGCAGCGAAGATGAAGTGTTAATGGCATCAACATTAAAAACTAAAAAGATATACAATAATCGAAAACAGTCTTATGTAAAAATTTTATTTCTAATTAGTGCCGATTTCACCAACTTCGAATGACGCTTAACCGAGGAATAAATCGGGCATTCTGACAGTTTTTGTACTGAAAATCTGTCAAAATATCATAGCGTTCGGATAAGATAATTTAAATTGGTGAAATCGGCCCTTATTGTACAATATTTCTATATCGTAGAGTTAGTTATCGTTGGCGAACATGTTGATTGTAAGTATGTACCTATTTATTTTATAAACGTAAAATGCTTAATCTGGTCCAAATAATGACAGTAATCAATTATATTTAGGTAATCGTCTATCAAAAGGTAAAACGCATAGCGTCTCTCTGTACACGTCTCTATGATCTATGAATTTATGCAAAATTTAATCTGTCGAAAATATAATGAGAATATATTGCAGAACTATACGAGTCAGTTGCACGTCAGGCGGTTAATGTTAAGTTAACTATATATATTACCCATGGTTATGGGCAAAATTTTGGCAATTAAATTCAAGTTTCCTTTTTCTAGTACCTAGTCTAACATTTATGGTCGCCTTGCCTTAGATGTCTGATGTGCAAATGACCTTAAATCATGTCAATATTATAACTAAAATTCCATAACTTTCGTAGGAGCGTGAATGCATTACATATTTAAAGAAAAAGCAATGTCTTTACCAACTAAAATTTACTATTAATCGATTAAACTATCCAAATCCTATATCTAATCAATGAACACAGGAACTTGGATGCCAAATTTCCAAGAAAACTTGTACTAACTATAGAGGTGGAATTTGACCTGGGGCTTTAAGGGACAGAAACAATGCGCGACGAGAGTGGCGCGTTAACGGCAGCGACATGGGAGAACTTCGCACGTATGTGGGCATAGTTTCGAGTATGGCATGTCACTCAAGTGTCTTCTCTTTCAGTTAAACTTTGGCATGACAATCTGCGAATTTTCCGTGCCAGTTATTTACGGCCAGTTCCTATATTCAATCTATCTGTAATCTATCGTTAAGTTACATAGGAACGCTGTTAAAAATCAATAATTTTATGGACATTTTTGACAAATAGCAACATTGCTAGGTGACTTATCTTCAGATTACAGATATGTTTAACATCCGGGCATTATCGACACGAACCGTGGCACACTAAGCTACCGCTGATAGCGGAAATTTCGTGAGCAAGACTTCGCAACAAAAAGATTCTCCATAAAATAAACGCGAGCCATTTGACTCGGTTTTTGAATTATTGTAAAGGCTTACTTCATACATAGCACGGACTTAAACAGGTCATCCCCACCTTAAAATATATTCTTCAATTCACTGACCTCTATAGTCTATGATAAGTAGTAAGCTTTTCCAGCTTGATAAAAGCGACGCGGCGTCATAATGAAACCTCTTGACTAAAGCCATTGTGGCGCTGCACTGATTGCCAACATAAGTAGGTACTAAGTGGAAGTCTATGGAACTAAGGTGAACTGTTTAAAACTACCTCTATAGGGAAATGTCAGTTCCCAGTTCCATCAGGATAACGCTTTGATTCGGCACGAGGATCAGCTCTCATTTAATATGACACACCTAATCCAGTGCACTATAGTAACATAGAGGTCAGTGATGCTATTCGTAATGACGTATTAAGCCTGAACACACAACGCGCCACCGAAACTAAACAACAAGACGCCAGATTGAACGTGTGTACGATTTTGTACTGTATGTATGAAGTACGCGTGAATCCGAAACATGTTCGCTTGTAATGGGCTTCATAAGAACCATACCATAATCCCCCCTACAGCTCTTCGAATCGCGATGTTGAAGTGACTTTGGGTGGGGACGCATAAGCCAAAGAACCATGACTTTGGGGTCCTTATATGCTCAAGTAGGACCACGCAATGGCACATGGACCCCCAATAAGTGTATTATCGAATACAAGCGGCACAAGTTCGTGTTCTGAGGCGGTTGAAACGACGAAGATGAAGCACGCCAAACTGAGCGTAACGCCCACGGTACGCGACTTCAACATGGCGGCAAATACGCACACTGCAGTGAGTCTTTAATCAGCTCCTTATGTTACGACAGAAAAAATGAGTTGAAAAGTAGGCGGGGAGTCACACCAGTGGTGCTTCGGAGAGCACGAAAAGCTGGCGGTCCTGCACCTAATTTCTCCCCGGTCGTTACAGATCCATCCTATCGGATTGAAGGAATAGAGTATCTGTGTCTGCACACACACTTGTGCACTATAATGTCTCCCTAATTTCTGTGGACATTGGCCGCCGTGACAGGATTTGGCCGCGAGGACATTATGACTATTATGTTACGACTTCTGATGCAAGCCGCGCGAAGTAGATACAACTTTTAAGTTTTTTATGTTCTAGGCTTTAATTATAATAGTTGTATGTACAAAAATGCTAATAAGATTGATTAGGTATCCTAAAATATGGCCACCAAAAGCCTACCGCGTAGCTGCTACACCACAACCACAAGGAATTCACAAATACACTGAGCTGTCTTTCGCGTGACTAAATTAAACTATAGCATTGTAGCTAAGAAATACTAATACGAGGTCTAACTACGCAGATGCGCTTGCAACTTGCGTAGATGCTTGCGTTATGTGCACTGACCAAGCAATGGGTGCGTTACCGCAAGCGTTTAAGCATGCGCTAACGCACCCATACGGGTGCGAGCACGCACTCTTTTGTTGCGTGTGCGTGCGTTATTGCGTGCATCACAGAGTTTAATACATGCGCGATGACTAGCGAACATGAAGCATGCGTCTAACGGAACTTGAGAGCGCATCAGTGTAGTTAGACTATTCACCATAACCACACTGGCGTGCTTTCAAATTGCGTTAGACGCATGCGTTAACTATACAGACGTATGCCTACTACGCATGCCTCATGTTGACTGGCAATAGCTCATGTTGGCTAGCACACGTCAGCGTATGGGTAGATGCCTTTGCTATTGCATTCTTCGACAGCTTAATGATACGGGTCATTACCTCTACGCAAGTTGCAAGCACAGCAGTGCAGTGTAAAAGTACAACCTAATATAACTAAATATAGAGTAGCTATATAACCTCCAAGAGGCGAGCTAAACGCCATGCCATAAATAAAAATCTGATGCACTTCTAAGTTATTCTCATAATAAGCCACAAATTGCATGTATACAATTTCCAGCTTAGACTAGAGTTAGCAAATCGATTTTTATTTATGCGACCGTATCAGTCTTAAACATATACATATATGATTAAAATATTAATAAAAACAAAATTTTCTTCTAAAATGTGCACGAAAGTTAGTAAATAATGAAAATATTTACACGAAAAATACCATGAATGTAGTTTTGTCTTATAAAAAAAC
This sequence comes from Oeneis ivallda, assembly GCA_029955525.1. NCBI lineage: Eukaryota > Metazoa > Arthropoda > Insecta > Lepidoptera > Nymphalidae > Oeneis > Oeneis ivallda. Next base: position 12,217,037 of record JARPMR010000022.1, read on the forward strand.
TACGCGACTATATTGCGAAGCGAGAAAATATAGCCCTATTCAAATATTAACAGGCCCGAATTCAAAATTTCCACTAACCTCACTTACACAATGTTATAATGTTGCTAATGTAAGGAAGTTGTGAGTGAAATTAGCCAGAGCTAAGCAAAACTGCACTTTTAATATTTGAATAGGCTTATATGGGTTTTAACTTTTAGTATATTAACTTTACCCCTAAAATTTTATCAAAAAATGACATATCAATAGAGCTACAAATATTATATTTATATAAATATTATATTAATAATAATTAATAGTTTACCGCAGATAAATTTATCCATAAATTAACTAACTATATAGTGATATTTAACAATTATGTATGTAATTTATTGGTAAGAGATTTCACAATCAACTAGCACCTATAAATTATATCAGAAAGGTGACACGGTCTTAAGCTGGATATACACCATCCAACGCTTTCTTCTCCTTCTAACAGTCCGAACAAAAATTAACGCACATTTTGTAGTATTCGCGAATAACTCACTTTTTCGCAACGCTCTGCACTGCAGATTCGCAAACGTAATGTATAAACAGCTTTATAGAATTTTGATCTTTTCAAAAAAAAGGCTCGGTCTTTTAAATCTTTAAGCCACGTACGCACGTACGAAAACGAACAGCGAACACGAACATTTGATTCATACGTATGGACAAAAATAAGCAAAAAGAACACAAACAAGCCATGACGTGGTGAATTGGTCAAGTGATAAATTATCCGAAAGATATTATTTACTATTCATCTAGATGGTGGTAAATTGTACATAAAGCAAAATAATTAATATACATTAATTCTGTACGAATAATGTTTGTACGTTTATCAAAATTCTCCGAACACCGTCCATACGAAAGGTGCAAATTGGATTGCACAAACACAGTGTTCAATGTTCGTCTGAGGTACGCACAAGCACATGCAAAGTTGATGCGTATTATGCAACGAAACAAAGTTCGTACGTGCGTACGCGGTTTTTAATATCACCTTAACTACAAGATAATGGCGACCAGTATTCCCGATTATCGTTTGGTAAAAAACCATCAAGCATACCTGTCAGCAAAATTAATTTTCATTATGTTTTAACTGAGGTCCGACTTCGAATCATTAATTCGAGCTCGGTAGAAAATAATGAATTTGGTAGCATGTAATGGTTATCGCCCAATCGACAGCACCGTAACATTCTTGACCGCGTAGGTGGCACTTAAGTTATTTATATAACACAGACGTGTAATCAAAATTTGTACTATGCTTAATAGACAACAAACTGCAAATCCTTGGATTTCAACAGACATCAAACAGTAATTACATTAAGGTGAACTTAAATTCGTAGAATTTCAGAAAATATTAATTTATAAATAATTTTCAGTCTTTCGTATGGGGCATAATTTAAACAAAAATGCAGTGTTGAGTTGATGCATGTTGCTAAAAAAATGTTATTAGGTTGAATTAGGGCTAGCGTAAACTGAAAAATACCCCACAGTGAAAATTGCTTAACATTTTAAGAGTTTGGTGTTGCTTTATTATTGCTATAAGAATATTCATCAGTTGTAAAATTTCAAAATTTAAATTAGTTTTTTTTTACACATAATAACTATGTAAAACTTCGGAAACTGTTTTAAAACGCGACTAGGTAAAAGCCTTACAAATTCTTCTTATGTGTGGCGGGCTTAAGAACCTTTTCAGAGATATGCGGATTTTGTAATGCATGCGGATTAACCCATGATGAAGTGAACGTGAAAAAAATCAAGAAGTCTTTTCGCGCAAGAATTAAAATCCAAAACCATTTGTTTCATATAGGCCAACCTGTGACTCTTATGACAAGACTTGAGGCTTTACCACTGGTTCGCAGATTATGTTAAGAGCCGGCAAAAACTGAGCAGTTGCTCTTTTCAAAACAAAATCTATACTTATATAACAATATTATTATGTAGCTAACACAATGTAACAGGTTATTTTTTATAAAAGTTGACACAAGTATGACACTATCCTATGGTAGCTGGATATGAAGCTGATAGCTCCTATGCAACCCTATCATTAATAAATTCATTAAGTGTGTAAGTTACCTCGAATTAATAAATGCGTTTTATTGTTTAAAGTGCAATGGCAAATCTTTTGGAATCATCTTGTAAAAGCGTACATAATATATTGAAATGTATGAAAGCTAATTCGCCTGTGTGACGTAATCCGCATGTCTTTAGAAACTTCTATAATTCGGTTTTACCTTCGACATAATAATGAACATGAATAATATAGTTTCAATAGATGAGGTAGTCTGAAATGCAGCGTTGTATATAATATAATAAATACAATTAATTTTAGCACACTTTACATAAATATTTTAACTAGTCATCGTCTAAAAATACTTTCAACTACAAATAATCTAACTAGATAAATATATACAGGAATGTATTTATATTAATAGTCCAGATTTGAATTCCTATAAAATTAACTTGGAAGTTCAGGAACTTGAAAGCATTTTGACATAAAGTATTTGTGACATAGAATGATAAATAAGATGAATCGTGTTTTGATGTCGTTTAAGAAACATGAATGAATTATCATCATGAATTATTAATTCATTCATTAGATGTCGTTTTAGAATGTCAAAACATTTTTAGGTCAAATTATTTGAATATTTTGAAGTAAAATAAATTAAAACCTCGCTTAAATAATATATTCGGTAAAAATGTTTTCTCCTCTCTTAGTGCCGATTTCACCAACGTCGAATGACGTTTATCCGAGGAATAAATTGGGTGTTCTGACAGTTTTTGTATTGAAAATACTGTCAAAATTTCAAATTTACGCTCGGATAAAACTTATTTTACGTTGGTGAAATCGGCCCTTAGTCGATAAATTAGGGCTTTGCGAGTTTAAGGGCCTGTTTCACCACTTGCTGATAAAGGTCTGATAGCCTATCCACAACTTAACTAACGGATAGCGTTTAAATATCTGTTTCATAAGTATCTGATAAGTCAATCTGGCAGTTAAACTCAAAAAGATATCACACATACATAAGTCTGTGCTGTGTGTAATAAAATATGTGCTGGATAACCAGCACATATTTTATTTGTTAGATATATATCAGGCACTTTATCAGAAAGTGGTGAAACATTCCATAAAACTCTGTTTATTACATGTATTGACTAAAAACTTGCCGTTAAACATAATGTTTAAGTAGTAATTACCAATAGGGTATTTGACTATAATAAAAATATCGTTTCAACTGGTGTCATCCTAAAAGATTATTATCTAAAAACATTATTCCATACGACAAAACTAAAAAATAAAGCTTTATTTAATTAGAAAACATTAAATAAAATTGCTATAATTCTGGCCATGGTCACGTGATCGAAAACGTTCCGTGATCTCGAATGACGTCACAGTCCACACCACCTATGGAATTCTCATTTTGTCAATACATTTCGACGTGTTTGTGCGGCGTAATAGGCTAATTTCGTCTGTTTTTCATTGTTACTATTTTATTAAATACCAAATAGTATGCGACACGCGGCCTAAACACATATTATAAAATTGTCATTGTTTGAAATGTGAACTGTTACGTCATGAGAGCAAATGGAATGTTTCGGCGGCAATTTATTTTTTTGAATTTATTTCTCGATTTTTATGAAATATAATGAAAATTCTGCCGAAATATATGTTTTGTAAGCTTCAGCATAGCATTATTAACAATTTAAGATGATTTTCTAAAAGTAGTCAAATAGCCTATTAAACTAGTCTATCCGCTAGAACTAACATAGACGATTTAAGAGAGCGCTTATCCCAATTTTTTTACCGAAATATTAAATGCTAAAAAATACAATAAATGATGAGTTTAGCAAACTTTATTTTCGTTAAACCTAAGTTACTGTGACCGTATGAACTACAACAGTATTATTGCGAAAAGATTATACATATTTGTTTTTATAGAAACAATAGTATATCATCAAGTTTCATTTTGAAATAAACTTTAAAATGAATTGAACTTATATCTGAAGTATGTTGGTATCATAGAAATTCAATTATAAAGGATTGAGACTAGACTAGGAAGGAATAGTTTTAAGGAATAATTTTACTTAAACAAAATTGAAGACCCAAGAGCAAATGAGGAAATTTGAAAATAGAAAGTCTAGTTTTTCACATTAAGGGCCGATTTCACCAACGTAAGTCTTATCCGAGCGTAAATTTGATATTTTGACGTTATTTTCAATACAAAAACTGTCAGAACGCCTAATTTATTCTTCGGATAAACGTCACTTGACTTTGGTGAAATCGGCACTTAGACAACTAAAAAAAGCCATTATTTCTTCATCTTTTGTCGAGAAATTCCACAAAATTTCCCCGCGTGAGGTTATATAATATAACTTGTACGATAATGACTTCTCGTGTAACATGTAATGATGACGAGTATGATAATGATATATTCTCGCGTGACATCATGATTGGTTGTGATCATGAATGATCGTTTTTCCGCGGCAGAACAATTTGCCATCAGCAATACTATCGGAACATACATTAAGAAATAAAAATGTTTTTGTTTAGAAATAAAACAATATTCATCAACTCGAACGTGTGAGAAACAATAGAATACACAAAACATAACTACAGTGTCACAGGTATAAGTTTGGCGGTGGCGTTTTGAGGAACTAATTCGGTCATCCAATTTTATACTCTTTGTGAACTGAACTATGAAAGACAACACTATCAATTATACTACGATTACGCAAATAATTGATTATAAAAATGATTTTTCCCAAATTAAGTCTTATGTTCTATAAAATGGCCACACAAATGTTGAGCACAGTGGCGCACAGCCACGCCAAGTTATACTTGTCGCACTCTACATCAATCCGCTGCGGGAAAACAACCTTTAAAATTTCAGCGTGTACAACAATGACGCTCTCGAGTGACATATGTAATGTAGACGCGTGTGATAATGAAGTTCGCATGTGACAGTGCAGTGGCGCGGTTACCGTTTGCGGACGTGCGGCGGTGTCGGCTGGTGCGGAGGTCAGGGTCAGGGTCAGGCGGTCACTTGACGAGGCTGGAGAGCGAGCGGGACTTCAGTGTCGGCGTGCGTGAGGGCGCGGCACACGCGCGCGCGCCGAGAGCGACGCCGCGAGCCGCCTGCACACACGGACGTGCGTTAACACGATGCGGACCACGTGCCCGATGCACAGGGGGCAGTCGGCGTGAGATCACGTTACCGTTTATGCCACATTAAAAAATAGTAATCATATTGCCCCCCGATTGTCTAAAAGTTACCCATCAAAATCGTATTCATTTGATGGCATTAGCGTCAAAGTAAAATAAACCATAATTATATTAGATTAGAGCTCAATTTCGTATGTACGATACACTCCATAACTTGACTTTATAATATCAACATAGTCAAGGAATATTTGACGCTAATGCTATCACATTAATACGATTTTGATCGGCAACTTTTAGACAATCGGGGGGCTGAATAAGAATGAGGAGTGCGATAATAGTGTAACGTCACCGTAATATATTGTAATAATACGTGTCATATATACCCACCATCCATCCACACACACACACACACACACACACACACACACACACACACACACACACACACACACACACACACACACACACACACACACACACACACACACACACACACACACACACATGCACGCGCGCGCGCACACACACACACACACACACACACACACACACACACACACACACACACACACACAAAATAAGCATGTTTTATTTTAAGAAGTTTTAAACTAATTATTTGTCCGAAGTCTTCGGACGCATGCTGATGACGGATTATTTTCAGTTGGTACCGATAATGCGTTGCTTGCGGCGAGTCCCGTATTTCCCGGGCTACGGTATTTTGTGCACAAGGAATCCCGCTCCTCAAAATTCCGCGTTATGTGTCCATGGGCTAAGATAGCCCGTATATAGATCAATGGACTGCGATCCGTTAACACAGACTACATAAGACCACAAAGCACGTATGGTCCTGGCCTATGATAGGCTGGCCAGCTCAAACGGCCAGCCAATCAGAACAGAATCATATGGCGCAATTTGTTCTAGTACTACTTGTAGTCTGTGAATGGATCAGTGATTTTGACTACGGATCACGACTATGTACGATAGGTCATACGCTCGACAATGTCTACCATATTCAATTTTTTTTTTAATTATCATTATGTATCAAGTACACAGTAATTTAAAAAGGCATCGATTTTTGAAGAATGCATAACGTGATCTTACGCTGCGGCCGATTAGTGGGCAGAAGTATATGCACGTGGGATTTGTAGAATTTACGACAGACATTATGACAGGATAATGGCAGAGATCATCTACGAGAACATGGCGCGAACTCCATACCAATAATAATGAACTATTAATGACTCCGGTAGTCGAGCAACAAATCCTTGGATTTGTTTTTGTTTCACGGCCGTCTCAGCAAGCACACACGCGTTGTGAGCCTTGGTGGCGCTTTGTAAATACTTTCAAAAATACTTTCAAACATTTAGAATTTTGGAGGAGCGCGTCATGTTTATCCCTATTGTGTTTCTTTTTATTTGCTCACTGCACTAAGCCCCCATGTGAAACGGGCTACTGTTATTCATAGTTTCAATCTACATATAAAACACAACATATATGACTGTAGATATGATAACGTTACAACATAGATCTTCAAAAAAGCTCTTCCTTTCCCCGTCATAATACAAATTAACATGTATAATTACTAAATTGTACATGAACAAATGAAACTATCTATAGGTCTTTGAACTACTATGTCAATGCAAAAAATACAATTATTACAACACCGCGCCTGTAAATGACAGTTTATCCAAGTACCTTCTGTATTACAAATTACGCCGGCCAAATGTCGATGATCTTTAAAGTTTCTGCAAACTTCACTTTTGCCCGATTCCTATATCTATTCAATCTATCTGTAATCTGAAGATTAGCAACTATTATTCAGTTTATACAAATTTTGACTATATTAACGACGTTGCTTGGTAACTAAACGATATTAAAGATATACTGAACACAGGAACCTACCGTTAGAGAAGGTCATCGTGAGTGAAGTTAGCATTAACTTTTAAGTAAATCCCATTAGTATTATGAAAGGGAAAGAGAGTATTTATATTATGAGTCGATCTCAATAATTCGAACAAGACATAGCTATAACATAAACATAATCCACAAGCAACTAAAGCATGACGGAATATCGCAGTTTTATGCGAGCACTTTTAGACTTGGCACACTGACGCACACCAAAAAAACTATGAAAATCGCGATTTTCAAATGATTGCTAGCGGGATTGTCTAAAAATGATTGCCACAGCATCACGATCGCAACCAGTATACTCAAATACTCTCTCACTATTGGCTAAAATGCATTGTTGGAGCAAGGACGCCATAAATTCAGCCATTCAGCGCAATTGATGCAGCTTTTGCGCAATCGTACTGCCAGCTTTATTTGCCTTTACATAAGGCGATATTTTCACTGCGACTAAAGCGCCACAGACGCAACTAACACAAACGCAGTACAATCGCAGCTTCTGTTCAGAAGATACTCGATTATGTGTGAAAATGTCTGCAAAGGTTTACATCCTTCGATCTATAATGTACTAGATTATGCTTTCGGTTGTAAGTAACGATGCCGTCTAAGTTGTAGCGGGAGAACTTGGCAGAGGTATGTAGTATAAATTCAAACCTTACCCCTAATCGGTTTCTATACGCAATCATACTTTGAAGATATGGTGGTAGGGAAAGCCTCCCACCAAAAAATCTCCGTGAAAAATAAATTCTCACGAATCGGACCACGTTTGCGAGTCTACTTTCGATTGCGAATCTATTTTCAGATTTTGTATGGGACTGCATATCTTGTACATTATTAATCGAAGCTTACATTCACAGAAGTTCGTGGTTCAATCAATCACGTATTTGCCAATGCATAATATTTTGTTTATTAAAATGCACACAACGCCTTTGAACGTAGCTCAAAGATGACTTGTACTATGATTCAAAATGAAAAGCAAATAAATTCTTTAAAAAAATGTAAAGATACTATACTATAAAAAACTTAATTATTCTGATAAAACTTCAAGTTATACGAATATGAGGGATCTGCTAGGTTATGAAGTCAATGAATATGACGTATAGACATTTTTCAGTTCTATCATAAATAACAGAGAATAAAAGGTATATCAATGATTTGCACAAAGGTGTGGAAAACGTAAAAAAAAAACCATTTTAGTTACACATGAAAGTTGCCAAACGTGCAGAAAACGTGCTAACAGAAAGCTTTACAGCACCATGCAAAAGCTGAAATAAGCAACCACCTTCGCCCATTTATTGTGTTAATGAAGCGTTAGAGACGTCTCCCTTTCGGTCCAGGAATAAACCAAAAACAACTAAATACCATAGAAATCTACAAGAAAGTCGTGTATATTCATACTGCCACAACCGGATTAAGATAAATAATTACATTTGTGACAGATATTTTGACTTATCTATTCATATAAACAGTACCAAAACAGAACTAACCTCTACAACATCTCTATTAATATTTACATAATAATAATACTTATTATTATTTTGAAAGGCTACGTGAAATCATACACAATAGATTTCAACCCATAACCTGGAGAAAACAATTCTACTATAAATATTTTATTTATACAGATGAGAAAACCCGCTTTATATAAACCAATCTCTTACTACGTCGATACTTTATGGGCCCACGAATACATTATTATTTATGTAATTAGATAAAATCAATAGAAATACATATTTCATTCACCCCAATCGACACAACGAAATGCACGCACCTATGGTAAACGAATAAGCTCAAACAGAAGTTTAACGTTGATCGCACATTACAAACAAGTGGAGCCGCACGACGCGAATCTTTTTAATACAGCGTAAGAAATTTCCGAAATAAATGCGGATGACATCAGCACATCATCAGCACCGATTTACAGTATTGAAAAAAAAACGGTTTCTTACGGCTTGTCTCGCAAAGGATTTACACAGATCGATTTCGACACAATAGGTCACGACGGCGCGCGGCGTACGGGTTTACCTTGCGGCACGTCGAAGTTCACAGCCGCCGTTTTACCCAATTTTCACCGTGCGGCTCAATGTACGACGAAAGTAAATGCAGCGTATGTGGGATCAGCATATCCCTTCCAAACAACCAAAAAAAAAATAAAGCGTCCGAAAGAGAAGCGTCCCCACCGTTATACGTCAAGCGTAACACATAATCTCAGTACCGGTGGCGCGTGGCATCCGATCTCAAAACAAAAACTCTAGGCAGGCGACGAGCACGTAGAGAGCGGTGCTCTCGTCGCGCTGAGCGCAGGCGGGGCGCGGGCGCGGGGGCGGGGGCGGAGGCGGGCGCGGGCGAGCCGGGGGCGAGGGCGGGTGGGGCGGGGGCGTACTTGCGCGCGCGCGGGCCGCGTCCAGCGAGGCGGCGGGCTGCAGGAACCACTCGGAGCGCGTCCGCATCCGCGCCCGCTGCCGCTCGTGCACCTGCGCACCGGCCGCCCGGGGACCGCCCTACGTTACCGCTTGCCGAATGCCGCTGTACCCACCACCCGTTCGCGACGAGTATATAAACAACCTCAGAGTGGATTCACTGGATGGAACTTTAGCTTTGCTTTTCGATGGGGAGAAGCTAGGTATAGCAACTATAAATAATCAACATTTGATTTTGTCAAAGTCGACTCCTCTAGCTCTCGAAAATGTCATGAACATTTTACGTCAAGTTTGTCAAAGTACTCTTTATCCCAAATCAAGCGCCAGAATTTTCTGTGGCGGACTAGAACGATTTTAAGCAGTTAATGTATTTTGTTAAGCATCTATAAATTAATACATTCATAATTTTCGTAGTTGTGATTAAGGGACATACTGGGTTGTTTATACAATCGGGCGAGCTACATACAGTTAATTTTTACTTATTTACTGTTGGTTATATACAGGACACTGTATCAATATAATATGTTAAGTGTCTTACCTAATTTATTATTAACCCTAGTTTGTTTGAATTTACTTTAATTACAAAAAAATGTACTGAGTTCATTGTATAATAACACTAAAATCTGTTTTATCATTTTTTTTATATTCATCTCGAAAGAACAATATTTTTAGACACCTTATAAATACGTTGCACTATAGTTATTATGTTAAAAATTATACAAATGTTAGAAACATTAGTTAGTAGATTAATATTAGAGGACCACGAAAGGTTAGGTTACCTACAGCAAAAATGAACGAACCACTACCATTAATTAAAATATTACCGCTAGTGTTAATAATATGATTATTATTCGATGATTTTGTATGAGACACAACCACAAATTGACATAAATTTTGGAATAAATTGAAAAACCGATCACAACTTTTTAATTGTACAATACAATAAATGTGATGTATGATACTCATCAGAAAATAATATACATATAAAATTCACATATCATCTATACTACGGTTGCTTTTAACCCAATCCACACAAGTGTCTAACTAAAAGACAGATCACCCTACCAATCTATTTTCCTTTCTGCTAAATTAAAAGGTCGCATCTCGCAGAAACGCATACGCGCATATGGAGCGAGGCGCTACGAAGTTACCTACGTTACGTATACTTCAAATATGTCATGTTAAATGTCATTTAGTATGGAGATATGGGATCAAAATGTTTTTTCGTAACAATGATTTCGTCATGTTTACTTACTTTGTATTTAAGGCTGAGATCTATAGATGACACTCTCACTCAGCTCAGACTCAAGACTGAGTTAAAATGAGACAGATTTATGTCAGGACATATTTGTGTCTCATTAAACACTATCTTGAGTCTTGAGCAGAGGCAGAGTACGATCTATAAATCTCAGCCTGAGAAAAAACCTTAAAATGCCAATTACGCGTTTCTTCGAGAAGCTTTCTGCTTTTTGTTTACCTTTTAAGTGAGCTTAAGAAAAATAGTTCATAAAAACCACAAGATTGGACAGATATTTTACATGCATTCCTGGGTATGAACTAATGTGATATTACTTTATTAAAACCGAAACATAAAATCTATACATAACTGGGTAAGTTTTGCATATTCGTCACATAAGTATGTAATGTTTTAAGTACTTCATAGTCATTTTTGACCCAAAAAAACTTTCATTTGGAATTTATATTATAAAACATACAGAAATGCGCTCTTTTTAGGGTTCCGTATTTAAATTAATAAAACAAAGCACAAAAATTTCGATTACCTAGCTCATTTCAAAATTCGCTAATAGTTCATACCCAAAAACAGAAAACAAAACAGAGTTCGCTTTTATTTATGAAGTTTCTACAGGAGTTTACAGGTCAAAATCTCATCACCGTTTCTTTAAGAACAACCAATCCTTTAGTGTGCGCTAGAAGTCAAACATATTATATTTATAATGCCCGTTAAAATTAACTGGTTTTGGTAAAATGCTCAATCTAACACATCTAATCACAAGAGTAAAACCGGCACATCAAAAACTATTTTCCTTCACAAAATACTTGAATACTGTAAAACCTTAAGTGTCGATTTCACCAACGTTGAATAACGTTTAACCGTGGAATTTTGATATTTTGGCAGATTTTCAATACAAAAACTGTCAGAACACCCAATTTATTCCTCGGTTAAACGTCAATCGACGTTGGTGAAATTGGCACTAAGAAATTTTAAATTATTATTAATTAATTAATGTTTAGAAAGAATCATTCAACTCTACATTGTTAGAAACAGTATTATCAGAATAGCGATAAGAGTTCAAAGTCTAAATAAAGGACAAATCTAAAACGACATAATCTACTGAGATCATCGGATGCAACAAAATCAAAAGTTATTTGATAACGCTGTGTACCTAAGGTTATGTCCATTTTGAATTTTATGTGAAAAAAATAATTTTTTCATCATACCTATTCGAAAAACGAATATTGGCTTCAGAGGATAGCGGGAGGAAAATTTAATTTTAACCCCATGGGACTTTTCATTTCTCTTTTCTGATTGGTCCGCGTTAGTGCTTTAGCTAGTAAATAAAAATATAATACTAAAAAAAATATACTAAATCACTAACGCGGACCAATCAGAAGAGAGAATTCAAAAAGGTGTCGAAATTCAAAAATGTTTGAGACGCTGTTGGCTTCGATATTCACGTGATCAAATTTGTTGATTAGATATATACGCCCATACTTCCAAAATAAATATTAATGTTTAATTATTTCATAAAATTAATTTGTTTTATTTAAACTTTCAATATACGTATTGGTAATGTCTATACTCTATACATAGCAGGTTGATACTCCTAGCTTTTTCTCATAGGTAATGATGAAAAATAGTGTGTGTCATTCGGGGCCAAAATTTTTTGTTCTCGGGCGGCGTATATTGAATTCTCGCTACGCTCAGGATTCTACTTTAGAATCCCTCGCTGCGCTCGGGAGTCTACTATAGACTCCTTCACTTCGCTCTGAATTCAAAATAACGCCCTCGGGGAACAAAAAATTCCTTTGGCCCCATATAACACAAATAACTATTCTAATCGGGGAGACTCGATACTTGGTAATTAATATTTGCAGCGCGCACCCAGCGTTGGCCGGCTTGGCGCCTTTTGTGGGTTTTCGCACAAACATCAAAGGAACTTGACGAGATTCGCAAACAGCATTTACAGAAGCCGGCACTGGTCAAAACGCCTTTCGCAATTGTGTGGCTCATGGAGTCATGAATGTAATATTACATGCGTAAATGTCTTGCACCTGCGGGGCGACCGGCTAAGAAATATATCAATCATTAAAGGGCAGCATCAATGTCAAAACATGGTTTTGGCTCCACGTATCATTGATACAGTCCTTAAAGGATTGTTGAGGTCAAAAAAATGTTTTGACACTGATGCAGTACACTATCGATACAATTTTTGTATGAACGTTGCTGAAAATTGGTTCCACGTAAGACTTTTGAAGTATGATGTTGTTTAAGGACTACGACAAAAGTTACGTCAAACTAGGCTTTCATTTATACAAGCCGTGAGGTGTTCTTATCGGTGACATTGTCCACTAATCGTTTTACTACTCATATTTTCTGTTAAAGTGTTTTGTATTGTATTGTATTGTTTATTTTTCTTCGATTTAGGCTTACAAAAGCGCTTACGAATGTCAAAAATGTTACATCATTTTAAAAAGCTTTATTAAATAATTTGTCAAATTAGCAAAGCAATTAGTAGTATTTTAAGAAGTATGTTTAAACATACTTCTTAAAATACTACTAATCATTTCATGTTAAAATCATTGAAGAATAATTTTTAAATTTAAAGGTTACTTTTTGACACCTTCGTATGTTTAGGGATAGTTTAAAGAGCATGGAACTAGGAATTACGACTACGTCTAATAGGGTATTTGACTTTTAGAAAATCATATTAAATTCTTAATAATGCTATGCTGAAGCTAACAAAACGTATATTTCGGCATAATTTTCAGTATTTTTCATAAAAATCGAGAAATAAATTCAAAAAAATAAATTGCCGCGGAAACGTTCCATTTGTTTACATGACGTCACAGTCCACACACAGTTCAATGAAAATTCCAAAGCCCAAAGGTGGCGTGAACTGTGACGTCATTCGAGATTCAAGAACGTTTTCGATCTCGTGAATATGGCCAGAATTATAGCAATTTTAATTAATGTTTTCTAATTAAATAAAGCTTTATTTTTTAGTTTTGTCGTATGAAATAATGTTTTTAGATAATAATCTTTTAGGATCACACCAGATTAAACGATATTTTTAATATAGTCAAATACCCTATTAAAGAGTAATCTCTGGTTTGCCGTCTGAAAGTTTGTTACGAAGTAGGAAGTTTAAAAATCTGAAATCATAAAAATAGTTTGGTGTTTGGGTGGCATCAAACTCGCAGTTGTTATCAATTATCATTGTTGGATTAATTAACGTAGTCGTAATTCCTAGTTCCATGAACTAGCCGCATAGGTTAGGTATAAGGTATTAAACTAGCGGCACGCTATGATGGCCGGTTTGACGTTTGTCCGCTCATGAAGTTCCGTATTAATTGATAACGACTTTGAAGGAAATAATTGTATTACTTTATTGACGATAGTGATGTGCAGAGATTCATAAATTTTATCGAATGTAGTTTTAGGTTTAGGACTCAAAATTTATTTATTAAATTGATTTCTAAAATGTATACAAGTGTAGAAAAATCAGTTTGCACCATTTAAGGGGTGAATGTACTTGTGAATATGAACAATTTTCACTATGTGGACAAACCTCTGAAATCGCAAAAAAATATCAGCTGTTTCATACAAAAGGTAAAATTTTTATTTTTATATGATATATACCACAACTCGGCATTTGGTTTTCTAAATTGAAAATTTTTAAAAATGGAATCTAATACGATCGTCACATAGGATCGCTGGCTAGCACAACTACTACCTCCGGCAAACTCGCGTCAATGCTCAATGCAAAACAAAGCAGTTTCGAATTGACGTTGCTTCGAAAAGTATAAACTGTCAGTGCAATGCGATTGTGATATAGTTTTGACCTGGCTTTGGATTTCAAATATTGATACTGCATTACTGTTGACCCTTGCTCGTTAATTTGGACTCTGTTCAAGCCCTTTGTTGTGGATTTCGTCGATATGACCGAACGTACGCAGAGAACTGTTCTAAATAGTCAGACACGTGAGTTCGTAATACGCCTTCGTAACTATTTCGATCGTGAAGCTCAAAATGGAGGGCCAATTTTACCTATAACGTCAGTGGTTGAACGCGTAGCTGATGCGCTTAATATTGGACAACGAACTGTTAGACGGATAACTAAAAAAAAATATGGCGAGACTGGCACAGAAGAAAATAAACTTCACACACCAAAAAAGAGAAAACGAGCAAAACCAGTCGTAGGCATCGATAGCTTTGATGCCGATGCTATCCGAAGACATGTTTACGGCTACTATTTACAGAAGGAGTATCCAACAAGAAAAAAGTTGGTGCATTCACTGAAGGAAGCTGGATTATTCTTCGGTGGGGAAAGTTCTTTAACGAAGATTTTGAAGACCATTGGATTTCGATACAAAAAATGTAACAAACGCAAAATATTGATGGAAAGATTTGATATAGCGATGGCAAGGTATACTTTTTTACGGTAAGTGAAAGAAATCAAAAATTGGCAAAATGTTGTGTTCTTGGATGAAACATGGCTTAATGCTAACCATACTGTAGGCCGTTCTTGGAACGATGACACAGCAGCATCTACTTCCAAAGTTCCTGTAGGAAAAGGATCGCGACTTATAATTTGTCACGCCGGAACCATCAACGGGTTTGTCGAAGGTTCTCTCATGGCTTTTGCGTCAAAAACCACTGGAGACTATCATGAAGACATGAATGGAGAAAAGTTTACTGAATGGTTTACCTCAATGTTGTGTAGCCTCCCTGAACCATCTATTATAATTATGGACAACGCCCCATACCACTCGATGCAAATTGACAAGCCACCTGCCCAATCCCAAAAGAAAGCTGATATCGTCGCATGGCTTCGTAAAAATGGCGTAGATGCAAACATGAATATGTTAAAAGCGGAATTAGTACGTCTTTTAAAAGAAAACAAACCAACCAAGATCCGATACGTCATTGACGAAATAGCATTAGAACATGGGCACAGAGTTATACGGTTACCGCCTTACCATTGTGAGTATAATGCGATTGAGTTGGTGTGGGCTCAAATTAAGGGATATGCTGCAAGACACAATACAGAACCCCCATTTACCACAAAAAAAATGCTAAAATTATTAGAAGAAGCTTGTGAACATGTGACTAAAGGAGACTGGGAAAAGGTTGTGAATAGAACTGTTAAATTAATAAGGGAAGATTATGAAAGAGATGTGAAAATAGATAATATTATAGAAAACGAACATATAATTATTAATGTAGGTGATGATAGCAGTGACGACAGTGAAAATAGTAGTATGGACGAATCTGATTAATTATGGCCTTTTGTGGCACCTTTTTTGGTATCTTTTGTATTCATATGTTTCTTGTGTGCATATAAAGTATGTATATTCATTTTCATTCAAATATTCAGTTCGTTCAAATAAATTAAATAAACATATACATTTTTGTTTTATTAAACCTATTTAATCAGGTACAAAAACAAAACTTAATTGTTTTTTGTTCGAGAATAAATTGACATTCCACATCACTATTGTAATGTGTCAAACCGGCCATCATAGCGTGCCGCTAGTGTACGTATGATTTATGTATATACCTACATAATATTCAATAATAATTTGCGCCTGGGTAAATTCTGTCTGTGATGCGGGAATAAGTTTTAGTTTTCGAAATAGAAATAGAAATGTTATTTATTCAAATAAACTTTTTTACAAGTGCTTTTGAATTGTCAATGAGTGTTTATGTGTAAGAAGTATCATCCTATTTAAATACTTAAATATTGCATAAATTATTTGCAGATATTAAATATTTAATTCAAAAGCAATTATTATTAACTATGGCAGTTTTTAATTATTTCAATTGTTATAACGCAGTAAAATTTGGAAGACTGCTATGGCCGTATAGATTGCTAGATTATCATAGATGTTCAAATTAGTCGGATTATACGTATGACCCACCACTAAAATATCGATAGTCACGTGATAGTCACCTGATTGCGACCTATTGCTACACTCCTGAAAAAGCTTACGCGGTACCGGTTATAAGGACTGTAACGATAACGATCCTTAAGGATATTTTTGGATGTGAGACAATAGTTACGTGGTCGACCTGCGGATCTTTCTCCAGTCATGTTGAATTTCCATACCATCGGACTATGACAGTGAGGGAATAGAGAGTGCACCCGTGTTTTCGCACACTTGTGCATGTGCAGTATAATATCTCCCACGCATTTGACAAATCTCTGTGGAGGTTAGCCTTCGTGACCGGATTCGGTCGGGAAAACATTATTGGAACGAAGTTGCTTATCGGACGGTACGGAGTTGGCGGATGTGGGATAGGCGAAAAAAAAAAGTGTGTGTGTCAGCTCCGACGCAAGACTGGAGTTTACTCCTTACAACGTCGTAATGCATTCGCGGCGCTCGCTGCGTCTAGGCGCCGCTCGGACCCGATCGATACGCGCTCGGCTTCCCGAAGTGAAAGCTCTTTCGCACGAAAACCAACCTTATTTACTCAACGTTAGTGTAGAAATTTGCATCATTGTGAAAAACGTAACGAGGTCACGGCTTCCCTCGGAAAGCTCTTTCGCACGAAAACCAACCTTATTAACTCAACGTTAGGGTAGAAATTTGCATCGTTGTGAAAAACGTAACGAGGTCATTGATAAGTAGATTTTACTCCTCGAATTTTTCTCATACCGGGCGCCTAAAATCGATTCTTAAGGAGTAAACTCCAAAAAATGTAAGAGTTTTCCGTCACGGGTAGTGTAGACGGTTATCCATAGCGCCGTTGGTGAAATTGGTATGCTATTGGCTGTGCCCAGTCGTAGGTGCGCGCTTATTTATTACGTGATGGTTCCAACATATGGCGAGAGATGGCGCTGATTCTAAACGGTATTGTTTTCGTTATTAAAAGGATCTTCGTTCCAACCGAGTGTTCCACGACACTCACGCAAATTTTTTATTAATGTGATCACGAGTTTGTCGCATCCGATGATCCGCTGAAGTTAGACATTGTACGAACACATAAGTGAGGTCACAGCAGTAGTTTGGAAGAGCTCGTTACCTGCGGCAGGTAGGAGAGGCTCTTGGTGCTCTCCGCGTACATGTTGACTGCGCGCAGCTCCTCCAGCGTCATGTGCGGGCTGGAGTTGCTGCGCGAAGACTGCGACGAGGAGCTCACGGAAATCTGGAAATTGGGTTGAGTGCCATTTTATATCACGACCAGCTTACACACGTGTATTTAGTTTTAGAACGAAGTTCCTAATCGGACGGTACGGGCTTAGCGGATGGAGGCTAGGCGAAAAAAAGTGTAAGATTTTTTCCGTCACGACCTTGTGTGTTGCCTTCGTTTATTAAACATTACTAATATGAAAATCTGTTTTGGCCTTATATATCAACTAAAAATAACCATGTTATATTATGTATAAACACTGTTGATTACTTATAAATAAATAAATAAGTAAATAATAGATCATCTTCATACAAACTTACCCCTTTTCGTACCTTTAGGGGATGGAATTTAACAAAAAGTGCACTTCTTGAAATAATCGAAACTTATAAATGTAGTGTGTTTGTTTGTTTGCTTGATCTGAAGATCTTTGAAGATCTGAATTCAATAAAGGCTGAAACTAAACTGAACCCATAAATCTACTGAAGATATCTAATTGGAAAGACGAATGTATTCAGATGAACTCCCAAAAGGGAGAATAGGACAGTACATCCTCCAATTAAGGTTTAAACTTAAAAATGTCCTATGATACATATTTTTCCATATCATCCAACGAGTTCAGCAGACTGTATTTAGGGATGATGTTAAGCCCAGGTAGCCCCTTGATACCGCCCAGAGCGCTCATCAACAGCAGAACTCACTGACACGGATTTTTATAACACTGAACAAAAATATACTTGGTTTACCTTAAAATGTTCTCCTCAAGTGATATGGACAGACAGATGATGTTTAGCCCAGACCCCGTTCCGTTTACTGTGCTCATCAAAATATATCAAAAAATATACTTGGTTTACCTTAAAAATGCTCTACTCAAGTGAGATAGACGCGTGCAAGAGTCCAGCAGACTGTGTTCAGGGATGATGTTTAGCCCAGACCCCGTTCGCAGTTTATCAACAGCAGAACTTACCTACTGACACTCCTCAGATTTATATAACCCTGTCCAAAAATATGCTTGGTTTACCTTAAAAATGCTCTCCTCAAGTGAGATGGACAGCCGCGTGCAGGAATCCAGCAGACTGTGTTCGGGGATGATGCCGAGCCCCGCGCCCGCACCCGTGCCGCCCACAGCGCCCATCAACGCCGGCATTGACTGGCACTCCTCGGATTTTGACAGCCCTGACCAAACGTAAAATGTCCGAATATTATGAATCTAATTAAGCAGTTTAATGTCACTTGCTTTAGCTGTGAAGGAAAACATCGTGAGGAAACCTGCACGCCTGAGAGTTCTCCATAATGCTCTCAAAGGTGTGTGAAGTCTGCCAATTCGCATTGGGCCAGGACTATGGCTTATAACCCTTCTCTGAGAGGAGACCTGCGCTCAGTAGTGAAACGTTAATGGATTGCTTATGATGATGATGATTATGAATCTAAAGATTTCGCAACCAGCCTGGGATTACTTATACTCGTGGACGGTTGTGTATTGATGTAACAAAGACAGAAAATAAATCAATGGGGGATTTTACCAATGGTGTCAAAAACAAAATTTCGACGATTTTAATACATAATATGAAACGAACATAATGTGATATTAAAATACATATAACATATTGTCTACCATTATTGTGTACTTAGTTCGAAATGGTGCTCAATTTGTGAAATATTAAATATCCAATATTATTAGTTGTTGTTGTTATAGTGATACATACTCGTATACTTAAGGATGTTACTTTTTATTTCCGCTAAGCGATGAACACAAAATACAAAGTGCTACCATTTTCCACGCCCAGTTATTTATGGAACTACATAATGTGTGAAAATTAAATTTTATGCAACGCAAGTATCAAATTGTGACATGATTAGCGTAAGTATCTTAACTCACCAATATATCTTACAATACGAAAACTTAACAAAACTTGCATTGTTTAACTTAAAACGTCTATTGTGGGTTTGGATCAACACGACCTGCGAAAATTTATGATCATAAATGCCAAAATATGGTATGGTGCTTTACAAATAATCCTACACCGCGTTATTGAAGTATGGACGATGAAAAATGGCTGTGCTCTATTTTTTGTTATCCTCTACTTTCCATCGACCTAAGGGTCTAGATAACAGTAGGCACCGCAGCGAACCACGGTGCGTTGCGGCGTCTTCAATAGAATAATTCGAGGTACGCCTTACAGCACTGCGGAATCGAAATTTTTTCGAAAGGAAGCGCACGACGCATCACCTGCCGCGTAGAATACAATATACAAAATCACTCCACTCCATCGCGCCGCACCGCGATATTTGAATCGCTTTTCTCAAGGCGCGTCCACACCAACCGCACTTAATGTTGACGCTACTTTCTCCTCCTTTTAGACGGATTTTCATGGAGTTTGGACAGGTACCTTGAACGTATGCAGCTTAAGGCAAAATAACAGGCTTTATTTCATCAAAACCGACGATCACGTGATCAAAACCGATCACAGGGGAAAAGAATATCTTAATTTAAAGTTTTAAGGAGTTCTCAACTTAGTAGGTACAGTTCTTAGAAAAGACAAAAGGTGGAATGAAAATTATTTATTTACTTTTAACTAACTTTGTTTATCTGGACGAAGATTATTTAGACATTAAAAACCTTTCGAACCCTGTCTTTACGTCAAATAATAGAAGAGTCGTCTAGAAGAGAATAAAATATCACATGATCCAGTATGAGTTTCCTTCAATAAGATGCAACGTGGTGTCACGATATCGGCTTACTGCAAGCACCTTGCTAATGTATTATATTGGATTGTATGGTTTCTTACCTTCTAAATTAAACTTGTTCCCCCAACGGTCGCATTCACACTGAAGCCATGTTTTCTCCGCCTCTAATGATAACTGTCCTATAACAATCGAAAATTACTTTAGGAATAGTATAAGCGGTGATATATCCTTTTGATTGGTTGTGTGGATTATAACTACTTCCATTTCGAAAGGTCCAGAGTTCGACAGGCGCGCATCTTTTTTTTACATATAGACTAGCGCTTAACTGCGATCACACCTTAGGTGCGATTGTCTAAAGTTATTCCATTGATCGTAATCGTATTCAATGACATTAGCGTCAAAGTAAAATAAACCATAACTGCATTGAATTAGAGCTCAATTTCGTGTATGCATTCTTATACGTTTAGGTATTATGATACGCTCAATAACGCTCCATATTAAAATCGTTTGTACCGAATTTGCGGCTTTAAATCAATACAATCAAGGATTATTTTGCTTTGACGCTAATGTCATCGAATACGAATACGATCAATGGAATAACTTTTAGAAAATTGGTACCCTGATTGTAATTGAAGATGCAACCTGCGCGCTAGCCTAGAAGACTTGCATTGAAGTTTTGAAAAAGAAAAGTAATAGTCTAAACTCTAATGTATATCTACTGATGATTATACAACTACACACACAATCTGTATTTTAAATTCACTGGTCTAACAGCAATGCTATCCTTTTCCGCTGTGAGCATAGTGAAAAAGATAGCACTATGTTTAGACCTGTCCATTTAGTCATATTTATTACAATAAAATTTTATCTTTTAGCTCTCTACTACTCAGTGTTTCTTTGAAATATTACCACTAACATTTTCCACTTAACGGTAAAGCGATAAAAAAATTTGTGAAATAAAAAATTGTAACGCTAGAATAATTATCTCGAAACAAAAAGATCAAGGTCGCGACGAAATCTTTGTGGTCCTCTAGAATCTAGATAAAAACGAGTAAAAGATTAGATAAAAAATATCTACTAATAACCAGCCAAGTGCGTGTCGGGCCACGTACAGTGTAGGGTTCCGTAGTTGAAAGTCTCAACATACATTTTGAGTTCCATGGTTTAAATACTATAATATACTACAAAATATGCAACTTACACTACGTGTAATATCTAACTTAGAAAAACCGATATAACTCCTTCACTAATGAACCCTACTTAGCCGTGATAGTTTTCCTTTAAAATTCATTATATATACTACTGCTGTGAATTTTTTCTTGTATCCTATATACAACCATTTAGCTGGCAGAGGGGGGGGACACTTGACTCTAATAAAATTTAGCACTTTAAAATATTATATTTCACAAACGGATCCCTGAATTGAAAAATGGTGTTCGCACACCCACAACGTTTTTGAAAGACCTATTCAACGACACCCCACACTATGGGATAAATGAGAAAAAAAATTTTCACCCCCACTTTACATGTAGGGGAGGTACCCTAAAAAAAAATATTTTTCACAATTTTATTTCACCACTTTGTCGGCGTGATTGATATTTATACCCTTGTCAAATTACAGATTTCTAGTATCAATAGTCTCTGAGCTAAACCGCGGACAGACAGACAGACAGACAGACAGACAGACGGACATGGCGAAACTATAAGGGTTCCTTGTTTACTACGGAACCCTAAAAACCAGAAACGTCGTTGCTGAATCCTATTATTTTTATTTAGTTGATTACTTTAATCGTTAATTTTTCTAACATGACATTAATTCATTATTACGTTGATACCGTCGCATCCCCTTACTTCGCCTGGTTTTTGACAGTTTTTGCCTTCCCGCCTCGATAGTGCTTATTATTTCAAGTCCGGCTTTTAATATATGCTGGCTTTTATACATGACTACAAATCAAGATTATAAAGAAAAGTAATTCAGTTTTTAGAATGTCTCAAAAACTGTTTTAACTTCACTAGGCGAGGTAAGGGCACAATTCCTAACTTCGCCTGGCAGGGTTTTTATGATTACTATAGTCTATAATAATTGTCTCTGAAAAGTAAACGACCTAAAATTATGCCGCAAAATCATTTTGAACCATATTCACTAGGAAATAAAGTTCATTTTTTAAAAAAAGATTGGTAGGCGAAGTAAGGACCCAGATTGAAGTTGTTTCCATACATTTGTTCTATTTTGCTAAGGGTTGTCAAAGAAAGGAATCATTAAAAAGAGAATAATATTACTGAACATGGTTTTCATAAAACAAAAATAAAAATCCTTACAAATTTTTATGAATTTTTTAATGCAGTCTTCCAAAATAAAAATTAAAAAACTAAATCAGTACCTAGCAGATAGCAGTACAATAGCCAATCTGTCTTTTTTTAGTAGGGAAGCCCACAAATCAAAAATTTTGTGGTAACAAATAATAACAAAAATTAATGATTGAACACATTAAGAATAATTGTAGTAAATAAGTATCTTAAGTAGTGAATATTTCAACAAAAATATTATACCAACAGAAATAGGACCTCAAACTAAAAACAGATTTTTTAATTACTAAGACTTCACCCTTCATGTAGTCATGTTTTGTTCACATAAAATATAGATAAAAAGAAGTGGGTATGTCGTCCTCACTACAAATACAAAATAAGTAGAAACATGAGTAGATGCCTGTAATAACAAAATATTAGATGCCTAATGAAGAAAAGTAATAAGGTGGTAATGACCAATAATAATAAAAAACTAAATTGAACACACTTAGGTATATATATATATATATATATATATATATATATATACCTAAGTGTATATATATATATATATATATGTATATATATATATATATATGTATTAATATATATATAGCTGCTCGTGCTGATTCACTGATTCACTGACTGATTGATCACCTCTCCTGTAAAATTTTGTATGAAAAATTTTTTTTCCACCGATGGTTTCGTATAGAGGACAAAAATTCATTCGGAGGAAAATTATGGAGAGAGCTGATGATTGAGGATTTCGGAGACGGATGAGGAGCACGGCCAGGGTATTGAAGATAGGTGGGGGGTGCTCGAACAAATGTCACTCGAAACCTCATCCAATTCGCAGTGAGCTGAAAAAAATTCAAAATGGCGGAAAAAAGATGGCGGCCATACAAATTTCGTCGGTGTCTATCTCGGAGAGTATAAAAGATAGAAGAGTGGTTTCCTGGCAAAAGCTGATCAAGACCCTAAGGTCTACTTGACGAACAGAAAAAAAATTCAAGATGGCGGAATTTTTTTTTTCTTCATACAAAAATATATGGCGAATATTGAAGAGACTAGAAGCCGGGAATCATGCACGACTTTGATACAATTCCTTTTCAAGATTTTTTTTTATTGAAGAATTTTCATTATGACAAATGATGACATATGATGATCGAGGGTTTGGAAGGTGGGTGAGGAGCACGGCCATGGTAATGTAGATAGGTGGGGGTGCTCGAACAAAAGTCACTCGAAATCTCATCCAATTGGCAGTGAGCTGAAAAAAATCCAAAATGGCGGATTCAAGATGGCGGCCATACAAACTTCAACGGTGTCTATCTCGGAGAGTATAAAAGATGGAAGAGTGGTTTTGTGATAGAAAATGATCAGGAGCTGAAAGTCTACTAGACGAGTAGAAAAACCGCGGTCCGCTTGCGGGCCGCGCACCCACGCGCCCTACTAGTATATATATATATATATATATATATATATATATATGACGATATTTTCTTATTTCTCATTAATTCTAAAGCTATGTCAACCATAGACATATCATGTTGACTAGTAAACGGGCGCTTCTTTTTTGTAACATTAATCTTTGCTCTTCTACCCATTGTAAAAACCTGCAATAAATCCATATGTATTTATTTTATTACTGTATACTAAGGTTAGATCTTTTTTATAAAAGTAAAATCAGCCAAACAGTCAACACCTATTTTACTCAGCATTCAAATATAATTATTTCATATAAAAGTTCAAATCACATTTTTTCGTGTAATTTCTTCTTTTTTAAAGTAATAATTGTAAAGTAAATAATCTTCATGTTTATAAATAAATTGTAATTTTAATATTCAATTCTATGTAGTTAATTGGCCAATTTTATCAAATGTTATTTCAAAATAATTACGAATAAATATAAATAAATTAAATGACAACCCTAAGTCCAGGCGAAGTACGGTACCAACATGGCGGCCGCGGTTACCTTGTTGATAAATTGTGATGTAACTCATTAGCTACACAAGATATCTTGAAAATAATTGTTTTACACGAAAGACGATAAAGTAGTGATGGTATTTTGCAATAAAGTTTAGCTTTACCTGTCGTAGATTCTTGGCGGCACGTAAAGTTTTTGACCGCTACCAAAAAACATGTCACTTCCCTCAGCAGAAAAATATAGAGCTGTAGCAAACCGTATGTATTCGTTACTGAGTAACGGGTACGCCATCTAGTACCGAGTAACGAAACGTTACTCACGAATACTTTTCGTTACTCGCATGTTTCGTATCATGGTTACATACGCTGTTTCAATGACGCAATGTTACGCTGCGTTGATGCGTGTATTGAAACGTTTCTTACTGATCGTTTTGCGCATGCGTGCGTATTTTCCGCGAATTAAAAAGGTAATGTAAAGTTTATTGACAATAAATAATTTTGGACGCCTATTTGTAGCTTTTTAGGGTTCCGTACCCAAAGGGTACCAACGGGACCCTATTACTAAGCCTACGCTGTCCGTCCGTCCGTCCGTCCGTCCGTCTGTCAGCGGGCTGTATCTTGTAAACCGTAATAGATAGACAGATGAAATTTTCACATATTATGTATTTCTATTGCCGCTATAACAATAAATAATAAAAATTAAATTAAATTAAAAAAATTAAATTAAAATATTTCCATGGGTACATGGAAATATTTTTTTTAACGGAACCCTTAAAGAGCGAGGCCCGACTCGCACTTGGCCGTTTTTTCATTATAACATAAACATAAGTCTGGTTTAAACTACGGCAAAGTGAAAAATGCAGTTTGGCATGTAATGAATATGTATTATTTCTACAAATTGAAATTATGAATGCTGCGATGCCGCACCTAGTACATAAGTCATATCTTATAATAAAATTATAGAAAGAACAATACGACTCGATTAACGATTTGTTTCTCTAGCATAACATAGCATGTTATGAGGTATTAGGAGTAACGAGTAACGATACGATAGTAACGAGTACTGAATGTATAGTAACGAATACATACGGGTACGTTTTTTTTTTCGTTACTTTTACACCTCTAGAAAAATAGCACTGGTCGCTGTTGTTGTAAAGTTATCCGCAAATGGTTAAAAATAGTATTTCCATGGATAACACTAGTTTTATATTTGGTATGTTATCAGATGTTTGGCTCACAACTTTAGCAGATTATTCGATCTTTTTAAAATTAGGCGAAGTATGGTTAAGCAGGCGAAGTTAGGGGACTCGACGGTATCGTTATTTTTTATCTTTCCGACAGTTGCTAATTGTTATGTATAATGTATTTTGTATAGGTAATTTTTTTCCTTATCTGTTTTAAAAGGTAATATAGCAATAAACTTTTCGGCGAAACGAGTAATCGACGAACAAAGGCGGGCGCTTATGAGGTTCTCAAATTCGGTTTTTGCTTGTAGCACGGTTTCAATATCAGTGAGGCAATAACGTCCTATGCGCTGAGCTGAGCGCGTCGCCTACGCCTTTCTGCGAGAAACCACCACTAAACTTTTTAAGACAGCAAAGGAAAAATGAAATATAAGTTTTGGTATTTCCATTATCCATTTATTTTTATTAAAGTGTTACACATAAGAAAATGTCTAGTTTCTAAAGAGATCCACTTTAATAAAGATGGAAAAGTAGATCGACAGTGTAATGTGTCGCTAGTCGCTACTAGATGTCGCTAACAGTTGCTAAAATTGATTAAAAATGTAGACATATCACTAATTTCGTTGCTGACGAGTAGTTCAATATGGCCGTGGTGTAATCTGGTCAACACACTCAGGGCCCGATACCCGAGATATGTGGGTTCAAACCTCGCCGGCCTCGAAATTTTTGATAATTATATTTGAAAATTACATTATCCAGTTTCTTGATCTTGACAATATGGGACTAAAACATATGTCCGCATGTTTGATGAAAACACAGCACTGTTCCCCATTTCCACGAAGCATTAACCGATTCACATGAAAATTGCAACAAGTGTCCGCATCAATTAATCCAAAGCAATTGCGACAACAGGATTTGATCTCTCCGGCTGTCAACTCGTTAATTGTGATGGCCCAGAATTGTTTAACGACTGTCACAAATAACGGGTTAAATTGTAAATTTTTTCATCATTCCTCCCAAGTCTCAACCCATCGCCGGTTCACTAGTGGAAGCCCGGGCCACTCCGCGTTTTCGGTATAAAGCTACAAGCACCAACCAAGTCAAGGTGCTAACGTAGTCCAAAGGGTACGCGATAGAAAGAGAGGCAACTTCTATGTGAACTGTAGGTAATTTAGCACTGTGCTACCTGAATTGCACTTGACTGTGTGGTAGCAGGGTCGTTATTTATTGATATAGTCAATCTTCTTTACTTACAAGAACTATAATGTATTCTAATGGTTTAGGCCATACTTAGTCCACCATGCTAACCAAGTTCAGATTGGCAGACTTCACACACGTTTAAGAACATTATGGAGGACTCTCAAGCGTGCAAGGTGTCCTCACGATATTTTTTACAAGTGATATTATTTTAATTTCTTAAAGTGCACTTAAATCCGATAAGTCGGAGATGAGTGCCTGAATGATGATCGAACTCCAGACACCTCGAAATGGAGACACTAAAATTATAAATTAAAGTACTCATTATTCTCTACAAAAAACATTGGCTATGATGAAAAAATATAATAAAAAAACACAAAAAGTCCGCAAGGGTATTATATATCTAACTATCACAGTTAAGTCACAATAGTAACTTTTGTATTCTAAAATTTAATTAGATCGCCGCCGGTAGAAACAAAGGTATTGGTTACATTCGTATCATGTATTAATTAATTCTTCCTTACTAATTGACCGAGCGAAGCGAGGTCTCTGAGTCTACTAGGTGAATTTGCTCTTGTCCGTCCGTCCGTCCGTCCGTCCGTCCGTCCGTCCGTCCGTCCGTCCGTCCGTCCGTCTGTCAGAGCCTTATAACTTTTGAATTACTGAACGTAATTACTTCAAAGGAGAAAGGGCACCTTTGTATGAGTTGCGTCCCCAGACTGTATCAAGTTGTGATATATATGTCATTTTAAAGGACATGATAATAGCTTCATTTTATTATATGACACCAAGTATGAGACACGTGCAGGAAAAGAACTAGAAATCATTTAATTTTTTTAAGCCCGTGAAAGTGTTTTTTAGATTATACGGTTTTTTCATTCCTTATGTCGACCAAGCGGCATAAATTCAGCTAGCTGATGCCCGTGACTTCGTCCGCGTGGATTTAGTTTTTAAAATCTCGCGGGAACTCTGATTTTCCGGGATAAAAAGTAGCCTATGTCACTTTCCAGGTCCTCAACTATACCCATGCAAAAAATCACGTCGATACGTAGCTCTGTTGCGGCGTGATTGAAGAACAAACACACTTTCGTTTTTAGAATGTTAGTATGATGATGTCCCTGTGATCAATAGGGTGAAAACCGGGAGCGATCACCGGATGGTAAGAGGCACGTTGAATTTTAATATAAAGCTGGAAAGGGAAGTCAGCTCTCTGACCTTCTCATGCTCATATCCAAAACCCCGAACCCTTCCAACTCGAACTGCAGAACCAATTCGATTGCCTAGCAGACTGCGTTTCTGGGGCCGATCTAAACAACAGGGTTATGGAAACTGTCCATAATCTGGGTCTAAATTCTTTAAGACCCATCGAACTGAAAAATTCTCTGAGCATATTCTCAAGCTCATGGAGGAGAGACTGCTAAGAGATAAGACTGCAGTCATCGGCAGACGCGGCTGCTTACCAGAGGATTAAAAGGCAGATCTCTACGGTACAAACTCGTGACCTTCGTGTCTTTAATACCAAGTGTATTAAAGATACCATGGAGCGAAACAGACGCTAAGTGTTCGCGAGAGATCAGTTTATCGGACAGTCGTCTCGTCTCTTCTCGACCTGAGATCTTGGGAGAGGTTGAGAGGTTCTATGAACAGTTATATACTATGACACAAAAACCTGTCGAAGATTTGGCCAAAGATCCCAGAGCTAAACTGACCCGACACAATACCGAAGATATCCCGGACGTCAGCCTATACGAGATTAGTATGGTTCTCAAGCAGCTCAAGGAATCACTGCGGAACTCCTGAAAGCGGGTAGAAAACCAGTACAAGATTTTAAGCGATTGTTCAATTCCGTCATTCACGAGGGCATAACGGTTCTTCAAAAAAGTGATAATACCTTGTTGAAGAATTATAGACCCATCTCGTTGCTGAGTCAGGTTTATAAGTTGTTCTTGAGAGTCATTACGAATCGCCTTGCTCGTAGGTTTGAAGACTCCCAGTCTCCCGAACAAGCCAGATTCCGAATAGGCTTTGGCATAATAGATCACATTCATACGCTGCAGTAGATTTTATATAAAAGACGGAAGAGCATAACCGGCCACTTTGCTTAGCGTTTGTGGACTATGAGAAAGCCTTCGATTTGGTGGAAACTTGGGCTGTATTGAGGTCGCTGCAGAGATGCCGGATTGACTGCCGGTATATCCAAGTGTTGAAGTGCTTGTATGAAAACGCAACTATGTCAGTGCGTATACAGGACCAGACTACGAGGCCAATCCACTTACAGCGTGGAGTGCGACAGAGAGGTGATCTCCCCGAAGCTCTTTACCGCTGCGTTGGAGGACGTCTTTAAGATTCTGGATTGAAACGGACTTGACATCAACATAAACGGCGAGTACATCACTCACCTGCGATTTGCCGATGACATAGTAGTCATAGCAGAGACTCGGAGAAACCTCAATACAATGCTCAACGATCTAGGCAGGGTTTTTCAACAGGTGGGCCTGAAAATGAACATGAGCAAGACGAAAATCATGTCCAATGCTCATGCTCCACTCCACCCAGTATTTGTTGAGAATTCTGCAATCGAAATTGTGGACGAGTGTATATATACCTGGGACACACAGTCCAGCTAGGTAGGTGCAATTTCGAAAAAGAGATCAACCGCCGAATCCAACTCGGCTGGGCAGCGTTGGGGAAGCTCCGAGATGTCTTCTAGTTCAAAATCCCTCAGTGCCTGAAGACTAAAGTCTTCGAACAGTACGTGTTGCCAGTGATGACTTACGGATCATAGATATGGTCGCTAACTGTGGCCTTCATAAGAAGGCTCAAGGTCACTCAGCGGGCGATGGAGAGAGCTATGATCGGAGTATCCTCGCTAGATTAAATCAGAAATGAGGAGATCCATAGGAGAACCAAAGTCACCGACATAGCACAGCGAGTCGCGAAACTGAAGTGCAAATGGGCGGAGCACATAGTTCGAAGAGCTGATGGTCGTTGGGGTCCCAAGGTGCTGGAGTGGCGACCCCGCACCGGGAAGTGCAGTGTGGGCAAAATCCCATCAATTAGTCGTAGAGAGCCGCTGGATTCAGGCGGCGCTAGACCGAGGCCTGTGAAAGTCCATGCAAGAGACCTTTGTCCAGCAGTGGACGTCTATCGGTTGATAAAGAAGAAGATAATAAAAAATTAAAAAATAACATAGTTCTTTCCCTGCACGAGTCTCATACTTGGTGTCATACAGTAAAATGAAGCTATTATCATGACCTTTCAAATGACATATATCACAACTTGATACACCACTGGGGACGAAACCGCCCATTCTCCTTTAGATATAATATGTGAACTGATGGCCTTCAGCCGAATATTGCATAAAAAATTATAAAAACCTTTATTTCAGGGGGGCTCTCATAGAAGTGAATGCGAAGTAAAAAAAAAATTATCGCGTTATATAAAATTGTAACATATCATATTAAAGATAATTTCGAACCGAGTACAAAAATATTTTTTTTTTTATTTTTTCCTTTAAAATTGACGAAATGGGGGGCTTTCAAAGTGGCGATTTTATACGCTCGCTTGAAGACGCTCTCTAGCAAAATCCGCTACGTATTTTCAACCTGTTTTATTTTTATTATTTCACTTATATCCTGTACTTGAACAACAAATACTAAAATTATATGAATATTATAAAGAAACGAGATTATTTAATTTTTAATGGGCATCAGTAATTCATATAGCATCAACATAGCTTCACAATAATGCTAATAGATGGCGCAGTCATTACATTAGGCACTATTCCATGGAACTAGGAGATTACGACTACGACCTATCCCAAAAACAGTTTTGCGTCGACCATTATTATTTAGTTACATAATAATATAATACCATATTATTCAATTAAAATTATTTTTTAGTTAAATATCAAACTTATTGAAGTTTGATATTTAACTAAACAATAATTTGATGATTTAGGTATGTTTGGTGAAAACGGGCATAATAATAATGTCAGGTTTGGTCGTCATGTATCGATTGAATGAATAATCATGGGATATCGTTACCGCGAGGTCTCAGTTCGGGGCGAACCACTAGTATTATAAATGTGTCTACTACGGTCGATTCCAGACCAAGTTGCTACACCCTAACGGGGTATGTGTAAAGAATCTGCAACTGAAATAAATAAACTAGTGGTTCGCCCCGAACTGAGACCTCGCGGTAACGGTATCCCATGATTATTCATTCAATCGATACATGATAACCAAAACTGACATTATTATTATGCCCGTTTTCACCAAACATACCTAAATCATCCCCTAAGTAGGAGTCTCTTAACGTAGGTAGCTCCTAAATACAATCCTAAGTCCTAACATCCGTCCCAATATCCTTTTAGGTGTCCCGTACAGGATCGTGATAAATAAGTTGACAGAAAACATCAATCACCTAACTTATAGGTAGCCCGTAAAGGTTAGGGAACGTTAGTGAAAACATTGAATTATTTATCAAACATTGAATTTAACTCGTAGTTCCATGGGAATAGTTACTGACTGCGCCATCTATTAGCATTATTGTGAAGCTATGTTGATGCTATATGAATTACTGACGCCCATTAAAAATTAAATAATCTCGTTTCTTTATAATATTCATATAATTTTAGTATTTGTTGTTCAAGTACAGGATATAAGTGACCTAAAAACATAAAATCAGTTTGAAAATCCATAGCGGATTTTTCTAGAGAGCGTCTTCAAGCGAGCGTATAAAATCGCCACTTTGAAAGCCCCCCATTTCGTCAATTTTAAGGGAAAAATTAAAAAAAAAATATTTTTGTACTCAGTTCAAAATTATCTTTAAAATGATACGTAACAATTTTATGTAACGCGATTTTTTTTTTTTTACTTCGCATTCGCTTCTATGAGAGCCCCCCTGAAATAAAGATTTTTATAACTTTTTAAGCCATTTTCGGCTGGAGGCCATCGGTTTACATATTATATCTAAATTTGAAGTAATTACGTTCAGTAATTCAAAAGTTATAAGGCTCTGACAGACGGACGGACGGACGGACGGACGGACGGACAAGTGCAAATCGCCCTAGTTAACTCAAAGACCTTCGCTTCGCTCGGTCGATAAATAAATGCGAAAGTGTGTTTGTTTGTTGCTTTGTCCTTCGATCACGCAGTAACAAAGCTACGGATCGACGTGATTTTTAGAATGGGTATAGTGGGGGGGCGAACCATTTTATCCCGAAAAATCAGAGTTCCCGCGAGATTTTAAAAACTAAATCCACGCGGACGAAGTCGCGGGCATCAGCTAGTATTGTATATTATGATGATAAGTACATATTGTTTTAAAAGTAGGTAAAGTTCCCATAATTTTGTCCAAAAGCCATCAACAATTACACAACAAAGTTACTCAAGTGTCATACCAAATTAATCCGATGCACTTTCAACAACTGGATCCGATGATAGGCGCTTAACTACTTAATTGATGTCCCAGAATGTTTTAATACGATACTCGAAAGAACGAGTCAATGTTTATGTGATTCCTATAAAAAATCCCGTTTCATTTGCGTTGAAATTTCACTTTCAAAACTTAATTTGTCAGTAACGAAACCTTATAATTACCTACTCAATGAATCAATTTCTCAGTGGCTATGGAATATCTTTAATATCTTTACTAATATTATAAATGCGAAAGTGTGTTTGTTTGTTGGTTTGTCCTTCAATTATGCAGCAACGGAAAAACGGATCAACGTGATTTTTGCAAAGTTGAGTGATAATAGGCTACCTTTTATACCGAAAAAACAGAGGTAACTCGCGGGGTTTTTAAAAAGTAACTAAGCTGGGAAAAGCTAGTATCTACAATGTAAAGTAGATCACATAGAAAGGTGATGAGGATATAAACATACATAACACACGATCAAGTAACATAATATAAACGTTCCAGCACATCTCATTTCCGCAAAGTCTTCCTTTTTATCACACTGTATAGTAATATCCGTATCCGTTATATTTGCCGTGTGGTGACGGCAGATCCAGTTGTCACCACCCCTCCTCTTCCCGCGGGTGTCGTACGAGGCGACTAAGGGACTAGCGGAGAACGGGCAGCAGCGTCCTCTGTGCTACTACTACCATCTACTGCGATCACCAACCCGTCTGCCCCGCGTGGTGATTATGGGCAAACCCTCCCCTTGGGAGAGGCCTTTAGATCAGCAGTGGACTGTTATAGGCTATTGATGATGATAGTAATATCAAAATGAGATTACATAGCACCTTATAATTATTCTACCTCACCTACCGCACCTCATAATAATTTTTAGGAACCAAGTCTCTTTCTGCAGATTTGTTGATAAAAGAAATGACTATCTTTACATTTGTGAACATCAAAATCGATATATTTAGGTATTAACATTTCCAACGTCCATAATCTGCTTTATGGTTTACAGGCTGTTGTTTTGAGAGCGGTCAGTGAGGCGAAAACTTAAACAGGAATTTAGGAACCATGGCCAAATATTTCATACATCAGCTGCCGTGTTCTCCTTTTATGACATTTCCAGTGGCTATGGAAAATAATGGAAAATTGCTAACTATGAACTGTCAAATTCGCATTTCACGGGTTTGACAGTTCTCAGTTACACATGATGACAATAGAGGATAACCCCGCAGGAATCGGTCCCGCACTATATCTGAAAAGAATTATTGTGAATAGTCTGAACAGCCCTAAAAGCTGTTTAAAAAGGTTACATACTAGCATAAGCCTCCTGGTCCCGGTGGTGGCGCGGCGGCGGGGGGTCCCGGAACGAGCAGATCCACTCGTCCCGCACCCGCAGTATCCGTCCCGTCACGCGCGCGTAGTACTCGTAGTTGTCCCGTCCGAACAGATCCCCGGCGCTGAACTGCTCTATGAGTTGCCGCATTATACGTGTCGCCACCTGGTGTCAATTAGATAACCGTTATGACTTTTCAAATAACCGTTACAGTTATGAGTGTGACTTATTGCACTTGGCCATTTTTAAGTTTTCTAGACTAGCGCTTGAACTACGATCATGCGATGGTAAGTTAAGATGCAGTTTAAGGTGCAGCACGCTTGCCTAAATGTTGCCTATTCAGTTTTGGCACCCAAGTTTTATTTGTCAGCAGTAATATCTTAACATAATATAAACGTTCCAGCACATCTCATTTCCGCAGTCTTCCTTTTTATCACTGTATAGTTATATCAAAATGAGATTCCATAGCACCTTATAATTATTCTACCTCACCTAGCGCACCTCATAGTCATAATAATTTTTAGGAGTAGTAAAGTATCTTTCTGCAGATTTGTTGATACAAGAAATGACTATCTTTACATTAATTGTGAACATCAAAATCGATATATTTAGTTATTAATATTTTATTTGAGGACGCAACATCAAACTGTCGTGCTCTGTCGGCCGAAATTAATAACTTATCTAATCCAAAATGACGTACACATTAAAGATCGGAAATGGAATTTAAGTTACAGCATTGGATTTGGAAAGTGTAATGTTTACCAATAGATAAAACTGATTTTTAATGACATGCTTTTACAAATCTAGCGTATATGATGAATATGATGAAATAATTACATTATGTAGCGATAATTTTGAATTACCGCTACATAATGTATGATTATGTATAATTAAGTAAAATTTTCAAAAAATATCATTTAAAATTATATAATGTTATAGGTTCAAAATACCAATACATCTTTATTCTATTAAAATCCTCTATCCATAGATAATTTCTTAAAATCTTAACCATGTTCAGTGCAAAGAAACAAAAACATCACCCGGAAATTTAACTTAGCGGAAGAGAACTACAAATTAAATAGATTAAAAAGTTTCAAGATCGTTTTTTGCTCATCGTTTGTTATCTATTGTTCCTTTAAGACCAGTTCCTTTGCCAAAACCTAATAATTTATTCAGTCATTCGACATTTCGTAGTCTACCAAATTTTAGTTTAGAGCCTCAATTTATAGCCTAATAATTAAAGGTGCGAACTGAAAACTGAAAGGTCGACGGTTCAAACCCCACCCGTCGCGCTTTTGTTGTACCACTCTACATTTATGGTTTATTTGGAAGCGAGAGAAGAATATTGGTCAAGTTTAGCATAGCTAATCTTAATATATATATTTCTTGTGTGCGTGTGTATGTCACTGAACTCCTCCTAGACGGCTGGACCGATTTTGATGAAATTGTTTGTGTGAGTTCAAGGGGATTCGAGAATGGTTAAGATTCACAAAAAAATGAAAGAAAAAAAATGTTTATTTAACTAATTTTTCATTTATAAGTAGTGGCGGTACGAAGTTCGCTGGGTCAGCTAGTATTCTTTATACAAAATGACGTGCTTTTGTGTTCCAATTGCTGATATTTGAAGGTATACTAAAAGGGTGACGTGTCCAAATAGCAAACATTTAAGCATAGCATTTTGAAGAAAAGTTAGACAATAGTTATAATATAGACCATGTTTTTGAACCTAGAACAATACAACTAGGTACCTACTTTAATTACTACTACTACAATTACTACTTTTAATTTGACACTATCATATCAATAGGCTATGTTAGCCATAAAAATGTACCAATGTAAATGAAAACGTAACTTAAATAATAACAAGG
Organism: Oeneis ivallda; assembly: GCA_029955525.1. Classification (NCBI taxonomy): domain Eukaryota; kingdom Metazoa; phylum Arthropoda; class Insecta; order Lepidoptera; family Nymphalidae; genus Oeneis; species Oeneis ivallda. The sequence goes on from JARPMR010000022.1 coordinate 12,252,806, forward strand.
GTAAATTAAAAATTTAAAACACCCCAACATGTGACTCTATGTTCGGATTAAGTATGATATAACCAACAACATCCTGTTATCATTAGAGTCTCCTCGATCCTCGATCATCATCTATCTAACTCCTATGCATTAAGACCATTATAATGAGCCCAAACACACTATATCCGCTGTAGGTTGCTGAAGAGTTGGGATCCCGCAGACTATTTGATGGCTTGATGCTGCAGCATCAGCTCAAGGTTAATATGTCTTGGAAATAATCCGAAGTAACCGTACACCTTTCAAATCAATCGCACCTGTGAAAGTTTGTCAGACTCTTTAACAAAGAAAGAAACGAGCTGATGATATTCAAACGCCTGAACAGATCTTCATAACTTATAGCTAAGATCCATCTCAATCACGTCAGCTTTCAAAAACCGCATGAAAATCGGTCCATTCGTTGAGGAGCTACAAGGGAACAGACAGACACACAGATACACAACGTCAAAGTTATAAAACCCCTCTTTTTTGTTGGCGGTTAAAAAGTCATCGAGCGAGTCATCATCAGCGAGTCGCGATATAGAAGTGGAAATGGGCGGTGCACATAGTTCGAAGAGCTGATGGTCGTTGGGGTCCCAAGGTGCTGGAGTGGTGACCCCGCACCTGGAGGCGCAGTGTTGGCAGACCCCCTCCTCCCCCCACAAGGTGGACCAACGACACCAAACGAGTCGCAGGGAGCCGCTGGATTCAGACGGCGCAAGACCGAAGCCTGTGGAAGTCCATGGAGGAGGCCTTTGTCCAGCAGTGGACGTCTATAGGTTGATTAAAAAGATGAAGAAAAACCTTCTCCGCCCAGTGGCTCAAATTATATCCACCAAAACCATGACTCAGGATGAGATGGGAAATGAGTAACTAATTCAATTTGTGAATCAAGCACTTATCTACACTTTACACTACGAAATGATGCAAGACGAAAATCGTGCTCCGAGAAAAAGCGAATCGTGACTAAGCTCGATGGATGTTATACATACTAGTAGTATATTTTCGTGCATATTCAAAAATTTACAACTATTTTTAGTGTTTTTTTATTTCTAAAGACAGTATAAGCAATTGTATTTTACAGAGATTACTTAAGGTCTATTCGAACTAATAAATATTGGTTAATATACAGTTAACAACACCATCTACAACTTACTATGGTAAATTAGGGTGAAACATTTATATACTTGAACTTATACTTGAAGTATAACTGACACAAATGTCCTAGAAAGCCCCAACGGCTCAACGGGCAAAGGGCCGGACTGAAACCCTAAAGATCGATGGTTCAAAGCCCACCCATTGTAATATTTTCATGCCCACTACTAACACAAGACGAGAAAAAGGAATATTAAGCCGGTTATCACCAAACCAAAGTTCCCTAACTTTTACGGGTTACCTAAGGCAAGTTAGATGACGTTTTCTGTCTCAATTTCATTTTCACGAACCTGTAGGGAACACCTAAAGGTGGACAAGGTAGGGAAAGACGTTTCCGTATTTGACAGTTAAAAAAATATGAATGCGCTTCCTTTAAAATGAAGACTGAAATTATCTAACTGCCCTTGTCGCCTTCAATAACATCTATAAATTACTTGTGTAAAACTTATCCTATGAACTTGCATGTAGTGCGTATTGTAGTACTTACAGAGACTTCAGCCTTTGGCAGCATAATTTAAATAGATTAGTAAGCAAAACCATATAAGGCTATTTACATAAAACATAGTATTTGATAGCACACAAGTTTTACATAATATCATCGCATTCAATGCCAACGATGTTTTTTTATTTTAGTTTAATATGAATTCGTAATGAAACATTTATGATCTACTACAACCTTTTTCACGATAGTAATTCTGTTTCTAAGAATTTTGAGAATATAAAAAATTAATATTTTGTTGATTTTGTAAACATCAAAGTTGATCATCAAATGCGACAATGATTTTCTAATCAATTCACACACAAGTGTATAGATAAAGATAAGATTTTTACAGCAATATCATACAATATCCTTCGTAGTCTTCCCGCGTTTTAAACCACATGTTTGCACTTAGCTACAATCAGGCTAAATTCTGTTGTACATAATTTCTAAACTAGACTAAATAGACACTGATATAAATCTAGTGCTATCCTTTTCTGTGCGGGGCATTATGAAAGGGATAGCACGAGATTTAGACCTCTAATTTAGTTTAGAGATTGTGTTCAAAATTCGCCACAATAACAGCCGATAGTGAGGTTGTTTTGTTTCTGTGAAATGTGTGTGTTCTGTATATGACTTATACCCCAGTCATTTGGTGCTCAAAAGGGGGGGTTACCTGGAAAGTTTTCCGGGAGTTTTGAAAATTGGTGATTTAATACATTTCGACGTGCTCTTTCAACTTCAACTTTCAAAAAAGGTCTCTACGTAAACTGTAGGGAATTTTCTGTAGTTTAATTTCCGTACCAGGCGTGAATAGGTTGATAAGTCGACATACATATATATATTTTTTATTGCATAATAGGCTTTAGGATTGTTTTATTCATAGGGTGAATAAATGACTAAGTCGATGGGTCTGTTTTACCGCACACAGCAAACATGTGAATTTTTAAATAACTCTCTTACTAAAGGGTACAATGTGACGTCTTGAGATATTAAAACACACAAATTATAATTATTTACACAACTCAACATGTCAATATAATGCTGCCAACTATTAAAAAAAAGTTACGAACAACACGAGATGTTGATTTATTCCAACAACCTACTTAACGTTTTTAATAGTATAAATCAAGTTGTCCAGCTATTACCGCATCGAGATTGCGTGTGTATTTTGTGACAAATAGATCTACCATCGAGTCTACCATCTATTACATTTTATATCCCTTGCGTGTGTGATGAGGCAAAGTGATATATGTTAAATAGAGATAGCTGCAGTTTTGGCGGTTTATCCTTAAATCACGCCATTTTTTAGGTAGGGACACACGAGTAAGGTAACAGAGTGGAAGCTACATACAAACGGCTCGCGGCGGGCTCACCCATACAAAGCGCAACGCTCGCTGTGTGCGTGAGCTCTCACCGACACATTCACCGACACGCCGATCAGGGTAGAACCGGTTGACTCAGGGTATGAACGTAAGGGCTGTGGGTCGTGCGTTTAGTGATAATAAATAGACGAAGAGTGTAAAAATGCTAAACTCTTGCACAGTTTGTTTAAAACAACCCAAAGACAATAAGGACATTTCCTTTTTTTATATTATCTGAGAGATAAAGAGAAGTAAGTACTTTTTATACGTATAGGTACCTACGTATTAAATTAATTAATAAATAATATTAATAGTTATTTGTTATACAAGAGTGCAAAGTTGCTTTTTAACCGCGTGCTCAATTTTGATGACCGAGCAAGCGAAGGATTCTAAAGATTCAAAAATAAGAATCCTGAGCGTTAGCGAGGGAATCAAAAGAACACGAGGTGAAAAATCTTTGCACTCAAGTGCAACACGTAACTTTTCATATCCCCATTTTAACAATATAACGTGATAGAAAATGGCGCGCGCAAAGCAAATTAATAAAAAGTACACCAAGAAGGTTCCATGTCTGAGTTTTTAACAAATTAAAAAAGGTTGTATGATAAATTCAGCACCATGGAGGTAGAAGTAAATAGGTTTAATGATGTTTTGAATTCACAAACTTAGTGCACACGATGTTCTAAATTCAATTTACTTTATTTTTACCGTTTATACCGTTTTTATCCTCTAGTCTAGTTGATAAAAACGGCTTTCGCACTCTGATATCGAAGAGCAAAAATACTCTTTCCGAGATTGGGAGATGAAAAATTCTTTGTTATTCGACCGATTTCGTTTAAAATCGACATTTGGGCTTTATTTGGCCTTTGGGATATTTAGGCTTCCCTGGGGTCAAGAAGGAGGAAATGGATGCCAAAATTATAAAAAGTCACCGCCATATTGAAATTCTTTGTTATTCGACCGATTTCGTTCAAAATCCATATTTGAGTGTAAAACTGATGGTGACGTACCTATCCAACATCGATCCTGATTTAGACTTCGAAGACCCTGATGCAGAAGGAGACGGAGAAGAATTCAACTAATTCTATAACTTTGGTTTCGAAATAAAAATAATTATTTTACAATTATTCGTTTTTTTATTACCTTTACATACCTACATACATAATATTGCTATATCAGTCCCATAAGATGCAGGCAGAGACTATACTCATTACTTTTATTTTTTTTAAAACACGTACTTAAAGTAGGTGCTTAGGTGAATAACATGATAACTCACTGGTGAACAACTTGATATGTCATTTTTATATAATAAATACGGTAAATTCATTTAATAATCTTATGTTATCTGAAAACGCAAAGCAAATGAATTACATACAGATAAAAAAATATTTAATAACATAAAATCTGAATTTACAGATAAAGTTTAAACTTAAAAATGGCTGCCCTGAAAAATGTGCATTTTCGACTTATTCAGTTATTCACGCCTGGTACGGATTTATTACATCACTATTTTCATCGTGATGGTTTTCAACGTGATATCTTTGGCAAACGAGATGTAGGAGGCTTTCACCGCGCGTGTGGTCCTCTTACATGAGCAATAACACTACCTACACATTACATTTATACATACCGCATATATTTACACATACGCCAATACACAATATAAAATACATACCTACCTCACTACTACACTACAAAAAAAAATTGTATTTGTATTAAAACCTTAAAACTCAGTAAAACTAGTATTAACTCAGGAAAACTAGTATTAACTTATTATTAACTTAGCAAAACTAGTATTAAGAACAATAATTATTGTAAGAGGAAAATAAAGCTATTTTTATTTTATTTATTTTATTTTTATTTTCATCGTAAAATCGTTTTTGGCCGCCATTTTTCCAATATGGCGGCGCGAGCGGCGAAGATACGAGGTGGCAAAATGAAAATTCGAAAAGAGCACGTCGAAATCTATAAAATCCCCAATTTTCATCAACTCCGGAAAACTTTCCAGGTAAAACTACCAAATGACTGGAGTATTAAGGTCTCGAAAACTCAAGATTCCTCCATTCAAATCAAGCATCTTTTCCCTACAAGTTTTCTTATTAACAATCTAAAGAATCAGCTTGTTTATAAAATAAATATATATGGTAACAATATAAACTGCTATAGATTACAGTTATCAGGTTACCTCAAGCATTAGCCATTAACTCTGCACTTGAAATTGAATTGTATTGTCTGATAACAGACCGGTAAGATCTCGCTCAACTGTTCTGATAAGGGAAATAACTACCTATGTCTTTTGCAGTGACACACCGTGAATATATAGTAAGGGATTTTCTAGGTAAAGAATTTGCAAGATAATAGAGATAGTGAATATAATAAGATCGTGAGAAAAGTTCCTTATATTTCTGTTGCTTCAACTATGTTACGACAAAGAATTTTTAGAGTTTTATAGTCAAATGTTTGTTGTGTTAATCATTGCTGACTAAACGCTTTTACATTTTTATCTAACGACGAATTGCCATGTTTGAATTCAAAACTACCTGCTTCCGCTCGTAGCATAATATACACAGTTTGTACTGTCTGGCTGGGAAAGTCCATGGCTCATTCAGAATTCTACAATTTATGTTTTTACCAAATGTACCTATTTTTAACCGACTTCAAAAAAGGAGAAGGTGCTCAATTCGTCGGTATCTTTTTTTTACAAATGTTCACCGATTACTCGAAGACGCCTGAATAGATTTGGAAAGAAGGGTACTTCAAACTCCCGCGCCACTATACAATAATTTACTGTTGATATTTTAAAAACCGCTCGACCGGTTTCGATAACATTTATATGGGACCACCTGTGACCCTTTGAAACAAAAAAAAAAAGAATTTCTTAGATCGGTTCAGGCGTCTTCGAGTAATCGGTGAACATACATAAAAGACTCCAACGAATTGAGAACCTCCTCCTTATTTGAAGTCGTTTAAAAATAGTACAGCGCGTGGACAACTAACTGCACAATCTGGCCCTAAACGGCAACACCGCCAGTTACACGGGAACGTTGCATTATCCACTTAGAGAGTCAATAGTTGCAGGCGGGCGACATCCAGCGCGGTAGTCGGTACTGACTCGCGCCGGAGCCCGGAACAATGCACTGACCTTGAATCTCTGCACGTCCTCCATTGTGGCGGTCTTGCCGTCCGACACGCACGAGTGGAAGAACGACGGCGCTACCGACACGCCTAGGGCCTCTGATGTCATGCCAGTGCCTATAAATTATTGGAAATGGGTTAGTGATGCGTTGCGTAACTTGGTCTCGGAGTCTGTTACACCACTTGTGGGCGCGACTTCCTGCGCGTTGAGGTTATGTATTTTTACCCGCAGCAGTTTATAGCAGTGCTAGCCTAGTGGTTAGAACTGTGGTCCCCTATTCAGGTGGTCGCAGACTCGCAGGTTCGATCCCGAGCACGCCAACTCTGACTTTTCAGAGTTAAGTGCGTTTAAACAGTTAAATATCACATGCTTCAACGGTGAAGGAAAACATCGTAAGGAAACCTGCACAACTGAGAGTTCTCGATATAAGGTGTGCGAAGTCTACCGATTCGCATTGGGCCAGCTTGGTGGACTGTGGCCTATAACCCTTCTGGGTAAGGCCGTAGATTTTGCCACTTTCTGAAAAAAAAATGTGTCCAATTTTTAAGTTACTAATTAAAAAAAAACTAACGTGATTATTGTAGTGAAGATTTTTTATAAGCTTGCGGCATACCTATATCTTAAGAAAATATATTTAAATTAAATTTAAAGATCGCCGTGAATATTTTAAAAAATCGCAAATCTTCAGAGACCACGAATTTGGGTCCAAAATACGATGTCTTTCGACCAGACTAATTTCTTTGTTGTCTTATTTTACGTCTATTTTCTGAGGTAGTGTATTACTTTTTAGTTTATTTTAAATCTCAGACTGTTCGGCTGCCAGTTTATGGTTTTAAAATATTAAAATACGTGTTGTGTATTGATTTATCAGTTTTCAAACATTTGTCTACGTTTTTTCGCTTCTTCGTTACTTTTTTCTTCGTTACTAACATTTACCTCAAGAAATGTTTAATTTGCAATTATGGTAGGATTTAAAAAGAGACTCTGGCAACACTAAGAAGCCATGCCGAAGAGAAAAAGCTACGCCATTTTGTCTTGTCTATGTAGTGTGTCAAAAGTGCCGGTGCGTGTTTCGTCAGTGTGAATTAAAAATTGTTTTCGGAGGTTTTAACGGTAAGTAACCGGGTTTTGACAAGTAATTGTATAATTATAAACGTAACAGTAATTGAAATGCATTTTTAAATTTAATTTCATTCGAAATTAAGCGTAGTTTGGAAATTATAACCTATACAATCCAAATAAAATAAAGCTTTCGCGTTACTTTAGCGTTACTCTTACGTTACCGTAAACAAAGATTCTATGTTACGTAACAAAGACAAATCTTAAGGGTAGTACATACTATTTAATACTATAACTACCCCATTACGCGGAGAAGTTGCGAGGGCTATATTTTCTGGTGCACTAGTGTTGGTATAAAATCAATGCGCACATTGTGTCTTACTGTCTTATCGTTAATGTTTTTCAATACGTTTGCTGAATAAATTTTCGTAATTTTCTCGTTAATATTAAAAAACTTTTTTACGGGATTTGTGGATTTGAGGAATTAAGCCTTTAGATTTCGGTTCAGTTTTTAAGAAATATATTATTTTCAATAATTTATAAATATAACATACTACCACTACTATGTTACACTACTATACTGTTGCCTTTAACAATAGAAACTGTGAATTAATAGCAATTTTTAGCTCATGATTTTATCAGTCACTTGACGAATAATGATTGGAAATTGATATAATTTGATTGATTGATTGAATTCAACTAGTTTCATCACTATTGGTGAAGTGAAAGATAAGATACCGTGATTAGAAGCCCTAGAAGCTGAAAATTGCTATTACTAAATGTGACAGAATATAGTAGCTCTTTAAATACTACTACTACTACTATTATATATTCTGTGCTGCTACTATCAGCTGTTTCTAACAATGGTCGACTTCTACAACGTATTGAATAACGTATCTAAAATATACATACTTACGTATACACTAGGTAGTACGCAATGTTGGTATGTTTTATTTACCTTAATTTACACAGGGTTAATATCAACGTTAATTGTTAATATGTTGTAAACTTAAAACGCAATTTAAAACAAAATACTATAAAAACCTTATTAATATTATAATGTCTGTATAAGCTAATTGAAATTATTGAATAAATCTTATTAATATTATAATGTATGTATAAGCTAATTGAAATTATTGAATAAATATGTTTATTACAAATAATGTAATGTTTTTATTTTGTGTCCAATATTATTGTACATTGTATGTAATCAGCTTTACAATTTACTAGCGTTACTCTCGCGTTGCTTTCGCGTTACCGTAACGAAGAAGTTTCATCGTTACTGTATGTTACTAAGTGGCAAAATCTACGGCCTTACCCTTCTCTGATAGGAGACCTGCGCTCAGTAATTAGCCGTTGATGGGTTGCTGATGATGATGATTATTACCCGATTAAAACGATGATGATGACAGGAATGCTTTTCCGGTGCTTGTACAATATGTGCACTGTATAATGTATTTTTCCTTAGCTGTCTTAAAAGGTAAACAAGTGGTTTCTCGCAGAAAGGCGTAAGCGACGCGAAAAGCACGGCGCATACGACCGCGTTATACGCCACTGACAATAAAATCGTTCTACAAGTGAAAAACCAAACTTAAAAACGCCATTAAGGCGCTGTAGTCAGTCACGATCTTCATATCACAAGCCGAATGAAGATCGTCCAATTTAAAATCTATGGGTCATAATATTATGAAAAAAAAAGTAGTTATAATTGATCGTATTTCTGGCCTGATGGCTGTTTCCTAAACACGATGACGCAAACTTTTCTCGATAGAAAAAAATTGCAAAGTTGACTCTGCAAATACATAAACTCCCATCGTTCTCTGTTATGCATACATTTATTTTGGTAAAATTATTTACAATTGTTTTTCATATTTTAATACAACAAATGGCTGTTTTAGATTTTATTTATTGCAACTGTTATAATTTTAATATTATCCATTACAATTTGTCACTTGGCCCTTCTATTCGCAGAAGCGACTTCTTTGTCTCTCCTACTCAATTAGACAGTGATCGCCGAGGCGTGCTGCTAGGTGGACCTGCGTCGCGCTGCGCTCGCTCGGCTATCAAATATTATCGTAAATAGTAACAATTGAAAATTGTTTATGTTTATACTGAAAACTATTATTTTGGATATTTTAGACTTTAGAGAAGTCAAATAGAGTGTACCTAATTATAAGTTTGTATATATTAATATTGTAAATAATTTATCCATCAAAAAATTTGTAAATAAGTAGGGACTGAGTAGTAGAGTAGACTAATTTTGAAAATGGGTCCGAAAAAAAGCAAAATCTAAGAATGTACAGTATAAAAAAATCGGCCAAGTGCCAGTCAGGCTTCGCTCTTTTAGGGTTCCGTTAAAAAAATTTAATTAAAATATTTCCATGTACCCATGGAAACATTTTAATTTAATTTTTTTAATTTAATTTAATTTTTATTATTTGTTGTTATAGCGGCAATAGAAATACATAATAATTATGTGAAAATTTCATTTGTCTATCTATTACGGTTTACGAGATACAGCCCGCTGACAGACGGACGGACGGACGGACAGCGTGGGCTTAGTAATAGGGTCCCGTTGGTAACCTTTGGGTACGGAACCCTAAAAATAACAAAAGCAGATGATGGAAGTTGTAAAGTAAGTAGGTACCTATTTCAATATTTTGTAAAGGATGATTTGTGTAACATGTAATGTAGTGGATCATGAAATATCAATTTCATCATCAAGTAAGGTATCTAATAATGGTGGGATGCATCATGCAAAGTAAGTACATCATATAGGTACATCGTACAGTTTGGCTAATCAAATTGAGGTCAAATTGACGACCTCCCTGGCTCAGTGGTGAGCGCTGTTGTCTTATAACTGGGAGGTCTCGGGTTCGATTCCCGGCGGGGTCAATTTGGGAATTTATAATTTCTGAATTGTCTCTGGTCTGGTCTGGTGGGAGGCTTTGGCCGTGGCTAGTTATCACCCTACCGTCAAAGACGTGCCGCCAAGCGATTTAGCGTTCCGGCACGATGGCGTGTAGAAACCAATTAGGGGTATGGGTTGAATGTTCACTGCCATATCCCTTCCAAGTTAGCCCGCTACCATCTTAGACTGTATCGTCACTTACCATCAGGTGAGATCGCAGTCAAGGACTAGCTTGTCATCGAATAAAAAAAAAAAAAAAAGGTAGGTAGGTGGTAGTTAGGTACTTTATGGGTATGGGTAGGAGTAGGGGTCGGGGTAGAGGTAGGGGTAGAGGTAGGGGTAGAGGTAGGGGTAGGGGTAGGGGTAGGGGTCGGGGTAGGGGTAGGGGTAGGGGTAGGGGTAGGGGGGGGTCGGGGTAGAGGTCGGGGTCGGGGTAGGGGTAGGGGTAGGGGTAGGGGTCGGGGTAGCGGTAGGGGTAGGGGTTGGGGTAGGGGTAGGGGTCGGGGTAGAGGTAGGGGTAGGGGTCGGGGTCGGGGTAGAGGTATGGGTCGGGGTCGGGGTCGGGGTAGGGGTAGGGGTAGGGGTAGGGTCGGGGTAGGGTAGGGGTAGGAGTAGGGGTAGGGGTCGGGGGTAGAGGTAGGGGTAGGGGTATGGGTATGGGTAGGAGTAGGGGTCGAGGTAGAGGTAGGGGTAGAGGTAGGGGTAGGGGTCGGGGTAGGGGTAGGGGTAGGGGTCGGGGGTAGCGGTAGGGGTAGGGGTTGGGGTAGGGGGTCGGGGTAGAGGTAGGGGTAGGGGTCGGGGTCGGGGTAGAGGTATGGGTCGGGGTCGGGGTCGGGGTAGGGGTAGGGGTAGGGTCGGGGTAGGGTAGGGGTAGGAGTAGGGGTAGGGGTCGGGGTAGAGGTAGGGGTAGGGTATGGGTATGGGTAGGAGTAGGGGTCGAGGTAGGGGTAGAGGTAGGGGTAGGGGTAGGGGTAGGGGTAGGGGTAGGGGTTGGGGTAGAAGTAGGGGTAGGGGTATGGGTATGGGTAGGAGTAGGGGTCGAGGTAGAGGTAGGGGTAGAGGTAGGGGTAGGGGTCGGGGTAGGGGTAGGGGTAGGGGTCGGGGTAGAGGTAGGGGTAGAGGTAGGGGTAGGGGTTGGGGTAGGGGTAGGGGTAGGGGTCGGGGTAGGGGTAGTGGTAGTAGTAGTATTATTATATGTATACTTAGTGACATATTTATATTACGTCAAATTGACGACGTCCCTGGCTCAGTGGTGAGCGCTGTTGTCTTATAACTGGGAGGTCTCGGGTTCGATTCCCGGCGGGGTCAATTTGGGAATTTATAATTTCTGAATTGTCTCTGGTCTGGTCTGGTGGGAGGCTTTGGCCGTGGCTAGTTATCACCCTACCGTCAAAGACGTGCCGCCAAGCGATTTAGCGTTCCGGCACGATGGCGTGTAGAAACCAATTATGGGTATGGGTTGAATGTTCACTGCCATATCCCTTCCAAGTTAGCCCGCTACCATCTTAGACTGCATCGTCACTTACCATCAGGTGAGATCGCAGTCAAGGACTAGCTTGTCATCGAATAAAAAAAAAAAAAGGTAGGTACTTTATGTTTGGGTATGGGTAGGAGTAGGGGTCGAGGTAGAGGTAGGGGTAGAGGTATGGGTAGGAGTAGGGGTCGGGGTAGAGGTAGGGGTAGAGGTAGGGGTAGAGGTAGGGGTAGGGGTAGGGGTAGGGGTAGGGGTCGGGGTAGGGGTCGGGGTAGGGGTAGGGGTAGGGGTAGGGGTAGGGGTCGGGGTAGAGGTCGGGGTCGGGGTAGGGGTAGGGGTCAGGGTAGGGGTCGGGGTAGCGGTAGGGGTAGGGGTTGGGGTAGGGGTAGGGGTCGGGGTAGAGGAAGGGGTAGGGGTCGGGGTCGGGGTAGAGGTAGGGGTCGGGGTCGGGGTAGGGGTAGGGGTAGGGGTAGGGTCGGGGTAGGGTAGGGGTAGGAGTAGGGGTAGGAGTCGGGGTAGAGGTAGGGGTAGGGGTATGGGTATGGGTAGGAGTAGGGGTAGGGGTCGGGGTAGGGGTAGTGGTAGGGGTAGGGGTAGGGGTAGGGGTAGGGGTCGGGGTAGAGGTCGGGGTCGGGGTAGGGGTAGGGGTAGGGGTCGGGGTAGGGGTAGGGGTTGGGGTAGGGGTAGGGGTCGGGGTCGGGGTAGAGGTAGGGGTCGGGGTAGGGGTCGGGGTAGCGGTAGGGGTAGGGTTTTTTTTTTTTTTTTTTTTTTTTTATACTACCCTCTAACATTGTCAGAGACTTTGTCTGCTTAATATTTTCATTGTCGACTCATTCATTCCAGTTCTCGCTTGCATTCCTCTCGTACTTATATTCTTCATACGTGTTCTTTCTTACATCCATCAACTTTCACACTAAGGGTAGAGTTCCCTTCCTATTAATTCAGGGATACATATTGTTTTTATTTATTTCAAAAAAATTTTTACAATTTGCTTATATCTATACACATTCTCTCTATATCTAATATACAATATGGGATTATTTTACATTTAACATTTAAATTTTTACTTTTGCTATCGTTATTTTGCTACATGTCTCTAAAGTTATATATAAGTCTATTTACGCTAGTTATATGTATTTTAATGTGCACACTTTCGATATTTTCCGTCTTATTTTCTACACCTGCAAATAGTATTATAAAATTGTTTATAATATTTTACAGCAATACTTTGTCTTTCGACCTTTTCTTTGTCTTGCCTAATATTGGAAGTGTGCCAATTTTATGTTTTATTGCGTTTTGTGACCGTCTCTATTATTTTATTAGCATGTTTCAAAAATATCCCTCGTTCTTCTCTATTTTCCATTATCTTGGCAAGGTTTTCCTCGTCAATAGGGGTCCCAATAAGTTGCTGCATATTGTACCTTTGTATGCTGAAAACTGGACATTTGAACAGGATGTGCTTCACCGACTCTGGTACTCCAGGTTCGCAGGTGCACGATGGGTTCTCCTTACACTTAAACTTAGTTAAGTATTCGGAGAACCCGCCGTGTCCTGTTAACATCTGTGTGATTGTACTACCTAAGTCGATTTTCCGCACAATCCTGTATGCTCCTAGAGCGTCGGGGAAGAACATTTTTGTTGTTCCGGCAGTTTCTCCGGATTTGTATCTCCGGTTCCATTCGTCAAGAGATTCCTTACGGATTTGACTCTTGACGAATGAGACCGGGCACAAGTCGTAATCCGGACTCTTTTTTGAGTTTAGTGCGGCGCTTTTTGCCAGCTCATCGGCGCGTTCGTTGCCAGCGAGGCCAGCGTGTGCTTTTATCCAGAACAAGGTAACAACTTTGCTCTGGACAAAGGCCCATTTTAGGTTGGTCCGGGCCTCGACCGCAAGGGGATGATAACTATTGTAGCTGATCACGGTTTCCAGCGCGGATCTGGAGTCACTATAGATTCCAAAGCTTTGCCCAGTGCTTCTGAGAATTTCTTTCGTGGCTCTACATATGGCCAGAAGTTCGGCCTGGTACACTGTGCAATAGGATGGCAGCTTCAATTTGATGGTCTTGGTCTCAACCTCAGTGTTCCAAAATGAAAGTGAGGCACCAACCTTATTTTCGATTTTGCTGCCGTCCGTGAAGATACGCACATCTTGGTTATTATTATTGGCGAGGTCTTCTTGGTCTACCAGGCTTATGAACTTCAGGCACATATGAGTTGCAGGATGTCCATTCTCTGTGTACCTGGCCTTCCGCTCAACCTCCCTGCCCGCCTGATCCGGCCGCGGCACCCCCGTCTTCGCTTCATACAAGGCAGCTGCCTCACGAATGCGGATGTCGAGTGGGAGTATCCCGGCCAGAAGCAAAGCGGCGTTCACGGAGACTGTGCGGTATGCCCTGCTTATCTTCTGTGTGAAGCCACGCTGGACACCGCTCAGCTGTTTAATAACTCCCAGCTTTCTCGCTGCCGGAGCCCAGGCACTCGCCGCGTACTGCGTGATAGGTTCTACCACTGCAGTGTAAATTTGTCTTATAATTTCCGCGTGAAGGCCCCAGCTAATTTTGGCCGCTCTTGACAGTTGCCTGTAAATGTTTGACACTTTTTTGCACGTATTTGCGATGTGTGTGTTGAGAGTCAGAGAACTGTCAATAGTTAGGCCTAGAATTTTAATTTCGCCGGTCATGTTAATAGGGATCCCTCCCATGTTCAGAAGTGGTGTGTCGTACTTTAGCTTTCTAGTGATCACCATTGCGTTAGTTTTTTGTGGTGCGAAACGAAGTTTGTTTCGGACGCCCCATTCCTGAACGTAGGAGAGGGCGACATTTGCTTTTCGTTGCACCTCCTGAGCGGTGTCTCCATCAAAGATCAGGACTATGTCGTCGGCGAAGGCCTGGCTGTATTCGCCCCTCTTTTCCAATCCTTTTAGTAAAGGATCCAATAGGAGGTTCCACAGTATGGGTCCCCCTATGGAACCTTGTACGCACCCCTTGTTGGTCTGCTTGTCGTATGTGTGACCCGCGTAGCGCACATTGACGCTCCTGTCGTGCAAGTAGCTATCTATAAGTCTGCGGATGTTATTTGGGCAGCCCTCCTCAACTAGCCGAAGTTTGATGGCTGGCCACCAGGCACTGTCGAAGGCTCCCTCTATGTCCAACGATATCATTGTTATAAGTTTTTTCAGCTCTAGTTTGCTCCTGATATATTTAATGAGGTCGTAGAGGGAGTCTTCGGTGCTTTTTTGCGGCATAAAGCCGTATTGACGGGTACTCATTCTCGGTAGAAGGTGCCACTTTAGTCTGCCAACCATCATTTTTTCGAACATTTTCCCCATCACAGGCAATAGTCCAATCGGCCTGTATGATTTGGGGTTTGTGAGATCGTCTTTGTTTGGCTTTCTTAGGACGACAACTGTTGCACGTTTCCAGATTTTTGGAAATCTGCCCAATTCCAGACACTTATTGGCAAGCGCTAGGAACGTTTCCGGGTCTCGCGCTATAACTTGGGTGCAGATGTCTGCCGTCAAACCGTCTTCACCCGGGGCCTTCTTTGGATTAAAACTTTCCACAGAGTTTTTGAGTTCCTCCAGAGTAAATGGGGGGTCATGTACATCATCATGTCTTATCTCATTTATCTGTTCGGCTGCTCTTCTTATCTCAATGTGGTCAGCGTTATCCTGACTTTCTAGGTCCTCCGGGTAAAATGTCTCGGCTAGTAGTTTGGCAGATTCCTGCGCGCTAAGGGTAATCCCATTTTTATTTAAGGGGAGATCCTCTTTCCTCTTAGTTGTCCTGTTGATGACTCTGTATATCCCCTCCCACATTCCTTCCTTATCTTGCTTGGCGCAGAACTCTTTCCAGCTACGGATCTGTGCTTCCTTTACCTTACATTCATATTCTTCTTTCTTTTGCAGGTATTCATCGACAACCCATGCTCTTCGAGTCGGCGCAGCGCTACGGATTCTCCTTCTCTTCGTGTTAACTTCTCGTCTGAGGTCATCGAGTTCTTTGGTCCACCACGGCAAGGTAAGTTTTTTGTTAGTTTTTATTGGTGGTATGTGTTTTTTGCATGTTGTTTGTATTATGTGTGTAAATGTTTCTATTGTATTTTCTAATTGTTCAGAGTTAATAATTTCCTGTACTGTTGTTTGATCTATATTGTGTTCCATTTTTAATTGGGCCATTTCCTCATGGAACTGACTCCAATTAACTTTTTTGGTATTATATATCCTGGTTGTTCTATGTATAATTATGTCTTTTCCTTTTTTCAGTTTTATTTTGAACATGATGGCATTGTGGTCCGAGCTCGTCATATCTTGGTCCACTCTCCAGCTTCCCACCAAATCGAGGATGTCCGCTGTGCAAACCGTGATGTCCACGTGACTGCAGAGCGATCTACCGCCTCTTATGGTGTCGAAGGTCGGAGTGGTTCCATTATTTAATACGTGTAGACCCAGTTGGTCCAGTGTTCCTGCAAGAATATCTCCCCTTGCGTCGGTCTTGTGGCTACCCCACCAGAAACTCTTCGCATTGCTGTCTCCTCCCATGACCAGTTTTGCGGGTTGTATTTTAGACTCTATCTTCTTGAGCTGCTCCAGGTAAGGTTCCAGGGGTTTGTCTGGTTCAAAGTAGAAAGAAACGAACACGATCTCCCAGGCGCTTGTGCGAACCCTGACAACTGCGATGTTGTTTGTTGTAAGGTCCGGACACTGTATTGCGTCTAAATCTTCGTCAAACACTGCTATTGCTGCCTTTACAGTGCCATCCCCAGGATTCGTGTTTTGGAAGAGTCGCGTTCTGCCGTATGTTTTCATACTTGGACCCCCACCCACGTAAGGTTCCTGGAGCAGTGCAAGAGCCGCTTTTCTCTCTGAGGCTTCCTTCATAAGTTCGGAGGTGGCCAGTTGTTTGCGTTGTAGATTGGCTTGAAGAAAGAGGTAAGTTTTATCCGCTGCTTGCGGGGGCAATTGTGTTGGATCGCTACTTTGAGTAAATGGTATTGCGCTGTTTAAGCTGCTGGAGTCCACCATGGCGCCTTCAGCAGTATGCTACGCTTGACCGTGCTATACTATCCCATTTTTTACGAACGGTGCAGTCGCCGCTGAAGGCATCATGGCGAGTATCATTCAGCTTAGCGTGCTGACAGTTGTTGCATCTGGGGGGATTTCCGGCTCGCATGGCATGGCATTCGGTCCGCAGATGATTGCCTCCACAGTGCGCGCAGATGTCCTTTTCTTCCGTGCACTGTTTTTTGCCATGGCCAAAACGGAGGCATCTGGTACATTGCATGAGCGGGGTTTGGTCGAAGACCTTGACCCGCTGCATGTCTATATGGACGCATCCTGCCTCGGTCAGTCGTTGCCACAACTGGGGGGAGACTTGCATTACAACATGGTTCTCATGTGGATTTCTAGCCCGTTTTCTATATCTCACTAGGGGTAGGGGTTGGGGTAGGGGTAGGGGTCGGGGTAGAGGTAGGGGTAGGGGTCGGGGTCGGGGTAGAGGTAGGGGTCGGGGTCGGGGTAGGGGTAGGGGTAGGGTCGGGGTAGGGTAGGGGTAGGAGTAGGGGTAGGGGTCGGGGTAGAGGTAGGGGTAGGGGTATGGGTATGGGTAGGAGTAGGGGTCGAGGTAGGGGTAGAGGTAGGGGTAGGGGTAGGGGTAGGGGTCGGGGTAGAGGTAGGGGTCAGGGTCGGGGTAGGGGTAGGGGTAGGGGTAGGGTCGGGGTAGGGTAGGGGTAGGAGTAGGGGTAGGGGTCGGGGTAGAGGTAGGGGTAGGGGTATGGGTAGGAGTAGGGGTCGAGGTAGGGGTAGAGGTAGGGGTAGGGGTAGGGGTAGGGGTCGGGGTAGAAGTAGGGGTAGGGGTATGGGTATGGGTAGGAGTAGGGGTCGAGGTAGAGGTAGGGGTAGAGGTAGGGGTAGGGGTCGGGGTAGGGGTAGGGGTCGGGGTAGAGGTAGGGGTAGAGGTAGGGGTAGGGGTTGGGGTAGGGGTAGGGGTAGGGGTCGGGGTAGGGGTCGGGGTAGGGGTAGTGGTAGTAGTAGTATTATTATATGTATACTTAGTGACATACTTAGTTCCTATCACAATCTGTCCTTTTCTGCATATTACTTTTACAAAATAATGTCGATGTTTCACATCTGCCAGGCGTCCCACGACGGCTCACAATTTTTTTGTACCTAAAAGTGCCTAAAATTACAAGTGTAGATCACGATTCGCATGCGGAAGGATCCTTTCGCATCCTTGGTTCCGTAAGGATGCGCACGGATCCTTCCAGATCCTTACGCGTGCGAAAGCGTCTTTGGCAACTAGGGCAATGCATGAAGTGCCAAAAAGTATCGATATATCGAATCGATGAAATTAGTTTCTATCTCAAGTATGTGTGCAAACACAGGTGCACTTTTCCGCCATGTTGGAATTCTTTGATAATGGACGGATTACGTTCAAAATCGATATTTAGGCTTCCCTAGGGTCAAAAAGAAGAAATAGATGCCAAAATTAAAAAAAGTCACCGCCATATTGAAATTCTTTGTTATTCGACCGATTTCATTCAAAATCGATATTCAGGCTTCTCTGGGGTCACGAAAGAGGAAATGGATGCGCAATTTTAAAAAAGTCACCGCCATATTGAAATTCGTTTTTTATTGGACCGATTACGTTTCAAATCGATATTAAGGCTTCCCTGGGGTCAAGAAAGAGGAAATGGGTGCCAAAATTTAAAAATGTCCCCGCCATATTGAAATTCTTTGTTATTCGACCGATTTCGTTCTAAATCGATATTTAGGCTTCTCTGGGGTCAAGAAAGAGGAAATGGATGCTAAAATATAAAAAAGTCCCCGCCATATTGGAATTATATGTTATTGGACCGATTACGTTCAAAATTGATATTAAGGCTTCTCTGGGGTCAAGAAAGAGAAAAAGGATGCGAAAATTTTACAAAGTCACCGCCATATTGAAATTCTTTGTTATTCGACCGATTTTGTTCAAAATCGAAATTTGGGCTTTCCTGGCGTCGAGAAAGAGGAAATGAATGCCAAAATTTTAAAAAGTCACCGCCATATTGAAATTCTTTATTACTGAACCGATTTCGTTCCAAATCGATATTTAGGCTTCCCTGGGGTCAAGAAAGAGGAATTGAATGCGAAAATTTTAAAAAGTCACCGCCATATTGAAATTCTTTGTCATTCGAACAATTTTGTTCAAAATCGATGTTTAGGCTTCCCTGGGGTCAAGAAAGAGGAAATGGGTGCCAGAATTTTAAAGAGGGAATGGGTGCCAGACTTTTAAAAACTCCCCGCCATATTGAAATTCTTTGTTATGGCGGGGACTTTTTAAAATTTTATCACCCATTCCCTCTTTCTTGACCCGAGAGAAGCCTAAATATCGAATTTGAACGAAATCGGTCCAATAACAAAAGAATTTCAATATGGCGGTGACTTTTTAAAATTTTGGCACCCATTTACTCTTTCTTGACCCCAGGGAAGCCTAAATATCGATTTTGAACGAAATCGGTCCAGTAAACAAGAATTTCAATATGGCGGTGACTTTTTAAAATTTTGGCACCCATTTACTCTTTCTTGACCCCAGGGAAGCCTAAATATCGATTTTGAACGAAATCGGTCCAGTAACAAAGAATTTTAATATGGCGGTGACTTTTTAAAATTTTCGCATCTATTTCCTCTCTCTTGACCCCAGGGAAGCCCAAATTTCGATTTCGAACGAAATCGGTCGAATAACAAAGAATTTCAATATGGCGGTGACTTTTTAAAATTTTGGCATCCATTCCCTCTTTCTTGACCCGAGAGAAGCCTAAATATCGAATTTGAACGAAATCGGTCCAATAACAAAGAATTTCAATATGGCGGTGACTTTTTAAAATTTTGGCACCCATTTCCTCTTTCTTGACCCCAGGGAAGCCTAAATATCGATTTTGAACGTAATCGGCCCAATAACATAGAATTTCAATATGGCGGGGACTTTTTAAAATTATGGCAGGCATTCATTTTCTCTTTCTCGACCCCAGGGAAGCCCAAATATCGATTTTGAACGATCTCGGTAGACTAACCAAAAAAAAAAAATAAAAAAAATAATTAAAAAAGCATGTTATTGTATTTGGTTAGGAATTGAACCTGTATAAATTTTTTTTTGATTATCTATGAACATGAACTGGAACCATGCTAACTGAGCCAAATAAAGTATAATAGGATTGACGAAAATAAGTTACAGTACCTATTAAGTTTAGATAAATAACCAGTTTTGTCAGTCGGGAGTAACTGTTTCCCGCCAGAGTTGCTTCGCGCCATTTCTGCGCTTCGCACGGGGCGCCCCGCGGTGGGCGGGACTACGACTCCGCTCCTTCCCCTGCTTTTCACCCCCTCAAATACCTAAACTTTGTCTGCCTCCTCGCCTTAAACGTCAGGCTACGTTCGTCGGTTCGTCGTCGTACGTACGTACATACATTTTACTGGTATAATTAGAGTCAACTGGTGGCAGTGAAGATTTAAAAAAATATTTTTTGTTCACGAAAAAATAAATGCTCTTCATTTATTTTAAAAGGAGGAAAAAATTAAATAACAATGAAACTAGCTTTATAACTGAGACTCATATCAATATCATACATACACACATCAAAAGTGTCTAGGGATCAACATATATTTTTGCAATAACTTTTCTCCTGATTGATATTAATTAAAATTTTCTTTAAGGATTCATCAAATAAAGTGTTTTCGTTTGTCACAGTAACGATAAACCAAGTCACCTTTGCATTAATAAAGAAATTTGCCATTTTCCTAATAAAGGGATTTTTGACATTTGAACCACTAACATTAAAGTTCGAAAAAAAGACTGAAATAACAGTTTTCTTTAAAATTTTATTGGGTAACTTAAACAATTAATAATCCGTGTTTCTACCGCGAACACTAACAACACAAGAACATCGGTTTGGCATACTCAAAATGAGTTCATCCAAATCACGCTGTGGAATGGCCGCCCATGTTCGTTGCAACAACAAAAAAAGGTCTTCTTGCCACTGGATACCCTCCATATTCGGCAGAGCTCTTCTCTGTAGCATATCCCATGCATGCTCAATCGGGTTCAAGTCTGGCGACTGAGCAGGCCAGGGCAGGACAATGATGTTAGCTGCGGCGAGAGTCTGTCTTACAACTCTTGCGGTGTGCGGTCGTGCATTATCATGCATTAACTGAAATAAGGGACCGATTTGCACTTGTAGAGGAACGATGACGTCTGATACAATCGTCTCAGCATAAATTTGAGCGTTGAGGTTGCCTCTGATCCAAATCAACTCAGTTCTTCCGCCGATCCAAATACCCGCCCATACCATGATGGTTCCACCACTATAAGGATGGACTTCCTGGCAGGATTTTAATCGCTGTTGGCGTCCAGGGGTTCTCCAGTGTCGTATACGTCTTGTATCCGGTCTCATACCAAAACGAGACTCATCAGAAAAGCACACGAAACGCCATTGTTCTTCTGCCCAATTTCTGTGTTCAAGAGCCCATTGATATCGAATCCTACGATTGTGCATTGCTATAGGTGGTACCCGTAGCGGTCTTCGGGAATGAAGGTTCACTTCATGCAAGCGGTTTCTGACTGTTTGGTCGCTAATTAAGTTCACTGAAGAGTGATGAAGCCTCACGGCTACCATCATGGCGGTTATTGTTGGAGCTCTTCGAGTTAAGATTTGAATGTATCGGTCTTGTCTCCGTGTGGTGCAGCGATACCGTCCTCCATGGCGCTCAGCCACGGTACCAGTGCTTCGGTAACGTGTCCAAAGTCGATTGATAACACTCTGACTTGTATTCAGAGCTAAAGCCACAGTACGTTGCCGGGAACCAGCTTCTATCATTCCCACGGCTCTGAGCATTTCTTCCCTGCTTAAATGACGTCGCCGCTCCATAATAACGTTGGTTTTAAGCAGTAGTAGGGAAACAGTAGCACTAATAATGTCTTCAATGCGTTGTATGTTTTTATAGGGAAAATATTGACAGCTGATTTTCATCTTTTACTCGAATTTGATTGACAGTTCCTGATTCAAATTATGAAATGCACCAAAAAGGATCCATATAAATTTATAAAATCATAAATTTATTACAAAGCCACATCTCAATCTCAAGAAATCCGCATAAAAATGCTTGATCCCTAGACACTTTTGATGTGTGTATATTTTATAACAAATTAATTAAACTTCAGTGCTAATGTATATAGCAAGAAAGATAAAAAAAAGAGTTAAAACTGTTGATTGTTAAACCTGTCAGGTTGCATTATAATTTTCTTTTCATATTTCAGTGAGAATGCAAGTAATTTGGCCCCTTACGTAAACCTAAACATGTATGCAGTTAGAATGGTTATTATTTATTATTCTTCGTACAAGGGAAATCCATAAACAGTCTCGCGTGACCGCGCTTTCGCGTGTGAACAACCGATTGTTTGTACAAAATTTTTCATGTTTGCTTCCTGCTATCTTGATTCATGATTTAATACATTTTTCATGAACTAGACTGGAAACATTTATGAACAACTTGTAGCCTGTCAAATCGGCTTTGAATAGGCAGAATAAAAACAGTAATTTAATTTTTATAGTCAAGGCTAGCACGATGAAGTGCGTATGGGCTGGCCACATTTGTCGGAGGACCGATGGCCGCTGGAGACGTAAGGTCGAGTGAAGACCGCGACTTGTCAAATGTAGCGTAGGGCGTCTCTCGGCTAGATAGAGCGATGACATCCGGAAAGTGGCAGACATCGATGGGATGCGAAAGGCCGAGGATAGGCAATGTTGGCGCTACTTAAAGGAGGCCAGTGGCCAACAGAGGATGCATTTCGGCTGATTATGATGATGATGTATGATTGTTTTTAACCGACTTCAAAAAAGGAGGAGGTTCTCAATTCGTCGGAATCTTTTTTTTTTATGTATGTTCACCGATTACTCGAAGACGCCTGAACCGATTTGGAAAATTATTTTTTTTGTTTCAAAGGGTATACTTCCCAGGTGGTCCCATTAAAATTTTATCGAAATCGATCGAGCTGTTTTTAAAATATCAACCATAAATTATATACTTTGTAGTCGCACGGGCGTTTGAAGTCGGTTTTTAAAAGAATTTTTTATTGACCGAGCGAAGCGAGGTCTCTGAGTTTACTAGAGCGATTTGCACTTGTCCGTCCGTCCGTCCGTCCGTCCGTCCGTCTGTCAGAGCCTTATAACTTTTAAATTACTGAATGTAATTACTTCAATTTTAGATATAATATGTAAACCGATGGCCTCCAGCCGAAAATGGCTTAAAAAGTTATAAAAATCTTTATTTCAAGGGGGCTCTCATAGAAGCGAATGCGAAGAAATTTTTTTTTATTTGCGATTCATAGGTTTTCTGTGTATCATTTTAAAGACAATTTGGAACAGAGTACAACCGTATTTTTTTTTTAATTTTTTTCCTAAAATTGACGAAATGGGGGGCTTCCAAAGTGGCGATTTAATACGCTCGCTTGAAGACGCTCTCTGGAAAAATTTTCTATATATTTTCAAGTTGTACTTATTTTCTTACTTCACTTGTATCCTGTACTTGAACAACAAATACTAAAATTATATGAATATTATAAAGAAACGAGATTATTTAATTTTTAATGAGCATCAGTAAATTTCACATAGCTTCACAATAATGCTAATAGATGGCGCAGTCATTAACTATTCCATTGAACTAGGAGTTACGACTACGATTTATCCCAAAAACAGTTTTGCGTCGACCATTATTATTTAGGTACATAATATAATAACATATTATTCAATTAAAATTATTCTTTAGTTTAATATCATTTTGTATATTTTCTATTCGCGTCGATAGATGACGATTTGTACAGATGCCCATAACCCGTTTTCACTCGTTAGTACCTACATAATAATTCAATGTTTTCACTGACGTTCCCTAACCTTTACGGGCTACCTATGATAAGTTATGTGATGATTACTGTCAACTTCTTTATCACGATCCTGTACGGGACACCTAAAAGGACATTGGGACGGATGTTAGGACTTAGGATTGTGTTTTGGAGCTACCTACGTAAAGAGACTCCTACATAGGGGATGATTTAGGTATGTTTGGTGAAAACGGGCATAATAATAATAATAATGTCAGTTTTGGTCGTCATGTATCGATTGAATGAATAATCATGGGATACCGTTACCGCGAGGTCTCAGTTCGGGGCGAACCACTAGTACATATTAAATTATGAAAAAACAAATAGGGATATGGATTCTGTGTTGAGTACAAAAATATTATCTGTATTGTTTGCTCGCGTTTCCTTTTAAAATTCAATGGAAAATCCTTCATACGTCTTCCAGGCATTGTTTAAAAATGTTTATAGTTCTGTACCTAATATTTCACACTAGTAACTCCGGGGTGTATAGAATGCACGCTCCATTGACTGTATCATTCTATCTCCCTATTAACTCGCCAATGGGTCGCATTTCGTTTGAAAACTTATTGTTACATAGCCGCGGCTTTAATTCAATAAACCGAGTCAAGTTTATTTCATTTAATACGATAATGTACCTACGCAGGTTATAAATAAACATGCAGCATTGTTCAGGCCAATATGACAAAGTGAATAAGTAAACTAAAGCATTAATTTCAAGCTTAAGTTATTTCAGGATTCAGTCTATTGCATTCCATTTTGTTTGTTGTTTCAGTGGAATGCATTCCGCTTGGAAGATGTCTAGATCAAGCAATTTAGCACAAAAAATCGCTGTTAAGTATATTTACAAGATTTTATTTAACTTGCAATGTATGTATGTATTATATATGTATTGTTAGGTCAAATAGGTTAGTGTCAAATCTTGCAAGAAGAATTAGAACCACTTCTCGGTTTCCGATTGAGCTGAAATTTTGCATGTAGGTATATGTAAATCGGATGACAATGCAAACTGGTCCTAGATGATATTCAGCGTCTGATAATGGAGCTGGAAGGTGGCTATGAGAATTTTTTAATAAAAATTCAAATCAAAGCAAGCGCGAACATAATCCGCTGGCGACATACTAAAAAATTCAATCGATCCGAAGAGATTTGTTATCCACCTGTAGTGTTTGTGGATACCTACGTAGTAATATGCATCATTATATGATTATGGTTTATAGTATTTACTAATATATCTCTTTATACATAATATACCAGTATACCTACACATAACATTCACATAAACATTCAAGCCAGTCTCGAACGCAGCACGACAGGTACACGAGAGCTATAAGCGAGAGTGGTCGTGTGTAGTTGAAGTGCGTGTTGAGCCTGTGCGTTATCTGGATCTAGATTTACAGACAACACAAATGGCGACGAGGATAAACAAGATAAGTACATATTTTTAATTAAAAAAAAATACAAGTAGATAAGAGGCTGCTAAGCAAGAACAACGATATTATCAGAGTAAATACTAAAGTACTGGACAATATTACTGTAGATTATGAGTACTTGGAAAAATTTGCAGTTTAACCTGTAATCAGGTATACGTGGGACCTCAAGGGCCTATAATTTTTACGATTTAAAGGAGTTTTTTATTAAAAGTACTTAGTTCTCATATTATTTATTTATTTATTTATTGAGGAGGTACACAGGACAGGTTGCGGCCAAAATGTACCTAACGTAATACAATGACATCGGATTTGGGTTCCGTAGTTAGTTACGGATAGTTGCGGGGTTGGGTCTGGATCGGTTCGGTGGTTTGGGAGTCCGTCGCGAACGAGCGGCGTGACGCGTGATTTATATATATATATTAAGATATATAATTTGAGTAATAATATGGTAAAAAAAAAAAAGTGTAGGTTGCCTGATTACGAGGTCAGAAAGAGTTTGTGATTTGGTTTTTAAATAGGTAATTTCAATAATGCGATATTATTGAAAATGTCAATATTATTGTGGTTAATTATGTTAAGATCATTAAACAGGCGTCACATACGAACGGTGGGATTGTAAAAGGAAGTATTATTTTTGTATGTTTTAGGATTTCTTAATTGGAAGTTAAAATTAGTATTGATTAACGAGAGTAAGACAGGAGAATCTATTTTGAAATGAATAATTTTATGTAAAGTGATCAGATGAAAATACTTCCGACGGGATTCCAAAGTTTGCATCTTGAAATGTTTAAGTCTATCTTGATAGGATGTGCGTCTGTGACCGAAATGGAACCGAGAAGATAAAATTCTTAAAAATGAGATGGAAATTAAACTGAAACTAGTGATGTGTAGACTGGAACCAAGATGGAACCGTATGGCAGATTTTTTATGCAGAATGTTACGCAGATTACAAAAATAGAGAAAGCAATGTGTGAGTAGCTTTATGAATCAGTGTAATAATGGAAGTACTGAACATGAAGTTACTTGAAGAGTTTTATCATTTTATTTTTGATGGATGGAATTTTTGATTTTGATGAATTTGTTTAATTTAGATTGGATAGTCGATTCGAGTCATAGATTCAAATTGGAAAAGATTTTCACCATTCCAATAAGAGTAACCACGATGTCTACGTCATGAAATTTTCGCAACTAGTACAATGAAATGATAGCTAAAGGAAAGATTAGATACGATGCAAAGTCTTTGAAATGTGGATACGAGGAAAAATGAACTGAATAGTAAAACGAGCGAGGGAGTTTCGGTGATTGTGATTGTCACACTTAAGCAATCATGTTTAGACTATCTCGGAGCGTGTAAACGGAAAGGATTTTAAGATGCCAGAAACTTGTAATGCGTCAGGGTTACATCTCATCAATAACTGCGCTTGTGCTGTGACGAGCTGAGTGGAGCAGATGAGGTGCGAGGTGGAGATACGTTTGGTGAAGGCCCGGAGAGCTTGACTA
Source organism: Oeneis ivallda (assembly GCA_029955525.1). Classification (NCBI taxonomy): domain Eukaryota; kingdom Metazoa; phylum Arthropoda; class Insecta; order Lepidoptera; family Nymphalidae; genus Oeneis; species Oeneis ivallda. Next base: position 12,279,240 of record JARPMR010000022.1, read on the forward strand.
ATCAGGTGTGTTCTATAATGTTTGGTTTGAGTTGGGTGCTGAATATTCTCTGATAAAAAAATTGATTTGTGGGTTGGTAGAAAAGAAAGCAAGTAATTTTTGAGTAAGTTTATGCTTATTGGAATTTGGTTGATGGAATTTTTGAAAAGCGAGAATATTCCATACTGAGCAAAACTTATTTTGTTAGTTGATAAGAACTATAGAGATTTTATTGCAAGTCTTGGCGGATGTTTATATGAGCGGCGAAATAATATTGAGCCGTGAAGCTGTGAACAAAGTTCTGTTATCGGGACATCGCCGTCTCAAGTGTTAAGTTGGGTGATGTTTACAAGTGCTTTGTTTCAGTCGATACCGAAAAAGTTGGGTCTCTCTATTAGAACCAAGAATAAAGGCTATAATGATTATGAAATGTTGGGGTGTTAGCAAAAGTGTTGATACTTATGAAGTTCTGATATTTGGCTATTCGAATCACAACTTTACAAAGGGTAAATAATTACCAAACGTGTGCCATGACGATAGTCCCCTTTGTTTAGTTTAGAGCGGTAAAGGACAAACAAAGAGTCTCATTATTTTTATTATAAACTTGGCGGTGTGTCTTGTAAACACTTGACACACTAGCCGTTTCTTCGCATCGCTTAATATTGACTGTCGGAATGAACTATCAAACAATACCGATTTTTAATAGCTGTAAACTTACGATCGTAAGGAGATTAGGACGGAGGAAAAGTTTATGTAAGAAGATCGTAGCTTATGGTTGGGTATACTTTGCCGAAAGTTTGTTTAATTTTTCGAGCACTTTGTGTATGGAAACTCATTCCGGGATATGAGACTTGATAAATATTCTATAGGTGCAAACGTGTTTGATAGAAATTAAAGAAATCGATTGAAAGTGAGGTTGAGTTTAATGAGTGAGAAGTTCTTTTTTTTTAAAGATCCTTGTCTATAAAGTTGAGTTCAGATTAATGATTAAGTGGAGTTCAGATTAATGACTAAGTTGAGTTGAGATTAAAGTAAAGTAAGGAGAGCTAAAATTAAATGAAAAAAAAATTGCTCATGATGAACTGTAAAAGGAGACATCTATTTTATTGATGATATCCTTATCCAATTTGCATTGGTCCGGCGTGGTGGGCTGTGGCCTGTGGCCGTTCTCTGGGAGGTGACCTGCGCTCGGAGGTGGGCCGTTGATGGGTTGCTGATGAATGAATGAAGGAATCCCTATATTTGGTAAAAAAAAAAATATTCGGTGACCATGAAGAACACGATGAAAGATTTGAAGAGTTCTATAAGTACTCCAGGAAAGAATCCACTGCTGAATAAAGAATGGTTATTTTAACACAAGTTCTCTTGGGTATTCAGATACTGCGAGTATTGAAATACCAGTACTACGAGTACTAAAAAAAAAAAAAAAAAAAGGAGTTTGGGTATTCAGATACTGCGAGTATTGAAATACCAGTACTACGAGTACTAAAAAAAAAAAAAAAGGAGTTTGGGTATTCAGATACTGCGAGTATTGAAATACCAGTACTACGAGTACTAAAAAAAAAAAAGAAAGGAGTTTGGGTATTCAGATACTGCGAGTATTGAAATACCAGTACTACGAGTAGTAAAAAAAAAAAAAAAAGGAGTTGGGTATTCAGATACTGCGAGTATTGAAATACCAGTACTACGAGTACTAAAAAAAAAAAAAAGGAGTTGGGTATTCAGATACTGCGAGTATTGAAATACCAGTACTACGAGTACTAAAAAAAAAAAAAAAAGGAGTTTGGGTATTCAGATACTGCGAGTATTGAAATACCAGTACCACGAGTACTAAAAAAAAAAAAAAAACAAGGATTTTGGGTATTCAGATACTACGAGTATTGAAATACCAGTACCACGAGTACTACAAAAAAAGAGAGGATTTTGGGTATTCAGATACTGCGAGTATTGAAATACCAGTACTACGAGTACTAAAAAAAAAAAAAAAAAAAAAGAGGATTTTGGGTATAAAATACCACGAAATTGGAAAAAGGGAATTTGTGTTGAAAATACCACCGGAAAATAAAGTAAAAAAAAAAAAGTGTGTTTCCAACAGATATAAAAAATTTTGTCTTCTTGGTTGGAATGGCATTACGAATCGGTGGTGGATTCACGTGACGAAAGCGCTTTGTGAGGGTTTGTTTGAGTGGAAAATTATTCTATTCTAACATTGCATTTTACTTCGTGGAAATAAAATTGTAATTCTCCATCAACTCAAAAGAGTAAATGCTAAAGTGTGTTAGAAGAAAAGGTTCCGCAGATTGTTACACATGTAGGCCACCCTAGTATAGTAGGCCTGTGGAGTGTGGACGGACGTATGAGATCGAAGTTGGTTACTTCTCAATTCTCACTTGATAAATAGGCCTTTTGAAACGCCTTTGTATCAGCCACATTAAGGGGAAAGATTTTAAGGAAATGTTGCGTATTAAATAATAGGTCACCCGAAGTATAAATAATTTAAGTATAAATACAAATCTATTACTAAGAAAAATAATTTACATAATAAATGATAAAAGGAAAGGGTGTGGTGATAGCAAACGAAAAGATCATAATAGAGGAATGGGTCACGGACACGGCATAGTAAGCAATAGCGAAACGGACAAAGTTTCAGGAGAAACATGATACATTTGAAAGAATTAGAAAGTGAATGGAATTGCTAGGTAAAGAAAAAAGAAAAACAAAAAATCTTAATAAGGAAGGGATGTAGTGTTTGTGGATACCTACGTAGTAATATGCATCATTATATGATTATGGTTTATAGTATTTACTAATATATCTCTTTATACATAATATACCAGTATACCTACACATAACATTCACATAAACATTCAAGCCAGTCTCGAACGCAGCACGACAGGTACACGAGAGCTATAAGCGAGAGTGGTCGTGTGTAGTTGAAGTGCGTGTTGAGCCTGTGCGTTATCTGGATCTAGATTTACAGACAACACACCACCGACTTCAAAAAAGGAGGAGTTTATCAATTCGTCGGAATCTTTTTTTTTAATGTATGTCCACCAATTATTCGAAAACGCCTGAACCAATTTGGGAAATTCTTTTTTTGTTTGAAAGGGTATACTCCCCAGGTGGTCCCATATAAATTTTATCGAAATCGGTCGAGCGGTTTTTAAAATCCTTACTAATATTATAAATGCGAAAGTGTGCTTGTTTGTTGGTTTGTCCTTCAATCACGCCGCAGCAGGGCTACGGATCGACGTGATTTTTTGCATGGGTATACCTACTTGAGGACCTGGAGAGTGACATTGGCTACTTTTTATCCCGGAAAATCAAAGAGTTCCCGAGGGATTTTAAAAACTAAATCCTCGCGGACGAAGTCGCGGGATTCAGCTAGTATCAACAATAAATTAAATACTTTGTATAGTGTGTGTGTAATGTAGTAAAGCGAGAGTTTGAAGTCGGTTGTTTAAAAAGAATTTTTTATATTAAACTAGCTGATGCCCGCGACTTCGTCTGCGTGGATTTAGTTCATAACATCCCGCGGAAAATCTTTGTCACCCTCCAGGTTCTCAACTATACCTATCCAATAAATCACGTCAATCCGTAGCTTTGTAGCAGGAAACATTTGATCGTCTTGCTCGCGGCATTGTTAATGATGATTCAAAGAGAAAACATATTACTGATGATATTATCAATTACGTTAAACTATAATTTTTATAATTGTTTTTACCATAATTAACCAAATACAAAATTACGTTTAGCTGTCATTTACGTTTTGTTCTTCCACTGTCATTTTCGTTTTTTTATTCCATGTCAGATGCATTTTTGTTATACCAGGTTTTATATTGACTTGACGGAAACGCGGTCGAACGGGATAAAAAGTATCCTATGTCCGTCTCCTGGTTCTAAGCTACCTCTCCACCATTTTTGAGCCAAATCGGTTCATCCGTTCTTGAGTTATAAATAGTGTAACTAACACCACTTTCTTTTATATATATAAGATTATAAAATATTTTCATAGTATTTCATCTGACCGGGACATAATTCAGACACAAAATGAAAATAGTTTTTCCGAGAGCCGCTCAGTGATATCCGCTATTGATAATGACCGCCTATTAAACATAACAACATCCTGCCTACATCGAATTGATACTATATTAAATAACATACTATTATACATGTACAATGTACATATAGTTTATTTTCAGAATAATTGTCGATAAAATAATAGTTTATATTACACTTGCTCTACAATTAACCGATTAGACAAGATTGTGGGTTCTTCTCAAACCAGAGCCCATTCGGAACCCTCGTTTTTTTACAAGCTTTTATTTAACTTGCAATGTTTGTTTGGGTCAAATCTTGCAAGATGAATAAAAGACCCACTTCCCGGTTTCTGATCGAGCTGAAATTTTGCATGTATGTGTAAATCGGATGACAATGCAATACTATTGTGACATGGAGCTGATCTGATGATGGAGACGGAAGATGGCTATCGGAACTCTGTATAAAACGACGTAACCTCATCGAGTTTGGGCTCGTTTGATTCGTCATAACAAGTACTCTGATCCTAGATGATATCTAGAGTCTAATGATGTAGCTACCAAAAGCTTACATTTAAAAATAAAATTTTTAATTTACACTTGTTTAAATTTTCATAATAGTTATATCTATCTAGTTACAAAATTTTTGAACATTTTGTCCTGTCACAGCCATACCCTTTCCAAGTTACGCCGCTAACAGCTTAGACTGCATCGCCACTTACCATCAGGTAGGTAACTTCGCAGTCAAAGGTCATTATCAGAAAACATTCCAGTTCTGATTTACGAAATCGTCAGTAGTTTCGTAAATAGTCACCATACATACAAGCATAAAGGCTAAAATCATAACACTTCCGTTTGGCTTTGCCGTGGTCGGGTAAAAAGACAATAGGAACTAAATAGGTGAAGCAAGCTTAGCGAATACCTAATTAATAAGGAATTGCTCGCACCATATTAAGTAGCAGGCGGTATGAAAAAACAATTGCGGCAGCCGGCGACCCACGCAATGATGAACTAATTAAAATATTTCGTTTGGCATCAAGTGTCTTGACCCATTAAAACGTAAGAACATCCGGTTTTTATCACTACACTAGCGGCACGCTATGATGGCCGGTTTGACGTTTGTCCGCTCATGAAGTTTCGTATTAATTGATAACGACTTTGAAGGAAATAATTGTATTACTTTATTGACGACTAGCTGATGCCCGCGACTTCGTCCGCGTGGATTTAGTTTTTTGATTTTCCGGGATAAAAAGTAGCCTATGTTCCTCTACAGGTCCTCAACTATAGTACCCATGCAAAAAATCACGTCGATCCGTGACTCTGTTGTGGCGTGATTGAAGGACAAACCAACAAACAAACACACTTTCGTATTTATAATATTAGAATATTAATTCTAATTTTCTATTTTCTATTATCATTTATTTATGATTAGAATATTAAATTGCATAGGAAAACACTGTAACATTATGTCCATACGATGTATTACATCCATACTTACTATGTAGTATGTAGGTATAATGATCGTTTGGCAAAATCTGACGCGAGTAGTTTGACTTTGACAAAATAGGGCTATCCACGATGGCTATAATTGGATAAAGTAAGATTGCCAGCTTAAGATGAGCCATACATTCAAAGTATCCTGTAGATTCCGGGGTTCAAGTTATTTGGACACTCTACTGAAGATTGTGATGTCTATAATTTCTGACCTACTAAATGGACGACCTTGAAAAATTTACAGGACGATCTCTAAAGTACCCGCTTTCTAACAAAAAAAGAATGAATGAAATCTGAATACGCCTTAATGAATTACAGCTAAATACCCATTTTGATTTTCATCCCCTCTCCCAAGGGAACCGTGCTGAATTTCGGGATAAAAAGTATCCTATATTATACCTCGTAGTATGAATTTAAATCATACCAAGTTTCATTTAAATCCGTCCAGTAGTTTCGGCGTGATGCGCGGCCAAGATACAGACAGACAGACAGACAGACAGACAGACAGACAGACAGACAGACAGACAAAAAATTAAAAAAAAATTGTTTTGGCTTCAGTATCGATTATAGAGTGCCCTCAAACAAAAATTTTCAAAATATCTTCAATGTACAGAATTGGACCTGTTACAGTTTTATTATATTATAGATAGTGATGTGCAGAGATTCATAAATTTTATCGAATGTAGTTTTAGGTTTAGGACTCAAAATTTATTTATTAAATTGATTTCTAAAATGTATACAAGTGTAGAAAAATCAGTTTGCACCATTTAAGGGGTGAATGTACTTGTGAATATGAACAATTTTCACTATGTGGACAAACCTCTGAAATCGCAAAAAAATATCAGCTGTTTCATACAAAAGGTAAAATTTTTATTTTTATATGATATATACCACAACTCGGCATTTGGTTTTCTAAATTGAAAATTTTAAAAAATGGAATCTAATACGATCGTCACATAGGATCGCTGGCTAGCACAACTACTACCTCCGGCAAACTCGCGTCAATGCTCAATGCAAAACAAAGCAGTTTCGAATTGACGTTGCTTCGAAAAGTATAAACTGTCAGTGCAATGCGATTGTGATATAGTTTTGACCTGGCTTTGGATTTCAAATATTGATACTGCATTACTGTTGACCCTTGCTCGTTAATTTGGACTCTGTTCAAGCCCTTTGTTGTGGATTTCGTCGATATGACCGAACGTACGCAGAGAACTGTTCTAAATAGTCAGACACGTGAGTTCGTAATACGCCTTCGTAACTATTTCGATCGTGAAGCTCAAAATGGAGGGCCAATTTTACCTATAACGTCAGTGGTTGAACGCGTAGCTGATGCGCTTAATATTGGACAACGAACTGTTAGACGGATAACTAAAAAAAAATATGGCGAGACTGGCACAGAAGAAAATAAACTTCACACACCAAAAAAGAGAAAACGAGCAAAACCAGTCGTAGGCATCGATAGCTTTGATGCCGATGCTATCCGAAGACATGTTTACGGCTACTATTTACAGAAGGAGTATCCAACAAGAAAAAAGTTGGTGCATTCACTGAAGGAAGCTGGATTATTCTTCGGTGGGGAAAGTTCTTTAACGAAGATTTTGAAGACCATTGGATTTCGATACAAAAAATGTAACAAACGCAAAATATTGATGGAAAGATTTGATATAGCGATGGCAAGGTATACTTTTTTACGGCAAGTGAAAGAAATCAAAAATTGGCAAAATGTTGTGTTCTTGGATGAAACATGGCTTAATGCTAACCATACTGTAGGCCGTTCTTGGAACGATGACACAGCAGCATCTACTTCCAAAGTTCCTGTAGGAAAAGGATCGCGACTTATAATTTGTCACGCCGGAACCATCAACGGGTTTGTCGAAGGTTCTCTCATGGCTTTTGCGTCAAAAACCACTGGAGACTATCATGAAGACATGAATGGAGAAAAGTTTACTGAATGGTTTACCTCAATGTTGTGTAGCCTCCCTGAACCATCTATTATAATTATGGACAACGCCCCATACCACTCGATGCAAATTGACAAGCCACCTGCCCAATCCCAAAAGAAAGCTGATATCGTCGCATGGCTTCGTAAAAATGGCGTAGATGCAAACATGAATATGTTAAAAGCGGAATTAGTACGTCTTTTAAAAGAAAACAAACCAACCAAGATCCGATACGTCATTGACGAAATAGCATTAGAACATGGGCACAGAGTTATACGGTTACCGCCTTACCATTGTGAGTATAATGCGATTGAGTTGGTGTGGGCTCAAATTAAGGGATATGCTGCAAGACACAATACAGAACCCCCATTTACCACAAAAAAAATGCTAAAATTATTAGAAGAAGCTTGTGAACATGTGACTAAAGGAGACTGGGAAAAGGTTGTGAATAGAACTGTTAAATTAATAAGGGAAGATTATGAAAGAGATGTGAAAATAGATAATATTATAGAAAACGAACATATAATTATTAATGTAGGTGATGATAGCAGTGACGACAGTGAAAATAGTAGTATGGACGAATCTGATTAATTATGGCCTTTTGTGGCACCTTTTTTGGTATCTTTTGTATTCATATGTTTCTTGTGTGCATATAAAGTATGTATATTCATTTTCATTCAAATATTCAGTTCGTTCAAATAAATTAAATAAACATATACATTTTTGTTTTATTAAACCTATTTAATCAGGTACAAAAACAAAACTTAATTGTTTTTTGTTCGAGAATAAATTGACATTCCACATCACTATTGTAATGTGTCAAACCGGCCATCATAGCGTGCCGCTAGTTTAATTGTCAGTATACTCTCGGTACAATCTCGGATTCAATTTGATTTCATAAATATCAATTTTTTTCGAATGAAAAAAGTTATTCGGTGGGATTCGAACCTGCGACCTTTCAGTTTTCAGTTGCATCTTTAACCGTTGGGCTATTGAGATTTGAGGATTTTTTGAACAGTTTACATACATACGCGTCCTGTATGGCGCAAATGACGTTCTTACTCATCATCATTATTTTAATCTATAGGCGTCCACTGCTAGACATAAGATTCTTGCATGGACTTCCAAAGGCCTCGGTCTTGCGCTGTCTGTATACTGCGGCTACACCTAGTCGGGGGTTTGCCAACACTGCGCTTTTGAATTCGGCACTCCAGCACCTTGAAACCCCAACGTCGATTAGTTCTTCGAACTATGTGCCCCGCCCAATGCGACTACGAAATCGATCGAGCTGTTTTTAAAATATCAACCATAAATTATATACTTTGTAGTCGCACGGGCGTTTGAAGTCGGTTTTTAAAAGAATTTTTTATTGACCGAGCGAAGCGAGGTCTCTGAGTTTACTAGAGCGATTTGCACTTGTCCGTCCGTCCGTCCGTCCGTCCGTCCGTCTGTCAGAGCCTTATAACTTTTAAATTACTGAATGTAATTACTTCAATTTTAGATATAATATGTAAACCGATGGCCTCCAGCCGAAAATGGCTTAAAAAGTTATAAAAATCTTTATTTCAAGGGGGCTCTCATAGAAGCGAATGCGAAGAAATTTTTTTTTATTTGCGATTCATAGGTTTTCTGTGTATCATTTTAAAGACAATTTGGAACAGAGTACAACCGTATTTTTTTTTTAATTTTTTTCCTAAAATTGACGAAATGGGGGGCTTCCAAAGTGGCGATTTAATACGCTCGCTTGAAGACGCTCTCTGGAAAAATTTTCTATATATTTTCAAGTTGTACTTATTTTCTTACTTCACTTGTATCCTGTACTTGAACAACAAATACTAAAATTATATGAATATTATAAAGAAACGAGATTATTTAATTTTTAATGAGCATCAGTAAATTTCACATAGCTTCACAATAATGCTAATAGATGGCGCAGTCATTAACTATTCCATTGAACTAGGAGTTACGACTACGATTTATCCCAAAAACAGTTTTGCGTCGACCATTATTATTTAGGTACATAATATAATACCAAAACGAGACTCATCAGAAAAGCACACGAAACGCCATTGTTCTTCTGCCCAATTTCTGTGTTCAAGAGCCCATTGATATCGAATCCTACGATTGTGCATTGCTATAGGTGGTACCCGTAGCGGTCTTCGGGAATGAAGGTTCACTTCATGCAAGCGGTTTCTGACTGTTTGGTCGCTAATTAAGTTCACTGAAGAGTGATGAAGCCTCACGGCTACCATCATGGCGGTTATTGTTGGAGCTCTTCGAGTTAAGATTTGAATGTATCGGTCTTGTCTCCGTGTGGTGCAGCGATACCGTCCTCCATGGCGCTCAGCCACGGTACCAGTGCTTCGGTAACGTGTCCAAAGTCGATTGATAACACTCTGACTTGTATTCAGAGCTAAAGCCACAGTACGTTGCCGGGAACCAGCTTCTATCATTCCCACGGCTCTGAGCATTTCTTCCCTGCTTAAATGACGTCGCCGCTCCATAATAACGTTGGTTTTAAGCAGTAGTAGGGAAACAGTAGCACTAATAATGTCTTCAATGCGTTGTATGTTTTTATAGGGAAAATATTGACAGCTGATTTTCATCTTTTACTCGAATTTGATTGACAGTTCCTGATTCAAATTATGAAATGCACCAAAAAGGATCCATATAAATTTATAAAATCATAAATTTATTACAAAGCCACATCTCAATCTCAAGAAATCCGCATAAAAATGCTTGATCCCTAGACACTTTTGATGTGTGTATATTTTATAACAAATTAATTAAACTTCAGTGCTAATGTATATAGCAAGAAAGATAAAAAAAAGAGTTAAAACTGTTGATTGTTAAACCTGTCAGGTTGCATTATAATTTTCTTTTCATATTTCAGTGAGAATGCAAGTAATTTGGCCCCTTACGTAAACCTAAACATGTATGCAGTTAGAATGGTTATTATTTATTATTCTTCGTACAAGGGAAATCCATAAACAGTCTCGCGTGACCGCGCTTTCGCGTGTGAACAACCGATTGTTTGTACAAAATTTTTCATGTTTGCTTCCTGCTATCTTGATTCATGATTTAATACATTTTTCATGAACTAGACTGGAAACATTTATGAACAACTTGTAGCCTGTCAAATCGGCTTTGAATAGGCAGAATAAAAACAGTAATTTAATTTTTATAGTCAAGGCTAGCACGATGAAGTGCGTATGGGCTGGCCACATTTGTCGGAGGACCGATGGCCGCTGGAGACGTAAGGTCGAGTGAAGACCGCGACTTGTCAAATGTAGCGTAGGGCGTCTCTCGGCTAGATAGAGCGATGACATCCGGAAAGTGGCAGACATCGATGGGATGCGAAAGGCCGAGGATAGGCAATGTTGGCGCTACTTAAAGGAGGCCAGTGGCCAACAGAGGATGCATTTCGGCTGATTATGATGATGATGTATGATTGTTTTTAACCGACTTCAAAAAAGGAGGAGGTTCTCAATTCGTCGGAATCTTTTTTTTTTATGTATGTTCACCGATTACTCGAAGACGCCTGAACCGATTTGGAAAATTATTTTTTTTGTTTCAAAGGGTATACTTCCCAGGTGGTCCCATTAAAATTTTATCGAAATCGATCGAGCTGTTTTTAAAATATCAACCATAAATTATATACTTTGTAGTCGCACGGGCGTTTGAAGTCGGTTTTTAAAAGAATTTTTTATTGACCGAGCGAAGCGAGGTCTCTGAGTTTACTAGAGCGATTTGCACTTGTCCGTCCGTCCGTCCGTCCGTCCGTCCGTCTGTCAGAGCCTTATAACTTTTAAATTACTGAATGTAATTACTTCAATTTTAGATATAATATGTAAACCGATGGCCTCCAGCCGAAAATGGCTTAAAAAGTTATAAAAATCTTTATTTCAAGGGGGCTCTCATAGAAGCGAATGCGAAGAAATTTTTTTTTATTTGCGATTCATAGGTTTTCTGTGTATCATTTTAAAGACAATTTGGAACAGAGTACAACCGTATTTTTTTTTTAATTTTTTTCCTAAAATTGACGAAATGGGGGGCTTCCAAAGTGGCGATTTAATACGCTCGCTTGAAGACGCTCTCTGGAAAAATTTTCTATATATTTTCAAGTTGTACTTATTTTCTTACTTCACTTGTATCCTGTACTTGAACAACAAATACTAAAATTATATGAATATTATAAAGAAACGAGATTATTTAATTTTTAATGAGCATCAGTAAATTTCACATAGCTTCACAATAATGCTAATAGATGGCGCAGTCATTAACTATTCCATTGAACTAGGAGTTACGACTACGATTTATCCCAAAAACAGTTTTGCGTCGACCATTATTATTTAGGTACATAATATAATAACATATTATTCAATTAAAATTATTCTTTAGTTTAATATCATTTTGTATATTTTCTATTCGCGTCGATAGATGACGATTTGTACAGATGCCCATAACCCGTTTTCACTCGTTAGTACCTACATAATAATTCAATGTTTTCACTGACGTTCCCTAACCTTTACGGGCTACCTATGATAAGTTATGTGATGATTACTGTCAACTTCTTTATCACGATCCTGTACGGGACACCTAAAAGGACATTGGGACGGATGTTAGGACTTAGGATTGTGTTTTGGAGCTACCTACGTAAAGAGACTCCTACATAGGGGATGATTTAGGTATGTTTGGTGAAAACGGGCATAATAATAATAATAATGTCAGTTTTGGTCGTCATGTATCGATTGAATGAATAATCATGGGATTGGGAATGGAAAATCCTTCATACGTCTTCCAGGCATTGTTTAAAAATGTTTATAGTTCTGTACCTAATATTTCACACTAGTAACTCCGGGGTGTATAGAATGCACGCTCCATTGACTGTATCATTCTATCTCCCTATTAACTCGCCAATGGGTCGCATTTCGTTTGAAAACTTATTGTTACATAGCCGCGGCTTTAATTCAATAAACCGAGTCAAGTTTATTTCATTTAATACGATAATGTACCTACGCAGGTTATAAATAAACATGCAGCATTGTTCAGGCCAATATGACAAAGTGAATAAGTAAACTAAAGCATTAATTTCAAGCTTAAGTTATTTCAGGATTCAGTCTATTGCATTCCATTTTGTTTGTTGTTTCAGTGGAATGCATTCCGCTTGGAAGATGTCTAGATCAAGCAATTTAGCACAAAAAATCGCTGTTAAGTATATTTACAAGATTTTATTTAACTTGCAATGTATGTATGTATTATATATGTATTGTTAGGTCAAATAGGTTAGTGTCAAATCTTGCAAGAAGAATTAGAACCACTTCTCGGTTTCCGATTGAGCTGAAATTTTGCATGTAGGTATATGTAAATCGGATGACAATGCAAACTGGTCCTAGATGATATTCAGCGTCTGATAATGGAGCTGGAAGGTGGCTATGAGAATTTTTTAATAAAAATTCAAATCAAAGCAAGCGCGAACATAATCCGCTGGCGACATACTAAAAAATTCAATCGATCCGAAGAGATTTGTTATCCACCGACTTCAAAAAAGGAGGAGTTTATCAATTCGTCGGAATCTTTTTTTTTAATGTATGTCCACCAATTATTCGAAAACGCCTGAACCAATTTGGGAAATTCTTTTTTTGTTTGAAAGGGTATACTCCCCAGGTGGTCCCATATAAATTTTATCGAAATCGGTCGAGCGGTTTTTAAAATCCTTACTAATATTATAAATGCGAAAGTGTGCTTGTTTGTTGGTTTGTCCTTCAATCACGCCGCAGCAGGGCTACGGATCGACGTGATTTTTTGCATGGGTATACCTACTTGAGGACCTGGAGAGTGACATTGGCTACTTTTTATCCCGGAAAATCAAAGAGTTCCCGAGGGATTTTAAAAACTAAATCCTCGCGGACGAAGTCGCGGGATTCAGCTAGTATCAACAATAAATTAAATACTTTGTATAGTGTGTGTGTAATGTAGTAAAGCGAGAGTTTGAAGTCGGTTGTTTAAAAAGAATTTTTTATATTAAACTAGCTGATGCCCGCGACTTCGTCTGCGTGGATTTAGTTCATAACATCCCGCGGAAAATCTTTGTCACCCTCCAGGTTCTCAACTATACCTATCCAATAAATCACGTCAATCCGTAGCTTTGTAGCAGGAAACATTTGATCGTCTTGCTCGCGGCATTGTTAATGATGATTCAAAGAGAAAACATATTACTGATGATATTATCAATTACGTTAAACTATAATTTTTATAATTGTTTTTACCATAATTAACCAAATACAAAATTACGTTTAGCTGTCATTTACGTTTTGTTCTTCCACTGTCATTTTCGTTTTTTTATTCCATGTCAGATGCATTTTTGTTATACCAGGTTTTATATTGACTTGACGGAAACGCGGTCGAACGGGATAAAAAGTATCCTATGTCCGTCTCCTGGTTCTAAGCTACCTCTCCACCATTTTTGAGCCAAATCGGTTCATCCGTTCTTGAGTTATAAATAGTGTAACTAACACCACTTTCTTTTATATATATAAGATTATAAAATATTTTCATAGTATTTCATCTGACCGGGACATAATTCAGACACAAAATGAAAATAGTTTTTCCGAGAGCCGCTCAGTGATATCCGCTATTGATAATGACCGCCTATTAAACATAACAACATCCTGCCTACATCGAATTGATACTATATTAAATAACATACTATTATACATGTACAATGTACATATAGTTTATTTTCAGAATAATTGTCGATAAAATAATAGTTTATATTACACTTGCTCTACAATTAACCGATTAGACAAGATTGTGGGTTCTTCTCAAACCAGAGCCCATTCGGAACCCTCGTTTTTTTACAAGCTTTTATTTAACTTGCAATGTTTGTTTGGGTCAAATCTTGCAAGATGAATAAAAGACCCACTTCCCGGTTTCTGATCGAGCTGAAATTTTGCATGTATGTGTAAATCGGATGACAATGCAATACTATTGTGACATGGAGCTGATCTGATGATGGAGACGGAAGATGGCTATCGGAACTCTGTATAAAACGACGTAACCTCATCGAGTTTGGGCTCGTTTGATTCGTCATAACAAGTACTCTGATCCTAGATGATATCTAGAGTCTAATGATGTAGCTACCAAAAGCTTACATTTAAAAATAAAATTTTTAATTTACACTTGTTTAAATTTTCATAATAGTTATATCTATCTAGTTACAAAATTTTTGAACATTTTGTCCTGTCACAGCCATACCCTTTCCAAGTTACGCCGCTAACAGCTTAGACTGCATCGCCACTTACCATCAGGTAGGTAACTTCGCAGTCAAAGGTCATTATCAGAAAACATTCCAGTTCTGATTTACGAAATCGTCAGTAGTTTCGTAAATAGTCACCATACATACAAGCATAAAGGCTAAAATCATAACACTTCCGTTTGGCTTTGCCGTGGTCGGGTAAAAAGACAATAGGAACTAAATAGGTGAAGCAAGCTTAGCGAATACCTAATTAATAAGGAATTGCTCGCACCATATTAAGTAGCAGGCGGTATGAAAAAACAATTGCGGCAGCCGGCGACCCACGCAATGATGAACTAATTAAAATATTTCGTTTGGCATCAAGTGTCTTGACCCATTAAAACGTAAGAACATCCGGTTTTTATCACTACACTAGCGGCACGCTATGATGGCCGGTTTGACGTTTGTCCGCTCATGAAGTTCCGTATTAATTGATAACGACTTTGAAGGAAATAATTGTATTACTTTATTGACGACTAGCTGATGCCCGCGACTTCGTCCGCGTGGATTTAGTTTTTTGATTTTCCGGGATAAAAAGTAGCCTATGTTCCTCTACAGGTCCTCAACTATAGTACCCATGCAAAAAATCACGTCGATCCGTGACTCTGTTGTGGCGTGATTGAAGGACAAACCAACAAACAAACACACTTTCGTATTTATAATATTAGAATATTAATTCTAATTTTCTATTTTCTATTATCATTTATTTATGATTAGAATATTAAATTGCATAGGAAAACACTGTAACATTATGTCCATACGATGTATTACATCCATACTTACTATGTAGTATGTAGGTATAATGATCGTTTGGCAAAATCTGACGCGAGTAGTTTGACTTTGACAAAATAGGGCTATCCACGATGGCTATAATTGGATAAAGTAAGATTGCCAGCTTAAGATGAGCCATACATTCAAAGTATCCTGTAGATTCCGGGGTTCAAGTTATTTGGACACTCTACTGAAGATTGTGATGTCTATAATTTCTGACCTACTAAATGGACGACCTTGAAAAATTTACAGGACGATCTCTAAAGTACCCGCTTTCTAACAAAAAAAGAATGAATGAAATCTGAATACGCCTTAATGAATTACAGCTAAATACCCATTTTGATTTTCATCCCCTCTCCCAAGGGAACCGTGCTGAATTTCGGGATAAAAAGTATCCTATATTATACCTCGTAGTATGAACTTAAATCATACCAAGTTTCATTTAAATCCGTCCAGTAGTTTCGGCGTGATGCGCGGCCAAGATACAGACAGACAGACAGACAGACAGACAGACAGACAGACAGACAGACAGACAAAAAATTAAAAAAAAATTGTTTTGGCTTCAGTATCGATTATAGAGTGCCCTCAAACAAAAATTTTCAAAATATCTTCAATGTACAGAATTGGACCTGTTACAGTTTTATTATATTATAGATAGTGATGTGCAGAGATTCATAAATTTTATCGAATGTAGTTTTAGGTTTAGGACTCAAAATTTATTTATTAAATTGATTTCTAAAATGTATACAAGTGTAGAAAAATCAGTTTGCACCATTTAAGGGGTGAATGTACTTGTGAATATGAACAATTTTCACTATGTGGACAAACCTCTGAAATCGCAAAAAAATATCAGCTGTTTCATACAAAAGGTAAAATTTTTATTTTTATATGATATATACCACAACTCGGCATTTGGTTTTCTAAATTGAAAATTTTAAAAAATGGAATCTAATACGATCGTCACATAGGATCGCTGGCTAGCACAACTACTACCTCCGGCAAACTCGCGTCAATGCTCAATGCAAAACAAAGCAGTTTCGAATTGACGTTGCTTCGAAAAGTATAAACTGTCAGTGCAATGCGATTGTGATATAGTTTTGACCTGGCTTTGGATTTCAAATATTGATACTGCATTACTGTTGACCCTTGCTCGTTAATTTGGACTCTGTTCAAGCCCTTTGTTGTGGATTTCGTCGATATGACCGAACGTACGCAGAGAACTGTTCTAAATAGTCAGACACGTGAGTTCGTAATACGCCTTCGTAACTATTTCGATCGTGAAGCTCAAAATGGAGGGCCAACTTTACCTATAACGTCAGTGGTTGAACGCGTAGCTGATGCGCTTAATATTGGACAACGAACTGTTAGACGGATAACTAAAAAAAAATATGGCGAGACTGGCACAGAAGAAAATAAACTTCACACACCAAAAAAGAGAAAACGAGCAAAACCAGTCGTAGGCATCGATAGCTTTGATGCCGATGCTATCCGAAGACATGTTTACGGCTACTATTTACAGAAGGAGTATCCAACAAGAAAAAAGTTGGTGCATTCACTGAAGGAAGCTGGATTATTCTTCGGTGGGGAAAGTTCTTTAACGAAGATTTTGAAGACCATTGGATTTCGATACAAAAAATGTAACAAACGCAAAATATTGATGGAAAGATTTGATATAGCGATGGCAAGGTATACTTTTTTACGGCAAGTGAAAGAAATCAAAAATTGGCAAAATGTTGTGTTCTTGGATGAAACATGGCTTAATGCTAACCATACTGTAGGCCGTTCTTGGAACGATGACACAGCAGCATCTACTTCCAAAGTTCCTGTAGGAAAAGGATCGCGACTTATAATTTGTCACGCCGGAACCATCAACGGGTTTGTCGAAGGTTCTCTCATGGCTTTTGCGTCAAAAACCACTGGAGACTATCATGAAGACATGAATGGAGAAAAGTTTACTGAATGGTTTACCTCAATGTTGTGTAGCCTCCCTGAACCATCTATTATAATTATGGACAACGCCCCATACCACTCGATGCAAATTGACAAGCCACCTGCCCAATCCCAAAAGAAAGCTGATATCGTCGCATGGCTTCGTAAAAATGGCGTAGATGCAAACATGAATATGTTAAAAGCGGAATTAGTACGTCTTTTAAAAGAAAACAAACCAACCAAGATCCGATACGTCATTGACGAAATAGCATTAGAACATGGGCACAGAGTTATACGGTTACCGCCTTACCATTGTGAGTATAATGCGATTGAGTTGGTGTGGGCTCAAATTAAGGGATATGCTGCAAGACACAATACAGAACCCCCATTTACCACAAAAAAAATGCTAAAATTATTAGAAGAAGCTTGTGAACATGTGACTAAAGGAGACTGGGAAAAGGTTGTGAATAGAACTGTTAAATTAATAAGGGAAGATTATGAAAGAGATGTGAAAATAGATAATATTATAGAAAACGAACATATAATTATTAATGTAGGTGATGATAGCAGTGACGACAGTGAAAATAGTAGTATGGACGAATCTGATTAATTATGGCCTTTTGTGGCACCTTTTTTGGTATCTTTTGTATTCATATGTTTCTTGTGTGCATATAAAGTATGTATATTCATTTTCATTCAAATATTCAGTTCGTTCAAATAAATTAAATAAACATATACATTTTTGTTTTATTAAACCTATTTAATCAGGTACAAAAACAAAACTTAATTGTTTTTTGTTCGAGAATAAATTGACATTCCACATCACTATTGTAATGTGTCAAACCGGCCATCATAGCGTGCCGCTAGTTTAATTGTCAGTATACTCTCGGTACAATCTCGGATTCAATTTGATTTCATAAATATCAATTTTTTTCGAATGAAAAAAGTTATTCGGTGGGATTCGAACCTGCGACCTTTCAGTTTTCAGTTGCATCTTTAACCGTTGGGCTATTGAGATTTGAGGATTTTTTGAACAGTTTACATACATACGCGTCCTGTATGGCGCAAATGACGTTCTTACTCATCATCATTATTTTAATCTATAGGCGTCCACTGCTAGACATAAGATTCTTGCATGGACTTCCAAAGGCCTCGGTCTTGCGCTGTCTGTATACTGCGGCTACACCTAGTCGGGGGTTTGCCAACACTGCGCTTTTGAATTCGGCACTCCAGCACCTTGAAACCCCAACGTCGATTAGTTCTTCGAACTATGTGCCCCGCCCAATGCGACTATAAATTCGGCTTCGCAACTCGCTGAGCAAAGTCGGTAACAAAAACCGTTACCGTCACTCGCTGAGCAAAGTCGGTAACAAAAAAAGTTACCATCAAGGTTTGTTTTGCTAAGTATATAGGTCTTTAGCACATCCTCGGGAAACCAAAGCAGCAGAACGAAAAGGGATAAATGCTTCAGATGTCGGCGTTATTAGAACAGGCAGTTACACGATGTTTTAATTTCTGTTTAACAGACGCGAAACAATAGCGAAACTGTCCGAAATAGGTCAAACAGGGCATTATGAGCTGACTCGCAACTAGAGATTATTTAATTGCACAACGCATGGTTAGTGAAACGACACACAAGGATACCAATAATGCGCAACATTAACGTCACATAATATTGAAGGGTTCTGCCCCCCGATTGTCTAAAAGTTGCCGATCAAAATCTTAGTCATTTCATGGCAGTAGCGTCAAAGTAAAATAAACCATAACAGCATTAAATTAAAGCTCAATTATGTGTATGCTTTCTTATACGTTTACGTATGCACGATATTAAAATCTCTATAAATATTAAAATCGGTTGTACTGAATTTGTGACTTTAAATCAATACTATCAAGGATTATTTTACTTTGACGCTAATGTCATCGAATACGAATTCGAACAATGGAATAACTATAAGACAATCGGGGGGCTGATTTCATAAGAGAATTAGCACCATTGTAAAAAGGAATGCACAATTTTTAGAACTATCAATAAGATTTTAGATCGTGTACAACAGAATTAACAGCATACCTATCTTAAACTATTGAAGCAAAAATTTTTACAGGCTAATTTTAACTAATATAAAATTATTTTTCATTAATTTTTTTATTCTAAACTAGCTGATGCCCGCGACTTCGTCCGCGTGGATTTAGTTTTTAAAATCCCTCGTGAACACTTTGATTTTCCGAGATAAAAAGTAGCCTATGTCCTCAACTATAGTACCCATGCAAAAAATCACGTCGATCCGTGGCTCTGTTGTGGCGTGATTGAAGGACAAACCTACAAACAAACACACTTTCGCATTTATAATATTAGTATGATTAGAATATTAAATTGCATAGGAATACACTGTAGCATTAAGTCCATACGATGTGTTACATCCATACCTACTATGTAGTATGTAGGTATAATGATCGTTTGGCAAAATCTGACGCCTTTGGACTTGGAGTAGTTTGACTTTGACAAAATAGGGCTATCCACGATGGCTATATACGATAAAGTACACTTGCCAGCTTAAGATGAGCCGTACATTCAAAGTATCTTGTAGATTCCGGGGTTCAAGTTATTTGGACCTTATACTGAAGATCTTGATGTCTATGATTTCTGAACTACGAAATTGACGACCTTGAAATAATTACAGGACAATCTCTAAAGAACCTGCTTTCTAACAAAAAAAGATTGGATTAAATCGGAATACGCCTTAATGAATTACAGCGAAATACCCATTTGGACTTTCAGCCCCTCTCCCAAGGGAACCGTGCTGAATTTCGGGATAAAAAGTATCCTATATTATACCTCGTAGTATTATCTTAAATCGTGCCAAGTTTCATTTAAATCCGTCCAGTAGTTTCGGCGTGATGCGCGGCCAAGATACAGACAGACAGACAGACAGACAGACAGACAGACAGACAGACAAACAGACAGACAGACAGACAAAAAATTAAAAAAAAATTGTTTTGGCTTCAGTATCGATTATAGAGTGCCCTCAAACAAAAATTTTCAAAATATCTTCAATGTACAGAATTAGACCTGTTACAGTTTTATTATATTATAGATATATCAGTCGAGTATGCCGTGACGTCCATTTAGTGTGTCGGTACCATCTTAAATTATTGCATCATTAAATCGGGCCGTTCTATACCTACGCTGGTAATTGGCAAAATTAGTCTAGTTATTATTTCCATGTTCAATGAACCAACGGAATGCATCGTTTTTTGTTAGCGCGTAGGCACGCGAAAGAAATTGAGCGGCGCGCCGCGCGATATCGATATTGCAGTTTTTTTTAATTTGAAAACGATGAGATGAATTATTAATATAAGTTTTGATTGACATGACTAAGACCTCAAAATTCTTCTGCCGCTATCAGTTGAAATCAGAGTTGGACAGAGTTAAAACGAAACATGACTCGGTTTTACTCAGCCTTAAGGGCGAGATCTATAGATGGCACTCGCACTCAGCTCAGACTAAGTCTGAGTTAAAACTAGACAGATTTATATATCAGGACATATTTGTATAATGAAAATTTGAAATGAAATAAGACATTTCAACACAATCTTGTGTCTTGAGCAGAGCCAGAGTACGATCTATAGATCTCAGCCTTAGTTTGATCGTCAAAGTACCATAGATCTCAGCCTATGGAAGAAATGTATAGATCGCACTCTAACTCTGCTCAGACTCAAGACAGAATTAAAACGAGACAGATTTAGGTCAGAAGATTGTGTCTCGCTTTAACTCAGTCTCGCGTCCGAGCCAAGTCAGACCACGCTCATCTTCACGCAGAGAGACCTTAAGTCTGATTTAGGTACACGGGTTTAGTAGTTTAGTAAATTTTTACTTAATCTTTAGTGACTTAATTGTTTAGTGGCCGTTTACACGTACTATTTAGTAAAGCTCTTTAGTAGCCCAAGATGTCTAGGCCTCGGTCGTATCGCTTTCTCTGAGAATGATTTCAAAACTATGTTATTATCAAAAATGCAAAAAATATTATTATTAAATATATGCACAAACTATAAACGGCTTTGAAACGAGCACGACATTCATCTAACTTATGCGACTACTAAACAGTTTACTAAATCGTGCCTGTCCAAACGGGTTAAGTGATAAGCTGCGCTCACCTACTAAACCGAAAAATAGACCAAATTCTATTTTTACCGTTTAGTGAGCTACTAAATTGTAACTTGAGACTTGCTACTAAATTGGTCGTTTACACGTATTAAAGCACTAAAATATATTTACTAAAGATTAACTAAACTACTAAACCCGTGTAAATCGGCCATTAGTATCAGTGTCCGGTTTACAGACAGTTCCTTGTCTTACAAAATCTAAAAGCCGCGTTGACATGTTACCGCCGCACGTTGTGTCTGTTCAAGCATTTAAAGTAAACCTCTCATTTGGGCAACTCACCGGCTTTGTCAGCGTTGGACGCCATCACCCGAAACGTCCCGAAGAGCAGCACCAATAACTTCTGCGTACACACTGGCAATGCCAAGAGGAGCCTACGAAAAACAAATTTTATTCTTATATTTCATTTTATTGAGATTTCATAATATAAATAGATACTATAATTATTATGTCATCACTAGATGATGCCCACGAATTCGTCCGCGTGGATAAAGGTGTTTCTCTAATTTTCTGGGATAAAATATAGCCTAGGTGTATCCTATCCTGGGTTTAAGCTATCTCCATTCCTTTCAGCCATATTTCAGTTTATTCGTTGTGGCGTGAAAGTGTAACAACCATCCATCCATCCATCCTCACAAACTTTCGCATTTATAATATTAGTAGCACATCATTTGTCGGCAAAATGCACATATTTTCGTTCTATCTTTGTGCCCCTATTAAGCTACTGGACATGGACGAAGTTCATTGCGATGGTTTGGCACTGAGAAAATACACTGACCAAGAAAATAAGAAAGTTTACTTTGGCAAGGCCGATGGTGAAATATTATATCCTTGCCTTTTTCCTTGGAAATTCTTATATTTTTGGGGGTTTTTATTTTTGCCTTTTCGGCTTTGTAGATTGAGATTGTAACTCCATTATCCAATGTATAATATGTGATTTCGTTTCATCAAACATAATTCTGCGCAGCTCTTTGAAAGCGTCGGGTCGTCGCCCTCTTGTTTATGTTAAGTTTACCTTTTAATTTTCCCTATTTAAAGTAGGTTATAATGACCGCATAATTTTTACCGGCTTCGAGCTATTTACATTGTAACCTAGTTTAATTGTGGTGCCTAGCTACCTTATTTAATTGTTGTACCTATTAAATTTTTTCATGACAAACAAGACGTGAGAAACAAGAAAGATATCGCGATCACGGGTATCACGAGAAAACGGGTAGCCAAAATGTTCTCGTGCCGCGCATGTTAGCCCTACTGGAGAATGATCTAGGCTACTTCAAAAAAGAAGGAGATTCTCAATTTGTCGGAATCTTTTTTTTAATTTTTTTTTATGGATGTTCACCGATTACTCGAAGACGCCTGAACCGATATAGAAAATCATTTTTTTGTTTGAAAGCGTATACTTCCCATGGTCCCATTTCTAGGTCGAGCATTTTTTTAAAAACCAACAATAAATTATATTTTTGTAGTGAAGCGGGCTTTTGAAGGCGGTTTTTTAATATGATTTTTTTATATTAAATGATTAATGACCGATTTCACCAACGTCGAGTGATGTTTTACCGAGGAATAAATTGGGCAATCTGACAGTTTTTGAAACGAAAATACTGTCAAAATATCAAATTTACGCTCGGATAAGACTTATTTTACGTTGGTGAAATCGGCCCTTAATGAACTAAGTCGCGGGCAAAAGATAGTTCGAGATAAACCAAGCACTCAAGCACTCCCGTTGTGTACCTCAATGGAAATGTAATTAAATTACACTCTACGGAAAGAGCTCAACTAATAACGACGTTACGGCATCTGAAACCTCGTATGTTTTCGGAAAATTCTGCGCACTCAAAATATTTTTAAACCTACGATTACTGTGAGACCTATAACATTATAATTAATTTAAAAAACATAAATAATGATATTCGCTAAATTATCAGACTATTTTTAGAATAATTTCAGAAGCCATTTGAGCTTAGAAGTTTACATTATCTCTGTAGACGGAATATAAGATAGATAAAATGATTGCTATCATTATCGAAGTGCACATAATAATATCAACGAAAACAATGGCGATCTTATCAAATCGGTTACTTTAATGCAAGGATGACGAACAGGGTTGTAACGTTGTAAGAATCGTTATTTTTCTTTATTATTCTTTTACTTGCGCCAAATACGCCCTATTTGGTAAAAGATTGTAAAAATATTTTTTGGCAATAAATAGAACGTTTAAAAATAATGGGACTTTTTCTCAAAACTGTCATCGTGTGGGTCGGTTCCGTTTTGCGTAAGTAGGTCCATAGTACCTAACGAAACCATTCTTTTCAAAATCCAAAAATTATTTAGGTATCTCATGCAGGACAATCTGTGGCTCTTATGACAAGTTGACTCTACCACTGGTTCGGAACGCAGATTCTCCTGAGAAGAGCTGGCAAGAAACTCAGCAGTTGCTCTTTTCAAAACAAAACGTTACTATATCAAGATCTGCGAAGATCAATAAAAAATTCCACCTTAAGTGTGATAAATATTATAACATTCTTGTTACGTTGTATGTCACTGTTATTCCGAAGGTACCTGCTATACTGTGTTTGCTTAACAACCCTAAAGAGCAAAGTCATCAAAATTCAAGTAAGTAAACATGCATTGTTCTGCCTTGAAACTGCCACTGCATGGATATGACGTCCAACAGCATCTCCCATTGTGGCAGACAATGAAACGAGCGCCATTGATGCATGCTTATTAAGTTTACGCAACATGATGGTTACCAGGTATTTAATAGTTGACTAGAAATGATGCCCGCCATTTCGTCTGCGTGGATTAAAGTTTTTTGATTCCCGCGGGAACTCTTTAATTCTCCGGGTGTAGCCTATGTGCTATTCTGATCTGAGCTATTACAAATGTGAAGTTTCATTTTATAATCCATTCAATATGAAAGAGTAACAAACATACATCCATCTATCCTTACAAACTTTCGCATTTATAATATGTACTAGCTGACTAGCTGATTTCGCACTCGCATTAATATTATAAGTAGGTAGGATTAAGTAGGAAGTAGTAGGGTTAGCGGTCCTGAGCCTACTTATGAGGCCCTTAGTTAGCGACCATGTCTCGGATCCGTAAGTCATCACTGGCAACACGCACTGTTCGAAGACTTTAGTCTTCAAGCACTGAGGAATTTTGGACGAGAAGACATCTCGGAGCTTCCCGAACGCTGCCCAGCCGAGTTGGATTCGGCGGTTGATCTCTTTCTCGAAATTGGACCTACCTAGCTGGACTGTGTGTCCCAGGTAAATATACTCGTCGACAATTTCGAGTGCAGAGTTCTCAACAATTACTGGGTGGAGCGGTGCATGAGCATTGGACATGATTTTCGTCTTGCTCATGTTCATTTTCAGGCCCACCTGTTGAGAAACCCTGCTGAGATCGTTGAGCATTGTATTGAGGTCTCTCAGAGTCTCTGCCATGACTACTATGTCATCGGCAAATCGCAGGTGAGTGATGTACTCGCCGTTTATGTTGATGCCAAGCCCGTTCCAATCCAGAAGCTTAAAGACGTCCTCCAACGCAGCGGTAAAGAGCTTCGGGGAGATAACGTCTCCCAGACGCACTCCACGCTGCAAGTGGATTGGCCTCGTAGTCTGGTCCTGTATACGTACTGACATTGTGGGTGGCGTTTTCATACAAGCACTACAACACTTGGATATACCGGTAGTCAATCCGGCATCTCTGCAGCGACCTCAACACAGCCCAAGTTTCCACCGAATCGAAGGCTTTCTCATAGTCCACATTTAATTTTATTTATTTATTTCATTTATTCATAGTCCACAAACGCTAAGCAAAGTGGCCGGTTATACTCTTCTGTCTTTTGTATAACCTGCCGCAGCGTATGAATGTGATCTATGGTACCAAAGCCTTTTCGGAATCCGGCTTGTTCGGGAGGCTGGAAGTCGTCGAACCTACGAGCGAGACGATTCGTAGTGACTCTCGAGAACAACTTATAAACATGACTCAACAACGAGATGGGTCTGTAATTCTTCAACAAGGTATTATCACCCTTTTTGAAGAACAGAACCACCACGCTCCTGTGCCATGCTTCCGGCGTTGTGCCCTCGTGGATGACGGAATTGAACAATCGCTGAAAGATCTTAAGTACCGGTTTTCCACCCGCTTCCAGGAGTTCCGCAGTGATTCCGTCATCACCTGGCGCCTTGTTGTCCTTGAGCTGTTTGAGAGCCATTCTAATCTCGTATAGGCTGACGTCTGGGATATCTTCGGTATAGTGTCGGGTCAGTTTGGCTCTGGGATCTTTCGCCAAATCTTCAACAGGTTTTTGTGTCGTGGTATATAACTGTCCATAGAACTTCTCAACCTCTCCCAAGACCTCAGGTCGAGAAGAGACGAGACGGCCGTCATCAGTTTTCAGCCGCGTCAGCTGGCTCTGTCCGATAGACAGATCTCTTGCGAACACTTTTGAGCCTTTGTTCCGCTCAATGGTATCTTTAATACACTTGGTATTAAAGACACGGAGGTCGCGAGTTTGTGCCTTAGAGATCTGCCTATTAATCCGCCGGTAGGCAGCCGCGTCTGCCGATGACTGCAGCCTCATCTCTTGTCTCTCCTTCATTAGCTTGAGAGTATGGTCAGAGAACTTTTCGGTTCTTTTCCTGCGATGGGTCTTAAAGAATTTAGACCCCACAGTATGGACTATGGACAGTTTCCACGAACCTGTTGTTTAGATCGTCCACAGAAACGCAGTCTGCTAGGCACTCGAATCGGTTCTGCAGTTCGAGTTGGAAGTTTTCGGGATTTTGGATATGAGCACGAGAAGGTCGGAGAGTGGACTTCGCCAGTCTGGCCCTTTCCAGCTTTACATTAATATTCAACGTGCCTCTTACCATCCGGTGATCGCAACCGGTTTTCACCCTATTGATCACAGAGACATCATTGAATATATGCCGCTTGGTCGACATAATGAAGTCGATCTCATTTCTCGTGGAACCATCGGGACTCAACCATGTCCATTTTCTGTGTGGCCGCTTCCTGAAGAAGGAGTTCATCATAAAGAGGCCCTCCTTCTCCATGAAGTCGGCCAACATTTGGCCCCTTTGGTTCTTTCGCCCATACCCAAAATGCCCCACTCTCGTCTCTGCACCGCTACGTTCGCCCAGCCTTGCATTGAAATCCCCCATCACAAACAACACTGTAATGAGTGGTAGAGGCGTGTATGGCTTTTGATATATCCTCATACAGCGCCTCTACCTCCTCGTCAGAATGTGTCGATGTCGGTGCGTAGACCTGTATAACCTTCAGCGAATACCGTTTGGTGATTCTGAGTATGAGGTACGCTACCCTACTCGACACACTCTTGACTTGTACAATGTTGTTGACGAGGGACTTGTGGACGATGAACCCGTCACCACCCTGGGACTGTTGATCGCCCTCCCGGTAGTTAAACAAGTTGCCGGAATTGAGGATTCTCGAGTCCTCCCCCTCTCTTCGGACTTCAGACAATCCTATAATATTCCAGCGCAACTTGCTCACTGCTTCTTCCAGCTCGATGATCTTTTCGTCGGTCCTCAAAGTGCGTGCGTTATACGTCACCAGGTCCAGTCGTCGGGGTTGGCAGCGGAATCTCGTCCGGAGATTCTTAGCACCCCCTCAGCGGGCGATGGAGAGAGCTATGCTCGGAGTGTCCCTGCGGGATCGAATCAGAAATGAGGAGATCCGTAGGAGAACCAGAGTCACCGACATAGCTAAGCGAGTCGCGATACTGAAGTGGAAATGGGCGGGGCACATAGTTCTAAGAGCTGATGGTCGTTGGGGTCCCAAGGTGCTGGAGTGGCGACCCCGCACCGGGAAGCGCAGTGTTGGCAGACCCCCCACCAGGTGGACCGACGACATCAAACGAGTCGCAGAGAGCCGCTGGATTCAGGCGGCGCAAGACCGAGGCCTGTGGAAGTCCATGCAAGAGACCTTTGTCCAGCAGTGGACGTCTATCAGTTGATAAAGAAGAAGAAGAAGAAGTAGGGTTAGGTTAGTAGGATATTAGAAGGAAGTAGATTGTAATTTATTATATACTAGCTGATGCCCGCGACTTCGTCCGCATGGATTTAGTTTTTAAAAATCCCGCGGGAACTCTTTCATTATCCGAGATAAAAAGTAGCTCTCCCGGTCTGAGGAACCACTACTACATCCATTACTATACCCATGCAAAAAATCGCATCAATCCGCTGTTCTGTTGCGACGTGATTGAAGGACAAACCAACAAACAAACACACTTTCGCATTTTTAATATCAGTAATGCTTTATTATAACACTTTTTATAATTATTGTCAAATTTTTCATACTTAACCAAAGACAAAATTACGTTTAGCTGTCATTTACGTTTTGTTATTCCACTGTCATTTGCGTTTTGTTATTCCATGTCAGATGCGTTTTTCTTAAACCACGTTTTATAGTGACATGACGGAAACGCGGTCGAACGGGATAAAAAGTATCCTTTGTCCGTCTCCTGGTTCTAAGCTACCTCTCCACCAATTTTCAGCCAAAACGGTTCATCCGTTCTTGAGTTATAAATAGTGTAACTAACACCACTTTCTTTTATATATATAGATTTATTTATCATCCCTTCTTATCTCATACGAGAGGAGACCTGTGCTCAGCAGTGAACCGGCGATGGGTTGAGAACTTGAGATGAATTAATGATCATTTTTAACCGACTTCAAAAAAGGAGGAGGTTCTCAATTCGTCGGAATCTTGTTCTTTTTTATGTATGTTCACCGATTACTCGAAGACGCCTGAACCGATTTAGAAAACTCTTTTTTGTTTTAAAGGCTATACTTCCCAGGTACCTGACCATTTAAATTTTATCGAAATCGGTCGTGTGGTTTTTAAAATATCAACAATAAATTATATACTTTGTAGTGGCGCGGGCGTTTGAAGACGGTTTTTTAAAAATATTTTTTTATATTAAATTATTTCAATTAATTTCATTTCATTTGACATTTCCAGTGATCAGGAAAGGTATTAACTAACAACGTAATCAATGATAAAACGAAGAAGTCATCAGCACTAAGTAATTAGAAGGAAATACGGCTAATGTATGTTAATTAATTCGTATGGTGCGATGTGCTAATTATTGCGGGCTTTTGATACAATGTGTGAATTAACCAAGTATAATTATTGTTTTATTATATTATGATACTTGGAAATCAAATGTAGGTACAATTATTATAATTTGTAGATGGGACTTTTTGAATATTTACTAGTTACCGCCCGCGACTTAGTCTGCGTGGAGTAATAAGGTTTTAAAAATCCCGCGGGACCTTTTCTGTTTTTCCTGGAAGCCTACGTTACTCTCCTAAAAATCACGTCTATCTGTTGCTCCGTTGCTGCGTGATTGAAAGACAAACCTACAATCAAACACACTTACGCATCCTTACCTACTTGTTATAAATGCTACAAGTGACTAGGGATGCCTACATTTCTTCTTCTTTATAAACCAATATACTTCCACTTTTTTTTTAATATATAGACTAGCGCTTGACTGCAATCTCACCTGATGGTAAGTGAAGATGTAGCCTAAGTTGGAGCGCGCTTGCCTAGAAGATGCCTTCACTCTTGATAGTCAGTTGGAAAAACGGAAGCCGGAAGGGCATTCCAAATTTTAGCGGTGCGTATTAGGAATGATGAAGCGAAACGCTTAGTGCGGGATCGTGGAATATCGACCACGGAGCGGTGCAGATTCGTGCAATGCCTTGCGGTTCGATGGTAGAAGGGTGATGGAGGAACTAATTCGAATAGCTCTTGAGCACTCTCCGAAATATATCCTGTAGAATACCGACAGACAAGCAACCTTGCGCCGATGTTCCAGACTCTGAAGTTTGGAGTTAATTAGCGATTAGTGAGCACTGCTGAACAAAGGTCTCTTCCTTGGACTTCCACAGGCCTGTCTTGCGCCGCCTGTAATAAAAGGTTGCACTCACCTTCTGATAGCATCCACTTGCTGTTCAGCTGGCAGCTCCACAACAGCAAACAGTTCCATTTCGCCATCTCTCCCAAACACACCTCCAGGTATTTTCCTACAATAAAAATTTGCTTGAAAAAAATCAATATAATAAAGGTGTGGGCTGTGGGCTGCCTGTTTATTTATTTTTTTACTAGACGAGGCCTGCGACACAGTTTTGTAATTGGGACTTTTGTGACTGATATTTTTTTATTTATTTAAAAAAACATTTTTAAATATTATAACACTATGCCATTTCTCTATTTTAAATATTTTTACTAGTCTCGGAATTATAAGCTGTTTTACTGTGACTATATCTGTCTCTTTCTATGGAGCGTGTGTGGAGCTGCTGAATTGTGACATCACGATTCATTAGCGCTCTCTCTGTCTAACAGGAAACTTTAAAGCTCTTTAACTTATTTGCTTTTGAACCATTTTATTTTCTGTTTTTACAAATGTTATTCGTACATGTTACATTTTCGATTATAAATAATTAATATCAACATTTTTACTACAGTCAAACACCCAATTCCAGAGGGAACTCTTTAATTTTAAGAGCTATCACCATTCCAAATTTCAGCCAGAGCAGTTCATTTGTGTTGTGTGAAGGAGTAACAAACAAACATATATCCATCCATCCTCACAAATTTTCACATTTATTATATTATTAGTAAGATATGTGACAATAGATATAATACTTGACTGCAATCTCACCTGATGTTAAGTGATGTTGCAGATGATAATGAGATGACATTGAGATGTATAAGATGTTAGGGGCTAGCTTGGATGGAGAGTGTGGCTGTTATAATACTAATATTATAAATGAAACAAAGTGTGTTTGTTTGTCCTTCAATCACGCCGCAACAGTGTTACGGATCAATGTGATTTTTTGCATAGGTATAGTTGAGGACCTAGAGTCACAAAGGCTACTTTTTATCCTGGAAAATCAAAGAGTTCCTGAGTATTTTAAAAACTAAACCCTTACCCATGTGGAAAAAGTCGCGGGCATCAGCTAGTCCTTCTATTCTATTCAGCTAGCCTATAACCTTAATCTGTTTCTACACATCATCATAATGGGACATTAAATCACTTCATGGCATGTTTTTGATTGTAGTGATAATTAGCAAGCCAGCCTGTTATGCTGGCGAAAGAACTTTGGTCTAAGTTGGTAACAATATGGATGAACAACTTTGCAGAACAGGTCTCCTGAGAGAGTAACATGGTAACTAACTACATTCAGTAAATTACAATTGATGGGTACACTGCAAGAAGGGGCTCATCAATATTTTTTTTAATCTAACAAAGAATCAAAGATAAATTTTGAACAGGCCTCCCATATGAAGCATTCAAAACTACCAGAAGGGGGTTTATTTCTTTATAAATCAGCTTGTTGAAAAACATTGATCAAAAACAGGACAATAAAGTATTAAACCTTTTAATGACCACTTCTTATAATTATCCTAATTGTCGATGATCAATTGCAACGTAAATTAGCATTGAAGGTTGATAAATCTGTTAATATCATCATAAAATTAATTAAACATAAGCTAACCCTAGATAATGTAAGTAAAAAGTTAATCTTTGATTACACATAATCCTTATATTGCCTGTATTATAAATGTCCCAAGATTAGATTAACTTTCAGATAAGTAAACAAAAACTAACAAAGAATATGGTATTCAGCAATAAACTAAAACAAACTTTTCCATTTTATTCAAAAGTTTCTCTTACAATGTTTTGATACATGTGAGGATTAATTAGCTAGCAATTAGTATAAGTCATATAAGCACACAAAAATATGTTTTTATGACTTAATAAAATATCAATAATAATCTATTTTTCTTAGCTGTCCCTAAAACCAAACAAAGTGCGCAACTACATCAGTCAGTTACATATTTCTTTGAGACCTTACCTCTTAAGACAACCTTTATATTATAAATGTGAAACTTTGTGAAGGTGGATGTATGGATGGATGTTTGTTACTCTTTCACTTCACAATGAATGAATTGATTTGGCTGAAATTTGGAATAGTGACAGCTCATACCCAGGATTAAAAGATAGGGTTTTCTTTTGAAACGTGCCGCCCCGATAGGGGGTAAGTGGGGGTGGAGGGGGGGGGGAGGGGGGGAGGGGAAGTCATCCCCCCTCACTTTTTTTGCCGGACGCGCATACTTTTTTTTTTATGAATTTTTTAATATTGATTAAACTGACATTGGTAAAACCTTTAAAACGTGTCGCCTGGTTAAGTGGAGGGAGAGGGGGGGAAGAAGGGGAGGTACGTCATCCCCCCTCACTCCCTCCGCTAGAAACTTACTATTTTTTTTGATTACAACCCTCTAACCTAACCAACAGTGAGAACTTACAGGTGCAGTCTTTCTAAATGTTTTGAAAAATAAAATAAAACATCATCTAAACCTAAATCATTTTTCATTTCAAACCAATAGAACTCAATGCTCAAGTTTTTCTAGGCGGTAGAAAATATTAAACACGAAGGCTGTGGCGTGAGTTAAGTTTTGTTCAAGCTACAAATCAAATGGGCTACGCCAGAAGACTCGCTCCGTCGCCCCTTCATTCAGCTTCACCTACTCGACCTTCGTTTCGCTACGGAGGTCGCCGGCTCGCCACCTCCCCCCTTCGCTCCACTCGGCCTCGTAGGCTCGCTTCATTCAGGACCTCCTCCGCGAGCTTCTGGCTTCGCGCTTCATAAAAACACTCTAGGGGTAGGACAGACAAGACTACGTGGAGTCGGGGTTGGCCAATTCGGTTCTGTCACACTGTTCGACCTATATCAGTCCATGTAAGTTTTGTTCAAGCTACAAATCAAATGGGCTACGCCAGAAGACTCGTTCCGTCGCCCCTTCATTCAGCTTCACCTACTCGACCTTCGTTCAGGACCTCCTCCGCGAGCTTCTGGCTTCGCGCTTCATAAAAACACTCTAGGGGTAGGACAGACAAGACTACGTGGAGTCGGGGTTGGCCAATTCGGTTCTGTCACACTGTTCGACCTATATCAGTCCATGTAAGTTTTGTTCAAGCTACAAATCAAATGGGCTACGCCAGAAGACTCGCTCCGTCGCCCCTTCATTCAGCTTCACCTACTCGACCTTCGTTTCGCTACGGAGGTCGCCGGCTCGCTTCGCTCGCCACCTCCCCCCTTCGCTCCACTCGGCCTCGTAGGCTCGCTTCATTCAGGACCTCCTCCGCGAGCTTCTGGCTTCGCGCTTCATAAAAACACTCTAGGGGTAGGACAGACAAGACTACGTGGAGTCGGGGTTGGCCAATTCGGTTCTGTCACACTGTTCGACCTATATCAGTCCATGTCGTTTCAGAGTGGAAAAGCTTTTTTGCTATAAGTACATATTATTGTCAGAAATAAAACAATTTCAAATCTCCCCACAGGTTGGGAAATTCCCCACAAATCCCGGCACACGGCCACCCTGCGTCGGTCGCGTCAAACAACGTTTCGCTTCACGCAAATACTTTATCGAAAATTTACGTTTCTAACCTAAAAATATAAGTTTATTCGTATTTTTTGTAAAAAAAAAAACACGCGTCCGGCAAAAAAAAATTGTTTCGGGGGCATCGAAAGACCCTCTAGGATGCCCCTATAAACTCATCTTGGCTCTATCAGGGCGGCACGTTTCAAAAGCCGAGCCAAAAGATATAATACAATAGGCTACTTTCTATCCCTGAAAATTACAGAGTTTCTGCGGGAATCAAAAAACATTAATCCATCGCAGACGAAGTCTTCATCATCTAGTACTTAATAATTGAAAAAGTATCTTACCTCAGGAACTTTTTGAGCACACTAGCAATAGTGTAAACTGAATAATTATCAACATTTACTAGTCGGCCGGTTTGTAGGAAATGTATCAACTTTTTCATGGCCCCTTGGTGGCCAGGGGCACGGAAAACATCACGACGAAGCGGCGCCTCTTTATTTAGCTTTAAAATCAGCACCTACACAATACAATACATATTTTATTTAATCTGCTTGTCAGCCTAAGCAGCTTAAATACAGCTGCAGTTAACTCAAAATTGAATGCATTATGAGTTGTGGTAGTTTTTTTTTCGTGACTCAATTTTATAAAGCACTTCTTATTTTTAAATTAAATAAAAACCTCATGAACTTAGAATTAATACTTAATAATAATAATTGCAAGAATTATAATTTATGTTGACAATTCAACAAATAAAAATTATAATCTCAAATACAATAAATAAATAGGAGGATACTAACAAGCAAAGGGCCCGGTAAGTCGTCTTTACAGACTTCGTGGAGAGGAACACCGAACTTTACTTTTTCAAGTCTTCGTGGATACGGCAGAGAATTCGGGTGCCCACAAGATGTGACCACATTGCTTAAAGTAGCCGCTCGCCGGTGCATACGCCTCGCCCAGTTGCTCATCTTACTTGAAGAAGTGTTTATCGTTCGTGCTGGAACGATGAATCCGTTTAGCGCGTCGACTTGATTACAAGCATTTTCTGAATTCCAAACTTCACAAACAATACACCAGCCAATGCCGTTTAACACGCATATTCACCAATATTCACTTAGAGTGGAAGGAATTTATAGTAAATATTTCAAATCCACCTCCATTTTTGTTAATTTTATTACACTTTCGATTCAAAATCAACTCGCTCGATCAAAAGAACAAAGTACCACAAAAAATTGAAAATCAGACATCTCTTTGGACTGGACTCGGAACACAGAATAATAATAATAGATACTTACTAAAAGAGTGCAGACCAAAGACTACAGTGTATAAAGGGAGAGTGCAGACCGGTGCAGACCATGGGCGGTGCCGATGCCGGTGACTCGGACACTCGGACCACAGATCACTATTAAACTAGTACCTACTCAGACTGTGTCGGACACAGAAATTCACAGAATATTCGGAGCTCGGAGCCGGTCTCCGCTAGGAGTATATAGTACTCTGTGGAGTCGGAGGACGGAGCAATGAACAAGCGGAGGAAGAGTAATTAATTGAATTGCTACGCACTAGCGTGACTCTTCTATTGAGTGTGCAGCGTTATGAGTAAAAAGAGACAGATATTATAATGTAATTTTCATCATACCTATTCGAAAAACGAATATTGGCTTCAGAGGATAGCGGGAGCAAAATTTAATTTTAACCCCATGGGACTTTACATTTCTCTCTTCTGATTGGTCCACGTTCGTGCTTTAGCATAATCATACCTATTCGAAAAACGAATATTGGCTTCAGAGGATAGCGGGAGCAAAATTTAATTTTAACCCCATCGGACTTTACATTTCTCTCTTCTGATTGGTCCGCGTTCGTGCTTTAGCATACTAAAGCAATAACGCGGACCAATCAGAAGAGAGAATTCAAAAATGTGTCGACATTCAAAAATGTTTGAGAAGCTGTTGTCTTCGATAAGTCACGTGATCTTTGTCGATTAGATATATACGCCCATACTACATACATACATACCAACATAAATATTAATGTTTAATTATTTCATAAAAAATTATTTGTGTTTTTTTTTAAACTTTCAATAATATACGTATTGGTAATGTCTATACTCTATACATAGTAGGTTGATACTCCTAGCTTTTTCTCATAGGTAATGATGAAAAATAGTGTGTGTCATTCGGGGCCAAAATTTTTTGTTCTCGGGCGGCGTATATTGAATTCCTCGCTACCAACGATGTTATATTTCCATAGATTCACCATCAACGCGTCAAAAACGGCACGGTTTAACTGCTACTAATAGTAGCAAGTTAGCTCAGTCGCGCGTTATTTCACAAACCGAAAGCATGCCTTGGTGCTCCGTAAAAAAATTTAAAAACAGTCCAAATTATATCAAAAAACAAGATGGAATATCATACTTTCGATAAGAAAATATTTTGTTTACATTTATATTCCACTACATTAACAATATAATCACGAAATGTTGCTTAATTTAATTAATTTGTTATGAAAATAACAATATTTCTGTGGCGCAGCTATCACAGTCACACATACCGCGCGAGGAAGAGAACGCGATAGGCACATCTGAGCAACATTGATTCAAGAATATAAATAGAGTAGTTTAATGTTTTTTTTTTATTATTTTTTTTTTTTACGATTTTTTGTTATCAAACATTTAAGGTATGCGCGCACGGGCAACTTAGTTGCTCGGCGATTTATTTGTCTCTTGATCAAGTCTAGGAGCTAGTATGAAAGTGCGCGCACGTAGCGACGCAACTCTGGGCAACTATATTGTTCGCGGGGTCGGAGACAAGCCCGCGACGCAACTGTCTCCTTCCCTATTGGTTTCTATGCCTTGGCGCGCACGGGCAACAAAAAAGTCGCCGACCGGCCAGTTGCCACTCGACCACCGCGGCGTGAGTTTGTCTGTACTTGCAGTGTACGGACGGATACGCGCGCGCATTCTATGTTCCGAGATGCCAAGTAAAATGCCGGTCGAAGAAGATATCGATAATAGTAGACTAATTGAAGAAGTAGAAAGCAGACCATTACTGTATGATAAAAAATTAAAAGAATACTCAGACGTAAATGCCAAATCAAGAGGCTGGGAGGAAGTTTGCCAGCAGCTTTTCCAGGTTTGGGGTCAGCTGTCAGCAAAGGAAAAAACAGAGGCTGGTAAGTTTAAAATAACAATATATTTTGTAATAATTATTTATTAAGTTAAATCTACGCATAAACAATATAGACACTATATTTTATTATATTGCCAAGGAACAGAACCTCGTGTGGAAGTAAAATATGATGCCAAGTAGTTACGTATGTTTGGCGCTGTAATCCTTATATCAGCCCGATTTGCAGAAATTGATTGCAGTGGACAATCATAAGCAGTGTCAGCAAATCGAATACCATCTCTGCAACGCACGTAATTATGTAAAACGCAGGCACTCTTGACTATTATGTCACAAAATTCAAGATTAACATCAAG
Organism: Oeneis ivallda; assembly: GCA_029955525.1. Taxonomy (NCBI): domain Eukaryota; kingdom Metazoa; phylum Arthropoda; class Insecta; order Lepidoptera; family Nymphalidae; genus Oeneis; species Oeneis ivallda. The sequence goes on from JARPMR010000022.1 coordinate 12,315,757, forward strand.
TGGCCTATGAAATATTCTCCACTTGTTAGCGAGTATTCCAAACGTGCATTCGACCATACGTCGTGCTCGACTATGCCGATAGTTATATATTTTCTTTATAACAGTCAGCGACTTTCGTGAAAACGGTCGTAAAATATTTCTTGACAATCCAAATGCTTCATCTGCCACTAAACAAAATGGCATGGGTTTTCCATTATCATCATTTGGCAAAGATTTGTCATCTGGTATATTTAACAGATTTTGCTGTAAGCGTTTCCCCATCTCTGAATTTTGAAATACGCTGGCATCGCCGGCTGCTCCATTTGCACCCACGTCAATGTATACAAATTTATAATCAGCATCAACCCAGGCCATGAGAACGATAGAGAAATACTTTTTGTAATTGAAGCATTCTGAGCCACTCCCGGCTGGCTGGATCAGTCGAATATGTTTTCCATCTATAGCCCCGATAATATTTGGAAAATCTGTTCTCTCATAAAATTGTCTTGCAATTATCAGCCAATCCTCTTCACTCTTCTGTGGCATATAAAAATGATGCATAAGTATCCAAATTTGCATACACGTCGATTTTACTATTTCTCTTACTGTAGTAACACCCAGAAGATAATCAAATGATAGACTGTAGAAGCTTGCACCAGTCGCAAGATATCTGAAAATAAAGAAATAGACTAATTAGACAACTATCGAATTCTCACATATCTACAGATTTTTTTTCTTTTTCAGGTAAATTAGTACAAAAACGATGGAAAAATATTCGAACATGTTTCTCAAGGGAGCTACGGGAACAGAAGCAAACTATGTCTGGTCAAGCAGCGAACAAAAATCGACGAAAGTACAAATACTTCGATGAACTGCTGTTCTTAATACCGTCAATGGAGACACGTGAAACGTCTGGAAATATACCCAATGTTACCGACGGTGATGATGACAGTGACAACAAAGAAAACGTTAGTGGAGAAGAAAATATTCGTAAAAGACCAAGAATAAGAAAAACCACTGCTGAAAAACCAAAATCTTACGAAGAAAAGCTTTTGAACATCTTACAAGAGAAGAAACAGGCCAACACATCGACACCATCTACTGATAAGGAAACACATTTTGCCCTTTCTCTGGTACCTCTATTAAAACAAGTCCCAGAAGACAGCCAGTTAGATATACAAATAGAGATATTGCAAATTTTCAAAAAAGCACTACAGAAGAACAAAGGACTCCAAACATCATCATCACCATTAAACTACAACCAACCAAGTACATCCGGTATCAAATTTAAAATAATCCCACAGAAACCCAAAATAAGTGACGCAAGATACACAATTATACGGCCACGTAAAGCTTCTACCAGCTCCCAGTCTTTGCCTTCAACCAGCCCCCAAACATTTCTACCAATAATTTCTACCACCAGTTTGCTTGCCACCAGCCTACCGAAATCCCTGCCTGCAACCAGCCCACCAGCGTGTTTGCCTGCCTCTAGCTCACCGATGTCACTGCCGACTGAAATGCCCCAAAATTCAGACCATTTCTCATGCCCTGCACTTCCTAATCCTTCTCCAAACAGCAACAATAGTATAAATGAGACATTGCAATCATACTTGTCTAGTTTTAATGACAGCGATGAATCAGAAATTTATGACGTATGCTACAAATAAAATAAATTCATTTTAAGACTCGTTAAAGACTGTTAATCATTTAGTACCAAACAATAAAAGAATGTGATTCATAAACTGTTGGTTTTTTTAGTATCACTAGCTATTTGACCGAGCTTTGCTCGATATTCGATAAAACACAAATAAAATGACATTTTCTAAAAATGATTCATAACTAGATCGATTTATCGCCCCCGAAACCCCCTATATACTAAATTTCATGAAAATCGTTGGAGCCGATTCCGAAATTCCAATTATATATATATATATACCTAGTATATATATAAATTATACAAATATATATTCTTGTATATATATATATATATATATATATATATATATATATATATATATATATATATATATATATATATATATATATACAAGAATTGCTCGTTTAAAGATATATAAGATACATTCAAAGCAAAACAAAAACAATAACTCAGGAATATGTCCAAATAATGTACCGGTGAAACGGGGTGTATAGAATTTGCGGGGTGAATAGAAAATAAGTTGGGGTAAATAGAACTGTAGTATGGGTTTAATAGAAACGTAGTAGGGAATCGTGTCGTATGTGTTTTTCTAGGTGATTATCTATCAGTCGTACAACTCGTACTTAATTAACAAACATGCATACCTCAGCGTGACGGCCAGTCTTTCCTCTGGTGAGACAGCTAATCTCATATTTGTATCTTCATGAACGAGGCCAGGTCGTAAGATTCAGCACAGTTCATCGAAACTTTCGACACTCATTCTAAAGTAACTAAAAAATTTTTTTGGGTATGCTCTCAATTTCATAAACATAGTATGAAATTTCCCGAGAGTCAGCCGATCGCTCCATAATGGATGCACCCAATATTCTATTTTTCGACGCTTTCTTCGGTTTTTTATTGCGAGTGCAACGACCACAGCCGTCTCGACCAAATCCATGTTGATGACTGTCTAGAAAAAACTGAAAAAGTCGGGTTGCTACGCTCTCGTGCGCGCACCCCGGCGACATGGCGATTATTTTTTCGAAAGAGACAAATAAATCGCCGAGCAACTAAGTTGCCCGTGCGCGCATACCCTAAAGACGTACTAATGCAAAAAGGATCCAACTGTCAAACATTAATTGTCTTTTCTATTTGACTGCTTGAAAAAAATCGGTACAACACGTTCAGTACCTACTAGACTTAAAAGACTGTAATTTTATTAATTATGGTAAGACAAAATAAAAAGATATTATTATAAAGACAAATTTTAATGTACAATAATTATTATTGTGTGTAAATAATTATATAAAAAATTGCCACTCCACTTCGGAACTATTCTTACATCGATGTAATCCGGTAAAAATGAATGTTCCGCGGGTGATTTGCAAAACGTCGTACGTGTCGCACATTCATTACAAACTGAACCTTAAAATTCCAGTCATATGGTTGGTTATTGTTGACCCGGTTAGTGTCTTAGTGGATTTTACCTATAGTGTGTTTGTAGTGACTACATGGACAATTTTGGCGTATGAATTTGTAGGTGATGCTGCTTCCATGCTATATTAGTTCCATGCTCGCTACGCTCAGGATTCTACTTTAGAATCCCTCGCTGCGCTCGGGAGTCTACTATAGAATCCTTCACTTCGCTCTGAATTCAAAATAACGCCCTCGGGGAACAAAAAATTCCTTTGGCCCCATATAACACAAATAACTATATAATCTAGGAGGAAACTTTTCCATTTTTTGGCATCAGGCTGGTGACCAATGACCATCGCCCGTCATTCATTTTCTCACAATGCCTATTGGCTTCATTTTCTCACAATGTATATATTGTTGATTACCAGTACCTACGTCTCGCCTGAGTACAACAAAGCTCATTGTTCAAAGAAATTCAAAGTAGGGTATTTTACTCCTATAGTGAGAAATAATCTAAAAATATAAAAATAAGATAGTTTAGGCAATAAGGAATCGGGAAGTGGAAGTTTCAGTTCACAAAATACTTTTTCTAGTAGTATATAATATCACCATAAGATCAAAAGACACTTATATTTAATAAAGTAAATACCCTATTGTACTACTATGGTGGGTTGAAGTAGTCTGCAAAAGTAGGATTTAAACTAGCACTGAATATCGCTGTCTCACGATTGGCCACGGCCGGTATAAGCCGTGTCAATAAAGAAAGGAATCTGAAATGGCGGCTTGTACTTGTAATGACAGGCACAGGTTGGACCGTCAGCAAAAAACGAAGCGAAGCTGGGCTGCTATATGTGTAGCTATACAGACACACATTGTATGTTTATACTATTTATTTAGTATTTGTGTTGATACCTTATTCATTTATGTACCTATATTATGTTATTAAATATACCTATATATTACTATTGAATTATATAGTTAGCACATGTTTAATATCTCTAGGTATTTATTTATTTCTTGTTATCTTTAAGTCCTCTAACTTATCTTGTATGTTTCGCGTCAGGTCGCAACGTATTTTATATTTCTTCTTCAAAATATTTTGTAACATCTATAATATAATAAAACTGTAACAGGTCCAATTCTGTACATTGAAGATATTTTGAAAATTTTTGTTTGAGGGCACTCTATAATCGATACTGAAGCCAAAACAATTTTTTTTTAATTTTTTGTCTGTCTGTCTGTCTGTCTGTCTGTCTGTATCTTGGCCGCGCATCACGCCGAAACTACTAGACGGATTTAAATGAAACTTGGCATGATTTAAGTTCATACTACGAGGTATAATATAGGATACTTTTTATCCCGAAATTCAGCACGGTTCCCTTGGGAGATGGGATGAAAGTCAAAATGTGTATTTAGCTGTAATTCATTAAGGCGTATTCCGATTTCATTCATTCTTTTTTTGTTAGAAAGCGGGTACTTTAGAGATTGTCCTGTAATTATTTCAAGGTCATCAGTTTCGTAGTTCAGAAATTATAGACATCCGATCTTCAGTATAAGGTCCAAATAACTTGAACCCCGGAATCTACAAGATACTTTGAATGAACGGCTCATCTTAAGCTGGCATGCTTAATTTATCGTATATAGCCATCGAGGATACTATTTTGTCAAAGTCAAACTACTCCAAAGGCGTCAGATTTTGCCAAACGATCATTATATACCTACATACTACATAGTAGATATGGATGTAATACATCGTATGGACGTAATATTACAGTGTTTTCCTATGCAATTTAATATTCTAATCATACTAATATTATAAATGCGAAAGTGTGTTTGTTTGTTGGTTTGTCCTTCAATCACGCCACAACAGAGCCACGGATCGACGTGATTTTTTGCATGGGTACTATAGTTGAGGACATAGGCTACTTTTTATCCCGGAAAATCAAAGTGTTCACGAGGGATTTTAAAAACTTAATCCACGCGGACGAAGCCGCGGGCATCAGCTAGTTATATATACGATTTCACCCTCATCACTTCGAAGAATCTTTCCTCGTTTCGCGTAAACGCTCATTAAATTAAAGCTCATTTTTTAAACGTAAGATTATATAACAATAACAACGAAAAAACTTAACAGAAAACAAGACAAAGAACAGTAACAAAAACACAGTGTGCAAGCAGATACAGACTGATAATTTTTTTGCGTGCTGTAACGACGTGTGCGAGTGAGAGGGAATGATTAGCGACGCCATTTACAATTCCTTTCTTTAAGGACACGGGTTATAGTAAATATCATTCGTCTATGGCCACGGCCCACGCTATGGTTACATCTGGAGGTCGTACGCTGGAGGTACTTGATCTGAGATGGTCAGAGATAAAAACAGAAGCATAGAGCATTTACTCTTTGTTATGAACAAACCAATCCCAAAGTGTCTGTGGTCTTCTAAGTGAATTTTGTATCGTACGGGTACCAGACATATCGTACAAAAACCAAACGTAGTGGTTACATTCTCTTTGACCAAACCAAACACAAACTGTCACATGTGGTCACATGGAAACAATTTCTTTACATTAAACTAGAATTATTAATTTAATTTTCAATGTGTATAGTTAAAAAAATATAAAACTTTGTAACATTGAATGACACATCTACAAACGATACATTTCACGGAAAGATATTCAATTGAATTTGATAAAACATGGCGGATTGGGAAGAAAACTGGGAAGAGCCCGCAGCATTCGTACCACCGGCACCGGTAACTGTCAGTCACAATACTAGAGTATATAGTTCTAACTCAGGGCGTGGAAGAGGCAGAGGTGGTGGAAGAGGCCAGAGCAACGAAACAAACTGGAGAGCTCGCGGCGGAGACAACGGTCAAAGCAGGCAAAATTATTCTCGTCAAGAAAATGGTAAAAAAAAGGTTATATCAATTCCCTCTAATAAAGTTGGCCGTGTCATCGGCAAGGGTGGATCTAAAATACGCGATCTCGAATATGAATCTGAAGCTAAAATTAAGATTGGGGATTCAAATGGAAACGACACAGAAGTGACCCTGATGGGTACAGATGATGCGATCTCAAAAGTCGAAGGTTTGATCGATGATCTTATGAAAGACCGTCAACCTGCTCCACGTAAAGACACATTCAATACAAGCAGCAATGGTAGTGCAAGCAACAGTGGCACTTCCAATTTCTTAGTTGTTAATGAAAATGGAGATGAAGTGGTTGACTGGGCAAGGGTGAATGCTGAATATGACCGAAATCAAAAAGAGAGATGGAGTAAGTTGCCTCCAATCAAAAAAGACTTTTATGTTGAAGACCCAAAAGTGAGTAAGATGTCTCCAGCTGATGTAAAACGCTGGCGCTTAGCCAACCATGACATACAAGTTAAAAGGACATTCGATGAGAAGCCTGGCCTGAGACCTATCCCAAACCCAGTATTAACATTTGAACAAGCATTTCAACATTATCCAGAAATCTTAGAGGAAATCTACAAACAAGACTTCAAGCAGCCTTCCCCCATTCAGAGTCAAGCCTGGCCTATATTATTGAGAGGTGACGACATGATTGGCATTGCCCAAACCGGTACTGGGAAGACCTTAGCCTTTTTGTTGCCTGCTCTAATACATATTGATGGTCAACCAACACCCAGAGAAGAGAGAGAGGGTCCCACTGTTCTTATTTTGGCTCCTACAAGAGAACTCGCACTGCAGATTGAGAAAGAGGCATCGAAGTACCAATACAGAGGGATAAAATCTGTTTGTGTTTATGGTGGAGGGGATAGAAAAGAGCAAATCAAAGTTGTTGCTAAAGGTGTGGACATAGTTATTGCTACACCTGGAAGATTTAATGATCTTGTATTGGCAAGACATTTAAGTGCAATAAACTTCTCATATATTGTATTAGATGAAGCTGATAGAATGTTGGATATGGGTTTTGAGCCACAAATCAGAAAGTCTTTATTTGATGTGAGACCAGACAGACAAACTGTGATGACTTCTGCTACATGGCCATCTGGGGTACGCCGACTTGCAGAGACTTACATGAAGGATCCCATTCAAGTGAACGTAGGATCTTTAGATCTAGCTGCGGTCCACACTGTTACACAAAATATAGTTTTTGTAGAAGAGGATGAAAAAGAGGCTGCACTATTCGACTTTATCCATAGCATGCAAGAGAATGATAAAGTCATCATATTTTGTGGGAGAAAAGCAACTGCCTCACATATTGCGACCGAGTTGTGTGTGAAGGGAATAAGCTGTCAGTCCTTGCATGGAGACAGGGACCAGAGTGACCGTGAAGCTGCTCTGGACGACATGGTCGATGGTACAGTCAGAATACTGGTTGCCACAGATGTTGCATCAAGGGGCATTGATATAAAAGACTTGACCCATGTAATAAACTTTGATTTTCCACGTCAGATTGAAGAGTATGTTCATAGAGTGGGCAGGACGGGGAGAGCAGGGAAGACTGGCATTTCCTTGTCATTTGTCACAAGGCAAGATTGGGCACATGCCCAGGAACTCATAAAGATTTTGGAAGAAGCCAATCAAGAAATACCTGATGAGTTACTGTCGATGGCTGAAAGGTTTGAAGCCATGAAAGTCCGTAGAGATCGCGACGGCGGCGGCGGCGGCGGGAGAGGGGGGAGGGGGCGAGGTGGTAGAGGCAGAAGAGATTATTATTAGTTCTATGTTTTTATTTGCATTTATTTAGCAGTTATTTGAACATTAGTCTTAGAGATGTTCTTTTGCATAGACAGTTGTTTTTTGAAGCAAGAAAAGCCTGTTGAGAGATTTTTGGTAGGGAAAAATCTTATGGGTTAGTGTCTCAAACTTGCTAATGTTAACAATGTTAATCTATGTGTTTTATGTTGTGGTCTGCACCTGCAGTCCTCATGTCTATCCATGTTTTTTTTGCTACTGTAATATATATGTGAATGTAGTATAGCTCTGCAAATGTAATTGCACTTACAATAGCTATTTATGCAACTGCATCGTAATGAGGGTCATTTTAATTCGAGTGCTGTTTTTTGATACGAGGCTTGCCGAGTATCAAAATAGGATAGTACGAGAATTAAAATGACTAATTACGTTCAGTTGCATACAAGATTTTATCTACGACAAGGAAGTAAAATCATTAACAAAATACGCCGTAGGCTCAATAAAGTAACAAAATGTAATTCCGTAAGCCGCCACCAGCCGCCTGTGGCGCCTCTGTCAACAAAAAGTAACTCCGTAAGCCGCCACCAGCCGCCTGTGGCGCCTCTGTTATATGAACGGTACAAAAGTGCCAGAACTCAGAGCCTTAGCTTTAGGTATTCTATTTTAAGAAGATAACCATTTCGATTCAGCTCCCATACAACGAGCTGCATCGAAATGAGAAGCAAAACCGAAAGAGGGTTCATTTCGATTCAGCTGTCAAACTCGAAATTGGAACTTTTCGATGCTGGAGTAGATAAAACTACTTATAAAACTACTTACTATTATGATACTTGTCTGAGTGTTAATAGTAGAGCAATATTCCTCCCAAAGTTATAAAACCCTGGTTTGCAGGGGAATCTCAAATTATATTAGATACAAGCTGATGCCCAAGACTTCGTCCTCATGGATTTAGTATTTAAAAATCCCGCATGGAACTCTTTGATTATGCGAGATAAAAAGTAGCTCTCCCAGCCTGAGGACCCACTACTACACCCATTACTATACCCATGCAAAAAATCGCATCAATCTGTTGCTCTGTTGCGACGTGATTGAAGGACAAACCAACAAACAAACACTTTCGCATTTCTAATATCAGTAATGCAAAATTAGAACACAATCTAGACAACTGCAATCTAACATTGTTCGAGATTTAATCTAAAATCTCGAACTGTTTAAATGACTGTTGTGTAATTAACATATTTTAATTTGCAATAACAAATATTGATGTCAATAATTAAGATCAGAAGAGAAACTATCCTATCTTTTAAATTGGACCAAATTACAGATAGTTACGAAGTTTGATCAAAATCGGTTCAGTAGTTTTCGAGTTTATCCCGAACATACATCGTGACACGAGATTTTTATATATATGTAAATATAGATTAAAATACTAGATGATGCCTGTGACTTCGCGTGGTTTACTGTTTTTAATTCCCGCGGGAACTCTGTAATTTTCCGGGATAAAAAGTAGCCTTTGTGTTAAACATGGGTATGAGCTATCCCCATTCCAAATTTCAGCCAAAACGGTTCATTAGTTGTGGCATTAAAAGAGTAAGAATGTTTCATCCATCCATACATCCTCACAAACTTTTGCATTTCTAATATTAGTACTCTCGTTAGTGACTGCTATTTACTTATTCTTTTTTAACTTAGAGCCAAAAAAAAACTAATCTGTCACATCCATCAGTTATTGCCTGAAAATAAGTGTGGTTTCTCCTACTGACCACTCACATATTTGTAATTGTATCAACAATAAAAGTGAAGTAAGAAGGAAGTGTCTGGCCATGCCTGTAAACATTTGAATAGTGTTTATCGCGTCTACGCGACGCGAGCGCAGAGTTCAGTGGCGCAAGTGTCAGCGCTGCGCATAGGTTCGACGAACAGCATGCTTATGCCCAAATTAGACAGTTCATTTTACGAGATTTTTCATCGTTCATTTTTGCGAAAATGAACCCTAAGGCCCTTTGCCCTAAGGGCGAATTTAGACGGATGGCTCACCGATGACCTTCGATAGTGAAAGCAAAAATCTCAAAAAATTAACCGTAGAAAATTCACCCTTAGTGCGAATTAAGACGGTTCATTTTCGCAACGATGAACTGTCTAATTTAGCCCTTAGTTCAAATTTTAATTCGTTTGATCACATAAAAATACGATGATATTAGCATCAAAGTTAAATGAACCGTAGCAGTATTGATTGAAAGTCACCAATTCAGTACAACCGATTTTAATTTGGTGCGTTTTCGTATACGTAAACGTATAAGGACATACATTTTACTTTGATGCTAATGTCATCGTATTAATACCATCAAACGAATTAAGACTTGGACTAGTTAGTTCGGTGTTTCTAAGGGCATAAACCAACAGTTCGACCGAAGTGGAAAAGTAGCATAGCGGCAGCAAAGCATAGCTTGTTAAGGAATTGAAGAATTACCTACTACTTGTTTTGACTGTGATAATACCTACCTACTAATTATTTTTACTTTAAGGCATTCATTTAGTACTGTCAAGTATTTAATAGAAGTATAGCAAGTCTCATTGAAGTGGTAGATTGAGCACTTCAATAAGATATATTAACGATGTACCTGCGTTAGTCTTAGTACATAATAACATTGTAGGCGCGAAAATCTTCCGCCATTGGTTAATTACCGTACATGTCCTAGTGGTAGCCCCTAAATAGCCCCCCCCCCCCCCATTGTCATTCCTTCCTATTCATAAGCCCCTTGCCTGTCATATTCACATTAGGTGTTCCTTAGTTTTGTGAAAACGAACTTGACAGAAAGCGTCACCTAACTATTTAGGACTTAGGTAGCCCGTAATAGTTTGGGAACGTTGGTGAAAACAGGCACCTCTTTTATTTTAAATCTAATCTAAAAGCATGGCGGGATTTTTTATCAGTTAGCAATCCGCTACAAAACCGCACTTCTAGCAGCGGAATGAAGGATAGAAGCAGATGCAGAGTCAAATGACTGTGTTGGCTTTCAATCAGAAGCGAAACTACGCATTCATTTGTACGTGTAAGATATATGAGCATCTTTGCACAGACATTTCTATGTGCGTATTTATGCACAGACTTTTATGTATGCATCTGCAACTACTACTTCCATGATTTGCAACTTTCGTTTCGTTGCTAACAGTGTCATGGCGGAATCGTAATAGCCCTTGCGAGTTGCGCTATCGATTTAATTTTGATATTCAAATTCCATGAAATGTGCCCACACATTTTACAATGGGTACATATTACTTTGCATCATTTATTAAACCAATATTTTAAATAATAAAAGTTAGTGCCATCCTTTTCTGTGCATGAACATTGTGCATTATAGCACTATTAGTTTAGAACTAAACTGGCACTAAGGTATAAACGTTTTTTTTTGTTGTTAAAAACTTCTAGGGAGTAACTCCCTTATTTAAATAAGATCTACCATTCTAACTGCCGCATTCAGAGTCACTATTAAGGGGTATAAAATCTCTATTTTTTCTGTGATCGAAGCTAAGTTTACTCTCAGATTAACGCTTCGTCAGTACCTATAAATGGCATCAAATTTAATGAAAATTAGTTAATGATTCGTTAAACATAATTTAAGGAATGTCTCTGAGCACTGCAGTTAGAAATTTAATATATTATGTAACTTCATGTGATTAGAGCGGATATACGTTTTTATCTTCAATAAAACTATAAAATCTAATAATTGTTTATTATTTCACATTAATAAAGTTTAAACAGGTCTTAATAGGCTTTATGCATGATTAGAATATACACATATTTAAAAATACAACAAATTCAAGCGTCCCCTACAATCCATGTTGTATGGTAACTTATGAATACATTAGGACTTAGGAGTGGATATTTTATCACTTACGTAACAATTACAATTGAGCCGAGCACTCACATAAATTAGGCATACCGTGAGTTAAAAAATGAGATTTTTAACACAAACAAAAAAATTTATACATAGTATTGTCATGGGCGTAACCAAAAATCCTAATGTTTTGAAAGACTTCAATGATGTGGATGATGGCAGTAATAGCATAGCACCTATAAGTACCGTGTTTGTATTGGCCCTAACGTCGTTTTTCGCAAAAAAATATTTAAAGGTAAACATGCCCAGCCTAACTCAGCAAACTTTGGCGGCTACGCCCATGACCATTAGAGACGATTAAAATCTGACTGAACGCGCCGAACCGCTTCGGTAGGTAATGCTGTACATTTTTAAATGTAAAAAATACCTAATATTGTGGGACTGGACGTAACAGACACTAGTCATTGTAATCCATTACGTTAAAGTTCAGTTATTTGTTTTTTTTTTTCTAATTAAGCTGACTTATCTAATATTCTCTTTGCTACAAATAAGCGGAAAATTTGTTATAGGACAGAGTACTACAATAGTGCAACGTTATGGGATCGAACCGTCGACCTTATGGATATTATGGAGGCTTCGAATGCTACATTCAAATAGCATGATCTTTAATTGTGACATGAAATATACATTCTAATTTTCGTAACTACATTGCTGCTGCGATCCGACGCGTTTTTAGTCTGAGTCGTACTTTACTAACAATGTCACAATCTCCCATCGCACACCGACCCCAGATACATCGATACTCGCCGACAGAAACAACGGTGCATAATAAATAATATCTGTATAATTACTAAAAGTCTATACAAAGTAAATGGACAGAGCGTGTACAACTGTATAAGTGTATAGTTATAACTTATATTCGCGGAGTTAGACAATCTCTAATCGTTTCATTTCCTTGAACAGTTCGACGCCCATTTTGGCGGGGGAGCGTGTGACGATGACGTTTGCTTTCTCGAGCGCTTTGATTTTGTCCATAGCGCCTCCCTTCCCGCCCGATATAATGGCGCCCGCGTGCCCCATCCGCCGGCCGGGCGGCGCCGTCAACCCCGCGATGAACGACACCACGGGCTTGGCTTTTTGTCCCTGTAAAATAGAATACAATAGTTTTTATCCAAAATAATCAAAAACTATTATAGATAAAAATAAATAAAAAATCTGTTTTACTGAAATAATCGACTGCGACAGACGAACGGACGGACGGAGAAAGTCTCACCATAAGGGTTCCATTTTTACCATTTTGGTATGGAACCCTAAAAATGCGTGAGTGTCGTGGAACACTCGGTTGGAACGAAGTTCCTTTTATGGCCTGTTTCACCACTTGCTGATAAAGTGCCTGATATACATATATATCTATAGCCTAGTTTTGCAGGAACCGATGATTGTGATATCTTTTCCTCGGTTCTTTGGAAATTTTTAGGGTGCCTATTTTGTTTAATTACATAATTATGTTTGTATTTATATTGTGTAACTTTGAATAAATGTTTTATAATTATTATTAACTGATAAAATATCTCCTGGATAAATCTGTGATATTAGTTAAACTAACTGCCAGATTTACTTATCAGATACTTAAGCAGCAGAAAATTCAGATAAGTTGTGGATAGGCTATCAGACCTTTACCAGCAAGTATAAATTATAATTAAGGTACCTAAAACAATATTATGAAAATATTATCTTCTAATATTGAAAATTACCTTTTAGAATCAACGCCATCTCTCGTCACATGTTAGAACCATCTCGTAATATAGCATACGCACCATGGATAACCGTTACTACTCGTGACGGAAAATTCTTATATTTTTTTCGCCTAGCCCTCATCCGCCACGTTCGTACCGTCCAATAAGGAACTTCGTTTCAAAAAACTTTTACAAGTGCTTTTGTATTGGATACCTTCACGCCAAAATAGTAAGAAGTCACTAGAAGTTGCACTTATTGATAAATCAAAATCGGTTAAGCGTTTTGCGGCTGACAGGGGTCTACTTACGGTAGGAAATATTATATTATGTCTATGGTATAAATATAATTTCAAAATATTGACGTAGCGTTAAACTATCCATACAAATCTCATGTGCATACACACAAGTAGGTCATTGAAGTTTTCACTCGGTTAAAATGCAGTAAGAATGATGGCCTGATGGGATGTTCTAACCTATAACACTGGAATCGTGTTATAAAGCGAAAATACACAGAACTCGATTTTGACTAAAATATCATTTGTCACCAAGGTATTCAAGTGCGTGCTACTTTTCAAGAACTAGCAAGAAACTCGGTACAATAAGTAATATCACACGTGACAAAATTGTTTATTTATGATTTGGCGATATTTCCCCCATAGTGTATATTGCGTGTATCTTAGTAAAATTATGTATTATTAATGCGAAAGTGTGTTTGTTTGTTGTTTTGTCCTTCAATCACGCGGCAACTGTGCTACGGATCGGTAGATTATTTTAGTCGAGGACTAGGAGTGACATCGACTACTTTTTAATATAACTAACTAAAAATCCCAATCTAATACAATGGTTCCTATAAAATCTATTGGCAACCTCTAATGAGATGGTTAGATTAGATGAAGTGAAGAATGGATTCTTGCTAATTTGGTGCTGACATGTAGGCTGTAGGGAAGGCAAGTCCATATTAAGTAATAAAAACCATTCAGTCGTGAAAGAAGACTACATGTATTACTATGGTAAATTGTGTGCATACTTTTACCCGCGCCAATAAAGAAAAGGACGGCGGTAATAAATGCCCTCTCACTCGCACACTGCCTGTCTTTCATTCAGTTCATTCACTCATTAATTTTTTACTGGCGCCGGTGATACAGTTTTTATTTCACCTCTTGTGCGAATATAAATGCTAAATAAGTTGGTGACTGATTTAATTTGTTACGCAAACATTCAAATGGTAATAATATTTACATACAAGCTATTACATGATGTTCAAATTCACACCTTCAACTTGTACTAATCTACTTAAAATGGACACTCTTTCTGAACTATGTATTAAATGAACTAAAGATGTAAAAATTTAAAGTTAAGAATATTTGAATAAAACCTTTTACTCCAAGCTATTTCCATCTTACCTTGCTCTGTTGAAAGAAAATATTATCAAGTTAAACTTAAATTGAAAATAGAAATAAAACATATCTAGCGATAAGTAATTAATAAGAATATGTAGTCATTCTGGGTAATTTTGAACCATTTTAGCTAATAATAAGTATTAAGTAATATGCTTTAGCTAAAGCAATATTCGGGATGTAGTGATCTTTTGATCTTGTTAATGCACACTAATGAATCTTGAGATAGAGATTGAAATAGGCTTGATCCAAAGCTACATACAAGTAAGTGTAAACTATCATTTATTGTAACAAAAAAATCCCATTCCGTCATATTTTTTGCGTATGCATTAGATTGGACTATATTACACTAGCGGCACGCTATGATGGCCGGTTTGACGTTTGTCCGCTCATGAAGTTCCGTATTAATTGATAACGACTTTGAAGGAAATAATTGTATTACTTTATTGACGATAGTGATGTGCAGAGATTCATAAATTTTATCGAATGTAGTTTTAGGTTTAGGACTCAAAATTTATTTATTAAATTGATTTCTAAAATGTATACAAGTGTAGAAAAATCAGTTTGCACCATTTAAGGGGTGAATGTACTTGTGAATATGAACAATTTTCACTATGTGGACAAACCTCTGAAATCGCAAAAAAATATCAGCTGTTTCATACAAAAGGTAAAATTTTTATTTTTATATGATATATACCACAACTCGGCATTTGGTTTTCTAAATTGAAAATTTTTAAAAATGGAATCTAATACGATCGTCACATAGGATCGCTGGCTAGCACAACTACTACCTCCGGCAAACTCGCGTCAATGCTCAATGCAAAACAAAGCAGTTTCGAATTGACGTTGCTTCGAAAAGTATAAACTGTCAGTGCAATGCGATTGTGATATAGTTTTGACCTGGCTTTGGATTTCAAATATTGATACTGCATTACTGTTGACCCTTGCTCGTTAATTTGGACTCTGTTCAAGCCCTTTGTTGTGGATTTCGTCGATATGACCGAACGTACGCAGAGAACTGTTCTAAATAGTCAGACACGTGAGTTCGTAATACGCCTTCGTAACTATTTCGATCGTGAAGCTCAAAATGGAGGGCCAATTTTACCTATAACGTCAGTGGTTGAACGCGTAGCTGATGCGCTTAATATTGGACAACGAACTGTTAGACGGATAACTAAAAAAAAATATGGCGAGACTGGCACAGAAGAAAATAAACTTCACACACCAAAAAAGAGAAAACGAGCAAAACCAGTCGTAGGCATCGATAGCTTTGATGCCGATGCTATCCGAAGACATGTTTACGGCTACTATTTACAGAAGGAGTATCCAACAAGAAAAAAGTTGGTGCATTCACTGAAGGAAGCTGGATTATTCTTCGGTGGGGAAAGTTCTTTAACGAAGATTTTGAAGACCATTGGATTTCGATACAAAAAATGTAACAAACGCAAAATATTGATGGAAAGATTTGATATAGCGATGGCAAGGTATACTTTTTTACGGCAAGTGAAAGAAATCAAAAATTGGCAAAATGTTGTGTTCTTGGATGAAACATGGCTTAATGCTAACCATACTGTAGGCCGTTCTTGGAACGATGACACAGCAGCATCTACTTCCAAAGTTCCTGTAGGAAAAGGATCGCGACTTATAATTTGTCACGCCGGAACCATCAACGGGTTTGTCGAAGGTTCTCTCATGGCTTTTGCGTCAAAAACCACTGGAGACTATCATGAAGACATGAATGGAGAAAAGTTTACTGAATGGTTTACCTCAATGTTGTGTAGCCTCCCTGAACCATCTATTATAATTATGGACAACGCCCCATACCACTCGATGCAAATTGACAAGCCACCTGCCCAATCCCAAAAGAAAGCTGATATCGTCGCATGGCTTCGTAAAAATGGCGTAGATGCAAACATGAATATGTTAAAAGCGGAATTAGTACGTCTTTTAAAAGAAAACAAACCAACCAAGATCCGATACGTCATTGACGAAATAGCATTAGAACATGGGCACAGAGTTATACGGTTACCGCCTTACCATTGTGAGTATAATGCGATTGAGTTGGTGTGGGCTCAAATTAAGGGATATGCTGCAAGACACAATACAGAACCCCCATTTACCACAAAAAAAATGCTAAAATTATTAGAAGAAGCTTGTGAACATGTGACTAAAGGAGACTGGGAAAAGGTTGTGAATAGAACTGTTAAATTAATAAGGGAAGATTATGAAAGAGATGTGAAAATAGATAATATTATAGAAAACGAACATATAATTATTAATGTAGGTGATGATAGCAGTGACGACAGTGAAAATAGTAGTATGGACGAATCTGATTAATTATGGCCTTTTGTGGCACCTTTTTTGGTATCTTTTGTATTCATATGTTTCTTGTGTGCATATAAAGTATGTATATTCATTTTCATTCAAATATTCAGTTCGTTCAAATAAATTAAATAAACATATACATTTTTGTTTTATTAAACCTATTTAATCAGGTACAAAAACAAAACTTAATTGTTTTTTGTTCGAGAATAAATTGACATTCCACATCACTATTGTAATGTGTCAAACCGGCCATCATAACGTGCCGCTAGTTTAAAAGCAAAATAGATCATCTAGTTGATAATAAAAAAAAACAATCTAGTTTTACTAGGTACTGAATGTTTTAATTTCTTTTTGTTCCGATACATGCATTTATTATATTTAAGTAAGGATTATAATGTTCCCTGAACATTATATGCAACTTGTGGTACAAATTTACAACACTGGTAAAATTTTTCCCAAAATGACATACAATGTAAGCCCTACGAGAGTGACCATTAGTCACTCCACTGACTGTTCTACACTAAATAAATAAATAAATAATTATTTATCAATAGGCCCACAACTTACAGTGTTATTCTGAATCAAGTATTCAGATGCAAGTTCCTCAGCGTTTCCTCCAATCTCACCAATGAGAATAATTCCCTTTGTCTCTGGGTCGTTCAGGAACACTTCCAGACAGTCAATAAAGTCTGTGCCGTTGAACGGATCACCGCCGATACCTACGCAGAGGGTTTGACCCAGGCCAGTCTGAAAAATGGGAGAATAAGTATGTACTTGAGTATTGTATTGTATTCAAAGAGGGGATGGATGCCTACCATCGCCAGGCAGGTGATTTTTTTTTTAATCTTTATTTTGGAGCTTGGTCACTCAGTGACTATGTCGCTCCGTTAGTTCACTCCATAATATTATTACATATTTTACACTGGCTACTTTTAGCGGCAGCACTTGCGTGCTTTTATTGCCTTTAGCGTTTTTATGGCATTTTGCGTGCATCGCTTTTCGCGCGATTCTGTGATCGAAAGCCATACAAACGCGATGCACGCAAAAGGCCATAAAAACGTCAAAGGCAATAAAAGCGCGCGATCGCTGCCGCTTAAAGTAGCCAGTGTCCCTTCTTCCTATGTCAGGTTAAGTAAATAAATGCTAAATGTATCTACAGAATAATGCTGTTTGCTGACGACAAATAGCTGTCGGAAAAACAGTACATAGTAAAGTACAGTATTAGTAGTAGGTAAAGAATGGTCCAATCATAAATTTTTGAACTTGCTGTAAACAAGGGCCATAAAATAAAAAGTCGACTAGAAGAGACTAGAAAAAAAAAACTTACAACTTTTTGATTAGATAGTAATTTTTTAAGCTTTTATTTAACTTGCAATGTATGTATCTACGGTTCCGGGTTTCCGATTGAGCTGAAATTTTGCATGACATAAATCGGATGACAGTGCAATATTATTGTAACAATGAGCTGATCTGATGATGGAGCTGGAAGATTGCTATGGGAACTCTGTAATAAAACGAGGCTACCCCATCGAAATTGGGCTCGTTTGATTCGTCTTAACAAGTACTCTGGTCTTAAATGATATCCAGGGTCTGATGATGTAGCCCAGCTACTAAAAGTTTGTTTTTTAGAAATAAATTTTTTAATTTACACTTGTTTAAGAACTTACTTCAGTAGTTTGATGGCAAGCTTCGTACGTTAATGTCCCCGATCGAGACACGACTCCGATGCAACCTTTTTTATGTACAGCAGCGGGCATGATGCCGATTTTGCATTTTTCTGGAGCAATGATCCCCGGGCAATTTGGACCCACCAATCTTGACTTTGTCTGGCGTAATAGCGCATGTTTCACACGCACCATGTCCTGTAATTATTGAATAACTAGATGATGCCCGCGACTTTGTCCGCGTGGATTATTATTATTATTATCCTATAATTCAGACGCTCACACCCGCGTACAAAATAAATACATATAGGCTCAAAGGGAAATATAATAAGCATAAACATATACACTGATAAATAAACTTACACATACGTTACACAAATAAATACTTGTAGCGGGCGGAGGATTACGCCCCGGCAGGGGAGACCAGACGGCCGGGGGTCAGGGCGACAGGCTGAGAAACCGACGGACTATCCTGGCCGAGTCTAGCAACACCGCTTTGTGCATCTTGGGCCGCGATTTATAATTAGCCTTTATTAACAATCTTACATTTAATACATTTACAAAATTATTTTTACTTTTGACGATACGATTGTTTTGCCCGTCAGCATAGGTTTGCCCTAGGTATTTTCATATTTTACAATCATGCGTTGTCCTCCATTAAATTCTTGCTGTGGCCGGTAGGTCATCTTCACATCTTCGAAAATGATCGAAAAAACCGCGTGGATTAAGTTTTTTTTAATTCCCACGGGAACTGTGTAATTTTCTGGGATAAAAACTGGCCTATGGTTAATCCTGGGTATGAGCTATCTCCATTCCAAATTTCAGCAAAATTGGTTTATTCGTTGTGGCGTGAATGAGTAACAAACATCCATCCATCCACCCATAATTATATCTATCCTCACAAACTTTCACATTTATAATATTAATAGGAAGTAGGATTTTTTATTTAACAAGTGAAATTTTTGAAAAGCTACTAAACTAATTTGTTTTAGGTTTTATTTTCTATGAACCAGCCTAAGGGCCTGGGCAGCCACGATGCTAATAGGCGCGGTGATCGGTGATCTTGCGTTTGGACACGACTTCGAGCTTCCGAAAAGCGATTAAAAATCGCAAAAACGTCGAGCGCCGCTGCTAGAACCATCGTCACCAGGCCATAAAATTAAAAAAATCACAAAAAGGTTTTCAGAAAAAATGGTAACACAAAATTCTACTTATTAAATTCCAATATTGAAAACATCTTTTTTGTGTTAATGCAACAATACAAATAGATTGTTTTGGTTGTGAAATCTATAAAAGACATTCTAGTTTAGTTATTATGTCATAATCGAGAACCTACTTTTATTGGTTTAGGATGCAGTCAGAGAAAAGTTTTTAATTGTTAATTATTGCTTCAGAGCATGTGCAATAGATTGACATTCAGCATTGCGCAAATCAATAATGAACCAATTAAGGGCAGCCTTGATCAATTGACTGACAATTCCTTGGTATTTGCTCTAGGAAATTTACCAATTTGAGAAAAAACAAATAACATACTATGTGTAAAACCTACAAAATTTATTATACAGATATAGTCCAGATTTCCTTACTTGAGTACTCGAGTAAACAATAATGGCCGAATGTTAACCAAAGACAATTTATAGGGTTGGGAAGTTATCGCATAAGCGATTGAACAAATGTGAAAGCATTATACAACTGAATGATTTTCATCCCAACTGCGATGGTCATAGACGTGTACCATTACTACAAAGACGTAAAAAGTAAATAAACAATATCTTTTTCGTAATTATATTAAAAAGAGGAATTTACAAGAAAAAAATTAACGAAGATTTATTAATTATTACTAATCAGATTTTTGTTCTATTCTAAAGTATGTATACCCCATTTGTGGGTAACATTGTGATACAAACAATTTTCTTAAAAAAAACAGTAGTGTATTTTTATTTACCTGTTTTCTTTAGTAAAATGTTCTTTAGTTTGGTAATAATAAAGATTAAGATTATCTATATTTTATTTTATAATAATATCTAATTTTATTTAAGATAACCATTACAATCATTTTCTGCTAGTGATTTATTTTTTATCAGTATCCATTATATTTTATGTTCTAAAGTTACTCACCTCTACTGTAATGATGATTTAATCATTGAAGTAGGAAGACTAGTCGTAATTCCTAGTTCCATGGATTCAATCCATTCATAAGGTCACTCATTCGCCTGTCCCCACCTCAACAATTCATAGACAATCTAGGGTTACGAAATGTCACTTTCTCCTAATCTGTGCAAATGAGTTCTGCTATTATTTCGGTTTTGAGAAAATAAATATCTTATAATGGTAAACTCGAAGCAATTTTTGGTGTAAATCGTAACGAATGTGTTTGATGAATAGATCTAGACAGTTATACATAGTTAAAAATGTGTGATTTGTGTGTAAATAAGTGATATTCATATCAAGAGGTGTTTGTTTACTCGAATACTCAAGTAAGGAAATCTGGACTTTAGACTGTATTTTGACTGCTATTTGACCTAACACAAAATTGCAGTATTGGATGCAGTTCTTTTGCAATTGGGAATTTGACTGATATTTTTTTATTTATTTAAAATAATGTTTTTAAATATTATAACACAATGCCATTTATCTCGGAATTATAAGCTGGTTTACTGTGACTTTATCTGTCTCTTTCTAAAACTCTTAACAGGAAACTTTAAAAGCTCTATAACTTGTTTGTTTTTCGCCCGATTTATTTACTGTTTTTACAAATTTAATTCTTACATGTTACATTTTCGATTATAAATAATGAATATCTACATTTTCACTATAATCAAATACCCAGTTGACAAAATTGCAATTGTTTTAAGCAAACTTTTGTACGGGAATTGTATCCTAACTGGCAGCAACAGCACTGCTGTTATGTCAACTGTAATAAAACTGCATCCATTCTACAATTTTTAGACACTTAAGGTGTGTTCTGAAATACACTGAACCACTGTAAGATGTGACGTCAATCCAGTATACCTAATAAGTGAAGCCGTTCCTTTTGCTACACTGGTTAATGTTTAAAACGGAATGCAATGCAGTCCAGTATACTGTCATGCCCATTTTTCCAAATCTCAAGGCGCTGTTATGTTTTTTGATCATGTGATCAAAGTACTGAGAGCACCTTAACTCGGAAGCGCCAATGCTCACAGTACAAAAATGGTGGCGATTTATGATGTCATATATTTTCCTAGGGTACTACAGTGTACTGGTAGTCCATAACAGAATGATTTTTTCAACAGTGAGAGCACTGAGCAGTGCTTGCAGTGTATATAATATGTTGAACACACCCTTTCCTATACTATATCCATGCGAAAAAATCAAATTAAGCAGTTGCTCTTTGATTAAAGGACATACTAACATAAACCTCCCCATTTATTATTTTACATTTTTTATTAATGTGTGAACCTACACCTGAATCAAATATTAGAATTTTAAATACATATAAAACATCGCAGGCCAGTGGGGATAGAATGAGCATCTTGGAAATTCTGCCTGTGTGTGTTTACCATGGTTGAACTACCCGTTTGCGTCCAAATTAGTGATATGTATCTACTTTCAATCAGCTTATTCGCATCATACTAATATTATAAATGCGAGTGTTTGTTTGTTGGTTTGTCCTTCAATCACGCCACAACAGAGCTACGGATCGACGTGATTTTTTGTATGGGTATAGTTGAGGGCCTGGAGAGTGACATAAGATTCTTTTTATCCTGGAAAATCAAAAAGTTCCAGAAGGATTTTAAAAACTAAATCCACGCGGGCGAAGTTGCGGGCTTCAGCTAGTAATAATAATAATTAACGGCAGGTGGGTTTAATATGATTAAACACTCACATGTTGAGGCACTCCCTCAGTGATGCACACAATGAGAGGCACTTCTGCCTCAATTGCTTCTAAAATAGCAGCCGCAGCAGCCGGGGGTGGCACATAGATAACACTCGCCTCAGCCCCCGTCTTTTCCTTTGCCTCCTTTACCGTGGCAAACACAGGCTTACCCAAATGATCAGTGCCAGCCTTCTTTGGGGACACACCACCGACAATCTTGGTTCCATAATCAAGTGCTTGTTGGCTGTGGAAAGTGCCCTGTTTGCCAGTGAACCCCTGCACAATGACTTTGGTCTCACTTGTCAGTATCAAGTTTTTTCGGGTCTGTGTGTATGGTGCATTACTTGAGTATCTAACGTTGCCAAGCTTTAAGCCATCTGGGAAAGAAGATATCACATATAGAGAAATTAATAAAGAAATTGGTTGAATACCTTCAAGGCAATAGGATCATAATTATGATTATTCTAATGATTTTTTTAAAGATATACATAGACATGGAAAAAGTTGAAAGAAACTTATTTTATCTACTTTATTAATAACATATTAATAACATATACTAGATGTTGTGGATGATGCCTGATATTAAGTAGAATTTAACTTTCTTTCAAATAGGACTGCTATGTGAAAACAGGGATGATAATATTATATTGTGCTGTTTCAAAATTAATTCGGTTTGTTTCAGCAGTTTAGTCATGAAAAAGATAGCCTAGACAGACACACTTTTCAACTAAAACATGTAGTTTATGTAGTTAAAGTAAATGTAAGTCTATAAGTTTAATGTAACCTCTAGTATTGTGATTAATTAATGTAAATAACGTAAACTGATTAATACTTATATTATTATTAATTAATTAAGTAGTTATGGAATAGCAACCACACCCATTTTCTGAATGTTTACTTGTCATGATAAATGTAAATGCTAGTTATTCTTAAGAATAACAACAAAAGCAAGGTTTATCAAGATGTTATAACACAAAATACTACAAAACATAAGTAACATAAGTTGTCATAGTAAAATATATGTTGTTGACCAAAGGTCAATATACTTATCTACAAATCAATACTTAGAACAATACTTGTAACATCTGTTCTATGCAGGAAACAGTTACAACTACAAGATTTTCCCCTGATATGTAGTACTTAAAGTTATCTAAGCGAATACATCAATAGATTGTATTTTTAGATGAAGGTTAACCCTAACAAGAATGACATTGATGTCATATAAAATGTAGCAACAAAATTGCTTTTAATGTGGTACCTAGTTATGAATGGATGTTTTTAAGTAATCGGCTAGTTTATAAATTAATCAATGACCTAGCAAGGTGACTATCATAGTGTCAAGGATACACAAAAAAATATCGAAACGTAGGCACTAACAAGGACACAGTGGTATCAAGTTGTTTATGAAAAAACTGGCTATTTTAAATTATATATTGCCAACTTAAGGCTGAGTATAATTAAAGAAACATTTACCTTTGCAACGAGATAAAATCCGAACCGGCAAAGCCATTGTATCAGGCTAGGCTAGGGGAAATTTTAAAAGATTTTTCACGACACTGACAAACTACCAAGTTTCAGCCATTACGTAATGTCACATGGCGATGTCAATGTCTCATGTCACAAACTACAAGACTTGACACTGACAAACTACCAAGTTTCAGCCAATAATTATAATAAGTTATCATCGTTATAATATGGCTATCATTTTTTTGATAGCCACTGACATATATTTTTATCCATTGAAGGTTTGCTACGAAAATGATACTTTTATTTTCATAGCAAACCTTCAATGGATAAAAAATATATGTCAGTGGCTATCATTTTTTGATAGCAACTGAGCCCTGATAAATAACCATGGAACTAGGAATAACGACTATGTAAATCACAGAACACTATTACTCATAACGGAGATGTAATTATCTGAATAGTCACAGACACAGAACACTCAGCACTCAGCTGTGGCCTGTGATGCTGATAATCCCTATTCAATGTAAGGCTCAGAAGGGCTGGAACCCAGAGCCGTAAAGCCAGTTAAATAAAAAAAAAAAAAGCCTATTCAATGTAGGTACTTTGTGTTGTGGCTTGTGCTCCTTTGTTTTCTGGTCGGTGCTTGTGTTGATAAGTGATAACATATTATATTCTCAGCTGATAATATCTACAACTGTGACTGCTATACCTATTGTATTTTTGTTACCATAATAATTAATAAAAGAGCGCCACGTAAGAGCTAATAAAACTAAGAAAATACACTAAACTTTGTGCTTAGCTCGGTCAACTTCTTGGAGAGTTGCACAGAATTCTATTAAAGTAATTTGCAGAGTATAATAAAAATGTGCGGTTCTGATAAGAAACTTGGTGATATACGGGCTCTCATACTCGTCGGAGGCTACGGTACTCGTCTCAGGCCTTTGACGTTGAGCAGGCCTAAGCCGCTGGTGGAATTCGCCAACAAACCTATTCTAATGCATCAGATTGAAGCATTAGTTGACGCTGGAGTAACCCAGGTAAGTGTTTAAACACAAATATCATTAATTGCATCCTTTGCCGGTTCTACAAATTTTAAGAAAACCTCCTTGTTTTAATTTGAATATTCTCTTTCTGTTAGAATTTTAGCATTGACTTGTATAGTGAGTTTTTGATGAAGTTTAGGCTTTGGAGGTTTTACTGGTTAAAATAACAATCAAATTAGTGAGTGGATAGATGTTTCTATTTTCCGTTTTACCCTAGAAACCAAAATTTGCTCCAGAATTAGGGCTGGTACTGAATGAATGAGTTAAGTAAATGTAAACCAACCAAGCTAAAATTCATATAAACCTAGTTGGCTATTGCATCAGTTTTTGTGCCTGTACAACCTAGGAATAGGTTGTACATAATCCTTATCTTGTTTTTAAATTTTGATTATGTTCAACATGTATTCTATGAGTGCAATAAAATTATTATCTTATCATTTAATTGTCAAATGTTGAAGTACATATACCATATCCGATTTTTGTACAGAATAAAGCTAATTGAGTGGCTAATTCAAATTGCAATGTACCTTAACTATGATTCAGAATTAATGAGTGACAATACACATTGGATTGACACCATCGGCCAAGTCACAGGGAGCTGGTAGATACAGGCGGCGCAAGACCAAGGGCTGTGGAAGTCCATGCAAGAGACCTTTGTCTTACAGTGGAAATATATCAGTTGATATTTTACATGAAAGAGAAGTCAATTTCTGAAAGTAAATTTTCCACACCCAGTTGGCATGTTTGGGAATTGTGTATTTGACTGATATTTTTTTATTTATTTAAAATAATGTTTTTAAATATTATAACACAATGCCATCTTTCTTTTTTAAATATACTTACCTACTATACAGAGAGTCTATGTTGTAGTACTGTTGTTAGGTGTTCATTTTAATTTTTAGTGTATTATTTTTATGATAAATGCTTATAAAATAAATTTGATATTTCGTCAATTTTAATGAACACAAGCAATGGATATCAAACTACATAATGGTAATAAAATAACTTCTACATATTTATATTAACTTAATGTACTCGTAATAAGCACTGAGCTATTAATGGACCTATAATATATATATTTAAAAAAAAACTAACTTACTGTCCTAATCACCAAACCTATTTTTAATGTTTAAAGTGAATTATATAGAAGTGTTGATTGTATGGTTTGTGTAATGTTTATTTCAAGGTATTCCAAAAAAAAAAACAAAGTAAAAATTAGGTCAATTGCATTAGAATTAAGTTGAAAGCAATGTAAATGATTATTTAAATCATACAATTAATTTAGTAAGTAAGTAAATAATGCTATCTATATGCATATAAGAATTTCATACATCTATGTACATTGTAAACTTGTGATTTGTGTTCTGTTTTCAGTAATAAAAGGCTTTATTATATTATTATTATTATATTATTCATCTTTCTTTTTAAATATCTTAACTAGTCTCAGAAATACAGAGCTTTGATGTTTAGACAGAGAATTCCTGTTAGACAGAGAAAGTGCTACTGAAGTGTGATGTCACAATTCAGCAGCTCCATACACACTCAAAAGAAAATTTCGTTTTAGAAAGAGACAGATACAGTCACAGTAAAACAGCTTATAACTTATATGTTTTTTGACCAATTTATTTTCTGTTTTTACAAATGTTATTCTTACATGTTACATTTTTTATTATAAATAATGAATATCAACATTTAGACAACAATCAAATACCCATTTGAGTGAAAAGTAAATTTATTTATTCAGGTTATTCTAGCTGTCTCCTACAGAGCGGAGGATATGGAGAAAGAATTAACAGAGCAGGTGTCCAAACTTGGTGTTACGCTAACATTCTCCCACGAGACTGAGCCCTTGGGTACAGCTGGGCCACTGGCGTTGGCTCGCGAACTACTCTGTGCAAGCCCTGACCCATTCTTTGTACTGAACTCTGATGTGATATGTGAATTTCCCTTCAAAGAACTTGCGAAATTCCACAGAAGTCATGGAAAGGTATTACAAAAAAAAACTATATTATAAGCTATCAGAAGCGGATTTATTTATTAGTTATCAGAAGCGGATTTATTACTCAAAAACTAATCAGGCTATAAGAGAACGCATCTCTTAAAACGCTGAAACCCTACCTAAAGCCGTCTCCACCACCCCCTACAACAGCCCCTTTCCACTCAGCTAATAACCACAGCACGACAGACAAACCACCATCTGAACGTGAGGGTAGTCATCAAAATGCACAAATCAACCAATAGACAATTATTATGACTCAGGCATGATCCCCATCACGATTAAGAGATTTCGATTTCGATTTTTTTTTTATTCCAATGATGTATTATACACTAATAATAATAATAATAATAATAATAATAATTTATTTATTGATCCATACATTTTTACAAAAGTACAAATAGTCCCTACCCTCTGCACTAGGAAAACCTGTGTTGCAGAGGGTAGTTCCTTCCAGGGATACAATACTCCTAAAGTTATATTATTTTGACATACTTAATTTAAAAAAAAAAAAGCTAAAAAAGTACATGCTATACAAGTTTGTAGATAGGTAGTTAATTTATTTATCTATTGAGTAAGTATGTATGTGTGTGTGTGTGTGTGTGTGTGTGTGTGTGTTTGTGTGTGTGTGTGACTGTTTTATTCTTGGATCCTAATGAATTTTTCCGTTTTATCGTAGTCTAGTTCTGTTAGATAGTCGAATATTCGGGTTTTGCAGTTGTATTTATTCAGACCGTTTATATTTAAATTTTTATTTGCCTTATTATACAGGTAGCTTCCAAGAAAGCATGAAAAGTTATGTACAAACGTTTTTTTAAATTTGTTAGTGGTAAATATTTTATAATTTCGTCTACAATCTGTTTGTTTGTTTACTAATTTATCTTTGATTTGGACATGGTATCTCATAATCAATTTTTGTATAAATAGCTTTCGTACTGTCAGCACTTTACTCTCGCGATACAATAATACCGTCGGGTAGTGGTGCGGTAGAAAACGGCTTACTTTCAGTAGTAGCCTTTGTGCTCTTTCCAGTTTTATCATGTGTGACTTGGCTGCACCACCCCAAACATCAATACCGTATGTTAATAAAGATTGACATAATGAAGTATAAATAGTCCTTATAAGTTTAGGATCTGCAACCTCTCTTATGTTTCTAAAAATGGCTATTAGCTTTCTTATTCTACTTGTAAGTGTTTTTATGTGTTCGTTAAAGTTAAGATTTTTATCTATAATTATACCTAAGTATCTCATATATGGTGTTCTTTCTAATTTGGGACACTGACATGATCGGTCTTCACATAATCCAGAATGGGCATGTATTTTATGATCTTCGGCTATTGGTTGGGATTTGTTGGTTATAGAAAATGTTATGTATTTAGTTTTATTTGCATTTAAACTCAAACGATTTTGTCTTAACCAAAGAGATATACTATCAAAACTTTTTTGTGCCTGAGAAAAAGCTTCCTCCCAGCTTTTCCCCCATACTATTAAAGCTGTATCATCAGCAAAACTCATTATTCTTCCATTCGTAATTTTTTGGTTACAAAGCTGGTTCATATATATAAGGAAGAGGGTTGGAGCCAGGATGCTTCCTTGCGGAACACCATGAGTGATGGGAAGTTCGCCACTGATGACATTTCCTATCCTGACTGATTGGTACCTGTTTGACAAGTAACTCTTTAGAAGTTGAAGCTGCAGACCTCTAATACCAATTTGTTCGAGCTTAAGTAGAAGAAGGGGTATGGAGACGGTATCAAATGCCTTAGCTAGGTCTAGGAAAATGGTCAGACATTTATTTCCGTCATCTACATGTCTAACAATACAATCAACAAGATCATAGACAGCGTCCGTTGCTGATTTTTTTTTCCGAAAACCATATTGGTTTTTTGATAATAGATCGTTAGATTCAAGATATTTGACCAGTTGCTTATTTATAATCCGCTCTAAAATTTTTGAGATGGTAGGTAGTATTGATATTGGGCGGTAATTCGACACATCATTTTTGTCACCTTGTTTAAAAATAGGTGTAATAACGGATTTTTTAAAGACTTCAGGAAAAATACCAGAGCCAAAGGATAAATTACATATATGGACTAAGATGCCTGCGAGTGATTCCTTATTTTGTTTGAGAATCTTGGCTGATATACCATCCCATCCTACTGAATTTGTATTTTTGAGTGAATTAATTATTGATATTACTTCTTGTATATCAGTGTTTAACAATACAAATGAATTTAGAGGGTAGTGTGTTGAATCATAATTGGTGCTTGTTTGGGAATCACCTTCGATATCAACTTTGATCTTATCCGCTAACATTTGACCTGTATTTATAAAATAGTTGTTTATATGATTTACTGAATTAGATGGTGAATTTAATATATTAAGAAGATTGTGTGAAGTAACCTTTTTATTTTTGAAATGTGTAACTGTGTTTATTATTTCCCATGTGTTTTTAATACTATTTGCATTATTTAGTTCATCTCTGAAATGTTGGTTTTTTAATTTTTTGAGAATATCACAGCAGTAGTTTCGATACCTTTTGTATGTTGTATTTAAAGTTGTATTATCTGGGTCCTTTTTTACTTTAGCGTGAAGCTTATCTCTGTGTCTAAGGCAACGTAAGAGGCCCGGGGTTATCCAAGGCTTAATTGGTGTCTTCCTTCGGGATAATTTAATTTGTGAACAGTTATTATTTATAATTTTTTGCAGCTCGTCGACCAAATTTTTTGCAGCCTCATCTGCATTTTTGATATTAAGAATGTTTCCAAAGTCATGATTTTTTATTTCATTATGAATGTTTAAAAAATTGTATTTTAATTTGTAGCTTGAACCCGCAGATAAGACGGAATTCTTTGGTTCTATTGAGAGCAGTATCGTGTTGTGGTCTGTTAACGAGTTTTCAATAATTAAAGCTGTGGATGGTAAAGTGGTCCTGGCAAATATGTGATCTAGACAGTTTTCGAGCCTCGTAGCAAGTGTGTGCACTGGAAGTAGACCAAAAGATGACATTAGATCGAGATAATTTGATGCTCTAGAATCTGAGGAGTTTGATTTAATATCTATATTCATGTCTCCTACGATAATTATATTTCTTGTCTTAATTGAGCTTAAAAGCGATGTTAAAGATTGTAAAAAAACACCGATGTCTCTATTTGATGGAGATCTATATATCGAAATCAGTGTAAAATTATGATCATTTATTGTAGTAACGAGACAATTTGCCTCTGGAAAATGTGGCTCGTATGTGTTACACTTTAGATAGTCCTTTGTATATATAACTACACCATCATTTTGTTTAGAACAATTTTCTGTAATATTATGTGTATAATTGTCAAGTTGTGGTATTATTTTATTACACGATAACCAGCATTCTGTGAGAACAATGATCTCAGGTTCTATGCTTGTTCTTTCTAGAAGCGCCTGAAAGCCTGACATATTGTGTGATATACTGCGTATATTTTGGACGGCTATGTTTATGGTTTTATTTGTTGATTTTAGGTGCAGAAGGCAGTCCTCTGGAGTGCATTTTGAGGAGTTGAATAAGTTGATTTCATCTAAATAACTTATAGTTTCTTCTATAGTGTTTAAATCATCCATTAAGAAAATTAATAACTATAAGAGACAAGACCACAAAGTTAATTAAAGTTATTAAGAATTTAATTTTTCGAGCTGTTCAGTATTCTTCACAACAATATGTTCAGTGTTGTCCGTTTTCCTCAAAAACACGCGTCCATTTTTAATCCATACATATTTATAATTTAATTTTTTGGCTGTTAATCTGGCAAGAGCGTGGATTTTCTTTATTTCAGGTGTCAAGTGATCTACTACGTAAATTGGTTTTTTCTCGCCTCCAATTCCAATATGACTCGTATTTAGTTTATCTTCTTTATTCTTCTTATTAAATTTAATCACTCCGGCTAAGAAGGAGTCTCGGATACGCGGACTTGCAAACTTTACAATCACAGAACGCGGACGAGTGTTTTCCGGTTTTAACTTTGCAATCCTAGTGCATTTGTGGATATCTGAGTCTGAAATATTACTGCCGGTAGCCTTTCCAATTTGCATTATAACATTAGGTAAGTTTTCGGATTTGTGCTCAGGTAGGCACTGAATCTCTATGTTGCTCATTCTTGAGTGCTGCTCTATTATGCTTAGCCGACTGTTGAGGTCTTTAACTGTAGATTTCAGGTATTCATTTTCTACCTTTAGTTCTCTGAGCTCACTTAGTTTTCCCCGTATCTCTTTTTTTAGGTCCTCGTATTGATTATTAATAAAACTTACTGAGTCCTTAATCTCATTTATTTCTTTGGATATTTCCTTGGTTTTGGTGTCTAATATTTTGGTTAAGTTATTTTCCATTTTAGCCAAAAAAATGTTCATTTCTTCCTTCATGAGCTGTTTGACATCCTCGAGGGTGAAAGATTCTTGGGCCTGCAGATAGGTTGTGGGTTGTGTACGTCTAATTGTGATGTTTGACGACGGACTTATGTCGCTGCTGGAAGAGCCACGCACGGGTGTATTGGTGTTGTCACCTTTCGGCTGTTTCGAGCGACAAGAAGGACACGACCACTTGGCTACATAGTCCGCAGGGAGTTCCTTAAATTTTTTGCTCGTATTGACACATTCAAAGTGATATCGTAAGTTGCATGTACCGCATTTGAGTTGTTCGGTCGTCGTAATATCATTGGAGCACGCTTCGCACTTTTTACTTTTGGGCAATTTAGTGCTCATTTTTAAGTCCAGACGTCCTGATATGATGTGAGCAAAAAAATGGTTCTGCGTTATTGCCTTTCAAAATTTGCAGGCGCTTAATTAGTGCATTCTTGAATCAAGCGAAGCAACAACACAGTCACTTAATGGCATATACTTATCTCACTTTTAACGTTTACTGAGAAAATTTAATCACAACTGTTGAATAATGATAATAACTATCATATTTAGATGTTGTCTTGCGATGTCAGAAGGGTTTTGAGACGATATTGTAAGAAGATTCAGAACTTGAGACACTGTACGTCAAGGTTTATCAATCGCTGTTAATTCAAAACACTTTCACATTTATACCGAGATAACGTTTACGAGTGATATTTAGCGATTCTTTAACACTTTAAGAATGGTTTCCTTGTCTTAGATATGCAGATTTAATTTTAATCACGTAAAATCAACAGAGATACTTCGTACGGTTTTGACGTTTAAAGGAAGGGATGTTGACATTATAATCTTTTTTTTTTTATTAGAATATCAGCCAAGCTGAAGTTGACTAATATCCTCTTCTCCCCTCTAAATAAGCGGAAAGCTTGTGCTAGGAGTGGGTACGACAATAGTGCAACTGGTGGGGTTCGAACCTGCAACCTTTCAGTTTTTAGTCCGCACCTTTAACCGTTGAGCTGTTGAGGCTTATATCTTCTATCTTCTTTGCCATATAAGCTTATTTCATTATTTGAATATTAAGTACATCATCATCATCATCATCATCATCATCATCATCATGAGCAATCCATTAACGGCTCACTACTGAGTGGAGGTCTCCTCTCAGAGAATGGTTATAGGCCTTAGTCCACGCTGGCTCAATGCGAATTGGCAGACTTCACACACATCTGAGAACATTAATAAGAACCCTCAGGTGTGCAGGTTTCCTCACGATGTTTTCCTTCACCGTTGAAGCTTGTGATATTTAATTTCGTAAATGCACTTAACTTAGAAAAGCCAGAGGTGTGTGCCTGGGATTGAACCTGTGACACCCCAAATAGGAGACAGCAGTACTACCCTTTAGGCTATCACTTATTTTCAAGAAGAATTCAAAATTCAAAAGAATTAAAAATTCTAAAGTAATCAACCGACAGAGGCATATTTTTTTGAGGTAATATGACCAAAATCTTTTCTTAATTTTTGTTGCAAGGAAGGCACCATAGTGGTGACAAAAGTTGAAGAGCCCTCCAAGTATGGTGTGGTGGTGTACAAAGACAATGGTGAAATTAAACAGTTTATTGAGAAGCCACAGGAGTTTATTTCTAACAAAATTAATGCAGGTGAGTTTTTTAAATATATATTATTTTGCTTAATAAGGCTATACCTTAACCATAGAAAAAAAGCTGGCCAAGTGCGAGTCGGACTCGCGCACCGAGGGTTCCATACTCCAAAAGTAAAAGTAAAACGATAATATTATATTTTTTCAACATCGCCAAAAACACCTTCCTAAAAATATACAAGACCTATGTCAGACCCTTACTGGAGTATGCATTTCAAGTCTGGAGTCCATATTTTGTTAAGGACATAGATCTGCTAGAAAGAGTGCAAAGACGTGCCACTAAACTGCCCAGGGAGCTCAGAAATCTTCCACATGAGCAAAGACTTGCTGCACTTGGACTTACAACACTAAAAAGCAGGCGAGAAAGAGGGGATCTTATTGAAACATATAAAATCTTAAACAAGTTTTACAACATCCCTAATTTCGAAAATTTGTTTTTAAGAAAGAGTAACCCTGGGCTAAGAGGGCATGATATTAAATTACGGCGTCAAATAGCATCGTCCAATCCCTATAAACACTATCTAACAAACAGAGTGGTGAATATATGGAATAAGTTGCCTAAAGAAATAGTGACGTCAAAGTCAGTTAATGAATTCAAAAACAGATTAGACCGCCATAACAATGGGAACTCTAAGCACAGCAAGTGATATAGGCGCATCAGCGACAGCTGCGTAGCCTATTATAAATAATAATAATAATTAATTTGCTTATTTATCGTTAACTTTGTTTGTAGAGGTTTATTGTTAATATAAAAAAAACTATGCTAGTTAGAGCGTTGGTTTTATTTTTCCTGTAAAATATACATAAACCTCTATTGACCATAATTATTTCGGAGATAAGGGGGGGGGGGGGGGGGGGAACGGTATTTTTTTCGACATTTTGGCCGATTAATCAGAAACTATTATATGTAGAAATAAATAAAAAACTGTTTTAGAATGCACAAGTAAAGGCCTTTCATATGATACCCCACTCGATATAGTCATTTTACTTTGAAATTTCAAACCCCCGATTTTCCCCCTTTTTTTATTAAAACTAAAAATAATTTTCGATTTTTCTTTATTCCAATGATTTTGGGCCACTATTATACACAACTATGCCAAATTTCATGTCGATAGCTTCTTCTTCTTCTTCTTCTTCTTTACTCCTGGGAATTTTCTCCGCAAGTAGGCGTGTCCGCCCGTTTTGCGTGGTTCCACTGGTGCGGCCCTCCGCCGGATCACTCCATCCAGCCGAGCTCCCTCCAGAAACCTAGCAGGCCACCCAGGTCGGCGAGGACTTCCGGAAGTGTTGCTGGAGAGCCAATGTATTTTTCTCGTTGGTTGGATACACCCCTGCATTTAAGCAGTACGTGTTCCGGTGTCTCGTCGTCCTCCATGCATGCTCTGCATAGAGGACTGTCGGTAATACCTAAAATAAAAAGGTGTTTGTTAAGCGAACAGTGTCCTGTGATCGTACCTACAACTACCCTTAGCTTGGTTCGGTTTAGTTGTAGTAGTTTTGTTGTGAGGCGTTGATTGAGGCGTGGAAACGCCTCTTTCGTTTGTCTGCAGTCTGTAGTATTTGCCCAAAGTTCGGCATGTGTACTTACTGTTTGGTTATGCAACCACGTTTTGTATTCACAGAAGGGTATGGGAACCATCGGCTCCGGTCCCATCACCTTCATTGCTGCGGCTCGCCGTGCTAGTTCGTCGGCTGCGTCGTTTCCAATATTGCCACTGTGACCTTTTACCCAGCGTAGTGTGACAATGTTTGACTTTGTAATCTTTCGTAGTGCATTTTGGCAGTCAAGTATGAGTTTTGAGCAGGTCGTATTTTTGGCTAGGGCTCTCAAAACTGCTTGACTGTCTGTATTAATGTTTATATTAAAATTCGTTACCTGCCTCTGGGCCATAGCAATGGCTGCTGCTGTGATGCCGACGCACTCTGCTTGAAAAACTGAGTTGTTCTTACCGAGGGCGTAGGCAATGTTGATATTTAGCTCGGGACAGTAGGCACCAGCCCCGGTGCCCGAGCTTGTTTTGGATCCATCAGTGTACACTTCGATGGTATCTATGTTAGATGACCGTGTTGTTGTGTCTTCCATGTTGATCTTGTAAAATTTTTCTATTACATGTATCTTTTGTGTTTTGTCACAAACCCACCCTAGTTGTGGACACTTCATTTGTTCATGTGATAGTATCCGGGTGTGTGGTGTGATAGTTTCCTTCCACAGCCTGTAGGTTTTTATTCTGAGGGCTGCAAGGGTTGCTTCTTCCCTTATGTATAGGTGTAGAGGTGGGATTCCCAGTATTACCTCTAATGCGTTTGATGGTGTGGTGCTCATACAGCCTGTGATAGCTAGGCACGCTTGTCTTTGAAATTTTTGTAGTTCCTGTTGGGTTGTCGTAAGGAGTGTTCGTGGCCACCATATTAGTGACGCATATGTTAGGGAGCTTCTTACGACTGATACATAGAGCCACTTCATTATCTGTGGCTTAAGACCCCAGGTCTTCCCAATCATGCGTTTGCATTGATTTAGGACTATTGTAGCTTTTTGTATCTTTGTATCTACGTGTGTTTTCCAGTTTAGCTTGCTGTCAAGCACTACCCCAAGGTATCTCACTTCTTTTGATAGTGCCAGACTTGTGCTAAACAGTGTTGGCATGTTTGGGATGTCCGGCTTCCTTTTGTTAGTAAACAGAATAAGCTCTGTTTTTTTAGGATTAACCGTCAGTTCGTTTTCTTTGCACCATTTCTCTATGAGTTTTAGTGCGTTTTGCATTATCGCACTCAGCGTATTTTCATGTTTTCCGCTTATGAGGATCGTTAGATCATCCGCGTATCCTATTGTGAAGAAGCCACGTTTGTTTAATTTTGTTATCAGGTCATCAACTACGAGGTTCCACAGGATTGGGGACAATACTCCTCCTTGTGGACAGCCCCTGGCTACTATACCTCTAGTTGTGCCGTTTATGTTCAATTGGATTACCCTTTTTTCAAGTAGGGTTCTTATCCATTTTCGAAGTGTCGGTGGTGTTCCGTATCTCTCAAGAGCGCTATCAATGCTTCTGAAAGTCGTCTTGTCAAAGGCTCCCTCAATGTCTATGAAGGCTCCTAAAGTTGACAGTTTGTTGTCCAAATCGTGTTCTATCTTGCATACTACAGAGTGGAGCGCTGTCTCCGTGGATTTCCCAGTGCTGTATGCGTGTTGGTTTCGATGTATTGGTATGTGTCTCAGTGCCCCGTCTCTAAGGAAGCGGTCACCAAGTCTTTCTAATGTTTTCAGCAAAAACGATGTAAGACTGATAGGTCTGAATGATTTCGGCTGTGTGTAGTCATTTTTACCGGGTTTTGGTAGGAATACTACTTTGACTTCTCTCCATAATAGAGGTATGTATCCAAAGGCTATACAGGTTGAATATATCTTCACTAGCCATGGTATTATTTTTGCTGCTCCCCATTGTAGGAGTGCAGGGAAAATATTGTCTGACCCAGCTGACTTAAAGGGTTGGAAGGTGTCTATGGCCCACTGAACCTTCTCGTGTGTAACTATTTTGTTGGCTATCTCCCAGTCGGCCTCTGTGGGTATCCATTGAGGTTCTTCTGTCCACACAGTTAAGTTTGTGTTCAGAATCCTGCAGCCTGGGAAATGTGTCTCCATTAGTGTCTGGCTGACTTCTTTGTCATCCGTGGTGTAACTACCGTCGGCTTTTTTAAGTGAACCGAGTGTGCGGCTATTGTCCTCGGCTAGGATCTTCCGGATCCTAGTAGCCGTGTCGTACGTCTCTATGTTTGAACAGAAACGTTGCCATGATTGGTTTTCTTTTTTTCGAACAAGTTTTTTGTACTGGGATTGTGCTACTTTGTAGTTGTCCCAATCTTCTTCTTGTCGGGTGTTCATAGCTCTGTTGAATAGGTGCCTCAACTTTTGTCTTTTCTTCTCAAGGTCGGGGCCCCACCAACTGTGTTTTGGTGTTTGTTTTGTCTTGCGTATTAGCATTGGGCATGCTAGCTCGTAGCATGTCCTGATGTTGTCCGTTAAGTTGTTAACGTTACTGTCTATTTCTGACACATTTTGTATTTTGAGATTATCATGTCGATAGCTTTAATAGTTACTGAAATAATCGACTGTGACAGACGGACGGACAGACGGACGGAGAAAGTCTCACCATAAGGGTTCCATTTTTTACCATTTTTGTATGGAACCCTAAAAACCCTGCTAAATGCTTTGGTCAAACACAAACACATTGTATAACAAGCTCACAGAAATATTGTAATAGCAATGATGTGCTGTTCTGTGAAACATGTTACAGTTATTTCCATCACACTCACAGTTTTTTAAAAACAATCAACACTCACTATCACTATAATATTTGATTTATGACGACTATAAAAAAATTATCATCATCTCATCCATAAATGCAAATGGTATACTTGTAAACATTGTTATCAATTTTAAAATAATTAACCTTTGACTTTGAGAAATGAACTTTGAATTATTAGAATCTTTGATTTTTGATTTTTTTGAATTTTGATTTCAGGAATGTACATACTTAATCCATCAGTCCTGGATAGAATAAAGTTGCAACCAACTTCAATAGAAAAAGAGGTGTTTCCTTTTATGGCCAAGGATGAGCAGTTGTATGCTATGGAGTTGCAAGGGTTCTGGATGGATGTGGGCCAGCCAAAGGATTTCTTAACAGGTGTGTTTTTTACATCAAAATTTTAAGATCATTGCCACACAAAACAGTGAATCGCGTGCATGCATATGTGCATATTAATTAATTACTAGCTGATGCTCGCGACTTCGTCCGCGTGGATTTAGTTTTTGAAATCCCTCGGGAACTCTGATTTAATATAAAAAGTAGCCTATGTCATTTCCCAGGTCCTAAACTATACCCATACAATAAATCACGTCAATCCATAGATCCATTACAGCGTGACTGAAGGACAAACCAAC
Source organism: Oeneis ivallda (assembly GCA_029955525.1). Classification (NCBI taxonomy): domain Eukaryota; kingdom Metazoa; phylum Arthropoda; class Insecta; order Lepidoptera; family Nymphalidae; genus Oeneis; species Oeneis ivallda. The sequence goes on from JARPMR010000022.1 coordinate 12,353,739, forward strand.
AAACGAACACATTTTCACATTTATAATATTACTAGCTGATGCCCGCGACTTCGTCCGCGTGGATTTCATTTTTAAAATCCCGCGGGAACTCTTTGATTTTCCCGGATAAAACTTAGCCTTTGTCACCCTCAAGGTTCTCAACTATACCCATGCAAAAAAAAAATCACGTCAATCCGTAGCTTTTTTGCTACTTAATTGAAAAACAAACCAACATACAAACACACTTTCGCATTTATAATATTAAAAAGTATCCTATGTCCGTCTCCTGGTTCTAAGCTACCTCCCCACCAATTTTCAGCCAAATCGGTTCAGCCGTTCTTGAGTTATAAATAGTGTAACTAACACGACTTTCTTTTATATATATAGATAATATTAGTAAGATAGTTTCCGCAGCGTTCACGATATAAGGTTTTTTTTTTGGTATTTTTTTCACACCTTGGGTTACATTATCGAAGTTTTCATACGGATCTCTAATTTTTTTGAAAATATTCTATCGCCTATGTTCATCAGGGATAATGTAGGATTTAATGGTGATGGAATTTTTCAAATTGGTCCAGTAGTTTTGGAGCCTATAAAATTCAAACAAACAAATCTTTCCGCTTTATAATATTCGTGTAGAAATATCACTTGCTACATAATGAAAAACTACATTAAACATTGCTACAATCTCAATTTTATGGTATGCTTACTTAAATTAAGTAATAACTTGAAATATAATTTGTGTTACAGGCATGTGCTTATATCTGAATAGTCTACGGCAGAAGGATTCCAACATGCTGCATGAAGGAGGTGGAGTTGTAGGCAATGTGATAATCGACCCAACTGCAACCATCGGCAAGGGATGTCGGATAGGCCCCAATGTCACAATTGGACCGAATGTAGTTGTTGAAGATGGTAAGAAAATGATTAATTTGCTGTAAGATAGTTTGTGTCAAACTTTAAGTTCATTCTGGCGTTGTGATAATTGACGCAACTGCAACCATCGGCAAGGGATGTGGAATAGGCCCCAATGTCAATATAGGACCCAATGTTGTTGGTAAGAATTACCATTCTTACCAACAACATTGGGTCCTATATTGACTATATTATAGTATAGTTTAACTTTTCATTACCATGAAAAGTTAAACTTACTGTGATAGATAGCTTGTGCCAAAATTTAAGCTCTGACATTGTGTTAACTCACACATCTACAACCACTGTAAGACCCAACCCAAACTATTCATTGGCGATGGTAGGAAAACCTTCAGTTCAACAAGGCAGATTACATAAGAAGCTAACTAACTAAAAGGAGTAACAACCTACTTTTTACCTGACTCTGCAAGATGGTTTAATTATTTATTTATTTAGTACCAGTAATATAAAAATGAAACATAAACATATAAAGGATATGTACAAGGACAGATTATCTCTAATACTCCTGCTCCACCTGCGCGCTATCCCGTCAATTAACGCCATAACGCAGATGTGGCCACCGTTTAACGCGCTAAAATGTGCTGTGGCGTTATTAAATGACGTTAGATATTAGACGATAGCTCGGCAGGTGGTCTCTGAGACGCATCAAAGGCTTTTAGCTTAACACGCTAAGCCTCGTTGGCTACATTTGCGCTGTCTCATTCTGTGCGGAAGAGATTTCTTCCAAAAGCCCTCAATTATGTTATGAGGGTTGTGTTTTTCAAGTGTATGTACGAGTATGTATGTGTTTCAACTTCTGTTTTTCCATTTTCTTTTCAGGTGCATGTATAAAACGAAGCACAATCCTCCGAGGTGCGTGCGTGCGTCAACACGCGTGGTTAGATAGCTGCATCGTTGGCTGGAGATCCGTCGTAGGGCGCTGGGTGAGAATGGAGAACTGTACTGTATTGGGTGAAGATGTCATAGTAAAGGACGAACTCTACATCAATGGGGGGCAAGTCCTTCCGCACAAGTCCATTGCGTTATCTGTGCCCGAACCACAGATTATAATGTAGGAGTGACAGATGAACCACAGATAACCTTTGTACCACAGACTATGCGAAATCTATATAAATGACAGCTTGTAATAGTTTGAAATTGATTATAGTCTATTTTTTTTAACAAACGAGTACTGAGTATGTCTCGCACATTTCCGATATTGACAGAGTGAGATGGGTCATTGTTAGGGACGGGTACTGAGTATGACTCGCACATTTCCGATATTGACAGAGTGAGACGGATCTTTTTGGGGGTGGGGCCTGGGACTCTATATTGATTATGTGGACCAATAGCAATGCAGTCAAAATTTTCGGTACTCATTTGTTAAAAAAAACAGACTATAGGGTGGAACACAGGTTTTATGAAATAATATCTACATAAAATTGGATGTGGCTATTTAAGGGAATTCAAAAAGTATGTCATTGAATTGAATCATATTTTTTGGGATTTTTACTCTTAGAAAATAAGTATAATGTTAGTTGAATAAACGGTTAAAGGTGCAGACTGAAAACTGAAAGGTTGACGCTTTGATCCCGACTTGTTGCAATGTTGTCGTACCCACTCCTAACAACACGCACAAGAATTCCGTTTATTTGGAGGGCAAAGAAGAAACATTAGTTAAGTTCAACTTAGCCAATTCTTTAAAAAAAATACAATTTTAAGTTTTTATTCAGATTTATTTGATTTTATTTTATACTGGAATATGTAATCTTGCAGAGAGTGCGGGTACATATACGAAGAAAAAATTTATTCAAGTTTATTCCATATGGAATAATAAATATTATTAGTTTTTGTTATATAGATTTTATTTTGCTTAGGGTATGTATACATATACTTAAATACTATTAAATTAGATACTTTATACTTCGTTAATTTATTGTTCCGTATTATTTAGTTAATTATTCCGGGATTCCATCCGCGTGTGTTTCTTCTCTTTAATTTCGGATAAAAAATATTCTGTTGTATCCATGTTGTTTGATGTTTTCTAATTTATTAAAAATAAAATTCAACCCATGTTACTCACTGATAATTTAACTTTCTATAGGTGAAATAATTTTTAATATCGTAGTTTTTAGTTAATTAATCCATTACAAGCAATCAATCAAATTATTTTTCTTTATAAGTTTAGATTTAGACAAAGGAATTGAATTTGATACATTTGTAATATTATTATATTATTTTCTATTATAACCCTTCTCTGAGGAGACCGCTCAGTAGTGAGCCGTTTATGGGTTGCTAGTTAATGAATGAATGAATTTTTCTATTGAATTTAAGGTAGGTATTGTTTTTAATTATTCTTAATTATTTTTTGCATAAAAATTCAGAATTTGGACTTTTCTGACATTGTACCTAAATGAGATGTAAAACATTCCATTCCTTTTATAATATACACTTAATAATATTATTATTTAAATAGTTATTGAATCAGGTTCAATAACTATTTAAATAATAATTATGATAAAATATTAATACATAATAGTACAAATATAATAAATATTAATACATCAAGACTTGTAATTTTTTAATATATTAAATAATTAATAAACCTAGTAGGTAATCGAGACGCGAAGTAGAAATGGGCAGGGCACATAGTTCAAAGGACTGATGGTCTTTTGAATCCAAAAGAGCTAGAGTTGCGAGTTTGCAACCCCACACCGGAAAACGCAATGTTTGTATAACCCCCACTAGCTGATGCCCGCGTCTTCGTCCGCGTGGATTTAGTTTTTAAAATTCCTCGGGAACTCTGATTTTCCGGGATAAAAGTAGCCTATGTCACTCTCCAGGTCCTCAACTATACCCATGCAAAAAATCACGGCGATCCGTAGCTCTGTTGCGGCGTGATTGAAGGACAAACAAACACACTTTCGCATTTATAATATGTATGATAGGTCGACCGACGAGTTGCAGGGAACGCTGGATACAGGCGGCACAAGACCAAGCCCTGTGGAAGTCCATACAAGAGACCTTTGACAGATAGTGGACGTCTATCGGTTGAAGAAGAAATACACCTTATCCTAAATCTAACAATCATTCTATTCATCGGTGAAAAGTGAATGAAAATCTACAGTAGATAGGTAGTTTTTGAGATTAAAGATAGACGAACTCTGCAGAGGCAAGAGTTCAAACGAATTTAATAAACGGTAAATAAACCAATAGGTGCCAACAGCAAGGAAGATTGCCAATCATCCATGAACTAAAGTTACACAATCGCACTTCTGCCCCCAATTATTGCATTGATCGTATTCGATGACATTAACGTCAAAGTAAAATAATCCTTGACGGTATATTGATTTAAAGTTACAAATTCAGTACAGCCGATTTTAATATGGAGTGTATCGTACATACGTAAACATATAAGAATGCATACACGAAATTGAGCTCAAATTCAATGCTTTAATGGTTTCTTTTACTTTGACGCTAATGTCATCGAATACGATACAAATCAATGGAATAAAATTAGACGATCGCAGGGCTGAGGTACGATTGTCTAATGCCCGGTTCCTATTATTAACTAAGCGTTATTGTACAAAAGCTACTATTCGTTTTTGAGTTACGAGTAACGAGCCATAAATGGCGTTCCTAAATTTTTTCGGGTCCGCTACCTGGGACGGCCAGATGTTGGTTATCCCGGATAACGGATAGCGGATAACTTATCCGCCTTACCGAAGCCCTCCGACGACAGTCATAGCGTTTCGTTTTGCCAGTGAAGCATATTCAGAATTACAGTAAAAACTAATTTCTTTATTATTATTTTAAGCATGTGGATGTTATTGTGTGAAAAAATGCTTTTTTAGTTTATTTTATGATTTCGGTGGTGCAGAAATCATTTCATTTTATTGAAAATATAAGTTTTTCGGGCCGCGTGATAGTAACGCAATCACTACAAAATATATGTATGTGGTTCGTTGGAACGTCGCAGTTCGCACGTCGCGTTTTGAATTGCTGTTCAACGAAACTTTTTAAATATTCCTCTTATCACATATCGTATCGTGTTCCCAATGTGTTCCCGAAAGGTTAAATATGTAGGTATGCTATTGCAATGGATCTTACACAGGTAAAGTAATTTTGTTAAAAATTATAATATTATTTTTTTAATAATTGTAGTGTAGGTATTACAGACCTATTCTTCGAATAGATTTGAACTAATACGGTAAATTTGTTGTTTATTTGTTTTATTTGTAGAAAATGAAGTAGCCAATGATGAAAGACGAGGTTGCTTTACTAGTTGATCTTATACAAAGTATTAAAGTAACCCAATATTAACGTGCAAGGAGACTAATGCAAATACAAACAAGACCAAATGATTCTTGGACGTTCATCATCTGAAACGGAGCTATTCCAGTCGGACATTTCCAAATCAGTCAATTCACTGTCTGAACGAGACATTTTACAATTAATTTCAGTTAATAACTCAAAACACGCAAAACGATAGAACATAACCGGCCGATATCGGGCAGTAAGCAAATTTTAAACGACTCGTAACTTTGACAGCTCGTTAACATTCTTTTTTTTATATAGGAACGCCACAAGCCGTCTTCTACATACATTTGTCTAACTATTCGTTATTCGTAACCCTCCCATCCGTAGGTAACGAGCTATCGGTAGCTTAGCTTACGAAACGTTTTTTATGGGAACGGTTTTGACTTACGCCTCGTAGTAAATAGTACTGTCCGTAAGAAAAACGAATCGTTTCTTACAAGGAACCGGACATAAAAGTTGCCGATCAAAATCTTATTCATTTGATGGCATTAGCGTCAAAGTAAAAGATTCCTTGACTGTATTGACTTAAAGTCACAAATTCAGTACAACCGATTTTAACATGGAGAGCGTATCGTACATACCCAAAACGTAATAAAAACATACACGAAATTGAGCTCTAATTCAATATTGTTATTGTTTATTTTACATTGACGCTAATGCCATCAAATGAATTTGATTTTGATCGATTCCAACTTGTTCGGTCTGTGGTTCCAACTGCCATGGAACTAGAAAAATGACTACGTCTTCCTACTTCCATGGATCCTACTCATTCAAGTAAAAGTAGTCTGAAATTCCTAGTTCCAGTGGAACTCTTGACGTAGTTCCATGATTGACATGCCCGAATGTCGTACCAGTCGTACTAGTCAGGTACTAGTCCGAGAGGAATCGGCGCATGAGTACCGAAAACTATTCCACCTCAATTTTTTTATGCGATCCTCTTCAAATTGCCCTTATAATGATATAAATGCATGTTGCCAGGGCGCAACCCGGTGCCATATTGTTTAAAACGAAATTTTTTAAACAATATTGCAAGGAATTGTTATTTTTCAACCGGACAATTTTTTTTTACAGGTTTATATAAAAACTAGTAGGGCGCGTGGGTGCGCGGCCCGCTAGCGGACCGCGGTTTTTCTACTCGGCAAGTAGACTTTTAGGTCTTGATCATTTTCTATCAAAAAACCACTCTTCCATCTTTTATACTCTCCGAGATAGACACCGTTGAAGTTTGTATAGCCGCCATCTTGAATCCGCCATTTTGGATTTTTTTCAGCTCACTGCCAATAGGGTATTTGACTACTTTTAGAAAATCATCTTAAATTGTTAATAATGTTATGCTGAAGCTAACAAAACGTATATTTCGGCATAATTTTCATTATTTTTCATAAAAATCGAGAAATAAATTCAAAAAAATAAATTGCCGCCGAAACGTTCCATTTGCTCTCATGACGTAACAGTTTACATTTCAAACAATGACAATTTTATAATATGTGTTTAGGCCGCGTGTCGCATACTATTTGGTATTTAATAAAATAGTAACGATGAAAAACAGACGAAATTAGCCTATTACGCCGCACAAACACGTCGAAATGTATTGACAAAATGAGAATTCCATAGGTGGTGTGGACTGTGACGTCATTCGAGATCACGGAACGTTTTCGATCACGTGACCATGGCCGGAATTATAGCAATTTTATTTAATGTTTTCCAATTAAATAAAGCTTTATTTCTTAGTTTTGTCGTATGGAATAATGTTTTTAGATAATAATCTTTTAGGATGACACCAAATGAAACGATATTTTTAATATAGTCAAATACCGTATTGGATGAGGTTTCGAGTGACTTTTGTTCGAGCACCCCCACCTATCTTCATTACCATGGCCGTGCTCCTCACCCACATTCCAAACCCTCGATCATCATAAATGTCATCATTTGTCATAATGAAAATTCTTCAATAAAAACAAATCTTGAAAAGGAACCGTATTAAAGTTTTGCATGATTCCCGGCTTCTAGTCTCTTTGATATTCGCCATATATTTTGTATGAAAAAAAATAAAACCGCCACCTTGGATTTTTTTTCTATTCATCAAATAGACCTTTGGGTCCTTATCATCTTTTGCCAGGAAACCACTCTTCCATCTTTTATACTCCCCGAGATAGACACCGACGAAATTTGTAAAGGCGGCCATCTTTTTTCCGCCATTTTGAATTTATTTTCGGCTCACTGCGAATTGGATGAGGTTTCGAGTGACATTTGTTCGAGTACACCCCACCTATCTTCAATACCCTGGCCGTGCTCTTCACCCGTCTCCGAAATCCTCAATCATCAGCTCTCTCCATAATTTTCCTCCAAATGAATTTTTGTCCTCTATACGAAACCATCGGTGAAAAAAAAAATTTTCATACAAAATTTTACAGGAGAGGTGATCAATCAGTGAGTTAGTCAATCAGTCAATCAGTGAATCAGCACGAGCAGCTATATATATTAATCTTTACTTGACAGTGTCCAGTTTAAAAAATTAGAATATCGACTAATTTGTGATTAGCTCACGTCAAACTCGATACTCGGACTAATTTCTTAAACTGGACACTTTCAAGTAAAGATATTTATATAAACCTGTGAAGATGATACTGCAATCATCGCAATTAGAATGCCATAATCCTATTTGTCGTATTACACTAGCGGCACGCTATGATGGCCGGTTTGACACATTACAATAGTGATGTGGAATGTCAATTTATTCTCGAACAAAAAACAATTAAGTTTTGTTTTTGTACCTGATTAAATAGGTTTACAGTTCTCTGCGTACGTTCGGTCATATCGACGAAATCCACAACAAAGGGCTTGAACAGAGTCCAAATTAACGAGCAAGGGTCAACAGTAATGCAGTATCAATATTTGAAATCCAAAGCCAGGTCAAAACTATATCACAATCGCATTGCACTGACAGTTTATACTTTTCGAAGCAACGTCAATTCGAAACTGCTTTGTTTTGCATTGAGCATTGACGCGAGTTTGCCGGAGGTAGTAGTTGTGCTAGCCAGCGATCCTATGTGACGATCGTATTAGATTCCATTTTTAAAAATTTTCAATTTAGAAAACCAAATGCCGAGTTGTGGTATATATCATATAAAAATAAAAATTTTACCTTTTGTATGAAACAGCTGATATTTTTTTGCGATTTCAGAGGTTTGTCCACATAGTGAAAATTGTTCATATTCACAAGTACATTCACCCCTTAAATGGTGCAAACTGATTTTTCTACACTTGTATACATTTTAGAAATCAATTTAATAAATAAATTTTGAGTCCTAAACCTAAAACTACATTCGATAAAATTTATGAATCTCTGCACATCACTATCGTCAATAAAGTAATACAATTATTTCCTTCAAAGTCGTTATCAATTAATACGGAACTTCATGAGCGGACAAACGTCAAACCGGCCATCATAGCGTGCCGCTAGTGTAGTTTACAAACCAAATTAAATTTGAATTTCGCGCGCAGACCCTATACGGGTCATCAACCTTAAGCACACAATTTTTTTTTACAATGTTTTTACCATGGAACTGCGAAAGTTTTTACCATGTATGTCGTAATTCCTAGTTCCATGGTTTTTACATCATTTCACACAGTAAGAAGACGTACCTATAGGTCGACCGTTTAACTCGCGTATCGCCTGCACGGTAAGAAGGGAGCGGGGGCGGGTAACGCTACACACGGAGTCAATAATCCAAAGATTTATCTCGAGATAGACATTGTTGGTAAAGAATTAAGTATTTATTTTTAAGTTTTAGCATCTCTAACATCTCCCTCCGCTCCCTTCTTACCGCGCAGGCGATACGCGAGTTAAACGGTCGACCTTATAGTCGGGAAAACTCGATAAAATGGTGGAATAATGGAACTTAATTTTTTGTAAACAAAATACACACATCAAAAGTGTCTAGGGATCAACATATATTTTTGCAATAACTTTTCTCCTGATTGATATTAATTAAAATTTTCTTTAAGGATTCATCAAATAAAGTGTTTTCGTTTGTCACAGTAACGATAAACCAAGTCACCTTTGCATTAATAAAGAAATTTGCCATTTTCCTAATAAAGGGATTTTTGACATTTGAACCACTAACATTAAAGTTCGAAAAAAAGACTGAAATAACAGTTTTCTTTAAAATTTTATTGGGTAACTTAAACAATTAATAATCCGTGTTTCTACCGCGAACACTAACAACACAAGAACATCGGTTTGGCATACTCAAAATGAGTTCATCCAAATCACGCTGTGGAATGGCCGCCCATGTTCGTTGCAACAACAAAAAAAGGTCTTCTTGCCACTGGATACCCTCCATATTCGGCAGAGCTCTTCTCTGTAGCATATCCCATGCATGCTCAATCGGGTTCAAGTCTGGCGACTGAGCAGGCCAGGGCAGGACATTGATGTTAGCTGCGGCGAGAGTCTGTCTTACAACTCTTGCGGTGTGCGGTCGTGCATTATCATGCATTAACTGAAATAAGGGACTGATTTGCACTTGTAGAGGAACGATGACGTCTGATACAATCGTCTCAGCATAAATTTGAGCGTTGAGGTTGCCTCTGATCCAAATCAACTCAGTTCTTCCGCCGATCCAAATACCCGCCCATACCATGATGGTTCCACCACTATAAGGATGGACTTCCTGGCAGGATTTTAATCGCTGTTGGCGTCCAGGGGTTCTCCAGTGTCGTATACGTCTTGTATCCGGTCTCATACCAAAACGAGACTCATCAGAAAAGCACACGAAACGCCATTGTTCTTCTGCCCAATTTCTGTGTTCAAGAGCCCATTGATATCGAATCCTACGATTGTGCATTGCTATAGGTGGTACCCGTAGCGGTCTTCGGGAATGAAGGTTCACTTCATGCAAGCGGTTTCTGACTGTTTGGTCGCTAATTAAGTTCCCTGAAGAGTGATGAAGCCTCACGGCTAACATCATGGCGGTTATTGTTGGAGCTCTTCGAGTTAAGATTTGAATGTATCGGTCTTGTCTCCGTGTGGTGCAGCGATACCGTCCTCCATGGCGCTCAGCCACGGTACCAGTGCTTCGGTAACGTGTCCAAAGTCGACTGATAACACTCTGACTTGTATTCAGAGCTAAAGCCACAGTACGTTGCCGGGAACCAGCTTCTATCATTCCCACGGCTCTGAGCATTTCTTCCCTGCTTAAATGACGTCGCCGCTCCATAATAACGTTGGTTTTAATCAGTAGTAGGGAAACAGTAGCACTAATAATGTCTTCAATGCGTTGTATGTTTTTATAGGGAAAATATTGACAGCTGATTTTCATCTTTTACTCGAATTTGATTGACAGTTCCTGATTCAAATTATGAAATGCACCAAAAAGGATCCATATAAATTTATAAAATCATAAATTTATTACAAAGCCACATCTCAATCTCAAGAAATCCGCATAAAAATGCTTGATCCCTAGACACTTTTGATGTGTATATTTTTGCTATGGATTATATACATGATTTCAATATGAATAATTTTAGAAGATCGACATGCCTAAAATGGATAAAATAAACCACATTTTGTAGAAACTATTAAACTAATGAAATAGATTTTTGTTTGGAACGGAGAAACTTATTTTGTAATGGTGGAATCGGGATTTGAAGAAACGGAATTATGGAAAGGATCCAGAAAAACTTGACTATGTCTCAAACGCTCACTAAACAAACGAAGAAGAAGAAGAAGACGTAGTCGTAATTCCTCGTTCCATGATTTCAGAATCACAACCACATCACAATAGGCTCAGAAGGGCTGGAACCCAGAGCCATAAAGCCAGGGGGCTTACTATGAGCTCTTATAGCAGGGCAGAAATTGAACTGCACGGCAATATCGTACTATGACATCTATTAAAGCAGGCCTGCTGCAGGCTTGTTGCGTTAGCGATTCAAAAACCGTTCACCTTTTTTTTTGTATTTTCATACCATGACGTGCCACTTGACAGTGGCAAAGCGTTTGTTGACTGGAAACATGAAGGTAGCAAATACATGGAGGTGCCTTACCTACAAAAATCGGGTGCATACCTACAGAAAAAAACTCATAAAATGGCCGCCCATTAGGGAGTGTGCTTCGAAACTATCGACATCGATAAGGAGTGAAGCGATAATCAAGCATTTATGTATACGTAGTATTTATAGGTTATAATAATTACGTAACGTACGTTTGTACTCTATCAGGTACATATTATTCGCGTGGATTTAGGTTTTTAAAGATCTTGGAATATCCAAACAGCACCCCGATTCAGAACCTTACGATAACATAATTATCGATCGATTCGGTTTGTTATCGCACGATAAGATGAATTTTCAATTCAGAGTTCTCGTATCGACAGAGAAGTTGTCGAAATCGAAACCGAATCGAACCAACGTAGATATCGTTCGACATCTTTTATCAAACGCTATTCACAACAAGCGTATCGAATAAGATTTTCCGAACGTCCGATAATTTTAGTTGGTTACTTATCGAAAGCTACAGGGCATCCGGTATCCTTTTGTTTACGTACTGTGTTTACTGCTTTTTCGTATAAAATGATTATGATGAATGATTTTGGTATGTAAATGTTTACTTACCATATTGTACGTATTTTAACATTAAAATAACATATTATGTACACCACCACAAAATAAAATAAGAACCCAGAGGGATGAAACATGAACTTAGCGCCATCTATCGACAAGGCTGAAAATTGGCCGTCAATAATTTAACAAGTTATCATTTTAAATAATTACTTCGATGACCTTCGAAAATGATTAAAATCTGTTTATTTAGTGCTAACATGAATTTAATAACAAGTGAAATTTTGGTAAAACAACAAACTTCGTAAATCCACATGTAATTTAATGTATCTTGTCGATACCGATACCGAAGCCGATTCCGTAGTCGACATCGAATCGAATTCTCTAACCGAACGTTCTGAATCGCACGACAAAAAATTTTCGATACGAGATCGATATCTAATCGTATCGAAACGGGAAGTTATCGAAATGTTCTGAATCGGGTTAAATAAAAAAAAAAAACACATCACAACATTTTGCATGTCACATTTTGCTTGCCAATGACGTCAATGATTGACGGTGTATTCTCTTTGGTGTATTGACGCGTCAAAAATGCGCCAAAACCGTACAAAAACCAAACGTCAAAACGTGAACAAAACCGGCTGCTCTGCTGGTTTCTATCTATTTTAAAACTAGGATTGTTGTGATCTATAAATTGATGAAATATGTCTAAACGTAATAGCAATGCAGCTTCGAATACATTGTTTAATTATTTTACCAAAACACCACCCACTAATAAAAAAGCGAAGCTGAACGGAGATGCCGATAGTTCAACCAAGTTGAACTCTCCTGTTAGCAGTAAAGAGAAGATAGTTGAAAGTAAGTATCTGATTTCAAGTATTGTTGAGAATCGATGAGTGAAAATCCCGGTCCCGGAGACTTTGGGCTCTACTTGTCAATGGATGATTTGCTGGATTTCTGAATGGCATTTTATTTGAATGCTTGGTGAGTTTGGTAACTAATAATCATGACCAAAGACTCCCCAGACTAGAAAAGACTAGCTGAGCTAATTTAGCATTTATCTATTTTCTGGTAATAAAATCTTTGACTTTGCTCATACTTAAACTTCCACAAAACACACTTTCCTTGTGACCACAATGCTTATTTAAATAACACTGTGCCAGAGAATATTGTTGCTTCTTTATGGTCTTCTTTAGTGCGGTTTGGTCTGCAAAGGTTCTTTTCATTTCAGTGGAAAATACAACTAGGCCAACATTTTATACAAGATTTAAAGAAAGTAAAATAAGATCTAAATAAAAGATACAGCCGATTTGAGAACCTCCTCCTTTTCGAAGATGGTTAAAAAGGAAAATAAATAGTTTATTTTTGAATAAAAAGAGAAAGATAATAATTATTATAGAAGTACTTAACTAATTCTTCTCAAAGTAAAAAAGTGCATATATACTACTAAACTGTGTGTGTGTGAAAATATTAACTTTTTCAGGTTTTATTTGGGCTCAGAAATCTGGATTCTTGTAATGATGAAAACCATATTTTATATATTATGTTTAATGAACAGATAACAACATAATAGAGCGAAATAAAGTATAATGCCATTTTTAACAGTAAGGTTGTTTTCTTGCAGATAAGAAACATGAAAGGCCACCAACAGTGTCTCCTGAGATCAATAAGAACAATAGTGATAGTGAGGCTGAGGCACAAATAACAATCAAGAAGAGAAAAAGAATTAGACTTAATCCTGTGGATTCTGATAATTCAGATGTTGAAAATAAAGGTGAGATGACAACTTCTTAATCTTTAAGCTTTCTGATGCTTTAAATAGGGTATTTGACTATATTAAAAATATCGTTTCATCTGGTGTCCTAAAAGATTATTATCTAAAAACATTATTCCATACGACAAAACTAAAAAATAAAGGTTTATTTAATTAGAAAACATTAATTAAAATTGCTATAATTCTGGCCATGTTCACGAGATTGAAAACGTTCTTGAATCTTGAATGACGTTACAGTTCACACCACCTTTGGGCTTTGAATTTGTCATTGAACTCTGTGTGAACTGTAACATCATGTAAACAAATGGAATGTTTCCGCGGCAATTTATTTTTTGAATTTATTTCTCGATTTTTATGAAAAATACTGAAAATTATGCTGAAATATATGTTTTGTTAGCTTCAGCATTGCATTATTAACAATTTAATATGATTTTCTAAAAGTAGTCAAATACCCTATTGTTGAAGCTGGTATGAGATGTGCTGTTTTCTTTAGGCCTTTACAATGTTTGTATTTGAGTCACATTAATACAGTCCAGAATATTATTCTTGCATGAATTCAGCAAATGCTGAGTTACGGTTACCATTGTACCAAATTGCGTCCAAGGTATATAATGTATACCTCTGGTTATATAAAATTGCACCTAAGGTAAATAATGTTTACCTCTGGTTAATGTTTTAAAATTGTCTTAAAACCTAAAAGGAGTTTAAGGAGTTACCATTTGGTGAATAGATATATAATAATAAAGAATAGATTTTATTTTATTCAAACAAGTTTTTGAATTACTTACCTACCACTGGTTCAGAATGCCATAATATTAGGTAAGACGTAATATGGGAAGAATGAAAGAAGTTTGGGAATAGTTAGTCCGTAATGATGACTCGTAGCATGTTGCATTATTAATCCCTCTAGCGCAGTCTAGGGCTAGCATGTAACAAGCACAAAAATAATATTTTCTTCCTGTAAACAAAGTTTTTAGAGCTAATATGAAATAAGTACATATTACAAATCAGCTGATTAAAATTAAATCATCAATTTCAGCAGACAATAAAATTGAGCCATCAAAGGAGAAAGTATCCCTTGAGAAGAAATTGCAAGAAAGTTTTAAATATGAACCGGGAGACTCTCCAAAGGGCAGCAAAACCAAGAGAGTCGTCACCAATGATGTGTAAGTTAAGCATCTTAAAAAAAGTTGAATGTTGTGGAACACTCGGTTGGAACGAAGTTCCTTGTAATAATTAATAATAAAAATTAATAAAATAAAAAATAATAATCTGAAGTAATTAAAGCCCCCAGGAATCTATTTAAAATTTTACCTTTCAGTCTAGATATAAGCACATTACTTTACTCTATCATTTGCTTAAAAATGTTATATTTCAGACAAATTAAAGCAGAACCTCAAGACAAACCCACAGGACATTCCTTAGCAGATGAAGGCAACTGGGTACATTGCAAGCTAGATTGGTTAAAGCCGGATAAGATACGAGATGCCCACCGACGCAAGCCAGATCACCCTGACTATGATCCCACTACCTTATATGTGCCACCAGAGTTTATGAAGACACAAACGCCTGTATGTACTTTTCTATTTTACTCCCTTTTTTCCTCCCACAGGGGGTTCGAAAATTGGATTGGTACTTAGAATTTGGTGCCAAGGCTGCTTCCTGTGTGGATTATTTTAGTTACTGGAGGTATTCAGAGGCAAAAGCTAGAAGTAAATGCAATAAAATGAAATTGATTCCAGTTTTGATATAGTTAAGTTATTATTACTAATCATCTATGCTTTTTTTATTCCATGACAAGATAATCCTTGACTGCGATCTCACCTTATGGTAAGTGACGATGCAGTCTAAGATGGTAGCGGGCTAACTTAGAAGAGGTATGGCAGTGTACATTCAACCTATAAGCCTAGTGCCAGAACGCTAAATCGCTTGGCGGTATGTTTTTGACAGAAGGGTGGTAACTAGCCATGGCCAAAGCCTCCCACCAGACAAGCCCAGAGGCAATTTAGAAATTATAAATTTTCAAATTGCCCCCGCCGAGAATCGAACCCGAGACTTCCCAGTTCTAAGACCACATTGCTCACCACTGTGCCAGGTAGGTAGTCAAAAATAATGTATGCCATCTCTTTAGACTTTGTTTTATTAACTGTATAAGTCTTTGGCATTCAAACGATAAACGTTCACTGTTGGAATATAGGTGTTTTGCAAGAATCGTCACAGATTACTACTTTGTGGGATATTGAAATCATCCGTTCATCTAGTAGGGGATCCCAACACTGGATTTACGCACCTGTTGCCACTTTACCTTCGCGAATTTATAGGCTATGTCCGTAATTCTGTTTCTCCTATGGATCTCCCCATGCCCTCATAAATCTATGGTTTACCAGGTGATTGTTATAAGACATGTTATCGAAATAATTAGCATTAATTTTAAATTAACATACAACTTTATTTTAGGCTCATAAGCAGTGGTGGGAGATGAAATCAGCTCATTACGACTGTGTGTTGTTCTTCAAAGTGGGCAAATTCTATGAGCTCTACCACATGGATGCAGCTGTTGGGGTCAATGAACTTGGCTTTTCTTATATGAAGGTATGCTAAATTTTACTTTTTATTCTCCACTAGCTGATGCCCGCCACTTTATCAGCACGGATTTAGTTTTTAAAAACTTGCAGGAACTCTGATTTTCCAGGATAAAAAGTAGCCTATGTCACTCTCCCAGCCCTCAACTAGATATAGGCATGCAAATATAATGTCGATCAGTTGCTCCTGTTGCAGTGTGATAGCAAGGACTAATTACTTATGGATTTTATTATTTGAAAATATGAAACAAACACAGCCGCCTATGTGAGTGAATACGCGAACTGCGGTCTCACGCTGAATAGAACGAAGCGAATGTGTTGGTAGCATATGTTGGTAGTATGTTATTTTTGCGACACGATTTTCGTATTGTTTAAAAAATAGCGTTGCAGCAATAAAAATACATAATGATTTCTAAAACAAGTGTAAATTAAAAAAATATTAAATAAAAACAAGTTTCTAATACCTACCTGGCTACATCTTCAGCAGACCCTGGATATCATCTAGTATGAGAGTACTTGTCAAGACGAATCAAACGAGTCCAAACTCGTTGGGAGTTACGTCGTTTTATTACAGAGTTCCTACTTCCTATAGTCACTTTCCAACCTCTATCATCAGAACCTGGATATCAACTAGGACCAGAGTACTTGAATCAAACGAGCACAAACTTGATGGAATTACGTCGTGGAATTACAGAGTTCCCAAAACCACCTTTCGGCTTCATCATCAGACCCTGGATATCATCTAAGACCAGAGTCCCGGTAGCCATCTTCCGGCTCCATGATCAGATCAGCTGCATGTCACAACAATATTGCATTGTCATCTGATATACATATTATACATGCACAGCTCAATTTGAAACCGGGAAGTGATTGTGATCACTAGTGTTCCTGTTGCAAGATTTGACCCAAATATACGTACAAACATACATATGTTGCAAGTTAAAGTTTAAAGCAAGCTAAAAGCTTATAAAAATGGTCTAGGGTTTTGGTTTTTGTTGGGTGACCATAGTAAACAGTTTCAAAGTAAGTATTTTTCTACTATTCAATATTTTTAGGGTGAATTCGCGCACTCTGGTTTCCCCGAAAGCGCATACGCGCGTATGGTGTCCACGCTGGTGTCCAAGGGATACAAGGTGGCGCGCGTGGAGCAGACCGAAACACCCGACATGATGCAGGAGAGGTGCAAAAAGAGTGAGTTTCGAATTATATTAATTACTAGCTGACCCAGGGAACTTCGTACCGCCAACAAAAATATTTAGGGGTATGAAAAATAGATGTTGGCCGATTCTCAGACCTACCCGATATGCACACAAAATTTCATAAAAATCAGTCCAGCCGTTTCGGAGGAGTTTGGTAACAAACACCGCGACATGAGAATTTTATATATTAGATATACTAGCTTTTACCGGGGGCTTCGCTCCCGTGGTGATTTTTATACAAAATTACTAATTTTGTTTCAGCCAGACTGACGAACAGCGATTTATTTTTATAATATTTATATCATAATATATAGATAAAAAAATAGATTATATAATAAAATAGGTAAAAAATAGACATTTATATCAAGTTTTTTTAAAGATCGGCCTTCTATTTGGGGGATTAGGAGTTCTATCCAGGCTTGGATCTCTAACTTTTCGAAGCTATGTATGTTTTAAGCAGTTTATCATCACTTGCTTTGACGTGCCAATTAGCACTTGGCCACGGTGGTGGACTATGGCCCAAAACTCTTCTCATTCAAGAGGAGACCTGTGCCCAGTTGTGGTCCTTGTGGAACCTAGAATGGGCAATGAGGTGTTCATGATGTTCTGTGCTAATACAAATTATTGTGACCTATAAAATTATCCTATTGTGACTACAGTCTGATTTTCACTCTAGATAATCTAACCAGCAAATATGACAAAGTGGTGCGTCGCGAGATCTGCCAGGTGAGCATCCGCGGGGCGCAGGCGCTAGGGCTCCAGGACAGCGGGCCTGCGCAGGCAGCTTCCGAACATATGCTCGCTATTGCTGAAGAGGTACTCACCTTTCCTACATCTATATATATAAAAGAAAGTGGTGTTAGTTACACTATTTATAACTCAAGAACGGATGAACCGATTTGGCTGAAAATTGGTGGAGAGGTAGCTTAGAACCAGGAGACGGACAAAGGATACTTTTTATCCCGTTCGACCGCGTTTCCGTCATGTCACTATAAAACGTGATTTATGAAAAACGCATCTGACATGGAATAACAAAACGCAAATGACAGTGGAATAACAAAACGTAAATGACAGCTAAACGTAATTTTGTCTTTGGTTAAGTATGGTAAAAAATTTGACAATTATAAAAAGTGTTATAATAAAGCATTACTGATATTATAAATGCGAAAGTGTGTTTGTTTGTTGGTTTGTCCTTCAATCACGTCGCAACAGAACAGCGGATTGATGCGATTTTTTGCATGGGTATAGTAATGGATGTAGTAGTGGTTCCTCAGACCGGGAGAGCTACTTATTATCTCGGATAATGAAAGAGTTCCCGCGGGATTTTAAAAACTAAATCCATGCGGACGAAGTCGCGGGCATCAGCTAGTTCTAAAATAAACAGGAAAGTCAATATTGTTATCTGGCATATTAAATTACTAGCTGATGCCCGCAAATTCGTTCGCGTGGATTTATTTTTAAAATCCCTCGGGAACTCTTTGATTTTCCGGGATAAGAAGTAGCCTATGTCACTCTCAAGGTCCTCAACTATACCTATGCTAAAAATCACGTCGATCTGTGGCTCTGTTGCGGCGTGATTGAAGGACCAACAAACAAACACTTTCGCATTTATAATATTAGTATGAATAGTATGATATCTTCGAATGAAACTTCTTCGAAGAAAAAAGTTTTTGGTTGACCAATACTTCTACGTCCAACCAAAGAAGTTTTTTGCTGACTGATAATTCTACATCTAACCAAAGAAGTTTTTGCTTGACCAATTCTCCTACTTCTAATCAAAAAAGTTTTTAGTTAACTCTAAGTCTGACCAACAAAGTTTCGGCTGACCGATACATCTACGGGCGCTAAAATCGTCGAAATGAATTTTGGAAACTGTCACAGCAGACTGCCTTACAATAAAAGTGATATTCAAATTCGTTTGTCAGGAAAATAACGGTCGCAGCACATACGGCGTTTGCTTCATAGACACCACAATAGGGCAGTTCCACATCGGGCAGTTCACTGACGACAAGCATTCATCCCGCCTGCTCACCACACTCGCGCACTACCCACCGGCTTTGGTAACACCTTTTTCTTATTTCTCTTCTCCTTGTTATTAGGTATGTTAAAGGAATATTCCGCTTTCCCCTCCAAATGTAAAGGATAAGTGTGTAAAAATACAGGTGCACTCTCGATTCCGTCTCTCTCTCATAGTCAGATAGAACGGAAAACAATACCACCAATGAAATATACACACATCAAAAGTGTCTAGGGATCAACATATATTTTTGCAATAACTTTTCTCCTGATTGATATTAATTAAAATTTTCTTTAAGGATTCATCAAATAAAGTGTTTTCGTTTGTCACAGTAACGATAAACCAAGTCACCTTTGCATTAATAAAGAAATTTGCCATTTTCCTAATAAAGGGATTTTTGACATTTGAACCACTAACATTAAAGTTCGAAAAAAAGACTGAAATAACAGTTTCTTTAAAATTTTATTGGGTAACTTAAACAATTAATAATCCGTGTTTCTACCGCGAACACTAACAACACAAGAACATCGGTTTGGCATACTCAAAATGAGTTCATCCAAATCACGCTGTGGAATGGCCGCCCATGTTCGTTGCAACAACAAAAAAAGGTCTTCTTGCCACTGGATACCCTCCATATTCGGCAGAGCTCTTCTCTGTAGCATATCCCATGCATGCTCAATCGGGTTCAAGTCTGGCGACTGAGCAGGCCAGGGCAGGACATTGATGTTAGCTGCGGCGAGAGTCTGTCTTACAACTCTTGCGGTGTGCGGTCGTGCATTATCATGCATTAACTGAAATAAGGGACTGATTTGCACTTGTAGAGGAACGATGACGTCTGATACAATCGTCTCAGCATAAATTTGAGCGTTGAGGTTGCCTCTGATCCAAATCAACTCAGTTCTTCCGCCGATCCAAATACCCGCCCATACCATGATGGTTCCACCACTATAAGGATGGACTTCCTGGCAGGATTTTAATCGCTGTTGGCGTCCAGGGGTTCTCCAGTGTCGTATACGTCTTGTATCCGGTCTCATACCAAAACGAGACTCATCAGAAAAGCACACGAAACGCCATTGTTCTTCTGCCCAATTTCTGTGTTCAAGAGCCCATTGATATCGAATCCTACGATTGTGCATTGCTATAGGTGGTACCCGTAGCGGTCTTCGGGGATGAAGGTTCACTTCATGCAAGCGGTTTCTGACTGTTTGGTCGCTAATTAAGTTCCCTGAAGAGTGATGAAGCCTCACGGCTAACATCATGGCGGTTATTGTTGGAGCTCTTCGAGTTAAGATTTGAATGTATCGGTCTTGTCTCCGTGTGGTGCAGCGATACCGTCCTCCATGGCGCTCAGCCACGGTACCAGTGCTTCGGTAACGTGTCCAAAGTCGACTGATAACACTCTGACTTGTATTCAGAGCTAAAGCCACAGTACGTTGCCGGGAACCAGCTTCTATCATTCCCACGGCTCTGAGCATTTCTTCCCTGCTTAAATGACGTCGCCGCTCCATAATAACGTTGGTTTTAATCAGTAGTAGGGAAACAGTAGCACTAATAATGTCTTCAATGCGTTGTATGTTTTTATAGGGAAAATATTGACAGCTGATTTTCATCTTTTACTCGAATTTGATTGACAGTTCCTGATTCAAATTATGAAATGCACCAAAAAGGATCAGGAGAAGGAGAATTTATAAAATCATAAATTTATTACAAAGCCACATCTCAATCTCAAGAAATCCGCATAAAAATGCTTGATCCCTAGACACTTTTGATGTGTGTATGTATAGCATATAGGGGGACAGCAGATAGGGAGTGCAAATAAATCAAATGGAGGACCGATTTTGTGACCTTATTTTTATTCGAAAATTTTATTCGTTATGCCCCATAACTGAGTTCATACTCGGTAGGTTGGTCATAACTAGTAGTTTGTAGATACATTATTGGTTAATGTCTAATGATGGAGATGAAAGGTGGGTAACAAGAGGACATGTATGTCTAATCCAAACATAAAGGAAAAACTGACTGTCTGTCACATACAGCTGAAATCACTGGATGGATTGGGCCAAGAAAGGATTTTTGAAGATTCAACCCTTAAGGGGCTAAAAAAGGGGTTTCGAAAATCGAACTTAACGTGAGCGAAGCCGTGGGCCAAAGCTTGTCACACATAATCCGGCCATTGATTCCATATGTACTTGCACTTATAGATAATCTTCGATCGCAAACTCACAACCTTGCGAACAAGCAAACTCCTCAGCACGCATTGCCACAACGCGCGTAGAGAGCCCACTAACATGTGGGCTCCGGAGAAGACGCTCAAGACACTCGCTGAGAAGTACTACAACACCAACGCTGATGGCAATTGGCCGGAGGGGATAAGGCCGTTCTTACATGAAGGTAAAGGTGCAGTATACAGGCGGCGCAATACGGAGTCCTGTGGGAGTCCATGCAAGAAACCTTTGTTCAGCCTTGGACGTCTATCGGTTGATAAAAAAAGAAGAAAAATATACACAACCACAATATCTATATCGTAAACAAGGTGCTTTAATGGCGACCTTTTTTGACATAAAATATCTGACCTATTGTATTTAGTGAAAATCTTAGTGTCCTATAATTTGAATCCTCAATGACATCTCACTTTGAATCCTTTATAATAAAAATAATTATTAAGAATTTTGAAGATTTTTAAAAAGGAATTTTGAAAAAAAAATTTGGATAAAATGAATAGGGATTGCAGCTGGACATGCGCCATCTTACAAAATAAAATCTTTTCTTACAACAACAACAACTTACCATAGCGCAATGTAACTCTGTAAAGCGACATCTATGTTTCATTTGCAAAACATGTTGCTTTAAACATAATGTTCACAAAGCATGTACAGTCCACAGACATACGGGCTAACTAAAATTGTATATTACAGGCGATGCATTAGGTCTAACGCCAGCTGCCAATTGTTACTTAGCAATCAAAGCACTGGGAGGATGTGTGTCTTATCTCACTGACTGTCTGCTAGACATACAAATCCTCGGCATGGCACAGTTCGAACACTACTCACCCCCCGACGTGCTGAATACCACCTTAATGCCTGAAGATAAGGTTGAAAATCAATGGAGAGGCGGTAACATGATGGTGTTAGATGCTATAACGTTGAGGAATTTGAGGATAGTTCAAGACGAAGGGTGTCTGTATGAAAAGTTGAATTTCTGCTCCACAGCTATGGGTAAAAGGTTGGTAAAAAATCTTATTTTATTTCCATTTTATTTTTGTGGATTTAGTATTTTAAAAATTACCTAGTGGTAAAGAAAAACTTAATTTATCTTTATTGACACAAAATATTAACAAAACCATCCATTTTGTATTTAAATACACACATCAAAAGTGTCTAGGGATCAACATATATTTTTGCAATAACTTTTCTCCTGATTGATATTAATTAAAATTTTCTTTAAGGATTCATCAAATAAAGTGTTTTCGTTTGTCACAGTAACGATAAACCAAGTCACCTTTGCATTAATAAAGAAATTTGCCATTTTCCTAATAAAGGGATTTTTGACATTTGAACCACTAACATTAAAGTTCGAAAAAAAGACTGAAATATAACCGTTTTCTACCCCGAAGGGAGGAAAACGAGTATTTCAGGTCTTGCCTAGGCTTGACCTTCCGGAGATAACACTACTTCCACCTTTCATGCGCATGCTACTTCCCCTGTTAGTGAGAGTGAGATAGCTAATACAGGGCGTAGCCGCGGGGCGGCCCCCCTCTCGCCTGCGTGTGCCGGCTAGACGCGACGAGCCGCGCGAGCGCGCCTCCTCAGTACCCCTCCGGAGCAGAGTAAAGTTTCTTGGTGGCGGCAAGGGACTTGCTCCAGGTCAAGCCTAGGCAAGACCTGAAATACTCGTTTTCCTCCCTTCGGGGTAGAAAACGGTTATATTTCAGTTCTGTGCCGTCGGCTTGACCTTCCGGAGACTTGTTTTGGTATCTGCCGGCACTAGTATAGCGTACTGTGACTATAGAATAAATTAAAAAAAACTCTAATCTAGATAGAAAAAAGGCAATTTTATCAGACGAATAAATTGTATTATTCTGGTATCATCAAAAAAAAAACCATTTATCAATTCTAAATCAGTCGAACTTAAAAATAATCATCGAAAACGAAAACAAAAACATAAATCTTCTCACTAATAATCATAAGAATAACATAAATCACAGCCTAAACAAAAACATAAATCCTCTCACTAATAATAATCATAAGAACCGCTACAATCAGTCTCTTCTTCAATGAGTCTTACTTAAATGTATTATTATTCGAACTTAAAAGACACTCTTAACTTAGATTGGTACAAAGGAATTTAACAAAGTATTAGTGGAATGTAAAGAAGGCGCTGAGACAGACTTATAATAATACTTGAAAAAATTCTTAGCGCCTCGCCAATTACCTCTTTTTAACAAGTCATCTAGAGGTAAAT
This sequence comes from Oeneis ivallda, assembly GCA_029955525.1. Taxonomy (NCBI): domain Eukaryota; kingdom Metazoa; phylum Arthropoda; class Insecta; order Lepidoptera; family Nymphalidae; genus Oeneis; species Oeneis ivallda. The sequence goes on from JARPMR010000022.1 coordinate 12,377,541, forward strand.
TATTATCGAAGTTATAAGACGCCACCGCTGACCTAATTGATCCCGGAGCCACCTCTAAACCCAGACTTAAAAATACTGGTTTTAGCCACCCAGCAATCACCGTTCTGGAGGCAGGCTTCACTTTTCCTCTAGTCGTAATAAACAAGCTCACTAACCCAGGTGATGCTTTTCTTCTTTCTGAAGACACGAGCAGTAACTGCCGTATCCATTCTACAATGTCAAACTCCGAATCTTGAGACTTATTTATTAACCATCCCGATTGTCTTTCCTTGGCCCGATCCGTTTTAGATCCAAACGCTGGCCAAAACATTATTGTCTCATCTTGTATAGAGCAGTGCCTATCGTCCACCCGTAACAATGTCAAATCATGTATTCTCCTTCCCGAAGCAAGAAGCAATAACAGGGCACAATATCTAGATATCTGGTAAATACTCGCTTTGTCTGGAGGATTATCCTTTAACCACGTGATCAAATCTTGGATATTCCACACACGAGGGTGCAATGAACATTTTTCAGCAGACTTCAGGCTGATTGCTTTCAGGATAGATGTCACGATTGGATGGGAGCATACGTTACGCTCAGCTTCCGGATTTGCAAATGTGGCTATTACAGATTTTCTTACCAAGATTGTGCTGTATGCTACTTTTTTAATTCTATATAAGAAACTCAAATATCTTGCCACTTGCTGAGGACTAGGATTATTTGCAACAACGCCTTCCGTTCTACACCACTTTGTCCAATCTTTCCACGCAGAACAATATGTCTTCCAGGTGGACGACCTCCAAGATGACTGCAGCAATTCCACATCTTCACAAGGTAAGCCTCTTATTAGCCTATTCCACCCTGTATCCGCCATACCTCCAAAGTCATCGACGCCACTTCTGGAGGTGGACAATCCGTGGCTAGATCTATCAAGTGAAGAGACAGGTTCTTCAATACTATAGGTGCGGCAGTTGCCTTGGCTTTCAGAGCTGTTCGCCAAAAAGCTCGCGTCCATCTGGGGACCACCACCAGGTACGTCCCTTTCGCACGGTTCAGGTGTTGGACAACCTTGGGAATCAAAGGTGGTGGTGGGAATACCCAGGCTAGATCGTACTCCCACTTTTTGCTGAACGCATTGACGAAGCATGCTTCTACATCCGTCGCATCTATCGATACATATCGGTGAACTACTTTGGACCGCGACGTCGCAAACAGGTCCACCTGTGGAGTTCCCCAACGGCCGAAAACCTTCCGTGAGACTCTCGCTCAAGTGCCAATCTGTTGCTGTTGTCTGTCTCGACAATCGGTCTGCTATCGTGTTGAACTTTCCGGGTATATAATAAGGGATTAGAATGGTGTTGATCTGGTTCGCGAAGAGTAAGATCTTTCTCGCCAGCAGGTACAAAGTCTGTGATCTTGTGCCTCCCTGGTTGCGTAGGTATGCAACTGCTGTACGATTGTCCGCCTGAATCATTACAACTTTGTTCTTGATTATGACTCTGAACTTCTTGAGGGCTATATAAATCACATACAGTTCCTTCCGATTTATGTGCCACCTCGTCTGAATCGAAGACCACTTGCCGGACCAGAGGAACTGTTCTAGTTGTATGCCCCACCCTGAATCCGAAGCGTCGGTTGTCACAAATACCTCTGGCTCCTTGGCAATTATTGGGCTTGATTCTTCTAGATGTTCCAGCCACCAAACACATTCGTTTATCGCCGGTTGAGGTAAAAGAAAGGTTTTCTTTGGCCTGCTCTCCTCTAGAATTCGGCCTGCTTTTTGAAGTTGCCTGCAGAAAAGGCGACCCAGAGGAACTACTTCTGTAGCGAATTGTAGTTTCCCTAGTAAGGACGTTCCTTGAATCCAGTTCCATCGACCAACCTTTAAAATCTTCTTGAGAAATGCTCGCAGATTTGCAACTTTGCCCTTGGGAAGGGTTTTCAGATTCCTCTGAGTATTGAAGACAATCCCTAGGAATTCGATTCTCTTTGTTGGACTGGTTATAGACTTGTCTCGATTTATTTTCCATCCCAGGTGAGTAAGCAGGTCCACTGCTGTTTCGACCTGCCTCTGAAGAACTGACTCGTCTTGGTGGGCGAAAAGAAAATCGTCCAAGTAAACCAGAACCCTCATTCCTTTCGCTCGAAATAAATTTGCTATCCAATTTGTGATTCTTGAGAAGGCTAATGGGGCACTGGCTAGACCCATCGGTAGGCAAGTCATTCTGTATAAAACACCGTTGTAACTGAGAGTCAAGAACCTGCGATGGTTTGTTTTTATTGGTATATGTAAATATGCCTGCGACAGATCTACTTTGCACATATAATCGTTCTGCTGCAAGAACTTTGGTACTTTTGACTGGTTTATTAGGCGAAACTTCTTTGGTTTGAGGTAAAGATTTAACCGACGAAGATTGACGATTTGGCGCATTTTTCCGTCTGCTTTTTGGATTAAGAACAGTTTTGACAAAAACCCCGTTTTCTCTGTTGTCTTCTCTATAATGTTTTCTTTTAACATGCCCTCTATTTCCTGTGTCATTTCTTTCGAAATTGGAGTCGCAAACCTTTTTAAATTCTGCTCTGTCATTCGAGTAAGGGGAGGTATCTTGACAAAGGGGATTCTGTAACCTATTATCATTTTGAGAATTGGTTCTGGTGCGCCGAGTCTTATCCAACGAGAAGCAAACAGAGCCAGCTGACCCCCCTTGAATTGCTTGTCAAAATGAAGACGATTCCTTCCTCGAAGGTTGACGCTTCCTCGAGTCTTTTGGCTTCTCTTTATAATATCTGCCTCGCGCGACTGGAGTAGAGGTAGATGTTTGAGGTTTCTTCCAATTTGGTTGCTTTGTTTTCTGTTTCTGATTTGGCTTCGATTTCCCGAGCTTATCTTGGCTGTAACCAGAGAATGAACTTGTCTGTAAGGGTCTTTTCGCAGAACGAAAGACTCGAAAGAAACCTCCTTGTTTGCTAATAAAAGCGTCAAGTCGTTCTTCATCAAACAGGTGTGATTCTGATGGTGGGATCAGCGATAGTTTTGCCGCCAAAAAATCATTAGCTGGCTTAAATGTCTTTCTTCTCAGGTCAATAATTTCAGCCCTGCGAGCACAGGTATAATGAAGAAGATCGTCTGATACCGTCTTAAACGCGGACGAGCCACTCGACAGTAATCCATGAACGTCATTTCTAATCTCTGGATATTTTGCAGTAAGGGTCCTTGCTTGTTCTGCCAAAGCCTCCCTCTGCTTCAAAAGGCCATGGCAAATGCTCCCCAATGTCATATCCGCATTAGTTAAAATATTTTGACTAAAATTTTTTTGTGTTAAACTGCCTAGCTGATCATTAACTTTGAGGGCGTCAAACACCGGAGCAGCCCGTAATTTTTTCTGAACCTCTTTATAACGGATCCTATTCCAAGACGTCGAACCTAATTTCTGACAGGCCACGCCTTGGCTCTTCAAAATTTCTGACGGAGTAGGGATAAGAGGGTCATCTTCTTTCACATTTGGGGCAAAACTTATTTCAGTTGAAGTATTTGCCATGGGTTCATCACTCAAGTTAAAAGCTGGGACTTGAAAAGCGCTCGGTACCTCAATGTCTGAAGCACCCCCAAAGTCATCTAAAGGATCCTCGTTTTCTGTATTTGATTCCGATTCATAGACATCATATGTCGAAAATCTCGTGTTCGAAAAAGAACCAGCTTCCGGCATCCGGCTGGTCTATTACTGTCTTGTTTTTCAGCGATTCTATTTTCTGACACAGTTTTCCAAAGAGGCTATCCACTTTTTCTTCTAACTTATCCAGCCTACTCCTCTTGGCAGATCTTTCTTCTATTTCTTGCTCCTCTGCCTCTTCATCTTCGGACGGCTGACGTAACTGACGGCAAACTTCCAACCTCGTCAGAATTAGACGGCGCATCGGCTCGATGGCATTAATGAAAATCTCTGCTTGGGCTGCCGATCCTTTAATTCTATTTACGATAGACGGAGGGCTTATTATTAACGCTCTACACAAAGCCCACTTAAGCATGCAGACTTTTATTTCTCTATAGGGCTTCTCCGCCACATACTCTGCGTCAGGCAGAAAAATTCGGATGCATTCTATGGATGGCAATGCGAATCTAATCTTGTTTAATATTTGAGGATCTGTATTTTCGCCAAAAAGTTCTTCCTTGGTTGGACTTAGGGTTTTCCAATTCGTCCATCCCTCTGGTAAAGACTTGCGGGCTATTTCTTTAATTTTTTCGAGCCAGACATCCTCTTCCTCTGTCTCCCCTGACTCCTCCAGCAATTCTCCCAATGTAAGGAAAGCGGTCGGCTCCACCATCTGCACCAACAAAATCTTTCATTACTATTAACATTTAAGCAGCTGCTGATGGCGAGCCTAAGAGAGCTGTAGTTAGCAAGCCTTAAAAGGATTTTGGCTGGCAAGCCTTAGACGGCTGTGGCTGACGAGGCTTAGACGGCTGCCGCTGGCGAGCCTTATCCGGCTGCGATTGGCGAGCCTTAGACGGCTGCGGCTAGCGGAGCCTTATACAGCCGCGGCTGGCGGGCCTTAGACGGCTGCGGCTGGCGAGCCTTAGACGGCTGCGGCTGCCCAGCCTTAGACGGCTGCGGCTGCCGAGCCTTCGACGGCTGCGGCTGGCGAGCCTTAGACGGCTGCGCCTAGCGATCTGACGACCAACTAGCCTGACGGCCAGCCTGCCAATATACGCCTACAGTTACGGTTGAAAAACCGGCAACTGTTGTACACTGTGTACTGCCCGACACAGAAGTTGCGGAAACAACCCATGACTAAGCTGTAATAAACTTTCTGTACGTTAGGTTAATTACCTACCTAGTTACATGTTATTTAATTAAATAAATATCTACATCTAACTAAAAGATAATTGTTTAAAAGATAATTTTTTAATTTACAATTTATAACCAACAAGCTTTAAATATGAACCGTTTTATGTTCTTTATATAATCCAACGATAACATCGTTTACAGGACTTTACTAATAAATAACCTGGTTCTAATTCTCACTCTCACCAACTATATTGCTAATAAGTATAAAAGCTCACCGTTTTGACGTAATTCCGTACGACACAATCCAGTGAACGTGACACATGCACACTAATCAGTAAATAATAGCGTACTGAGGAGGCGCGCTCGCGCGGCTCGTCGCGTCTAGCCGGCACACGCAGGCGAGAGGGGGGCCGCCCCGCGGCTACGCCCTGTATTAGCTATCTCACTCTCACTAACAGGGGAAGTAGCATGCGCATGAAAGGTGGAAGTAGTGTTATCTCCGGAAGGTCAAGCCGACGGCACAGAACTGAAATAACAGTTTTCTTTAAAATTTTATTGGGTAACTTAAACAATTAATAATCCGTGTTTCTACCGTGAACACTAACAACACAAGAACATCGATTTGGCATACTCAAAATGAGTTCATCCAAATCACGCTGTGGAATGGCCGCCCATGTTCGTTGCAACAACAAAAAAAGGTCTTCTTGCCACTGGATACCCTCCATATTTGGCAGAGCTCTTCTCTGTAGCATATCCCATGCATGCTCAATCGGGTTCAAGTCTGGCGACTGAGCAGGCCAGGGCAGGACATTGATGTTAGCTGCGGCGAGAGTCTGTCTTACAACTCTTGCGGTGTGCGGTCGTGCATTATCATGCATTAACTGAAATAAGGGACCGATTTGCACTTGTAGAGGAACGATGACGTCTGATACAATCGTCTCAGCATAAATTTGAGCGTTGAGGTTGCCTCTGATCCAAATCAACTCAGTTCTTCCGCCGATCCAAATACCCGCCCATACCATGATGGTTCCACCACTATAAGGATGGACTTCCTGGCAGGATTTTAATCGCTGATTATGAAATTATGAAATGCACCAAAAAGGATCCATATAAATTTATAAAATCATAAATTTATTACAAAGCCACATCTCAATCTCAAGAAATCCGCATAAAAATGCTTGATCCCTAGACACTTTTGATGTGTGTACTTTATTACATATACAGTATAATATAATTACATAGTTTGATGATGAACTACTTTAAATGAAGCTCTAATTATGCGCGGAATATTATTAAAAAAAAAAACGCACATTCTTCCGCGCATAATTGCTTAGAACTCATAAACTTAGGCCGGCGGAGTTCGAAACCACATCTCGAGAATCGCGCCCGAGTGTGTTGACCAGATTACACCACGGCTTAGTCTGACTACACGTCAGCAACGAAATTAGTGACATGTATCTACTTCTTCAATCAGTTTTTAGCATGTTTTTAGCAACTGTTAACGACATCTAGTAGCGACACATTACAACTGTCGATCGACTTTTCCTGTAATTTCTTTACAGATTGCTTTACCAATGGGTATGTTCGCCGAGCTGCAACTTATCAGTGATCAAGGAGAGACAGGGCGCTATAAAAGCGTTGTTCGAGAGCCAGGAACTCTGTCAGGACGCTAAGAATATATTGACCACATTGCCGGACTTGGATAGACTTTTGGCCAAGTTAGTGACCATTTCGAGCCATGACCGCCGACTTATCGTAAGCGACATTTTTACCCAAATTGGGTTTTTTTTACAAACGATATTTTAAACAAAAAAACTTGAGAGGCGTCAAGGGACACCCGGATGGAACGAAGTTCCTTTCGATTAATTAATTTGGCATTGTGTTCAATATTTTCACACTACAATATTAGATCTCCGTAGCCTTGTGGTTTCTACAGTCGCTAAACAGTTAAAGGTCGATGGTTCGAATCCCAGCTCGACAGACTGAATTTTCTATTTTCAATTTTATTTTAAATAATTTCTACATGTGGAATTTTTCCCTAATTTTTAAAATAAAATTGAAAATAGAAAATTCAGTCTGTAGAGCTGGGATTCGAACCATCGACTTTTAACTGTTTAGCGCCTGTAGAAACCACAAGGCTACCGAGATCTTATATTGTACTGTGAAAATATTGAACACAATGCCAAATTCACATTCAAAAAAGTGTCGGTTCAATTTTGTCATAATTTTTTCCTTCTAGCCCCCTTCCGCACCGCGCGATAAGGAACTACGTTCCAATAACGGCACGTCGACAATTTGCCGCGAAAATAGCATATTATGTTATATTCCCGAGAAACTTTATTAACCGACTTGAGAAAAGGAGGTTCTCAATTCGTCGGAATCCTTTTTTTTATATGTATATTCACCGATTACTCGAAGACGTCTGAACCGATACTTCCCAGGTGGTCCCATTTAAATTTTATCGAAGACGTTCGAGCGTTTTTAAAAAATTAATTATATACTTTGTAGTGGCGCGGGTGTTTGAAGTCGGGTTTTTTTTTAAATTATATTAAATTATATAACTATAGTTTGTAATAAAAAAACTTGGTTTAGGCAAAAATGTCGCTTACAATAAGTCGGCGTTCATGGCTCGATTTTTCATGTGTTATATCTTACATTTAATGTGTTGAGTTGGATTCAAAGATTCTTGAATATGATGATTGATGAAATGATGGCCCACTTGCTTATTGGTTTTATAAATGGAAGGTTTTGGGGTTGATTCCTGGTAGGGCCAATGTGGGTAGTTTATAAACTTAGGTTTGGCACAGTAAAAGAGAACTATTTAGGTAGGTACAACATTTTGTGTTGATTTATATTGATATTTTTTTTAAATCTTTGATCTCATCTGATGGTAAGTGACGATGAAGTCTAAAATGGAAGCGGGCAACTTGAAAGAGCTGTGTCAGTTTAATACAACCCATAAGCCTAATCGGTTTTGATTCGACATCGTTCCAAACGCTAAATCGCAATTCGCAGTGGCACGAAAGACGTCTACACCTGGGTATAGGTTTCTTGAAGGGATGACCACAGAACACGATCTTGTGTGGCATGTATCCAGAGGCCGCCAGCAACTGAGAGTCCATCCACCTAGCGTCTACCAACGCTGCGCCTTGCGGCGTCCCCATAAACTATTATATTTTGATTAAACTTTATCATCCTTACTAATATTATAAATGCATAAGTGTGTTTGTTTGTTGGTTTGTCCTTCAATCACGCCGCAACAGGGCTACGGATCGACGTGGTTTCTTGCATGGGTATAGTTGAGGACCTGGAGAGTGACATAGGCTACTTTTTATCCCGGAAAATCCAAGAATTCCCGAGGGATTTTAAAACTACATCCACGCGGACGAAGTCGCGGGCATCAGCTAGTATTTTATAAAACTGTTTCAGGATACATGCATTAGGCAACTTTAACAAGTCCAAACACCATCCGGACTCGCGAGCAATATTCTACGAAGAGAAAACGTATTCAAAGCGAAAAGTTCTTGACTTCATATCAGTTCTCAACGGCTTCACTGCAGCACTGAAGCTAGCGGAGTTGTTCAGCGATGCGGATTCTGAGATGTTGAGGAAAATCACGCAGTTCAGTCCTGATGGAAGATTTCCCGATTATAGAGATACTTTGAAGTTCTTTAAGGTGAGGGAATTCAAGTTTTTTTAATAGGGAAATCCCTTCTAGTGTGAGCAGTACTACCTGACACAAGAAGGACTTTCCCTGTTAAGAGGATTACATTTCGCATCCCTCTCTCTCGCACATTCTAAAAATCTCAGGTACTTTTGACAAAATGTGGTCTATTATTATCCTTGTCAATAAAATTATGGATGTTTTAGACACATTTTTACTATCATATACCTAGTTTATACATTCATTAAGTTATGATTAATTAATCATTGACTTGTGATTAACTGCCGCACTCAGCCCCATGTAATAAATTATATTATTTAATGATTAATGATTAATTAATTACTTATCATTAAATCTATTACTGAATTGTCATTAATGTACAAACGAAGCGTTAACTTCAGAAAATGAAACTTTTTAAAATCCAAGATTAAGTCGTTAAGTAACGATTAGCGACTCTGAGTGCGGCAGTAAGAGCAATAAAAGTTAATAGTAGATTTCGCCATTTTTCTCTATCAAAATCTAAGTATATCATAAAATAAAACTATGTCTAAAATATTCGTCATTTTATTGTCTTTATTTATATTATTTTATTTTATTGTCAGATAATGTTAGACCACTTTTTGTCAAAAGTATCTGAGATTTTTACAATCATTGAAAATATTACAATGTGCGAGAGAGATAGGGATGCGAAATCTAATAGCCCTCTTACTTTTTCGAGATAAAACAGTGTTGCATCCAATGAGTGATATTGTCTTTATGGATCGATTCGTTACAATGATCCGGGTGACATAGGCTACATTTTATATGAACAAAATCAATAGGACTTACATCCAATTTTTCACAGTCGGGTAACAGTTTTTAAACTTTTATCCGTATTTGTCCATAAGTCGTACATTTTGAACCCAATTTTGCAAGCATACGCATTCCTAATAGAATTACGCCATAATTTTAACGAGTGTGTTATGAATGTACACCAAAGGGGATTTACTTTTTTTACAGGAAGCTTTCAATCAAAAAGAAGCGGAAAAAGAAGGTCGCATCCTGCCCGGCGAGGGGGTCGACCAGGAATACGACAGCACGCTGCGAACTATCAAGGAAATAGAAGACGACCTGAAGGAGTACCTCGCCGAACAAGAGAGGTATTTCAGATGCAGGGTAAGTATGATTGACTGCATGGTTATGCAAAGCAATGGGTATGGTTGAGCGAAGCAACGGCTGGGTCATGCGTCATGCTCGTGAACGGGTGCCACCGGCAGGAATGGGCTGCTTTCTGTCTGCCGCTCTTAACATATTGTATTGAATTGGTAGTAGGTATGCTTTTGTGGAACTTCCCCTCATTGTGGAAACACTGCATACATAGCATAGTATCTATTTTATTGTAAACTTGTTTTGAAAAGAGCAACCGCCGAGTTTCTTGCGGGTTATTCTCGACAGGAAGGGCATTCCGTACCAGTGTTAGACTCATCGACGATTCAAAAGCACTTGTAAAAAAGTTTATTTGAATAAAAAATATTTCTATTCTATTCTATAACATCTTTATATCGAGCCTTGAACGCCGATTTATAGTAACCGACATTTTTACCTAAATTGAGCTTACAATCGATATTATTTTAAACTACAAAGGACACGTGAAAATTTCTTATTGAAATGGCATATACTTGAAGTTAATTTATGTCATATTCCCGGGAAATGTTGACTTGCCTAGTCCTTTATTATGTAGTATAAAATGTCGTTTGAAATTTAAAACGTAATTTAGGTAAAAATGTCTCTTACGATAAGTCGGTAGTTATGGCTCGAAGAGCACGTATAGGGCTTTTCTGCCGCCCCATATTATATTGTTGGATAGATGAATGAAAGACTTGTAAACTACGGCCGTTCAGAGAATGCGTTCCTGACACGTCGCGATTGAACCTGACGACGCGGACGTAACTTTGTAATGGCGTTGCAGTTACGATAAAAATATTGCTGGTTGTTTACCGTTTTAACAATTGATGAGCATTAAAACAACATTATTATATCAATAATCAATTAATGTTATAATTTTGTGCCAAACTGAGTGTCAAATAACTTGGTAAACAATATTTTTCTAAATCTAATTGATAGGTGTCAGGAACGCATTCTCTGATCGGCCGAACTTTAGTTGTATGAAGATACTTGAGTTGAAAACTATGTTGAATCGTATAATTAAATGGATATAAAAAATACAATAATAAAAATGTCACACAAGAATTTCGAAAGATAATGACCGGCCTATAATGTTTTTGAGGAATTCAATTGTGCGCATCCATTCGCGCAGCTATTTATCTGATTACAATGCTTGAAACTCAAATATGTCTTGCTGACATGACATGTAGTTATTTATAATCCTATTGAAGAGGTTGTATACGCCACACACCCAAAGTCGTCGGTTCTGCGCCTGATCTCTATCCAATCGTGTTGGATTTCCGGCCCATCGTGCTTCGGACTATGAGACTCTGCGATCTATTCCCTTCGTGTTTTCCCTTCCTTGTTTCCTTGTGTTCGCGTGAGTGCATCTTTGTTTGCGCACCTATAATATTTCCCGCGATCGGCCACCGTTGCCGGAATCGGAGGACATCATCATATTATGTGTATGCTTTTGTCTGCAACTTCGTCCGCTCGTCGATCCCTTTGAATCCTTTCAACAGAATCCGCTGTCCGAACCGGTAGTCATGACGTATCATTGTGATTTAAATAATTTTGAATGTTGAATTTTGTTTTTCCAGGAGTTTTTATCCTTTAAACAAACACACTTTTTGGTTGGTTTGTCCTTCAATCACGGAGCAACGGAACATCGGATCGGCGTAATTATTTGCATGGGTATAAGTGAGGACTTGGAGAGTGACATAGGCCTACCTTTAATCCCGGAAAAAATAGGGTGTTTCCGAGGGAATAAAAAAATAAAACCCAACTCCAAGTGGACGAAGTCGCGGGCAATAGCTAGTAATACTATATATATTTTTCATTTTTTAGCTCCATTACGTGGGCACAGACAAGAAGCGTTACCAAATCGAGGTGCCCCAGAATGCGGCGTCGAGGGCGGGCTCAGAATATCACTTGGAAGGAGCGAGGAAAGGCTTCAAGAAATTTTCCACTTCGGAGACGAAGGTAACACGCGAACATTACATTGCTCAAAAATAGACAAGTTATAAGCCTTTCAAATATAAGAAACTGAGGTTAGTTAAATTGAGATCGTACCAGAAAGAGGTGGAGAGGTGCGGAGATCCGTAGGAGATTAGCGATATAGCTTAGCGAGTCGAGAAACTGAAGTGGAAATGGGCGGTGCACATAGTGCGAAGAGCTGATGGTCGTTGGGGTCTCAAGGTGCTGGAGTGGCAACCCCGCATCGGGAAGCGCAGTGTTGGCAGACCCCCCCCCCACTAGGTTGACATCAGACACGTCTCGTCACGTCATAAATACTTTCTAACGTTTTGAATTTTGTAGTCGATCTCTAAAGATAAGGCTGCTAAATTGTTGTATTTTTTGTATTGCTCTTTATGTGGCCTACAATAAAAGTATATCCATTCATTCAATTATCTATCTTTCCACCTATACTTATCTGCATATATCTATTCTTTAACTGCAGGAATTTCTCGCAAGAATGATCGCAGCAGAGGAGCAAAAAACGAACGTATTGAAAGACTTGAGCCGACGAATATTCGAGAAGTTTTCGTCGAGTTACAATCAATGGGAGAGCGCCATCAAATGTATAGCAACACTGGATATACTGCTATCCTTTACCGAGTTCGCGAGACAGCAAAGTGGGGATGTGTGTTTACCAGAAGTCACATTTGAAAAAGGACAAAAGGTTAGTTGTTTGACGTTTCTCTCTCCAAATGTTCCGAAAACATTGTTTCTGTGTTTTAACCTCTGAATTAAACAAAAATCTATTTTAACTTCCTAAAATTGAGCGGGTATTTTTTTTACAATGAAAATGAATCAAAACAATTGGAACCGGGATGACATCGCGGTATGAAAGAATGTGAAGACTATATTTTGACGACCTCCCTGGCAATGAAGATAGATTTTTACTTGAATAGTCTGAAAAGCTTTCACTGATGCGATTGATTTAAAATTTGGTGTACTGTTATTTCGGATTATTTCCAAGGCATGTCAACCTTGAGCTTGATGCTGCAGCATCAAGTAGTCTGCGGGTTTCTTAACTCCTCAGCAACTGATTTAGTTTGTTTGGGCTCATTAGAATGATCTCAATGAGTAGGTGTTAGATGATGACGATGATCGAGGATAGAGGAGGAGGATCTGATGATGGAGCAGAAAACTGGGTAAAAGGATGTCAGGTATATCGTACATAGTCCGGTAATAGATTCACATGTCGGGGGTGTTTTAAATTTTTAATTTTCATTTTTTTTCATAAAATAGAAAGTCCCAAAGTCGTTTGTAGGAATGGGCGTGACCGTATAAAATTCCCGTATGTATATGGGTATAAGCGTTTACTTTGCAGCCATATATCAACATAGTGGAGGGCAGACACCCCTGCATCCCCATCGTGAACGACTTCATACCGAACGACACTCGGCTGGGGCTGCACAGCGCCAGGCTGCTGCTCCTCACGGGCCCCAACATGGGCGGCAAGTCCACGCTGATGCGGCAAGTGGGACTGCTCACTGTGTTGGCGCACTTGGTGAGTATCGTGTCGTGTCGTGTGGTGCGGGTTGTTACGTTCCCTCAAATATGGTCGAGCGAAGCAACGGCTGGGTCATGCGTCATGCTCGTGAACGGGTGCCACCGGCGAGAATGGATGGGGCTGCTTTCGTCTGCCCATCTTAACATGTGTTGAATTGTAGTGCGCATTTTTGGAACTTCCCCTCATTGTGGAAATATTTTATTTGATAATATTTTTTTAATTTTTTTTATGTCTAACAAAGTTGCATGGGTTAAATCGGCTTGGTATCCTTCAATGGCAATTAATATTTTTTAATTAATGATAGTCATGAACATATTTTGATAGGCAATACATACAAGACGTATTTGTCTATGTATGGAATTTTATAAAAAAAATGTTTCATTCGGTAAACAGATGGGTGAAGGTCGATGTTATGTTCGGATCTTAGACCATTAGCTATAGCTAATATATCGCACATCTAGTTCAAAGTCAAACAACTTAATAAAGGTCTCTATTCTCTAGAGGCAACAGTAACCTTGTTTGAGTTGTCTGTCTTGTGATCTAGGTGTACGACATGCGTATGTGTTAGGCCCTAGTTAACTTTAGAAGGTTAGGTAATATCAGTAGGGTTAGTTCAAGATTAGATAGTTAACTATGAATAGTAAACTATGACATTACTATCATAGTAAGATAAACCATAATAGTTACACCTCAATTTCGTGTATGATATTTTTTAGATTATCTGAGAGTTTATCTGCTAGATGTCTAAACACACTCGTGAAACAGAAATTTGAACGCTATCTGTCAGATAAGTTTTGGATAGCCTATCAGGCACTTTATCAGCAAGTGGTGAAACAGACCCTAAATCTAATTTGCAAACCTAGTAACGCCATCTAGTTTCATTTATAGCGTAACTTGATTGAAGTAGAGTTAGCTATCTCTTTAATTTACCTCTGATTATACAAAGACCTCTCTCCAGTGTCTCTCTGCATCGTATTCCTCATTGCTGAGGTCGTGACTTCTTTCCATTATTTATTTGAGGGTAGGATTTTTCATGGGACTAATTGCGGAGGATTCCCAGATCCTTTATACCTCTGTAGTGTACTTACGTATAGATTGTCACTTCAACTCTCAGGGCAGCTACGTCCCCGCCCAGGAGTGCAGCCTCAGCCTGGTGGACCGCGTCTTCACCCGCTTGGGCGCCTCTGACGACATCTTGTCCGGGCAGTCCACCTTCCTCGTAGAGATGAACGAGACGGCGGCCATCGTCAAACACGCCACCTTGCACTCGCTTGTGTTGCTTGATGAGTTAGGTATGTATGACAAGCTCATTCACACTCCGCGTTCAAGGTATAAAGATGCAAGTAGCCGGCGTCGTTCCGTCCGGACAGCCAACTCACAAGAGAACGCTAAGCGGGATAAGAGTTACGCTATTAGTCTGGGAGCCGGTAACATTTAACGTCTCGTCATAGCGGATTTGAATTTTTGTAAAAAATATATATTTTTTTTAACATTGTTTCGGCTTTTCAAATTACCACATTGCGACCGTATTCAGCCGAACTTTCGCGAAGTAAATTACTCAGGTATGCTGCAACACTTACACGCTAATACTCGTTATCATTAACGCGACGTTCCTTAATTTTTACGGGCTGCCTAAGCTAAGCTGGGTGACGCTTTCTGACAATTTCGTTGTCACGAACCTTTAGGGAACCTATCACCTAAACGTGGAAATGTCATTGAATTCAGGGGCTATCTACGTACATAGACTTAGGGGATGATTTATGCATGTTTGGTGAAAACGGTGATTGGACAAATATCTGCCTAGGTCGAGGCACGTCTACATACGACGGCACGGCCATAGCGTCGGGCGTGTGTGTGGAGCTGGCGGAGCGAAGCTGTAGGTGCGTGTTCTCCACGCATTACCATTCCTTGGTGCATCACTTGGCTTCTCATCCCGGAGTGCAGTTGGGACATATGGTAAGTGTTTTAACTTTAACCATTACACTAGCGGCACGCTATGATGGCCGGTTTGACGTTTGTCCGCTCATGAAGTTCCGTATTAATTGATAACGACTTTGAAGGAAATAATTGTATTACTTTATTGACGATAGTGATGTGCAGAGATTCATAAATTTTATCGAATGTAGTTTTAGGTTTAGGACTCAAAATTTATTTATTAAATTGATTTCTAAAATGTATACAAGTGTAGAAAAATCAGTTTGCACCATTTAAGGGGTGAATGTACTTGTGAATATGAACAATTTTCACTATGTGGACAAACCTCTGAAATCGCAAAAAAATATCAGCTGTTTCATACAAAAGGTAAAATTTTTATTTTTATATGATATATACCACAACTCGGCATTTGGTTTTCTAAATTGAAAATTTTTAAAAATGGAATCTAATACGATCGTCACATAGGATCGCTGGCTAGCACAACTACTACCTCCGGCAAACTCGCGTCAATGCTCAATGCAAAACAAAGCAGTTTCGAATTGACGTTGCTTCGAAAAGTATAAACTGTCAGTGCAATGCGATTGTGATATAGTTTTGACCTGGCTTTGGATTTCAAATATTGATACTGCATTACTGTTGACCCTTGCTCGTTAATTTGGACTCTGTTCAAGCCCTTTGTTGTGGATTTCGTCGATATGACCGAACGTACGCAGAGAACTGTTCTAAATAGTCAGACACGTGAGTTCGTAATACGCCTTCGTAACTATTTCGATCGTGAAGCTCAAAATGGAGGGCCAATTTTACCTATAACGTCAGTGGTTGAACGCGTAGCTGATGCGCTTAATATTGGACAACGAACTGTTAGACGGATAACTAAAAAAAAATATGGCGAGACTGGCACAGAAGAAAATAAACTTCACACACCAAAAAAGAGAAAACGAGCAAAACCAGTCGTAGGCATCGATAGCTTTGATGCCGATGCTATCCGAAGACATGTTTACGGCTACTATTTACAGAAGGAGTATCCAACAAGAAAAAAGTTGGTGCATTCACTGAAGGAAGCTGGATTATTCTTCGGTGGGGAAAGTTCTTTAACGAAGATTTTGAAGACCACTGGATTTCGATACAAAAAATGTAACAAACGCAAAATATTGATGGAAAGATTTGATATAGCGATGGCAAGGTATACTTTTTTACGGCAAGTGAAAGAAATCAAAAATTGGCAAAATGTTGTGTTCTTGGATGAAACATGGCTTAATGCTAACCATACTGTAGGCCGTTCTTGGAACGATGACACAGCAGCATCTACTTCCAAAGTTCCTGTAGGAAAAGGATCGCGACTTATAATTTGTCACGCCGGAACCATCAACGGGTTTGTCGAAGGTTCTCTCATGGCTTTTGCGTCAAAAACCACTGGAGACTATCATGAAGACATGAATGGAGAAAAGTTTACTGAATGGTTTACCTCAATGTTGTGTAGCCTCCCTGAACCATCTATTATAATTATGGACAACGCCCCATACCACTCGATGCAAATTGACAAGCCACCTGCCCAATCCCAAAAGAAAGCTGATATCGTCTCATGGCTTCGTAAAAATGGCGTAGATGCAAACATGAATATGTTAAAAGCGGAATTAGTACGTCTTTTAAAAGAAAACAAACCAACCAAGATCCGATACGTCATTGACGAAATAGCATTAGAACATGGGCACAGAGTTATACGGTTACCGCCTTACCATTGTGAGTATAATGCGATTGAGTTGGTGTGGGCTCAAATTAAGGGATATGCTGCAAGACACAATACAGAACCCCCATTTACCACAAAAAAAATGCTAAAATTATTAGAAGAAGCTTGTGAACATGTGACTAAAGGAGACTGGGAAAAGGTTGTGAATAGAACTGTTAAATTAATAAGGGAAGATTATGAAAGAGATGTGAAAATAGATAATATTATAGAAAACGAACATATAATTATTAATGTAGGTGATGATAGCAGTGACGACAGTGAAAATAGTAGTATGGACGAATCTGATTAAACTAGCGGCACGCTATGATGGCCGGTTTGACACATTACAATAGTGATGTGGAATGTCAATTTATTCTCGAACAAAAAACAATTAAGTTTTGTTTTTGTACCTGATTAAATAGGTTTAATAAAACAAAAATGTATATGTTTATTTAATTTATTTGAACGAACTGAATATTTGAATGAAAATGAATATACATACTTTATATGCACACAAGAAACATATGAATACAAAAGATACCAAAAAAGGTGCCACAAAAGGCCATAATTAATCAGATTCGTCCATACTACTATTTTCACTGTCGTCACTGCTATCATCACCTACATTAATAATTATATGTTCGTTTTCTATAATATTATCTATTTTCACATCTCTTTCATAATCTTCCCTTATTAATTTAACAGTTCTATTCACAACCTTTTCCCAGTCTCCTTTAGTCACATGTTCACAAGCTTCTTCATTCATAATAATTTTAGCATTTTTTTTGTGGTAAATGGGGGTTCTGTATTGTGTCTTGCAGCATATCCCTTAATTTGAGCCCACACCAACTCAATCGCATTATACTCACAATGGTAAGGCGGTAACCGTATAACTCTGTGCCCATGTTCTAATGCTATTTCGTCAATGACGTATCGGATCTTGGTTGGTTTGTTTTCTTTTAAAAGACGTACTAATTCCGCTTTTAACATATTCATGTTTGTATGTTTCATTTCACGATCGAAATAGTTACGAAGGCGTATTACGAACTCACGTGTCTGACTATTTAGAACAGTTCTCTGCGTACGTTCGGTCATATCGACGAAATCCACAACAAAGGGCTTGAACAGAGTCCAAATTAACGAGCAAGGGTCAACAGTAATGCAGTATCAATATTTGAAATCCAAAGCCAGGTCAAAACTATATCACAATCGCATTGCACTGACAGTTTATACTTTTCGAAGCAACGTCAATTCGAAACTGCTTTGTTTTGCATTGAGCATTGACGCGAGTTTGCCGGAGGTAGTAGTTGTGCTAGCCAGCGATCCTATGTGACGATCGTATTAGATTCCATTTTTAAAAATTTTCAATTTAGAAAACCAAATGCCGAGTTGTGGTATATATCATATAAAAATAAAAATTTTACCTTTTGTATGAAACAGCTGATATTTTTTTGCAATTTCAGAGGTTTGTCCACATAGTGAAAATTGTTCATATTCACAAGTACATTCACCCCTTAAATGGTGCAAACTGATTTTTCTACACTTGTATACATTTTAGAAATCAATTTAATAAATAAATTTTGAGTCCTAAACCTAAAACTACATTCGATAAAATTTATGAATCTCTGCACATCACTATCGTCAATAAAGTAATACAATTATTTCCTTCAAAGTCGTTATCAATTAATACGGAACTTCATGAGCGGACAAACGTCAAACCGGCCATCATAGCGTGCCGCTAGTGTAATTATGGCCTTTTGTGGCACCTTTTTTGGTATCTTTTGTATTCATATGTTTCTTGTGTGCATATAAAGTATGTATATTCATTTTCATTCAAATATTCAGTTCGTTCAAATAAATTAAATAAACATATACATTTTTGTTTTATTAAACCTATTTAATCAGGTACAAAAACAAAACTTAATTGTTTTTTGTTCGAGAATAAATTGACATTCCACATCACTATTGTAATGTGTCAAACCGGCCATCATAGCGTGCCGCTAGTGTAATTTCAAATTACTATTGATGTGAATCTTTTTAAACGGATTTGGATGACATTCATGACTGATGGAGCTTACAAATAATAATGTAGCTGCATCTTAATTAATAATTATTACACATTTTACCGATTTTAACTTTTGCGATTGAAGTCAAGTTCTTCCATTGAAATGGCTAAAAACTAACTTTTACATCAAACAGCTCGAACGTTATCCATATCCAAAATTCGTTTTATTACTATTCCACATTTTTATTTTTGGTTTTTTTGTAGGATACTTAGATGAGGATGAGTTCATTATCCTCGTACCTTTAGTTTTATGATGTCACAATAATAATTCACCTCTTGGAAAATTGACAAAAAGTAAAGTACTTATGTACTCAGTTTGTACTTCGAAATAAAGGATGATCCTTGGGCATGCGCTTGATGACACTAATATGCATTATGGAAAACAATGTTGAGGTCTAGGTTGGCGCGCGCTTGCCTAGAAGCCTATTCATGTTCCATTTTTATTTCCCACAGGCCTGCATGGTAGAAACAGACGAAACAACACCCGACAGCGAAGACCACATACCAGAAGAAACAATCACCTTCCTCTATAAACTGTCCCCCGGAGCTTGCCCCAAGTCCTACGGCTTCAACGCGGCCCGGCTCGCGGGGATTCCCCGCGAGATAACGGCGCGCGCACACCAAGTTTCGCGCAACCTAGAGAAAGAGGCCACGTGTGTACGCGCCTTTAGAGACATACTCAAAATTAATAATGCTGCAGAACTACGGAAAATGCTGTCGGGCTTAAGCATTTGAAAAGTCGATTTTATTTCATGTATTACAAACTTATTTCTATATTTCTATGTACTTTGATTAATTTTACATTTTTTTTTATATTTTAGATTGGATATTTGTTTTTTTTTTTCGTTAAAATTAAGTTGATTTAAGCGATTCTTTAAGTACTAAGCTGTCTTTAATTTGAATGAAAAGTGCCACCAAGTTTGTGATGACTGTGATTTGTAATTACCTCTCCGATGCCTGGACTTGACAGAATCTAGTCAGGTATAAAACAACAATACTGTGATTATGCAATTTAATTGAGTGACTAATGTTGTGTCAATAAATAATACTTTATATAAATTACTGGCTTTTAATTTTGTATTCTAATAAATGAAAAATAAAAAATATGAATATTGTAATTTCTTCTTCCCAAAGGTTTCTTATAAAATGAAAATTGATATTAAATAATTTCGAAAAGTTTTTATGTTACATCTAAGTGGGTTGTATCCTAAATTCAATATTTCGTTTCACTCTATCCTACATGTGGTTGACTGAGCGCTTTGCTTCCTCGTTGCTAATACGTCCTTCCGTTTTTCCAAGGAACTATATTTAGGTCCTAGTCTGACTATATATAGGCATCTTCTAGGCTAGGCTCGGCGCTAGGCAAGCGCGCTCCATCGTAGGCTGCATCTTCACTTACAATCAATCAGGTGGGATTGCATTTAAGCGCAAGCATTGGAATTAAAAAAAAACATACCTTCTCGAATTATAAATGCGATTGTCTATTACCTTTTTCACACATATTACCGCTAAACCGATATTGACGAAGTAAAAATCCACTGAGAGACAAGTTGTGGACAAAAGCTACTTTCCGAGTATATGCAGATGTTTATTTATTTCTTTTTAACCCCCGACGCAAAAAGAGAGGGGTGTTATAAGTTTAACGTGTCTGTGTATCTGTCTGTGGTAGCGTAGCCGCCAAACGGATGAACCGATTTTCGTTTAGTTTTTTTTGTGTCATAGATAATTTTATCCCGAGTGTTCTTAGCCATGTTTCATGAAAATCTGTTCAGCCGTTTGAAGATTATCAGCTCTTTTCTAGTTGATTAGGGGATCTGACTAACTTCCTTATGTCCGATCGATTCGAAATTTAGTACCGTGTTACTTCAATGATATTGAAAGTATATGGTAAGGTAACCATGACCTGATCAGCCGTTTGAAGATCATCAACTCTTTAATAGTTGATGAGGGGATCTGACTACCTTCCATATGTCCTATCGATTCGAACTTTGGTACCGTGTTACTTCAATGATATTGAAAGTATATGGTAAGGTAACCATGACCTGATCAGCCTTTTGAAGATCATCAACTCTTTAATAGTTGATGAGGGGATCTGACTACCTTCCATATGTCCTGTCGATTCGAAATATGGTACCTTGTTACTTCAATGATATTGAAAGTATATGGTAAGGTAACCATGACCTGATCAGCCCTTTGAACATCATCAGCTCTTTAATAGTTGATGAGGGGATCTGACTACCTTCCATATGTCCTATCGATTCGAAATTTGGTACCGTGTTACTTCAATGATATTGAAAGTATATGGTAAGGTAACCATGACCTGATCAGCCGATTGAAGATCATCAGCTCTTTAATAGTTGATGAGGTGATCTGACTACCTTCCATATGTCCTATCGATTCGAAAGGTACCGTATTACTTCAATGATATTGAAAGAACATGGTAAGGTAACCATGACTTTAAATATGACATGTTAGTAAGGTTTAGATTTCGAGGGTGGGTAATTAAATGGGATCAATTAGGCTCAATTACCACTGCGCTAACAAATCACTATAAATACCTTCCTAATATTTATACCTACTTTAAAAAGGACTAAATAAAAGTAAAATTAAAAATTTTAAAAACCCCCCGACACAAGAATTATAATCTCTAAAAACTAACAAGTAATATTTTATACCTACATATAATTATTATCGTCACATATATTATGTAAGTTCAAATATTTTTATTTTCCAAGTGTCGTCGTCACGTCGGGGGACCGCTCAGTGAGAAAAACAGGTGTAGTCGCAGATTGCAACAAAAGAATTTACTCCGAAAAAAACGCCGTCAACGTCAACGTCGTCTGCCCTCACGTGTCGCGCGCAGCATTACGTAGAGCGTAGACTATAATATATGCATGAAACTTAAGTTCGCTCGTACCTAAATGTAATTCGTAATAATTAATTAGCTGTTGGAAAAATACTTTATAAACTTTAGCGGTCCCGCGACGCGACGACGACACTTGGAAAATAAAAATATTTGAACTTACATAATATATGTGACGATAATAATTATAATATATAGGTATAAAATATTATTTGTTAGTTTTTAGAGATTATTTCTTGTGTCGGGGGGTTTTTAAAATTTTTAATTTTTTATAATTTAAACTTTCTCATACACACAAGAAAAAACAAACGCTTGTATAAAAAACTTACTTATATTTTAATATAACTTATCAACTATAATTAATTTGTAACAATCATTGACTAGGCATTACACTGAATTCACATCATCTATAAAATTAACAATAAACATCAAGGATTTAATTCTTTTACTGTGGATAAAATTCAACATTTGCCTCATTACAGCTTATATAAATAAATGTTGTTACAATGTAATAATAAGTATCATGATTTTGTTTAAAGTAACCAAACCAAAAAACGAACAGTGAAGTAACTCTAGGGACCGGTTTTGACAACCTACTACCTAATCAAAATAAATAAATTAATAAAAGTTGATTCAACCCAGCAATTTGTAAACATTTTACACTTTACTAGTATTGCAAATTACAATTCACGAGCGCGCGTGAGTTTACTTGTGGTTTGCCCGTAATGTCCATTGCGTAAGAGCGCTTGTGCACTTCCTCGTATTCGATTCGTAATCGTATTCGTAAAAATACGATTCGAAGTGGTCTACATACAAAATGTACGTGCGCTTGTGCACTTATTCGATTTGTATTTTTAACCGACTTCAAAAAAAGGAGGAGGTTATCAATTCGCCGGTTTTTTTTTTATATGTATGTACCGATTACTCGAAGACGCCTTTACCGAATCAGAAAATTCTTTCTTTGTTTGAAAGGGTATACATACTTACTTCCCAGGTGGACCTGCATATAAATTTCAACGAAATCTGTCGAGCGATTTTTAAAATATCAACAATAAATTATATATTTTAAATAGTGTGTGTGTAACGTAGCAAAGCGGGAGTTTAAAGTCGGTTGTAAAAATAATTTTTTATATTAAATTTTGACGGATCCGTATTAGTTTTGTATGACGGCCACTTCGAATCGAATTTTTACGAATACGATTACGAATCGTATACGTATTAGAGAGTAGTATGTTCCTTGGTAGGAGCGATCCGACGCGAGCAAGCTCTCGTTAACACTCAAGGCTCAGTTAAACAAGGAGAGTTTCTCGAATGCGAGCGAATTTTTCGACACTTGTATTCAAGCATCGCTTAACTGATCGGTTTTTTTTTCATAATAAATAGTAACTTAATGTATAATCGCGGGCGAGAATTGAATTGTTTATTCCATAGGTTAATCGCAAACTATTCTTGGCGCTCGAGTTCGAGAAACTCTTGTGTAACGTACGCCTTAAACTATAACAAGCGCCTCGCGCACTCGTGAATTGCAAGCCTTATGCCGCGTTGACACTATACTAGGCGGCTTGTATTGAAAAAACTATACTATGAATAAAATGTGTAAATGCATCGATGTGTAAATGCTATTGTTATATGGAATTCAACAGTTTTAAATATAGCGTCAACACGACACTCAGTTATCACATTAATATTTGTATTTAATGATACTATAAAAAAATTCCTATATAAGTACCTATATATTTTAGCTAAAATGCTTGTACTTAAGGCACCAAATGTCCATAACAGACGAGCCCGAGTGCAGGCACAGGATTAGCGTTGTTTAAACTTTGTTTCCTAGGAAAGAGGTGCTGTCACAGTGGATGCTATAAAGTATAAAGCGTCGAATGACGTCACTGAAGCAGATGGCGTGATATCCTAGGAAGCATATAACGCCCAGTTCCTATATACAATCTATCTGTAATCTGAAGATAGCAACCTAGCAACATTGCCATTCGTCAAAAAGTCCATACAAATTTTGAGTATCTACTAAACTAGTAAAAAGTAACTAAACGAGGTATTACAGATAAATTGAATATAGGAACTGGCCGTTTCACATTTAAGGTTGGTGTTAAAATATACTCTTTCTAACGCGAACGGTGCTGTTCTATAGCATCCGCGATGTGATGGAATTCTAGGCTATATTCTATACCAGAACCTTGAGTTTGACTTTTGCACTGACTGCGCGTAATGCGCCATTTAGGCCAACATGAACCAACCCGCTAAAAATATTATAAAAGTAAACATTTCTATACCTGTCCTTCTCCAGACAACTCTGAACTAAACTTGCCAAAAAAGGACAGCATTACAAAATTTAACTTAGGAAAAGGTCATATTTGACATCACCATTCTAAATGACAGAATTACGCACAGATATCGTTAACTCGAAAAGCTACACTAGAGCCTCTGATTTTAGGTAAAAGCTCAATATTTTTTTGTAAATAAATGGATTCAGCATCTGATACAAACTCTCTAAGAAACTCGAAAATTGAATTTTATATATTATAAAAGTAAACATTTCTATACCTGTCCTTCTCCAGACAACTCTGAACTAAACTTGCCAAAAAAGGACAGCATTACAAAATTTAACTTAGGAAAAGGTCATATTTGACATCACCATTCTAAATGACAGAATTACGCACAGATATCGTTAACTCGAAAAGCTACACTAGAGCCTCTGATTTTAGGTAAAAGCTCAATATTTTTTTGTAAATAAATGGATTCAGCATCTGATACAAACTCTCTAAGAAACTCGAAAATTGAATTTTATTTATCATTGGAACTACGTACTTATATAAAATAATATTGCAAAATAAGTCGTATTAACGAGCTTTTAAATTTTTTTACACTCAGTCAACAGGTTAGCCTATAATGTCGATTATGTTGGCAACTTACAATAAAAATACTATTTAATATAATTTAGCACACATTAATTTCTTGCCTACAATTGCACACATTGCAATAAAAGTCATACTAGCAATTTATCCTAAATAAATAGGTATTATGGCTTCGTTGCACACAATCTCTAAAACAGATTGACAGCTCTAAATGTCGTGCTATGCCTTTCATAACTCACCAAAAGGAAAAGGATAGGATAGTACAAGATTTAGACCTGTCAATTTAGTTAAGAGATTGCGGTTAACAGAATTACCCACATTATTTTATCTGTGTAGAATAGATATATAAAAGAAAATCTACAGCCCAGCCCCTCTAGCCAAGTTACACTTCGTTGTATCTATTCTCTTTCTACGATCGTTGTCACTTCAAGTTTTCGCTAGGGTTAGACTAGATGGCGCTGCAGCTAATCAAAGACAGAAGTGTATTGATAATAATATTTCGCGGCATTTTGTATTGTAAATGTTATAAATGCTAAAAAAAACAATACAAAATCCCGCGAAATACTATCAATACACTTCAGTCTTTGATCAGCTGCAGCGCCATCTAGTCTAGCCCTAGCCAAAACTTCAAGTGACAACGATCGTAGAAAGAGAATAGATACAACGAAGTGTAACTAGCCTAGAGGGGCAGGGCCTACTACCATGCAACGCTTAAAACAATATTATTTCAATTTTGTTTTGAGATGACATACAATCTACCTTACAGTAATTACTTTAAGGTTGACTGACATTCCAATTCAATTCAATTCTTTATTTGTAAAATGTGTGTCGATAAGATAGTATAACTCAAAACAAAATTGAAATAATACTGCTATAAGCGTTGGTAGTATAGGCGCTGGTCATAGTCGTAAGTACTAGTTATTTATTAATTGTCTTTTTTCTAATAAGTTATTATTTTAAAATGTCTCGTAGTAAGTAATCCATGTGGTCAAAGGAAGGGTTAAACTTGTGTTCAATTAAGTACGATGAAATCTTATGAAAATTACTGTAAAAATCTAACAAATCTTCACACTGCCAAATATTTACAGCAGTCTTATTAAAACCGTACAGCACTATTATATACATCGCAGCATCTGTATAAATCTAACGACACGGACGCCCAAACACGTTACGCCACATCTCGTCCCATTTAATATTTCGTAAATCATAGACGCAGATTATCGTTTGTTGTCTGGACACACACTTGACAACTCCCGACAACACGCCAACAGAGTGAATGAAAATGTGGAGATTATTAGTTTCTGAGCATACAAATATTACGACTAAAGATTAAAAACAAAGTTTGCACGGGATGGTGTGCTACATATAAATAATATGTAAATATCGTCTGAATTACTGTGCGACAAGGATATTTTGGCATGTGGCCAAAGTTGGAACTAACACCGCCATCTTTAGAAACAGCACTAATTGACAAGACAGCTGCTAGCACTCTCACGCCCCTGACACTCAATGTCATCCGAGTACCAATAGATCCTAGCCGTACCTACTATAAAAATGTATTGCAGATGGCAACATTTACATGTTTTATAGAGAAAAAAAAACTTATATTGCCCGCTTATTTTATAACTCGAAAAAGGATTTCTATATCCTATAAATTCGTTTTCCTTATTCGTTACTATAGCATCTCTACATAAAATGTATTTTATACAAGAGAAAAACACTTAGTATTTGTTTTAACTCTATTGTGCACAATCTCTGAACTATGACAAATCTTAAAAAGCGCTCACATTTCATGCGATAAATGATAGCATTGCGTTTAGAGCTGTCATTTTTTAGAGTTTGTGTAATACAACAGAATTAGCACAATTGTACGATTCAGATTTCAAGCTCGGAAGCTGGTGCTCGAAACGCAGCGGCAATGCTAATAGAAATTGAAATGTTTAATTGTGATATTTTTTCACTTAAAAGTGCTTAAACTAACTGCTAGCAGCCGCGATAATTTTCAAATTTGAACTTTAATGGTCAAAAAATAAAATGCACAATTCGTTCAACTCATAACCATCTGCGTTCCGACTCATTCAGTCTGAATCGTAGTTACCTACATTCTCGAACAAAATTGCGGCTAACTCTGTTATACACGATCACTAAACTACATTAACAGGACTAAAACTCGTACAATCTCTTTCATAATGTTCCCTGCGGAAAAGGATAGCACTAGATTTAGACCTGTCAATTAAGTTTAAAGATTGTGTGAAACAGAATTGGCCACATTGTTTGAGGGACTGATTTATTGAGGTACAATATAACTTAATACGATAGGCTTTTGTAAACACCTGAACCTATACTTAGTACGAGGTCACACATCTTCTAAACGTTAACAGATTTCGAGTGTCAAACCCTATAACGCCAGATAAAAAGTCAGTGCTCAGGGTCCATGTTTTAGAGTAGATTATTCTTTATATTATTTAGGGCAGATTTCGCCAACGTAAAATAAGTCTTATCCGAGCGTCTACAACTGATTTCATTTTTATAAAATTTTCACTTGGAGCACTGCCTCTGCAGGTAGTGCTCGGTTCCGGTTCATTTTAGTGTTACGTTATGGTACTTCGACGCTCGAAATCTATCTTAATCATCCGGTGCTAAGCCTGCTGATTCGGATAGGAAAACTATTTCCTATCCGGATCAGCAGCAATGTCTTTTTTCTCTAAACAATCACAACAATATGAATACTACAGCACCATTAACTCTATTTATAAAACTATCACACCTTTCTGAAATCACCAACTATGAATTACGTCACACACTAAGGATAAATAAAAGGAGTAAACTTAGTAGAGTAAAGGAGAAAAGTGAAAAAGGGCGGTTCAACGTTTTTACAACCAATCATACTAATATGATAAATGCGAAAATGTGTTTGTTTGTTGGTTTGTCCTTCAATCACGGCGCAACAGAACTAAGGATCAACATGGTTTTTTGCATGGGTATAGTTGAGGATCTGGAGAGTGACAGGCTACTTTTTATCCCGGAAAATCAAACAGTTTTCGAGGGATTTTAAAAACTAAATCCACGCGGACGAAGTCGCGGGCATCAGCAAACATGATGCAAACTGAGTACTGTGGTAATTTTAATAACATAACCTTACGACTCCGGCTACATAAAATGAACATTAACATAAGAACAAACTTACGTAAGGACAATACTAGGGTTTATTTTATCCAGGTTTTCTTCATAAACTTCGAAAGGCTCCATAATTTTAGTATTTAAAAACAGAAGAACGGAATAAAAATTTACGTTAAACTCCGACACCGCTCTCTCCGACTCCCCACGGTTTTTTGGGGAAATGTCGTCGTGTTTGTAATGGCAACTACTTTGACTTTTACTATAACTGTTTCTTGAATGAAGAAACATATTTGCCAGAGTTTCAGCAATGGGCTAGTAAAAGTTATCACTTTTACTCATTACTTTAGTTGTTCATGAAGAAACTGGCCGTAAGAGTTACGAAACATAATACTGTGCCTCTGGTTTTCTTATTTAAAAGCTATCGTGTAAATAGTATTTTATATGGGGCACTATATAGAGATGGAGTTTGTTTCCTGTAATTAGGGAGAAGTGTTAAATGTGTGACGTAATTGATGAAAGGTCCCAAATTGGTTTTTTATCTTATCGGCCACATATTTACAATACAGGCTTGCCATTAGGTATCAAAAAAAACTACACCTTGGAAATTGCGATAAATAGGTACCTACCTAAGTGAAAAATTATTGCGTATTAATTTATTAATATTAATTAAGATCGACATTAGCTAACAAAAGTCTTTATACCCGCTTTCACCAACATACCCTTCCTTTTACGTACTACCTAAGCTAAGTTAGGTGACGCTTTATGTTAACTTCGTTTTCACGAACCTTTGGGAAACACCTAAAGGTGGAATTGACATTGGGTAAGGGATTTTATTTATGGGGCTACCTTCGTAAAGACTCTAACTAGGGGATGATAAGGTATTGTTGGTGAAAACGGGCAATAGTTTCACCTAAATAATACCAATGCATTTTTCAAAAACACACAACACGCTCACTGTATGTATAATGTGGCTAATTCTGTTTTACACAATCTCTAAACTAAACTAGATAAATTAAAAAGTCTAAATCTAATGCTATCCTTTTCCGCGAGGAGCTTTATGAAAGGGATAGTATGAGACGACCTGTCAATTTACTTTAGAGATTGTGTACCTACAACAGAATTACCCACAATATCTTACAAAATACTTAGAAAATAAGAAAAAACAAGAGCTTAACTTAAATTTATAAAAATTCTAAGCTGATTAAGTCACTACACACTAGACAATAGGCACTATAAAAAAAATCGAGACAAGTTCATCAAAATTCAGTTAGTAAATGGGAAATTTCATATAAATCTTATGCAAAGAAAAGAAATAGAAATATTTATAAAAATAAGTATTAAGGCATTTTACAAAGTAGAATAACTGATGCTAATTCGGACGACGCAAATCTCTTATGTATTGGCAGGTTTGAAAGAAGTGCTAATCTTTTCTGGTGGGAACACTTTGCAATGTAAAAGGTATAACCGTAATCTTAACTATATTATTATAGGCAAAATCAATCAATTGAAAATAATAAATAACAACTATACAATAATACAGAAACTTAAATAAGGATAGCTTTTGTTCCTAAAAAAATATAGATTTACAGAGTAAAACGGAATGTAAGAAACATACCACACAGTCACCTTTTAAAAGAATCCAAACATAACCAGAATACAGCAACTGACAACTTTTGACACTTTAGTACGCAACAAGAAACCAGGGAATCATAGTTAACAGAGCTTATGCCTGCATCGAGTAGTGGCCACCTACACTCATAGCTCGTCGAAGGAGGAACTCTCGCGTTCGTCGAAAGGTCTCGCTCGTTCTCCCCAGCGGTCCCACCGCTCCGAGCTGAGCAAACTCTCCGTATCTTCGTCTTGTGTGGGCAGGGGATAGATGATGCCGTCGCCGCAGCTATATGTCAAGTGGTTTTTCAAATTAGGCAATCGAAACTATTGAACAAAGGTATGCTACAATCTGCGCACTAAATACAAGCACCAAAATAATTTAGTTATTTATACCATAATGATAATAAGCAATACCTAGGCGGCCAAGATCAGTCGCCGCATTGTCCAGGTAAAGTATTATAGCCTATTATAGACCCTTCACTAGTCCGATCCATCCCACCGATATGATCGAAATCGAATAGAAATTCTCTGCACTGGCTGCGATACATTAAACCATTCTTTCTCCTTCGTCGGAAGCGCACGCACGCAACGTCGATCACGCGTTCTCTGCCACCGGAGACAAAGAACGTATAGTCGGCGTGCGATCATTTGAACGCGTTACGATCTAGCACACAAAGTGGGGAGGCATAAACGAGCGGTCATTGATTACAGAGAACGCATGCGTTCAGATCGCACCGTCATATTAATTCGGCAGAACGGATCGGGCGCTGTCAGTGGAAGCCGTAATAAAAGCCCGTACTTGGTCCTAACGACCAACTAAACGCTACGACCAAATTTCGTGAACCTAAAGTTGGAGACTGACTTGTAACATTTAACATAAACAGATTTAACAAACAGAAGCAAATAAATCCGCTTGAACGTATTGGCTTCTGTGACCAAGGTTGCAACCACGAGTCACGACCAATCTTGGTCTGTTCAAGGTCGTTGAAATCTGATAATGATGTAAATCTATGATTGATAAAATAATACTAACTTAAAATTGATGCATTCAGCATTGTCATTATTCTTCTTCAATACAAGTGACAATATAAGGTAGCATAAGGATTTTTTTTACAACCTTATTAAAGGCCAAAAATTGTATACCTTTGCACTTGTCATAAGTTATTGAGGTAGCTTAAATTCCTCCAATTATACTTCCTCTGGTAAATCATTTTGATGAATACCAGTGCCAACCCCCCGATTAAAATAATCCTTGATTGTATCGATTTAGTCACAAATTCAGTACAACCGATTTTAATATGGAGCGTATCGTACATACGTGAACGTTTAAGAATGCGTACACGAAATTGAGCTCTAATTCAATGCTATTATGGTTTATTTTAATTTATCACTAATGTCATCGAATACGATAACCATCAATGGAATAACTTTAAGACAGTCGCAGGGCTGGTATAGTAAAAATAAGGAAAAAATACTTTGTAACTAAAAAAAATTTGATTATCTACTATTTTTAACTGTTTCTACAAAAATGTTTTTAGCCGATTAATAATAATTCTACAAAAATGCTTGTTTTTCATATAACCAGTGTATAGATAGATGGGTATGGTGTATTGCTATAAAATTCTACTACAACTACAGTGCGGGCGAACGGCCAAATAAATATTCTCATTTACAAATAATTATGACACTCTAAATAGTATAATTTCTTTTATAGAAGCTACTATAAACTATAGCTATAACAACGTGACAAAACTTTTTCGACGCATAGATTAAAACAAAACACAATGCGATCTGCATTCGAGTCAAACACTTAGGCTGACTATTGATCACACTCAGCTACGACCTTTAGACGGCATTCTCACTCGACGCAGACTCAAGACTGAGTTAAACCGAGACATATTTGTCGGGACATAATATTTATGTCTCATTTTAACTATATCTTGGGACATAATATTTATGTCTCATTTTAACTATATCTTGAGTCCTGAGCAGAGCCAACATACGATCTATAGAGCTCAGACTTAAGATTAACTTAAAACGAGATAGTTTTATGCCAGGACCTATTTGGATCTCCTTTTAACTCTATCTCAATTCTTAGCTAAGTCAGAGCACGCTCTTTACATTTAAGCCTTAGAGCCAGTGCAAGGCAAACTACAAATACGACTGACTGACAGTAGTCATTTAAATATCGACCCCAATAAGTTCGAATAGAGTTGTAATTAGCTTGTAAATCGAATTAGCAGCAACATTATTTTGTTTTGGCGTCGACTGTAAGCTGTTATTACAACTCTATTGGAATTGGGTATTTAACTGATATTTTTTTATTTATTTAAAATAATGTTTTTTGAATATTATAACAAAGCTCTATAAGCTATAACTTATTTGTTTTTGGATTGATTTATTTTCTGTTTTTACAACTGTTATTCTTACATGTTACATTTTCGATTATAAATAATGAATATCTACGTTTTGACTACCGTCAAATACCCAATTGGATTTGGTCGATATTTGAATGTCCACAGAGGCTCGTTCGCTTTTCTGCATTTGTCCTTAGAGTAACTTATAGCGAGATAGCTATATCATAGAAACAAGCAATACAAGGTGCTATTTGGTCATGACCAGGTGGATCTTGGTCAGAACCGGGTGGTATTTGGTCAAGCAGTTCATCAACAGATGTTGAAGTTTTTTGACGCTAAAAAATTATGATATCATAATTCATTTAAAATATGTGAAAGCTAAAATGAATTGTAGCAAATAGTGATGCTGTTTGGATATTTTTGATATGTTGTAAAAATAATTTAGACGCATTATCAAATACTAGCTCTGCCTCAGCTATAAATATAGGACTGGAAACATACTTACAAGACGACACACAACATTCGAGCCAAATCAATTCTAGTCGTTTGTACAAATTGCTTACTTATTTTTACTAGCTTGGACTCAACACGTCGGATGGCCTGTTAAAAGTATGTTTCCAGCTTAATGTATGCATTTGCTAAACAAAATTAGCATGCAAAAGGACACAGGTCTTATGTTAAAAAAAAAACAAATCACCGAGTACGACAAAAGAAGTGAATGACGTTACTGAAAAAAAATTTGGTTCCGGATGTTTTGCCAATGAATGAAAAGCATGTTTATTCTTTTGTATGGTTTTATTTAAATATACTGTTGTAAAAATATTGTGAATAGAAGAATTAATTAATTAAGTATATGAAATATGAATTTTCCTTATACTATTTGCGGGACGGTCCGGCCCCTTCTGGGGCAAAGTCTCCATCTCTCACTCTCGTGTGCCATCTCCACGCTAAAATAGTAAAAAGCTCATTCGAAATTGTACTCTATTGTTATTGTGCTTAGATTATTAATTAGAATAAATTTGGAAAAGAAAATTATAATCTCAGGGTGCTTCCGAAATAGTCAAAACGCTATTCAAGTGCTAACAGACGCGGCTTGACACGTCTTCCGATAACTTCACTCACAAATGCTATTACATATAATGTTGGTGTCGATGAGGTTGTCAGCGAAGTTAGCAAGAATCTCAATACCGCACCTGTTAGCTATTGAATTGGGCAGTACCTACACATGTGTGCGTTCAAACGACTGTCATGTCATTGTCACGTATTGGAGTGAAACTCGGTAGGCTATTAGCACTTCCACGCCGCGAAACCGTATTAGTGGAACGAAAAGAATAGATAGATGCATTTTGGAACATAAAAATAAAATTTTGTAATGCTCGCTGACTGATGGTAGTTTCGCTATGGTTTCGCTGCTATCAAACAGAAGCGAAATCATGACTTCATCTCTATAAAATTAAATATTATACTCTAACAGACTACTAGGTGCCAATTTCACTTCGAGTACCTAACTTTTAACTGAGGAATAAATTGGACATTATGACATTTTTGTGTAAATAAAATCTGCCAAAACGTCAAAGTTACACCGAGTAACGATTAACCGAGGAATAAATTGGACATTCGGACATTTTTGAGTATAGAAAAACTGCCAAATTTCAAAGTATTTTCTCAGTTAAACGTTACTTAACTGATAAAATTTTTTATGTAATTATTGTCACGTATTTACTGCTTATTTATCTCGCTCATACATAAGACAGAAATACGATTATAAGAGTGGGAAAAGGATAGAAATTATACGCGACATTGACAGAAATTATGGGTTTCGTGCGCGTGCTTATGTAGCTTAAAAGTCGGATTAAATATTCAATTATTAAACGAATCTCTGAACTAAAAGTAGGGGTATTTTTTCTGCAAGAAATATTATGCAAAGGATAGAATCTTAACTTATCATAAAGACTCCTATGAGCCACATTGGCTAATATGAAATAAATAATTTTGAATTTTCTATAATTTTAAAACTACTTTTACTTTTAGATCTTTTAGTTTAAAGATTTGTTGTCCAACCAAATTAGCATCATAGTCAAAAAGTGTAATTTAGAGAAGCACCATAAGATTAGGAAGATGAAAGAAAAATAGAAGAGTGAGAGAAAATGAGAAAAAGTATAGAAAAATGTTTGTTCATTAATTTTGTGCCTACAACTTTTGCTCTTAATCGGCTGCTAGTGCCAGAAAGCAAATTCACTTCTTAAAAAAAAGTTTCTTATAAACTTGCAAAATAAATTAAGGCATGAAGCAGTTACTAAATAAAAACTTATCAAAAGCATTGGAAACATACTACATACTCTTTATAATATCATTTACGATTACATATTCTTAAAAGCCTCAATAATATGCAATGATTAAGCTTAATATATCTCTATAACTATTAGGTATTACTATACTAAAAGTAGGTTTATCACAGTTTTCATAAAGTTTAGCTTAGATTATTATTATTAAATATCATTCAGTAAGTTTTTGGATAAAATAATTCAAAAACACAAGGTTATGGAATATAAATTCTTAATCAAAGGGATTTCAAAATGTACAATGCAGACTTGGATGTCTCATAGTTTATTATTTTGAAAAATTGAAAATCGCAGCGGCTAAGAGCAAAAGAAATCGGTTATACATCACACAGACCATAGAAAAAATATTGTATCCATTTGCGTGCTAACTTGTGTACCTACTCGTACAGCGTACTGCTTGTGTTCGCATGGGCGTAGCCATGTGTACCAACACACCAAAAAAAAATTTTTTTTAATCTAGTAAAAATATTGAAGTATACTAAGAATATACTTCCATGAGCAAAAATGATAAATCTTCAGGACTTTTTAACTGACTTGTCACATCTAGACAATATGGAATAGGTATAGAAAATATTTAGAAAATGTATAAGAATTAGGTACTTGCAGTTTCTCATGGAGTTAAGAGATAAAAATTAGATATTTCTTAATTCCATGAGAAATCGAATAGAGCTTTAAGTAGTATAAGCTGACTTATAAACTTTACTACGCCCATGTATGTTCTGTGTAATAAGGCTAGATATTAAAAAAATAAAAGAACCAAAATTAAACAACAAAACAAGTTTATTGTGCACAAATACATACTTACAAAATACAAACAGAATTCAA
This sequence comes from Oeneis ivallda, assembly GCA_029955525.1. NCBI lineage: Eukaryota > Metazoa > Arthropoda > Insecta > Lepidoptera > Nymphalidae > Oeneis > Oeneis ivallda. Next base: position 12,412,351 of record JARPMR010000022.1, read on the forward strand.
TCTAACTTCATCAGTCTTGTGTGTTGTATAATAGCTCCAAAAATAAATGCATTTAACAAGCAATCTGCATTTAATCAAAGATTTAAGATATAAATTCATTACTGCAGTTAAAAAAAATGTCAACCTCCCTCCCCAACACATACTTGAGGTATAGCAGAGTTATAAAAATGTCGTATGAAAAAATTAACTTTTGTAATTTTCAATTTAAAATCGCAAATTCGGATTATTATTTCTGGATATTTATGAAAAAATACATTTAAGTAGGTGAGTATAATTTTAAATTCGTATCCACACAAAAATAAAAATTTGCGCGGTGCATTCAGCTAAAATTACTGTTTGTAAGTTAAATTTTTTGTTTCGATGCAATCCTTTTCGTCTAAAGTGAAGATACTGCAAACTTTTACTAATTTCAATTTGGACGCGCATTTAGAATACAACACAATAATCATATAGTTATTTTAAAATAATAATAAACCCTAAAGCACTAAAATGTGTCATAAATGACAATGTTCGCCTTAATTTGTTGAGATTAAAATATTCGAAGTTTTACTCGACATACAAATATTTTTCAACTTTAGGTACTACCTACTGAATAAAAATATTTTAAGTAGGTTTACTGGACGTACCTATATTATACAAAAAAATATAAAAAAAGCTATGTTTGGCACGTAATGGCAAGTTCAAGGAAAACGAAAGAATTGGTCATTTAATAAAGTAAGGTAGGTAGTAATATTACTTGATAATATTAACGACTACTTAAATATTGCATTTTGATGACATTTGTTGTTTTCTATTCTTTATTTTGTAACATTAAAATGGATTTTGACTATCTAATATTTTTACGCACCAATTTTAGTCTATCCTAACATTATTGTCATAATTGCTATTCATTAATACTACATACAGATTTAAGCTAAGCACCCACAAGTTAAGAGTATATTATAATTATTTATGTAACTTGGTGTTAAACTTAAATTTTAAAATTAACGAGTGACCGGTGGACAGTATTAAAGCGCGTATTTTCATTATAAAAATATTTAAAAAAGTATTTCTAAAATCCTATAACGGAATGCGTGTATTTAAAATTCTGAAAAAAGTTCATTGAAAATATTCCATATTCATAAAACAGAACGTCATTATACGTCGGTATTTATTACTTGATTCAAAATTCGACTGGTTTTATTTTATAAATATTTCAATGGTCTTCGGAAATAGAGAGTAAATTGATATAAAGATTGTAAAGAGCTTCAAATGAAAAACAAAGTTGAGTCTCTTTAGAATAGAGAAAGGAAGTTCTAACTAAGCTTGTGGTTTAAGTAAACTAACGTGACATAGGTAGTTCCCAGAATTCTCAGTGCGGTAGCAACGCACAATCGGTATGCAGCGTATACGCGAAAATATAATAACGACATCGTTTTAAAATATAACGGTGTCGGCAATGCGCTATCGATTAACTGAGAATACCAATACCGCCATAATTATATCACTATCCTTAGTATGAGTTTGCACAACTAGCTAGCGTTGATAGATCATCGAAACACAATGAACTCAAACTAAAACGAACCTAAAGGTACTTGTAGTAGCGCATTGAGTTATATCTTTTTTTTGCGTAGTTTCCGCTTGTGACCTTGACTATAGATATACGGACTAAAGTTAAAATAAGGCTGTTAACATCCACTGTGGGATGTATAAAAATGTTTACATCGGTGTGACAGTCGTAAACACCTCTGATTGATTGGTACTCTCTCGCTGTCACAAGACCTAACTAACTAACCGATTTTAACCAATAAGTTAAAATGCATTGATGTAGCAAAAACGCCATAAATTCAGCTAAACAAAAGTGACTGCGATCATCACACTGATTCATTTTTAGACAATCCCACAGCAGACTTTTTAATGTTTCGATACTCGAAATCTATCAACGTTGTCGAGATGAAGAAACTCGTACTAGCCCTACAGAAACTTCGCGAAAAAGCGGTGCGCCCGAGAGTATGATGTATAGCCCCCAATATACGTCAAGGTATGTGTTTGGAGAGCGCGGCGTTCAGCGGGAAAGCGGTCGTGTCGCCGTCGTGGTCTGACCTGGCGCGCGTCGTGCCCATGGCGTCGTAGCCGTGGTCTTGCGGCGCGGTGAACGGCTGCAGTTGGTGCTCGCGCCGCACGGGGAACTCGCACCCGTCCCCCGCGCTACGAACACCACGGGTGGGGGATTACCATTAGTGGGGGAGTGGCGCGGAATAAAACAGATTACTTTAACGAGGTTACAGTTTAACAATGTGTAAATTAAAATTTTAAGCTCCCCAAACTTGTAAAGCCTAGGTGGGAGCGGTCACTAACACTTGTACAGATATGACACACACACACAAACATAAACCATAGCCTAAGTATGACACACACTCTTTAAACATTTCTGTGGTGGTGTCGTGTGATGCGGGTTGTTACGTTCCCTCAAATATGGTTGAGCGAAGCAACAGCTAGATCATGCGTCATGCTCGTGAACGGGTTCCACCGGCGGGAATGGGGCTACTTTATGTCTGCCCATCTTAAGATATATTGCATTGTTAGTACTTGGTAGGTATGCATTTGTGGAATCACTGCATACATAGCATAGTATTTATTGTACTGTAAACTTGTTTTGAAAGGAGCAACCGCCGAGTTTCTTGCTGGTTCTTCTCGGCAGGAAGGGCGTTCCGAATCAGGGCGTTTAGAGTCAGACGATTCAAAAGCACTTGTAAAAAGTTCATTTGAATAAAACGTATCTTAGTTTTCAGTGTTCGGTGTATGGGTCTGTAACCCTTATTTATTTATTTCATAGAAATCTGTGAAAATTTTATTCAGCGCCACTTTATTTGCTCTTTTAACTAATGATGGTGTTAAATTAACTCTATATACATCGTAAAATAATTAAATAAATACAAGTGATAAATTACACTAAGAACTATATAAACAATGAGTAATATTTATTATATCCGCTTTATACAAATTATGATAGTGTTTGCTGATTGCGTGAATCATGGTTGTGTTGCTGTGAACTAATGATAAAACCTACCCTTTTGACATGATAACAAAACGCTCCCTAAGGCCGACTTTACACCTGTAAGTTTTACTCATCAGCAGATCAAACATTTGCAAAATCGTAAGTTAAAAGATACAAAAAAGTACATATAATTTTACGATGAAAGCAATTTCAATTTCAAGGAATTTTGCCGATGATTAACAGTGGCGTGCAGCCCATACAGGCAAAAAAGCACTGCCTTTAATCCTGATGACTGAGGGCTAATTGAATATAATTATTATAATTCATACTAGGTAGGCAAACGCAAACGTCTCCCTTCAAATAACTACATACATAGGTAGTTCCCGCACGGCGTAGCTCGCGACAGTCTGTAATCGATGAACGCCATCTATCGCTACTAGTCGCGCGACACGCAAAAAGCATAATTTAAAATGCCTCTCTTTCACACACATCCACAACTCACGCATAGCATCATTACACAACTCAACACAACTAAATGTTTAGATGTGTTTGTGTTTCATTCATAGTTTATAGTCGAAATTGTCAATGATTACGCCCAAAAAAAGCAGTGCCTCTCGGCTTGTGATTGGCTGATTGATCTATCGCAACAAGGGCGAAATTAGCTTGAAATTAGCGTCGGCCATCTAGATTGTATTTTCAAAACCACGCGTGTTCGAAAGTTAAAACAAACGAATGTTTTTATTTTACATAATTCAAATAAGTAGCTTGATTTAATTAAACTTATTTTAATTTATTTTAAATTCAGATTTATTCCGTAAATCTAATACGGTTTTAGATCTTAAAAAATATTGAGATCGAAAAAAGCACGAAATTTTGTAGTAATTGAAATAAATAAACCAAGTTAGTAGTCCGATTAGAAAATAAAACATTTTATAGCCCCAAGTTATACATTAGAAATGAGGATAGTGTTTGTTTATTGAAATTCCTAGTAAGCAAATTAAAGATTTTCTTTCTACTTAAAATTATTTAAAAGTAATTTTTAACTCAAGCCTTTAATTGATTATAATATTATCTTTTCTGTGCAAACGCCATGTTTGCATGTAGGTACCTACCTACTGTTTCTTAGTATGAGTTGTGAGTGTGAGCATTTTGGTTTAATTTGTGAATTTTATAGTTTTTGCGGTAATAAGTAATTGAAGTAAATAAAAACCGATCGGATTTGTGATTTTCTACAAAGTTTGTGTGAGGACTAATTCATAGAATATAACCGCCTAATTATTACTTGGAAAATGGAAGATACCTAATATTTTGTGTGAAATTTTGCTATTACAGAATGTACTTAGACAAAACTTTATTTCCTTTTTCTATCATGTAAAGTTAGCACTAGGTGTAGGTGCCTAATGCCTACCCTAAGCCAAAACCTTGTGCACGCCACTGATGATTAAAATATTTATAAGCATACGCTGTACCCGACATGCGTTGCAATGCCAAGTAAAGTATAAAGAAATTACATTATAGATTTTTTGGGCCAGGAACCCTCGCGGGCGACCCCAGAACAACCTACCAGAGTTATATCACAATCTGATCAATGTTTTCGGAACGCATAGAAGACACAAACATACAAACATTGATTTATATTTATACAGATGAATAGGTTTTCCAAAATACGTAAAATATAAGTCATCTGTTAGTTTTAAGTTTCATTACCAAGATTTTCGACTAAACTACAAAAAGCTCGTCAATGTATGTTAATAGGTATTTATCACGTCACTATTTCATACAAGCTCCCATTCTTAACGCGTTTTGACATTAGACAATATGCTGCTGCGTGAGTAAATACTCTCATGTGTGAAGGCGGGCTAATACAGTAAAACAATACAGTAAAACACTAAACACAATATGATTAGTTGAACGTCAAAATCCTTATAGATAAAGTAATTAATGTTTATTTTATTCCCAAAACAGTCACATCACCCAAGATAAGTTGATTGCAAAAAAGCAGAAATTAAATTAATACCAAACACTTTTTCCTTTAGGACACCAAGAATATTAATTAATTTTAATTATTAATAATAATCCATAAAATATGTAACGTCACCGCCCACTACATAACTCGTCTTATAAGGAAAATCTTATTTTAAAGCTGGATAGACAAGCTTCGATGTCATACTGTCGACTATAAATAGTGTGTTTTAATGAATACAATGATTATTCAGTTTCACGTCGATTCTGAGATTATGAATATGAATGAGTGAAACACAATGAATGAATGAGATTAAATTTCAATTGCAAATGCAATTGTATTTATGTCTTCGAATTATACAATCACTGATACAAACAATATGTGAATGACATAGGCATTTGACTAAAATAAATATCTTCTTTCTTCTTGCGACTGAATACAGCTACCACTTATGAGCACCTTAAATTATTACCGACGGTTTTGACTTTTGGTTGGTACAAAATAGGAATAAGCATCCCAAACCACCATTTTCGATTTCTGTTTCCCTCACGAAGTCAGCATGACAGAAATAAAAATTGGCATGGAAAAGACATGTCCCAGTTTAGTATGGAGGGTGGTTTTTTATTCTGAGTGTCCATTAACCAGAACCAAACTGTCATTACGTGAAAGAGAAAAAAAAAAAATTAAACGCCATAAAAATAATAATTTTAGTGTCCTCGGTTTTTTTAAATTAATTATGAAAAATACCGTTTGTAGAAAATATTTTTCAATGGATGGTAACACTAAAAACTTTTATAATCTATAGACTATCAAATCTGGCACCGGTTAATGTCACGTAAATGTCATTTTGAACCAAATACATGTCATTTTGAACCATGGAACTAGGAATCACAGACCAGGAACTAGGAATTACGACTAGGTACTTTTGAACTGCCTATTCGAAAATGAAATTATTTGTTCCTGACAATCATCTGACATTGACAACTTACATAGAATAATATTTTCAGTTTTTTAACGGTGTATAAATCACATGGAACAAGGAATTACGACAAATCACAAGCAAAAAAATGAGTCAAAACAAAAAAAAAATTTTTTATTATCGGAGGCTTTAAAAAATCTGTAAATTATTTTGATAGAAGCCTTTTGGGATCTTTATCCAACTACATTAAAATCATCCTTGTTAATTAAATTCAAATTTAAAAAACCAATTTTGGACAACTCCTTTACATTTTTTTTTTACAAAACCGGTTGGTGCAAATATAAACTCGTTCGAGTTTTCCCGTACACCGTTTCTGTCGACATTAGGTATAAATAAATTATAATCTATGGATAATAAAATATGTAGTGGGCGGAAACCCTTACAAAATACCAGTTCTTATTTCATTTATTCGAACATGTCTGAGTTAGTATTGCGATGCATCCTCAAAACCTAGAACTAAAACTACAAACAAGAGTTGGTTAGGATATGTCATTCACTTCTTTTTTCATACATTATGGACATGCACGTTAACACACGAATTTTATTTATCTTGAGACACGCACACAACTCCGTTTGACATGCACGCATGTATTTTACATGCATTTTTAATACTAATTTGTTAATAATGCCTAACACTTTGTTTAGACAAATTCTCGAACTTCGATAAACTCTTAAAAATCTAGCAAGACAGAAAATAAAAATATTATGTAGAATGTCAATCACCATATAACATTAACTTGTAATAAATAATACCTAAACCAAATACACAATATATACTTTAATACCATATATTATAGAAATACCTATAACACGATTCGAGAAATATTACACTCGCAGATTATGACATATTTTCATGTAAAATGTATGCATGATTTGAATAAAGTAGGTAGGTACATGATCAATATTTCGGAAAGGTTATATATTATAATGATTTTAATGAAATGGTTGAAAAAATGGGGTTTTTTCAATTCCAAATCTCATTAATAATAGCAATTTTACCGCCAATGTTATGGGCATGTTAGACGCTCAATATTTATCGTGATCCTACGATATTTGGATCGTAATCTTTCAATGTACTAAAATAAATATCGCATTGTACATATCGCCTATATATCCATTATCACAATCCAAATATCGCCAAGCGCCTGGCATATCCATTTATTCTACAGCAATATAATTATAATAAAAACCCGAATATCCGGACTTCTTACGTCTTCACGATTTCTGTGCGCGACCACAGCTCTATTACGATTTTTTTATTTGATCACAAGATAGCCCTTGACTGGGATCTCACCTAATGGTAAGTGACGATGCAGTCTAAAATGGGATCGGGCTTACTTTCCCGCTACTATCTAAGACTGCAATAGGAAGAGGTATGGTAGTGTTCATTCAACCCATACCCGATTCTCGATATTCGATTTTAAAAGTTTCCCATCGAATAAATAAATATAAGTTCGAATAATTGGGTTTTTATTGTAATATAAAATCAATAACAATACCTCGTAGCAAAAATATAATAATAAAATGAGATAATAAATGTTTTACCTGGTAAATACAGGCACTATCCACAGGTTCGGACTGACGCCGAATACTTCCTTGAAATTATTGTAAGCGCCCACGGAAAAACCGTTCTTGTCCGCGCCGCCTCGGAACATCGGCGCTCGGAACGCTTCTGAAAAGTGAAAACAAACACTTACAAATATTGATCATCATCATCATCATCATCATCATCATTATCATCATCATCATCATCATCATCAACAACAACAACCCATCAATGGCTGACTACTGAGCGCAGGTCTCCTCTCAGAGAAGGGTGATAAGTCATAGTCCAAGAAACAATTCCAGGAAAAGGTTCAAATATACGTAATACAGGGTTATTAGTTAGTGCCGTAGCGTGACTTGGAGGAGCCCTGTATCAAAATTAGTTGGGGGGCCCAAATGAAGGTTAAAGATTCCTCATAAAAGAAACAAAAATACTTGCATTATGTTAAAACTAGCTGATGCCCGCGACTTCGTCCGCGTGGATTAATCCCGCGGGAACTCTTTGATTTTTCGGGATGCCTATGTCACCCTCCAGGTTCTCAACTATACCTATCCAAAAAATCACGTCAATCCGTAACTTTGTTGCAGCGTGATTGATGGACAAACCAACAAACAAACACACTTTCGCATTTATGTGTAGTAAGGAAGAATGAATACTGCGATAATAAAGACGAAATAATTAAATTTTTGAATACAAAAGCTACTACTGTGACTTAAATATGATAGTTTGATATATTCCCTTGGGGACTTTTTTATAGGGAATAATGTAGTACATATTTTTTATGTATCATCAATAGTTTTCTCAGCATATGCCAAATAATGCATTTTATAGGCAAAATTTTGCTACTTTGGGTTATATTATTGCAATTTTCTTAAGGATCTCAATTTTTTTTTAAATAAATGATAGCTTATGTTACTTCCTGATAACTTAGCTTTCTATTGGTGAAAAAATGGTTAAAATCGGTACAGTAGTTACAGAGCCTATTCGGTACAAACAAACAAACAAAAAATCTTTCCTCTTCATAATATCGCTTCCTCCTAGAAATTAAGCTAGCCAAACAATTGAAATTAATTATACTCTTTTCTTGCCTTTTTTTTCGGCAAATTGATTTAGTTTTTGATAGTGATTTGTATTAAATCATCTACAACTGAAGACGATTTCAGTTTTTCTATTTCTGCAGGCAAGTCAAGGCAAGTGACAAGTCTTATAACCGTTCCTGCCCCATCAAAGTCCTTAGGTAATTTTTTATCAGAATTACTTAAACGGGGGAATCCCGCAATAACCGATGTAGGATGTTGCCAGCTTTTGGGCGCACGCTTAACCCGGGAAAAAAAGAGATTGCTTTATTCACTGTTGTCATTTCTGAAGTGAAAACTCTATAGGCATGAGTTTTTTTTTATATGTTTTTTTCCCGGGAAGCTCGAGATTAAGTAACATTGTGGATATGGATAGTGACGTTAGGGGCCTCTGTAGCCCCGTATCATTGATACGGCTAATAAGGTGGTAGTTACGCCCCTGTTATTAGTTCTAAATTAAACTCTACAATAACTAAAGATAAATAACAATACGATTGCATAGTTTTTTTAACTTCTACTTCTCTGTCAAACTATGTTTCTATTTTTAACTAATAAAATCGTTTTCGTTTTCTATAGGATTTAAGTTAACCTCGTATTGATATTGTGTTACAAATAAAAAATTTAATTACTTAAAAAATAATATGATCTACCGCTAATTTTAGGTTATCTTTACAATATACAAGTTCTACGTCGTCCTAAGAAGTACACATACATATAAACCACAAAGTGAGACCCTAAAATGCCCAATCTAAGTGTTGGTAAAGTGACTGCAATTACCATTGATCATGGTTTTAAGCATACTGTTTATAATTTGACGGGTGGGGCTGCCCGCCTGGCGAAACGTTATCAGCACATCTGGAAAACAAACTACGGTTATAAACTCAAAAAAGGGTAAAAGTTTAAAAACTGTAACCCAGTACGGAAATTCGGATGAAAAATCCATTCTAATTATTTTGTTCTTATAAAATGTCACCCGGACCATCATAACGCATATCTGACACCTCAATTGACACCTCATTCATCAAAATCGACTCAGTAGTTTATTTCGCTACGGTCGACCATTCGTAAGGTACAGTAGGGTTGCCATCTCAAAAATTTGGCAACCAGGACAAGACGCGTGAAAACCCCGGATTTTAGAGCCCAGAACCCGGACATATCAACAGGTTTTTTTTAAACATAGTGTAATAAAAAACTTAGTCTAATAAAAAAATTTGTCATATTTTATCATCATTTCAAATGTACCTAACAAAACAAAATCTTATTACAGTTTGTTACAAATTTTTATTTTTTATTCTTAAAATAAAACACAAATTATTCAAGACTTTAAATTTTCAAACCCGGACTACAAATGAAGCCTCGCCCGGACGCTCCCCGGATGCCCTCTAAACTAGGACAAATCCGAGGAAACCCGGACGGATGGCAACCCTAGTAAGGACCAAGGAGGCACATTTATGTTTAACTGCTAAAATCATAATCTTTCCTTTTGGCTTTGCTGTAGTTGGGTAAAAAAAGGTTTCCTAAAAAAGTTTACTCAACTAAAAGTTAAAAAAAAAAGTTAACTAAAAAGATCCAAGAAATGACAAACTACAAACTAGAAAAATATTAAACAATAGCACGGTTTATAATTTAACAGAATTCCAAAACCAAACCAGAATTAGTTACCTATGAAGAATGGTGATTGCAGTCACTACATTATTTTTTATAACTTTTTTCTTAGCTACATGAAAATGAAAACACTTAAAAATTTAAATCTTTTAAGTTGCGTTACAGTTTTAATGGCCCTTGCTTTTTATGTATTTTCAAGCGACATAAACATAAAAGAGGTTTTAACTTATAGGGGTTATAACCTCAACTCCCTGTTGCTTACTTTTTAGGGGACATAAATATGTAAAGCCCTAGTTTTATGGCTTTTGAAAATGTTATTCGATGCTGGAGGAATTCCTCCAGCGCGGCGCCTCTCGCTTCATTTACTTAGTAAAATTAAAATATTGATAGTACGTCATCATAAATGCGTTTAAAGTTCTAGGAGCCTCCCAAGCTTAGCCAACGCCTGTGTTAGAAGACTTCGCTTTTGCATAACAATACACCATAATTATTATGATAGCAACTTAGTACTAAAATTAAATCAAAGCTGAGATCTATAGATCGTACTCTGGCTTTGCTCAAGACTCAAGATAGTTAAAACGAGACACAAATGTAAATGTATTAGGCTCGATTTCCTGTTTACAATCATGTTGTACCTGCATTTTTGTGAATAAAATTTCATTCATTCATTCATTCATTCATTCATTCATTCATTCAAATATGCCCTGACATAAAATCTCGTTTTAACTGTCTTGAGTCTGAGCTGAGTGAGAGTGCCATCTCACCCTAAGACTAAAAGTTAAAATGCGTGCGTGCGTGCGTGCGCGCACGCGTGTGTGTGCACGTGCGTGTATGTGAAAATTGAAAAATATGCATAACATACCTAAAGTAGTTCTATTGTGCGCGACAAGGTAACAATGGTAGCCGAAGAGTGAGCCCAGCGAGATCGCAAACATGAGCGCCACGAAGAACGCGAACACTATGTGGTAGCGCCCGGCGCTGCCCGAGATGCCGAAATCTCCCTGGGGGCCAACAAAAATGTTCCTAATTTACCCACTAAATATTCACTCTTAATAAGGGAATATCAATTCAACGTCAATAAGTAATTTAAATAAATTTAAAAATATCATCCCATAAAATATAAAAAGACAAATGCTCAAGTGTGTTCCTTTGTTTTTTTTTTTTGTCCTTCAATCACGAATTCATATAATGCTTTCAACTTCTGTGTTGCTAACATCACATTTGTTGAAAGCATTATATGTAGCTCCGTGATTGAAGGACAAATCCCTAAGGATTTATGATCTCCATTCCATGGGAATTTATTAATCTGTGTTTTAATAAGGGATCGAATTGAAATTAATACATAGATTTTCTCTAGATTTTTAAAAAGAAAAATATTTTGATGAATAGAATATAATATGCTTTCCACACTGTTTAAATATTAGGTAAAGTCAATGAAAATACCTTAAAAATAAAATGATTTATTATATTATGTATTAGCAATCCCACTGCGATGGTAATAATTCAAACAATGTGGAATTTTTCTCCAAAATAAATTTTCAGATTTACTTTACTACATATAGGTACTAATGGTATCTTACACAATCTCTAAACAAATCTAAAATGAAAAGTTCTAGTTTTAGAGCTGTCAAGATAGATAAAAGATTGTATGGAAACGAATTACTTAGCACTATTAAAATGGTGAAATAAGTTTTACTTTTTGGTACTTTGAGCTAAGGGAGTCTAATCAATCTACTATAATTATGTGACCTAGTGAACCTAAATATTTACTATAATGTTACATAACTCAAGAGCTGGTGAAATTTTGTAAAGAAGTGCTTTATAGAAGCTGGAACTTTGTATTACGCCTTTCCTATTTATTTGAATGTGTAAACCTAGACTTGCCAGATGGTTTAAACTAACAGATACGCCAAAAATATGGAAACTTTCAAGGAGTGTGCCTTTTAAGTTCCTAATTAAGGGTGAGGCGAGTCTAATTATTAAGTATCGTATATTGGAGACTCTTTCTGAATAAAATTTTATTTTTATTTGCGTTTAATAAGTTTTGAACTAAATAATATACATAATTTTGTTAAGAATATAGTAGGGCAAGATAACAAACTTTTATTAAGCATCTCTATAAATATTCCCACAAGCTCTCGGACAAAATACATATGAAATGAACTCTAAGCATAACGTTAGTCAGAAAGATTTACATCGAGTATGTCCATGCATTGTTTAGAATATGTGCGGGCGTCTATCCTGCTATCGCAGTGGGCTTGCTTGTATGCCTGATACATCTGTAAGGATTGCAAGTTTTATAGAAGGTGTACATTTTTTTTTGTAATGACTCAATCCTTTACTCTGATTCGAGGATACGTTTCTATGAGTACACACGAATACATAAATTCCGGTGAGAAAATATTGGCACACCTAGATTAAGTTCGACAGCTAAAAAAGTCATTTTTCAGTAGATGAAATAATTTTTTTTCTGTATTTTTTATTAGTAAATTTTATTTTAGGTCACATTTCAAAACATATTTAGCCTCAATTAAAATAGACCTTTTTTGAGTTGTCTGACTTTTAATCTAGGTGTGCGATAACATTATGTTATCGTACTAAGACAGGTTATAATTTCCCATAAAACTTCTTTATTTGTTCATACGACACTCCAACTTAGCCAATAATATTTAATGGCATTCGTAATAACTATCTAATCATGAATAATATAAAAACATACATACAGCCCAGACAGTAGATATAAACTAGAAACAAACCTATCTGAGAAATATCTTCAGTGCAAGAAAGCATACCTTCTAGAATAGCACATTAAGTCACTCCTAGACTACTTTTTTTAAAGAACGTTGAGTACGCTTATAAGTGGCGTGTCACACCGAATAAGAATTTGTATAATATTAAGTTAGCATAGTTTTGTGTACACGCTGTTGGCATACCTTAATTAATAAAATAAATAAATAAGAAGATGCAAAGAAAAGACACACAAAGACAAAAGACAGTTAAAAAAAAAGTTATAGCTACCTTCCAGAACCTGATGAAGTAAGGCAGACACGTGGACATGATGAAGAGACAATAGAGCAGCGCATAGCCCAGGAAGAGCATGAAGAACTTGTAGTTGTGGAAGCACACGCAGTTGTTCACCCACGGGCAGTGGTGGTCCATCTTGAGGACGCAGCGCGCGCAGATGCTGCAGTGGTGCGCGCGGTCGGGCTTCACCAGCACGCAGCGGTTGCAGTAGCGCACCGAACCCGACATAGTCCTACAAACACATGACTCGACTAGCGTAATAAATAATAAATAGTGTCCTGACGTCCGAATCCAGTCACGGCTGCCAACCTCCTCACAAATTCGTTCGTATCGTTAGCACTACGTTCACTACTGAGCGCAGGTCTCCTCTCAGAGAAGGGTTATAGGCCATAGTCCACCACGCTGGCCCAATGCGAATTGGCAGACTTCACACACCTTCACAATATTATTTTATTATTTTCTATATAGACGCCAATAGCTGGACAAAGACCTCTTGTATAGACTTCCACAGGCCTCGGTTTTGAGCCGCTAGTATCCAGTCATATAATATAGTAAAAGTATATAAGATAAAATCAATAATAAATCGTTCATAGTTAAAATTACAATGCACATAGTGATCAATACTGTAGGTACTAAGTAGTACCTAAGATATGAATTATGAAGTAGTTTTCTCAATTCTAGCTACAAAAACAAAAATCAAACCTTGTTAACACCGGGATAGAGTTAGCAAAGTTCTCTAATATTTCTTTTTTGCTTTCCATCTTAAAAAAACGCTGGCTGTATTTTCTTATTGTTAGTTTGAGTCTAGGATTGAGAAAATTTACCAAAATAAATAAGCAATACTTGCAATTATTCAGGGTCATATCCTAACTGCCTATAATTTATTTAAAATATATTTAAGTAGAAATAAGTGAGAAAACCATTAATGTGGAACTAATAGCAATACAAAAATCATGCCCATATATCTATATATATAAAAGAAAGTGGTGTTAGTTACACTATTTATAACTCAAGAACGGATGAACCGATTTGGCTGAAAATTGGTGGAGAGGTAGCTTAGAACCAGGAGATGGACATAGGATGCTTTTTATCCCGTTCGACCGCGTTTCCGTCATATCACTATAAAACGTGTTATAACAAAAACGCATCTGACATGGAATAACAAAACGCAAATGACAGTGGAATAACAAAACGTAAATGACAACTAAACGTAATTTTGTAAGTATGGTAAAAAATTTTAAAATTATAAAAAGTGTTTTATTAAAGCATTACTGATATTATAAATGCGAAAGTGTGTTTGTTTGTTGGTTTGTCCTTCAATCACGTCGCAACAGAACAGCGGATTGATGCGATTTTTTGCATGGGTATAGTACGCTACTACATCCATTAGGATGTAGTAGCGGTTCCTCAGACCGGGAGAGCTACTTTTTATCTCGGATAATGAAAGAGTTCCCGCAGGATTTTTAAAAACTAAATCCATGCGGACGAAGTCGCGGGCATCAGCTAGTATTTGATTAAAACTTTAGTTTAATAAAGTTTTAATTTTATTATAAGCTTGATTTCTAACATGATATCCATTTAATTTCATTTATTTAAGTAGTAGAAAGATATGGTTTAGCAAATACAATAGTAAAGGTGATATTATCAATGGTTGATGTTAATGAAAAATACAAAAAGGACATTGGTAAAACCTGTCCCCACCCTTGTAGTACATTTTCTCATAATATGTCAAATGAAAGAGCAAAAAAAATACATCATTTCATTGTATGGCAGTAAATCTGTGAAGAATTGGGGAAAAAAGTTATTCATCCTAGAAAAAAATATAAAAAAATCGGCCAAGTGCGAGTCGGGCCTCGCTCTTTTAGGGTTCCGTTAAAAAAATTAAATAAAAATTCAATTAAAATATTTCCATGTGTACATGGAAATATTTTAATTGAATTTTTTTAATTTAATTTAATTTTTATTATTTGTTGTTATAGCGGCAATAGAAATACATAATATGTGTAAATTTCATCTGTCTATCTATTACGGTTTACGAGATACAGCTCACTGACAGACGGACGGACGGACGGACGGACGGACGGACGGACAGCGTAGGCTTAGTAATAGGGTCCCGTTGGTACCCTTTGGGTACGGAACCCTAAAAACTGTTTTAATCATTTATTTTTAGGCGCACAATACAAGCTTAAACAAATAATAATAACGATCGAGAATGGCGCCAGTGTGTAATAAAGCGAAGGCAACATGGTATGTAAGTGTTTCTGACTTAGGAATGCGCTTACCTAGTAACTATGGGGAGATCTTTTGCAAAGTTTTCTAATATTGTCCTTTGAGCATCCTCTGTTTCTGCACTAAGTAACTTTTCCAACTCCGCCTCTGGTAATTTGTACTGAAACAAATAATATACCTAATTAAAAAATCTTGGAAGAAAAGACTAAATATTAGAGATGAAACGGATAGTGGTTTTTCCGGATACCGGATATTCGGCAAGTTACGAGGCCGGAGCGCCGGTTATCCGGCTGCCGAATATTCGGCTCTTTACATATCGCGATCAGTTGATTTGAATACAGGCGTCATGAACGAGATCGGTATTTTCGGAAGCTGGTCTGGTATACGAAGCTAAGCGGAGTCGACTCTTACCAACAAATGCGGAAAATTTGGTATTCATTCACCACAATTTGCCACTCTTTAATTTTGAGTACTAAATATTTATAACAATACTAGCTGACCCCGCGAACTTCGTACCTCCAGCAAAAATATTTAGTGGTTGGTCACCCTTATCATTTAGGGGTATGAAAAATAGATGTTGGCCGATTCTCATATCTACCCGATATGCACACAAAATTTCATAATAATCGGTCCAGCGGTTTCGGAGGAGTACGGGAACGAACATTGTGACACGAGAATTTTATATATTAGATGTTTTTATGTGCGATTATAAAAATAAACAGTGTCAATAACTTATTATTTTGTATAATTTACCCAAAGTATAGTAATAATATTTTTTAAATTTCACTATTAGGTATCCTGCCAGATACCAGATGGTAAATCATACTATCCGGTATCCGGCCGAATAGTGAAAACAAGGCCGGATAGGCCGGATACCGGATAGTTAACGGATATCTGTTTCATCTCTACTAAATATTCAGGAAAATAAATGGAACTAGTGTAGAATTCCACTCAGACAAAGTCAGATAGAAAAGTTTTGTGTCGACTGAAGCTATGTTCTGATTAGTATACTAAACACATGTCCAGCCCTGCTTCGCTACAGAGGACAGGCACCTAAAAAATCGATTCTATTAGGTACCAGGCAGAACAAACTTTGCTTTTGGAACGAAGTTCCTTTTCTGACAGTTTGGCGGATGGGAGCTACACGAAAAAATTTGTAGGAATTTTCAGTCACGACTCTTGTTGCTAGGCGTAAGAATTTTCCGTCACGACCCTTGTTACCTTCGTTTATTATACACGTTCTATTAAAGCTTTGGCCGCGCAGCGGATAAACAAAGTTGTGAAAATATTATCTGTTTGGGGGTTGGAATGATGACTTCAGATTATGTCTTTGTTCTTTTTGTTTAAATTTTTGTAACGAAGTTTTATAGAAGAGAAATTCCAAACAAAATATTTGAGGCATAATTTACTAACGCCATTTATTGTGGGCAGCGTGAACTTGCTTTAATTTCTGTTTTTTTATGAGACGGTTCTAACATGTGCTGAGAGATGGCGTTGATTCTGAATTTCTTCTTTCCAGTCTTCCACAACACTCAATTTTTTTTTTAGGTATAAAGCTACAAGTACCCAGCCTCGAATCAGGCCAACTCAATGAACTAACATATTACTGTGAAGGACCATAGCATAGGAAGCAAAAGTTAGCACTTTTTGACCTAAATTGCTTTATATGTGGTAGCAATCACTATTTATTTAAATGATTTGGCAAAGTGAATCTTCTGTACCTATACTATAATGTATTCTGGGGCAATAGTATGCAGAAAGTAGTATGGGGTCAAAAATTTAATACACACTTTTACTTTCCAATACCATTATGGCAAGACTAATTTAGTCATGTGTGATTAAGGACACAGTGCATGTGTCCTTAATCTTTTAATAGAGCCATTTCATATTACTTTTCCTTTTCTAATTTCTAAAAAACTTAAATTATGTACTGTGAATACTAATGTGTATATAAGGCCACAGCAATTAAAACTCATTCATTTTCAGCATTTTGCTCATACAAAAACATAAAGAAATGGCACTTGATTTTAAGATGATATTGAGTTGGTATTTAGAAACAATTAATATTTAATTTGTTCCTGAAAGTAGTGTGATTTCAATACTTAGCATTGTAAAACTGACAGTTCATTTCTAATAAAAAAATCTGTTTAAAAAAGCAGATTACTGCTTCAATGCTCTTATACCCTGACCTTTGTTATAAGAACTGTTTTGCAGTTACTTTGTGTACACAATATAACTCATAATTTAGCTCACTGTATAAGGCTCAAGGAAAATGTTTAGCCACTGATAATAAACCTAATATAACATACAAGCGACCACCCCAACTTAGCATGGGTAGTAGAGCATATTACACCTATGCTTTGCAAACTCCTTGATAAGTTATATCTCCTTCCATAAGTTATATTGAACAGTATGTAGGCTTATAAAAGAAGTATCGCTCTGCTTATAATATAGCAACAACGCGTCCCGTCATCGCCATCGTCAGGTTGAAATCATGAAAAAAATTATACACTAAAACCTTGCTCATATATCACCCTATCTATTGGTGAAAAGCGCATGAAAATCCGTTTGGTAGTTTTTAGACAGACACAGCGGAGGACTTTGTTTTATATTAAGTAGTGATACAGGAAATTTCATTTTATGTTAAGTACTTCCTACTACTCCAGTAGGACTAAAATATGTGTAATGAGAAAATTTTACCTACTCAATTTCATATATCTCTTAGAGCCCATGTTATTTAAAATTGCACCAGTGAAAGCTTTTAAGACAGTTTAATCAAGTAGAAAATGAGCTGATCTACAAATGCTTGAGCAGATCTTCATAAATCATAACTAAGATCCACCTCGATTACGTTACTTTTCAAACAGAAAAAACCGCATCAAAATCGGTCCATTGTGTAGGCTGCTATGAGGGAACACAGATACACACATATAACTTATAGCTCTTTTTGTCGGGGGTTTAAAGATAAAGTGGGGAAGCCTTTGGATAAAAAGTTTAGACTTACCTTGTCTGGAATAGGTTTGATATCAGCAAAAATAGTTCGCCAATACGACCAGGCAAACATTATCAGCAATATATGGTAAAGGAAGAGATATATACATTGCTGTACTATACTTTCAATAGTACCTAAAATAAAGAATATTATCATAAAGGAGCTTAATACAATACGAATTCACCTGATGAATCATTTACTTACAAAAGCACAATTGGTAAACGTAGGCATAGTACGACCATGTCACTATAGCCACTATTAACAGTACTGGGAGCCACTTAAAAGCCCTCCAACACCACATGTTGCAAGTTCTGCAACACACGCAATATCCCGGAGGCGACACTCTATTATTTTGCATTGAAGAAGCCATAAATGTTATTTTACATTTACTTGGAAAATATCCATACTCGAGAGACAGGTTGAAGCATAGATCACAGATTACAAAGTCAACCAGTGTTCGTGGTCTATGAAGTCAACTGTCATTACTATCAAGTACTCTTTGTCCTTTGTTTCGGTCCGTGTCAAGCAGTGTCAAGTATGAGACTAGAGATGACCACGAAGCTCAGATATAGGATGGCCCGATTCTGTAACTCACTGCCTATCAAAAAATGATAGCCACTGACATATATTTTCATCCATCGAAGGTTTGCTGTGAAATAAAAATAACATTTTCCAAACCTTCAATGGATAAAAAATTTATGTCAATGGCTATTATTTTTTGATAGGCACTGAGTTACAGAATCGGGGCCCTGGGCCCTGATTTTGTAACTCAGTTGATATCAAAAAATGAGCTGGCCGGTGCACCGTGTACACCGTGCACCACCGCGGTGCGGTGGTGTGCAACCTTCGCGAGTACTGGCCGTTTTTGGTGCCCGTCACCGATCGATGCGCACAGATGTGATTCCAGCCTAACTGTGTCCTATTCGTCTGTGGTCTATTACTACAGCTACCTATTCTGTGATAAGAAATGAAAATGAATGTGAATTTTGTAGGAAATGGTTCCACCCTATGGTGTTCGTGGTCTTTTCTGTGGTCTATGACCAAGACAACACTACATACCGGGTAGTCTATGACCACAGACCAGGGCCCTGATTCTGTAACTTAGTTGCTATCAAAAAAGATAGCCACTGACATATATTTATTAAATATCCATTGAAGGTTTGCTATGAAAATAAAAGTATCATTTTCGTAGCAAACCTTCAATGGATAAAGAATATATGTTAGTGGCTATCATTTTTGATAGCAACTGAGTTACAGAATCAGGGCCCAGAAACAAGTCTATGACCCGTAGGGAGACCACGGAGACCCAAGCAAGTCTAAACAAGTAAGTAGTAACTAGTAAGTAGTACATAATCTGTGAGTCTAAATCCAAATTCCAATCTAAATCCTTGCAAATTGCAATAGCGTCAAATTTTGTTGTTTTGTAAACCTATTTTGTGGAATAATTCTAATACAACTCTCAAGTTAATTACAGTTTTTATACGATGGAGGTGAAGGAGTGCAACGATTTAACTGAAGAAGTAAGTTAAAAGTACGAAGTATACAGCTTTTTGTCAGAAAGTTATTGATTGTTGTTAACCGACATGACGTGTTTCAGAATCAATTCATTGTAGACGATGTGAGTAAAATTATAAAAGAGGCGATTGAAAATTCCATCGGGGGGACTGCATATCAGCATAACAAAGTAAATCAATGGACTTCGGCTGTTGTGGAATCGTGTTTAAGTCAACTTACAAAGTTGCAAAAACCTTACAAGTATATTGGTAAGTAAAACAACTTGAAGGCAAGCAACCGGCACTTAAGGTAAGATCTATAAATGGCACTCTCACTCAGCTCAGACTCAGAAAGGAGTTAAAACGAGACAGATTTATATAGAAACATTTTTGTGTCTCATTTTAACTCTATATTGAGTCTTGAGCAGATCCAGAGTATGATCTATAGATTTCAGCCTCAGTTCCATGTATTCATCAGAACCAAATGAAACTGTCACCTCTAAGAAAATTCTTAATATAGATGTCAATAGTGTTTAAATACTATAATTTTTCTAATAAAACAGCATTTTAACAATTATAGATATAGGGTATCAGTATTTTTAAGTCTGCTATAATATCGCGAATGAGTGATAATGCGTAAAATATATAGTGGATACTTAACCTTTAGTGGGCGTTCCTGAACTCAGTGTCTAAAGTCAGCACTGCGGGGACTTCTGTCTAGAAGAAAGCGTGTTCGCGCGGTCGAAGAAATTCGAGTTTTTTGAGATATAATTCTATGATACCCTACAAACTAGCAATTAATATTGGAAGTCAGATAGTTAACGAATGTTAAATAATAGATTTTAAAGCTAAATAGTAAATACATTTTACGAATTTTGCAATAAATAAACAAAAATTCACCCAACTTTCATTTCATAACATTTCCCTGACCTCTATGATAACTATTAGGTAGTATAACCTATCATATATCATCGTAAAGAGGAACAAACCAGCTTTCATGTGTTATTTTACGTTATTACCTTGCCGAACTAAAATAATGACTAAAAAATAAAAATAGGAGAAAAGTTGACCACGCGTCGACGCGTCGAAACCGGAAGTAATTTTGAACGCTCAAAAATGACAGCTAGTGCCAACATAACAACAAGTGAATATTGTCAGTGGCTCATCGATTCCTGCCGGTTCATTTGCAAAGCATTATATGCTTTATACCTGAAGTTTAAAGCATAAAATTGCATAAAAACTGAACCCTTTCCGACCGACTCTCTCGCGGACGGATCCGTCCCGTACGCAGTCGTTCACTCGCGCGTGGCATTACCGGATACGTCACTGCCGCACAGTGGAAGTTAAATAATTAAAGTTTCCTGAATTTAGGATTTTTAAAATTCTATAGAAAAAAACATAAGACAAAACATTACTACTTAAATTGCACTTTTAACACCATACTCTCAGAAAATCTCATCTCATCACACTGATGTGAAAATTTTTAACCAATCCCTCAGCAGATTTCATTTATTTTGAGCTGCATATGTTACAAGCTTGCATTTAGCTTGACCAGTTTGTTTGTTTGGGTCAAATCTTGCAAGATGAATTAGACCCACTTCCCGGTTTCTGATCGAGCTGAAATTTTGCATTTATGTGTAAATCAGATGACAATGTAATATTATTGTGACATGGAGATGGAAGATGGCTATCGGAACTCTGTAATAAAACAACCTAACCCCATCGAGTTTGGGCTCGTTTGATTCATCATAACAAGTACTCTAATCCTAGATGAAATCCAGAGACTAATGATGTAGCTACTAAAAGCTTGCATTCAAAAATAAAATTTTTAATTTACACTTGTTTTTACAGTGACATGCACTATAATGCAGAAGAATGGAGCAGGTCTACATACAGCTTCCTCCTGCTTCTGGGACAACAACACTGACGGCTCCTGCACTGTGCGCTGGGAGAACAAAACCATGTACTGCATTGTCTCAGTCTTTGGCCTCGGCATATAATATACTCTTAAATCTCTCAATTATATTTAACATTAGTTCTTCCAATTCACGAGTGAGCGTGGCTCATGGTTGTATAAGTTGTATAGGTGTGAGCAAGCGCTTGCTCACAACTGACAGCTCCCACCTAGGCTCTGATAGGCACTCACACTTATGCAAAGTGCATGTACATGAAGTGTCCACAAGTACAGTTCACCTGTGTTCGTGAATTGCAAGAACTATACATTTAATCATTGTCTGTGCACACTATACAAATTTTTTAGTTTTTAGCATCAAAGCTTTTGCTTCTAAATAAGTATTTCCATTTTTTTCAACAAAAAATTAGGATATTGTAATTCTATAGATAGCTTGTATTGATGATAGAAGCTATGATTAAAAAACTTAAATTGCCCTTAAAATATAGATAAAGAAAATTGTTTTTAAATGTTTAAGAAACACTACCACTTTTTGTCTGAGAGTAGGTACATGTCATACACAGATAAAATTTAAAAATCTTACTTTATCAATTGAAATTAAGTATAATAGTCATTACTTCATTTTAAGTAAGTAGGATATATTTTCATAACAATAAACATAATTATGAAAACCCTGTTGTATGTTTTATTTTTCAAAGCCTTTCCTGTCCTGTCTTATCTATTATCAATGGCTCACTAATGAGCGCAGGTCTTCTCTCAGAGGAAGGTGGATCATAGTCCAACATGCTGGTTGCATGCATGCATGCATGGCCCAATGTTGTAAGGAATACTATCTTCATGGGCCCAGTGCAAATTGGCGGCTCATTCCCACTAGTTCAACGGTTACGGTTGGTGGGAATGAGCTAAATAGGCAGACTTCACATTCACACACTTTTGAGAACATTATGGAGAAATCTCAGGCTTGTAAGTTTCCTCACAATGGTTTCCTTCTCACTGCTGAAGCATGTGATATATAGGAATCACTACATATTATAAAACAAAGTCGCCGCCGCCCGGTCTGTCTGTCTGTCTGTTCGCGATAAACTCAAAATCACAACAGATTTTCACGCGGTTTTCACCAATAGATAGCGCGATTCATGAGGAAGGTTTTAGTGTATAATTTGTTAAGATTTTGTGTAAATTGGTTGAAATATGCCGATAATTGTTGACGATGTCAGAAAAATTCAAGCCGCCCGGGAGCTTTCATCGAAAGCGCTGCCTACTCCCTTGAGATATATAATATAACAAAACAATGTATGATGGGATTACTCTCTGCAGAAAAGTCCGCGATGGCATGTAATATGCAAATAAAGAATTGATTGATTGATCTATCTTTTAAGGATAGCTCACTATACCCATTTTAACTTCTAAAAAAAATGGTCACGTACCATGAGGTGATTGGAAATCTATTTAGACAGATACAGTATTAATCCTTATCAACTTAAATACGTTATTCAGCAGTTAAGCATTTCATGCACACTATGATAATCCTTTACACCATAGGTATAATTTAAATGAATATCTTAGGAGTTAACGCAAAATAAAAACGATCCCGCGCCAAAATAAATTCAAGCGTGCGCCGTGGGTAAGCCGAGTGCTTCCGAGCGATAGGTAGATACTTCATTTATAAGTCTACGTACTGTTCAAGGTAGATAGGGAACATTCCAAGGAGTTTGCAAAGCATAGGCGTACCTAATATACTCTACTACCCGTGCGAAGCTGGGGCGGGTCGGTCTCTAGTATCTTGATAAATTATAGCTCCATCTCGATTACATTAGCTTTCAAAACAGAAAAACGCATTAAAATCGGTCCATTGGGGAGGGTGCTATGTGGGAACAGACAAACACAGATAGACGCATCAAACCTAGCACCCCTCTTTTTTATGGCGGGAGTTAAATAGGTTGTAACAAAACTAAAAAGTTATCAATGAATCAATGAGTTTGATACTTAACATAAAAATTATATTTCTTTGCTTCATCCTTCAATATAATTACAAAGGTAGTCACTTTACTCACCAGAGATAAGTCCGCGTATTTTACAGTTATACCCTATTTTAAAAATAAATCACCTTGGCAGTACCGTCTTAAGTTTGCTCATTACTTTTTCGCGCGATATAAGGACCGCACGCGCTCAGCGCGCCGCACTTAATAATTTAACCAGAAGTGCAGAAGATCGAGTGATATTGTAGGATAGTGTGATTGCAGTATTGTTCATCGGCTGAAATCATCATCATCATCATCATCGAAGGAAAAAGGTACGAGCTCTTTTCAAACGATCTCTTGTTTGCGCTTACGTACCGCCACATAGCCTACTATATTATTGATTTTGCATTAATATAAAAACGGTACACTTTTCGTATCGAGGTTTACTGTGAGTCTTCATCGATTACGAGGTATCAGAGAAAACGTAAATATTCTGAATTAAATATTACGTTACCTACTCTGCAAATACTTGCGGAAGTGTTTTTAATATGAAAATTAATAAAAATTAAATAACAACTATAACGATTATTATGGTAACACTATGGTTACAACTTGTCATCAATCACGATTAAATTAACTTAGTACCTACCCCCCAAGTGTCTTGGATTTATTTAGGTTAGGAGACATTTATAATTATTATTTCTACATATCATATTATACATTCGAAAAATGTAATAAAATTCACGAATTCACTCAACTATGCTCGTAAAATTCGCTCAACGGGGCTTTAGTAGCTTGCCCAGCCGTTAACTATATTCGAGTACCTACTTGTAAACAAAAATATAATATTATTTATCTGGAGAGACGGTAGTGTCCCAGCCACGACGAGCCAAGCGAAGCGTAAGGGAACTAACTACCCACCTTTTCTTCGCTTTGTCTGAAAACACTAATTGTTACGAAACACTTAAAATTAAAAGCAATGGTAGATGAACAAGCAAAGCAAGTAGATGAACAAGCAGTGCAAGTAGCATATTATTAGATATTATAGAAGATATTAAATATTTGGAAGAAATAATGGCCATTTTCCTCGGTTTTAAAGTCTTGCTCGTAACTTAAACAACTGCGCAATGTTCGTGTCGACACTACGACGGTAATGACTTATATTAATTGAAAGAGAGGCATTCAATACCCTCACTTAAATAAGTTAACTAGAACCAGTTGGCATTGGTGTGAACAATGTGAGCTTTGTTTTTCTTTTTTTTTGCGTCATACGTAAACACCGAAGAAAACCAAGCCGACGCCGAGTCTAGTACAGTTTATCCAGATACTGAATGGTCATTTCCTGACAAAGGGTTCAAAGTTACTTTATAAAAGGTCGGTCAACTCGAAATTGACTCAAAATTACACTCGGCGCTTGGGAAATCGACGCATGATTCCCCGAAGTATGGTGAAAATATTCATGTCAATTGTCAACCATATGGCTCTTTATATTAAAAAAGGGGATGCGACAGAGACTACTCGTCCTGAGTATCACGGCCGTTAGTAACGGAATGGGCCTACTATTAAAAGAGAGTGAAAACAGGGTGCAGGCCATGAAACACCTAAGGAATGGCTGCAGGATCGTATGTGATTCAAACTTCGGAATCACTCAAAGCAGCATTCAACTTTTAATGCCTCAACTCAACAAGAAGTGCTATAAGATTCGGAAGGAGACAAAACTTTATTTGGATTGGCTTTATCCGAGAAACTAAAAAACAACAAACAGGGATTGACTGCGAACCAATTGCAATAACATGATTAACGGCGAGCTAATCTTGAGTCATATACTAAAGCCATAACTCCACAAACAAATTGGAATTGGCTGCGAGTCAATTGCGATAGTATAACTAGCTGCGAGCCACTCATGAGTCATATTCTAAAGCTGTGACTCCACAAACAAATCAGGATTGACTGCGAGTTAATTGCAATAACATAACTAGCTGCGAGCGAGCTACTCATGAGTCAAATCCTACAGCTGTGACTCCACAAACAAATCGGGATTGACTGCGAGTCAATTGCGATAACATAACTAGCTGCGAGCTACTTATGGTTCATATCCTAAAGATGTGACTTCCTAGCTGCGAGCTACTCATGAGTCAAATCCTACAGCTGTGACTCCACAAACAAATCGGGGTTGACTGCGAGTCAATTGCGATAACGTAACTAGCTGCGAGCTACTTATGGTTCATATCCTAAAGATGTGACTTCCTAGCTGCGAGCTACTCATGAGTCAAATCCTACAGCTGTGACTCCACAAACAAATCGGGATTGACTGCGAGTCAATTGCGATAACGTAACTAGCTGCGAGCTACTTATGGTTCATATCCTAAAGATGTGACTTCTTAGCTGCGAGCTACTCATGAGTCGAATCCTAGTAACTCCACAATAAAAAGGGATTAACTGCGAATCAATTGCGATAACATAACTTGCTGTGAGCTATTCATAAATCACATACTAAAGCTGTGATTCCTTAAACAAATCGGTATTGACTGCGAGTCGATTGCGATTACATAACTAGCTGCGAGCTACTCATGAGCTATATCCTACAGCTGCTAAAGCTGTGACTCCACAAAAGGAAATTGGTAATTGTGATAACCTTACTAGCTGCGAGCTAGTTATGAGCCATATCCTTATGACAATTGTGTAGAAAATGTGTAATCGTGAATATAACTGCAAACTACTTAACTGCAAATTATTGTCTGCGAGACAATATACGTTATGTTCTTACCTAACTATATACCGGTACTCGACCAGCCGGCAACCAGGAAAACTGGCGAGCGCCTTGTCGGTACTCGCCATGGACTGGGGGGGGGGGGGGGGCGTAACACTGCGGCGCAGGATACATGGGCGCCGGCAGAAATAATTTCCAGGTGGTGCAGATTTTAGCTTTCTTACAATCTTTCTCTTTGCCGTATGTTGTCGCCATTCATTCACGTTCATTCTGACACATACATTAAATATCAATCACCGCTCCCTTTCCTTTCCTTGTCCTATAACTCAGAACAAAGAAGATAGAAGACCAAGCCGACGGTTTGATGGATTGTCAGTCGCGAAAGCAACTCCGCTCTGAACGCACGCGCACGCGTTCAAAAAACCCGTTTTAAGTCGCTAATTCGAACCGCCGCGAACCATACGTGACGCCGCACGCTTTCAAAATCCTGAATTCGTCGCGAAATCAAAAAACAAAGAACTTTCTACCGCATACCACCGCCGCTTAATTTACATATGGAAATGAAAAAGTGAAAAGAACCAGTGATTTCTACAAGCTATCGAGGAAGCAGAAAATCGGAGATCAAATGTCAGTTTTTTCTGAGTTCCCTACTTTTCATTCCACCGTATATGATTGTTAATAAAAAGATGAAATTTTAGTCCGAATGTTCGAGACATTTACAAATTTCTGACTATTCATTATGAATTTATTTTATAGTACCAACACATGGCTTTTTATTTCAATAATTCCTGTTGATCCCGAGATTCCCAAGGGGTGCAAGTGCACCCCCTGGCACCCCCCTGTCGGCGCCCATGGCAGGATAACAGCTTACCAACTTAATATGTGGGTGGTTGCTATTAATAATAATGTATTACAAATAGGAGCTATTAGTTCCGAGTTTTATTTTCTTGATGCCTAAACCTAATGTTAGGCTGTTCGTCTTATCAGTGACTCCAGGTGTTTTAATCAAGGTCATAAAAGAAGTTATAACCTATTTGAGATACCTAGGCTTTAAGTCCGTTGCTTGAATAACAATACTAAATTTAAAAAATCCGTGCCTTGACAACAAGATCCGGACGCTTTATCTGTCGATGCATTTACGCTATGTGGGGCTTTTATGTTTTTCTATGATTTTTGTTTCCTCCTTTTTCTTTAATTTTAAAGTGTCTGAGGAAAATCATTGATAACGAGGCAAACGGAATCCTAGTTTTTTCAAATTGGTTACCACAAGCGTGGTACTCTCTCCTACAAAGCTTGGTAGTTTCGGATATTACTTAATGTTAATCCTCATTAATACTTATTGCAAATCTCATTTCACCATTCCTTGCACAAGAAACTTACCCTAGGTGTCGCGAGACTCTCCGGACTCTCTCTCTCTCTCTCCCTTAAAACAAGGCGCCGACCCAGACTCAGCGTCACTAATGTTAACATCATTCTCTGACAGTATTTTAAAACAATATAATACCACACTCAAGTTTCGGTGGCAGTTTTGTAAATTAAATAATAAAAATGTATTTAAACCGTCAAAGACCAGTATTAGGTATCTTCTCTTACAGCGTTTGTTACGGAGTTTGAACCCTTATCGAATTGCAATATAATTTATGCAAAGAAACAGCATTGTTTCTGGAGCGAGCGTAAAACGTCTTCTCAAAGGTGTCTAAGTTAAGATCAACCAAACCCTATTACTCCCGTACTTGGGTCCCTCAACTTGTTTTAAACTATATTAAAAATTGGTTCCCTTATAGTCACTCATCTTTAGAAAAAATCACTAAGAAACTTTTCAGTATACTAGCAATTTGCACTGCTCATAGACTACAAACTCTTCCATCAATTAAATTGGAAAGCAATATCACTTTTTAAATCGGGGTTTAAATTAGAATAACGGTAAATTAAAAAAAAAACATACGCTGCGGGCAGATACCAAGCCTATTCTCTTTCTCTCTTCCTACCTTACTTTCAAGAAAATCTGAGCATCTGCCCTGCTACACCCCTCCACACACTATATTTCCAGAACTAAAAATATAAGATACAACTGAGGGGACAAATAACCTGCTTTTTACCTACAAGAAGCCTTACAAAAAGGCCGAACCACAATTGATCAGCAGGTGGATCAAGTAAACGCTATCAGGGAGCAGCGTTGACACAAGCACACAGCACCTCACGCTCAGGCGAGCGTTGAGGCAATTAGAAAAACGGCAGGCTGGAATAACACATCGAACTCATTCTTTCGCTGCTTAGATGTTAGATCCATGGCGGATGAGGGAGATTATGCCAGACCCTGCCAAGACAGGTCTTAATAATAATAGCGTTAACACATCTAATAGTGAATCAATTTATGAATTATACTTAATCATAAAAATAAATATATTCTAATTTATAGTATTAAATAATATTATAATAATAATATCATAAATAAATTTTAATATTGTTAAAGTTTATGCAAGCAAATTAATTAGTATTTCCGTAAGAAAGTGATTAAAAATACACGATTTACAAAATCTGTATTGCGTACATGTTTATCAAAACTTTTTACTCTAAACAACTACCTTTGTAATTATATTGAAGGATGAAGCAAAGAAATATAATAAGTGATCAAACGAACTTACCTGAAGTGAAGTTCGATCATTATTATATGAGTTGCTTCATCCGAAGATATAATTACCCACCCTCCCTGACTGCCCAAATAAAAAAGTTTTGAACCGTATACATATCTAAAAATAATGAGCAAACTTAAGACGGTACTGCCAAGGTGATTTATTTTTAAAATAGGGTATAACTGTAAAATACGCGGACTTATCTCTGGTGAGTAAAGTGACTACCTTTGTAATTATATCTTCGGATGAAGCAACTCATATAATAATGATCGAACTTCAGGCTCCTCTCACACCTCCGCTGCGAAACCATAACAGCGGAACCGCATTAATTTCGCTGTGTTTTGTCCGTATGTAGGAGAAGCGGAACTGCCACGGAACTGCCTGTTCTAACGCATAGATTTAACTATATTCTATCTCTTTCACCGCGCGGTTTCGTCGATAATACTCCGACGCCAGCCACACTACCGCGCTCCGGCCGCCATTTTGTTGCGGTGCCGCGTTGTTTTCGCACGTGTTTGTGGAAATCGACAAAAATTAAAAGCGAAACTACATTTATTTCATAAAATGGACGTCGATTTCACAGAAAAATTAATTCAAGAGGTCAGAAATAGACCTATTCTTTATTTATTAAATCATCCGGATTATAAAAATAATATGAAAAAACTGCAGGCATGGAGAGAAATCCAGAGGGAATTAAATGAGGAAGGTATGTAGTCTTTTTATAATAATAATAGACTGTATTTGTAATGTATTTGTTTATTTTGCTTATAAGATAATATTATGTATTATATGTATAATTATTTATTTGTACTTATTATAGATAATATTATGATAACGTTAAGTTCTCTGCGTTTGTGTAAAATATTGAACGAATTTATCTCTGACCTCAAACGCTGCCGACGATGCTCTCTGTCGGTTGCCAGGTCTATTTTGTGGTAGAAAGGCACCTAGCTGTTCTATTTCAAAGCTGGAACTGGTATGTACGGCTGACTCTTTCGTCTGTATAAAGTTGTGCAAACAACAAGCTGCTTTTACAATTTTTATTGTGTTTGTCAAATCTGTTTCGAAAGGTCTTAGGAAAATCCTAAACTTCTGTGCCATTATTCCAAAAGCACATTCCACAACTACACGTGCTCGACTGAGCGCCTGATTAAATCTCTTTTTATCTCTATCTTGCATAGCCGCTTCTCTTACAAAAGGTCTCATCAAAAACGTTTCCAGCTTAAAGGCACCATCCCCTATTAAAACATAAGGCAAAGGATCTGTGCCTTGTTGTAATGGTTGGGCATTTGGTACATTAAGTTGACCAGTTCGCAATAGTTGTAAAAAAGGTGTTTTTTCAAATATAGTACTATCAGAATCTTTTCCAAACGATCCAATGTCAACATATATGAATTTGTAATTAGCGTCTACAACAGCCAATAACACAATAGAAAATTTACTTTTGTAACAGTAAAACATTGAGCCGCTATCTGGAGGGCATTTAATGGTAATATGCTTTCCATCCACGCTACCCAGGCAATGAGGAAATCCCCATTTCCCAAAAAAGTCTTCTGCGATATTGAGCCACATTTCTTGTGTAGGTTGTGGAATGGCTAATGGTTGTAAAACATTCCATATTTCCTGACATACTTCGGTCACTATTTTTGAAACTGTTGAATTTCCTATACGATATGAAAACGATAATGTCTTATAGCAATCTCCAGTAGTTAGGAATCTGCAATGAAAATAATATTAATTTTGAAATAATATTAATTTTGTCTTATTTTGTTATTTTTCAGTCGTAACTTTGAAAGCGAAGTGGAAGAATTTAAAAGACTCCTACAAAAAGTACAAATTATCTAAAAAGAGTACAAGTGGCCAAGCTGCAAAAAAGCTTCAAAATTGGACTTGGGCAGATCAAATGAATTTCATTGATCCAGCAATTACATTGAATGAGACTCAAGGTAGTATGGCATCTCTGAATGTTGAAAAAGTTAATTCTACTGACTCTCAATCTACGGGAGACGTAACTACACAAGACGTTGCACAAGATACCCGCCCGCAAGAAACTCAAAACGCCCAACAAATTTATAGAAGGCATAGGAGAAGTAATCCGGATCCGGATCCAACAGATAGAATGATCCAGTACTTACAAAATAGAAGAGATCGCAACAGAAGTGAAGATAAAGTTGATGTAAAATGTGATGGAGTAGATTTATTATTTTTGGGATACGCTGATACTTTCAAAAAACTATCAAAGCGAACACAAATAAAAGCAAAATTTGATATCGCCCGAATTTTGATGGAGGCTGAATTAAGTGATATGGAGGCTGTAACTTCTAACAGCAACTCTACTGCAACGGGTAGTTTCAACTACTCTGTTCTAAGTGATACCACGCATTCTCCGGCTACTCCAGGAAATTACTCCATGATCAGTGACGCAACAGTTACTGACAATGCTAATTATTATATTCTTCCACAAGAGGGCAATACGGCTATACCTACTGATTTAACAACCTCAAATCAAAATGATCATGAACAAATCAACATGTTTCACTTATCGTAGAGTTAGTAACATGCCGAATATTTTTTTTGTATTAATGATTAATAAATAAATAAATAATTTACTTACCTCAAAGTTAAGGCTAATCTTTCTCTGCTAGAAATAGCTTCCCTAAACCTTGTATTTTGTTTAGTAATATGTGGCTTCAAAAGATTATGTAGATCTTCAAAACTCCCTGGGCTCATTCTAAAATATGTATAAAAACGATCTTCATGTGACTCTAGTTCTTTACATAATAGGTTTTCTCCTAATTTCTTCCTTTTTTCATTAATCTCGTGCACCCAAATTCTACGAGATTTACGCCTTTTCAAAGTTAAAGTCCACAATAATATTTCCTCCTCCTCTGACTCTGATAACGACGACATTTCGCTCCGATGGCTGACTGATGACTAGCAGGTTCCGACGCCCGTTCCGCAACTACACAACTACACTTTATCGCAGCGGAATTCCTACAGCGGTTTCGCAACTGAAGTTTCGCAGCGGAGGTGTGAGAGGTGCATCACTTCAGGTACGTTCGTTTGATCACTTATAATTCTGACGTTAATTAAAAATAAAATATGCACGCAGTGATGTGGAAATTAAAATTCAAAATTATTTATTTCACGTAGGCCAACCTGTGGCTCTTATGACAAGTCGTGACTCTACCACCGGTTCGGAAAGCAGATTCTGCTGAGAGTAGGAAAGGTCGAATAGGT
The DNA here is from genome assembly GCA_029955525.1 of Oeneis ivallda. Taxonomy (NCBI): domain Eukaryota; kingdom Metazoa; phylum Arthropoda; class Insecta; order Lepidoptera; family Nymphalidae; genus Oeneis; species Oeneis ivallda. The sequence continues at coordinate 12,444,691 of JARPMR010000022.1, forward strand.
TGAGTCGAAAGGTGGAATAAATGGAAAAACTTGACTAAAACTCAAGACATTGAACAGACTATATCTCGGCTAACTTTTAACTCAATTAGATTAACTATATTATAATAATATGTATTACTTGCAAAATTGAAATCGGTTCAGTGGTTAAGGCGTAAAAAGGTACCGGACAAACAGAGTTAAATAATTTAACTGTCTGTCTGTCTTTTACATTTTTTTAAACAATAATTGTAGTGTGTATATTTTTATGTATCCTGCCTCAGCAATATCGACGCGATCTCATGCCCATAAAGTACCAAATATACACCGAGGTGCCAAGTACTACTACCACACTACTACCATACGATACATTTCCAGTTTTCTGTGATCGAAGGTGCCCAGCGACAAGATAGGCAAGATATTACTAAAAATTTTAATTTAAAAATCGCGGGGCGTAAGCGCCGCGCGACGTATTTATGTCACGTGACCGTCATCGATCCAATGGTTGAGCGCGTCTCGGGTCCATTCAACTCGGTTTCGGGCAGTGCCGGGGAGGGACACTTCAAAACACCAATTCTATTCATACATAAAGAAATATTTATATATTTCTATCTCTGTCACTCGTATTGAGAAATGATTAAATGAATGGTGAACGAGCGAAATAGGAATACGTACGAGTGGAAATTATTATGGGCCAGGCGAGGCCAGTCGCCATGTAGAATTTTTTTGGTGTGGGTGTATTGTCTCGATTTGTCAAACGCTGCAATGCAATGATTATTATTTTCAAGTGGACATAAAAATGGTGCAAAGCGCAATTAAATTAATCTAATCGTGATGTTTCTCGGTTCAAGTGGACATATTTCTTTGTGCTGGTGAAGAATTAATGTGCAGTGAAGGCAGATAATAAATTGGTGGGGGGCTGCTGAAATACTACGATAGGATAGTAACAACGTTTTACAACTATAGAGGTGTCGTTCGGGGCGCCCATAAAATTTCTCATCTCGGTGCGGGCGAGTCGGACATCCATTTTGTTTTATTATGTGGCTTAGTTGTTTACACTGCGTCGTGCTTGCGACGGTGGAAAGCGACGGTGAGTACCGAGGGAGCGTAGCCAGCAGAACATAGCGAGACTTTGTGCGCATGTAGGGCGCACAGTGCACACGACGAATCTTGCATCAGTGAATAAGTAATGGTATTCGATTTTGTGCATCGTGTGGCGACTGGCGACTGGCGCAGTCGTGGTTTACTGTCCATTGTACGCAGCGCGACGGCATCACGGCAGGTTGCACCGTGCACGTTCATAATATTAGTCATCGTGTTGAGCTGCGAGGTGCTAACGCCAACTCGGCTAGCTATGTCGATGTGCGGGCCGGGCAAAATTGATTTCGAATAGAATCCAAGCATGCGCCTACCGTATGCAAGCTGCCGCACGTCGCTGTGGCCATATCACGCTTATCAGCTGATTACACATAAATGCACTGCCAGCCTTGCGACGTGAAATGTTTATAAATAATCATGCACTTGCTGTGGATTCGGAGACTGCCTCTACAATGCTTACACTGTAAGTGCTATACTTTCTAGTCTGCAACCCTTTTGTTTTGACAAAGGTCAAGTCGTGGATTTTGAAGATTTAGCCCTATACTTCATTATTAGATTACTAATAAAAGAGCCCCACTATGTTCATCTACATCCCTATAAATAAACAATTGATTCACTATTTCTTAGATTTATATATTTATTTATACGTTTGTATTAACCAATGGATTCATCTTAGGGGTGTGTCTACAATGTATAAATTACTTTTGTAGAGCAGTATTTTGTGAATTTTTACTGACTAAAACGACACAAAACTTTTACAAAACAAAGAAAAACATGCTAAAGGTTAATAAAACTCAGTGCATGTAAATGCACTAAGTTTTGCAAATGCAAATTCAGTAAAATCACAATACAGAAAGCTATAAGTAAGATTAGTACTTGTACTGTGTATTTTATATAGCCATATGAACGTAATACTGTGTTAAATATAAATAACACCAAGTGGACTAGCATGGGCAGGAGCCAAAAATTATATCCCCAGATTTTATCGACTGATAAGATAAAATTATCTTCAGCATGATTTTTATAATGGCAATAATTGCGGGGATAAGTTTTTCTCCCATTTTGTCCACTGTGGATATTATATCCACCGCTGTGCCCATATTCGACGGGTGGGTAAAACTGAGCGAGGAGAGGAGCATTTTATCCTCTCCCCATTAATATATTATATGTCCTCTGCCCATCCTAGACCTGCTAACTGTTGTGTGCAGGGACTTTTCATGGATATTCACTCATGCCATGAGGAATGCATGGTAATATTTTTGACGTGATAACGTCTTATAAATCTATGAAAACCGGCTGCACACACGAAAAAGTGTCACATTCCGCCTGAGCCTGTGCGTGCAAGTGAGAGTGCGGAACAAGCGATAGAGAGGCACGATCGGCCCAAGCATTGGCTTGTGTCGCCTGCCAGTCATCGTCAATGTTTCTTTATGACGTTATCACGTAAAACTATCGTCCGTAAACCGACTTTACAGACAACCAATTTTTTTAAATGTATGTTCACGGATTACTCAAAGATGTATGAACCGATTTTAAAAATTCTTTTTTTTTTTTTAAATTTTTGTTTAAAGAATATTAGCCATGGCTAATATTTTTGTTTAAAGAATATTAGCCATGGCTAATGTAATGTTCAGCATGGCTGAACCTTTTCCTTCCCTTTGCCACCTTTAAGTTTTCAGGCTGTTGCTATAGAGGCTTTAAAATTTTCTAATACTTTAAAAAAATAATTTGCAATAAAATTAATTAACCTATTACTTGTTCATTATAAAAAAATACTTTGACAAATAATTTTTTCTGTTCTGGCATTGTCTAAAAATGATTAAAGTGTGACAGTCGCCATCACCTCTGAATGGCACCAGTCAACTCTCTTGCTATGGTTAAAATGAATTGAGACATCAAGAACAGCATAAATGCAGTCAGAGGTGATTGTGATCACTGTAGCAATCATTTTTATACAATCCCACAGCTGTATATCTATATATATATAAAAGAAAGTGGTGTTAGTTACACTATTTATAACTCAAGAACGGATGAACCGATTTGGCTCAAAATTGGTGGAGAGGTAGCTTAGAACCAGGAGACGGACATAGGATACTTTTTTTATCCCGTTCGACCGCGTTTCCGTCAAGTCAATATAAAACCTGGTATAACAAAAATGCATCTGACATGGAATAAAAAAACGAAAATGACAGTGGAAGAACAAAACGTAGATAAATGACAGCTAAACGTAATTTTGTCTGGTTAAGTATGGTAAAAATTTTGACAATTATAAAAAGTGTTATAATAAAGCATTACTGATATTATAAATGCGAAAGTGTGTTTGTTTGTTGGTTTGTCCTTCAATCACGTCGCAACAGAACAGCGGATTGATGCGATTTTTTGCATGGGTATAGTAATGGATGTAGTAGTGGTTCCTCAGACCGGGAGAGCTACTTTTTATCTCGGATAATGAAAGAGTTCCCGCGGGATTTTTAAAAACTAAATCCATGCGGACGAAGTCGCGGGTATCAGCTAGTTTTAAATATTACCCATTTTTAACAGACTTCAAAAAAGGAGGAGGTTATCAATTCGTCGGAATCTTTTTTTTTATGTATGTTTACCAATTACTCACACCTGAATCGATTTGGAAAATTCTTTTTTTATATGAAAGGGTATACTCGCAGGTGGTCCCATTTAAATTTTATCAAAATCGGCTGAGCGGTTTGAAAAAAATCTACAATAAATTATATACTATGTAGTGGTGAGGGCGTTTGAAGTCAGTTTTTTAAAAAGAATTTTTTATATTAAATTACATATTATATTAATTTTTGTCTGCCTGAGATGGCTGGATATAAGACATGTTCAAGACAAAATTAAAATGAAACTTGAACCATGTTTAGGCTCTATGTAGCTTAGCTCTGACTGTGTTGGCCTATCTTAGTTGTTCTGCAATTACAATACAGCTATTTCAAATGCAACAGAACTGGAATAGGAATTAGGATCACTTAATAATCATGTACAGTTCATTGAACCCAGTTGGACCATAAAAATTGCGACTGAATTTCAGCCATGAGGATACAGAATAGGATCCAACTATGCATAAGCTATTATTATAGTGTCCAATTGTGTGCACTTATACTCTGTTCCCTCAATCTCTTAATCTCTTTTGACGACCTCCTTGGCTCAGTGGTGAGAGCTGTTGCCTTATAACTGGAAGGTCTCGGGTTCAATTCCCGGCGCGGTCAACATGGGAATTTATAATTTCTGAATTGTCTCTGGTCTGGTCTGGTGGGAGGCTTTGGCCGTGGCAACTAGTTACCACCCTACTGTCAAAGACGTGGGGCCAAGCGATTTAGCGTTCCGGCATGATGGTGTGTAGAAACCATTTAGGGGTATGGGTTGAATGTTCACTGCCATACCCCTTCCAAGTTAGCCCGCTAACATCTAAAACTGCATTGTCACTTACCATCAGGTGAGATCGCAGTCAAGGACTAGCTTGTCATCAAATAAAAAAAAAATCTGATGGGACAGCAATCAAACAAGATCGGACAAATATCAAGTGCACCACAGCACCAATGGCTGTCCCAGCATCTATCAGGTGCAGGAACTATTGTAACATTCTGAGGTGTTGGATGTAAAACCACACATTTGCCAACTCTATTGACAACACTATGTTTATTTTTTGGCCCCAAACTGGAACTTTGACTTAGAAACTCATGAAGTCATGATGTAGTTGTAACTTGTAAATGTAGTTTAAAATTTACATTAGCAGTGTTAATATTAAAAAATGACCAAAATTCGTTTGTATGGGACACACGACAGAATCAGAGGTGATTGCAAGCGTGACACTGTAACAATCGTTTTTAGACGATGCCACTGTTGAACTGCTATTGCCGACACGTGTTGACTGTTGGCTAACCACGTGTTTAAGGTTATGTGGGAAAATCTATAATAATTTTACTTTTTATTATTTTATATCTATACTAATATTATAAAGAGGAAAGATTTTTTTGTTTGTTTGTACTGAATAGGCTCTGTAACTACTGGACCGATTTTAACATTTTTTTCACCAAAAGAAAGCTAAGTTATCATGAAGTAACATAGGCTATAATTTATTGTCAAAAAAATTAGAGATCCTTAGGAAAATTGCAATAATGCAACCCAAGGTAGCAAAATTTTGCCTATAAAATGCATTATTTGGCGTGTGCTGAGAAAACTATTGACGATACATAAAACTTATGTACTACATGAAAGTAACTCTCGTTAAAGTACTCCTTATTCTCTACAAAAAGTCCCCGAGGGAATATATCTAACTATCACATTTAAGTCACAATTTGTGTTCTATAATTTAATTAGATCGCCTTTACTATCGTAGTATTAATTCTGCCTTACTAATACATATTATAAATGCGAAAGTGTGTTTGTTTGTTGGTTTGTCCGTCAATCAAGCTGCAACAAAGCTACGGATCGACGTGATTTTTTGGAAATGTATAGTTGAGAACCTGGAAGATGACATAGTCATCCCGGAAAATCAAAGAGTTCCCGCGGAATTTTAAAAACGCGGGCATCAGCTAGTATATATATAATATAATATAATAAAGTGGAACAGTTTGTTTGTTTGAACGCGCTAATCTCTGGAACTAAGAGTCGGATATGAAAAATTCTTTTTGCATTTCATAGCTCAATTCATGAGGAAGGTTATAGGCCATTCAACGTCACTGTACGATCCTTACAAGCCGAGTAAAAAGAAAAAATCGGTGAGTCGGCCTCACGAACATAAGAACGGGAAAACCGTTCTCATAAACAGCAGCTACATGTTCTTACTATTCCATTTGTCCGGAAGTGACTTAACTTCTAGGAATGCTCTTTCAATGCTCTTTAGCATGATAATTATTGCGAATTGGTACCTATTTTTTACGCACGACATCTTGCGTCATTCTGTAAGTCTACAATATTACCTCATAATCCGATATAGGCTAGGCAAAAACTACACTAGCGGCACGCTATGATGGCCGGTTTGACACATTACAATAGTGATGTGGAATGTCAATTTATTCTCGAACAAAAAACAATTAAGTTTTGTTTTTGTACCTGATTAAATAGGTTTAATAAAACAAAAATGTATATGTTTATTTAATTTATTTGAACGAACTGAATATTTGAATGAAAATGAATATACATACTTTATATGCACACAAGAAACATATGAATACAAAAGATACCAAAAAAGGTGCCACAAAAGGCCATAATTAATCAGATTCGTCCATACTACTATTTTCACTGTCGTCACTGCTATCATCACCTACATTAATAATTATATGTTCGTTTTCTATAATATTATCTATTTTCACATCTCTTTCATAATCTTCCCTTATTAATTTAACAATTATACTTTTCGAAGCAACGTCAATTCGAAACTGCTTTGTTTTGCATTGAGCATTGACGCGAGTTTGCCGGAGGTAGTAGTTGTGCTAGCCAGCGATCCTATGTGACGATCGTATTAGATTCCATTTTTAAAAATTTTCAATTTAGAAAACCAAATGCCGAGTTGTGGTATATATCATATAAAAATAAAAATTTTACCTTTTGTATGAAACAGCTGATATTTTTTTGCGATTTCAGAGGTTTGTCCACATAGTGAAAATTGTTCATATTCACAAGTACATTCACCCCTTAAATGGTGCAAACTGATTTTTCTACACTTGTATACATTTTAGAAATCTTTTTTTTTTTTTTTTTTTTTTTTTTTTTTTTTTTTTTTTTTTATTGCAGGATAGGCATGCGCTTGACGACAATCAATGCTGGACAGCACTGATGAGGTCTAGGTTGGAGCGCGCTTGCCTAGAAAATGCCTATTCACTCTTGCCTTGAAGGTACTGAGGTCATACGTGGCCGGAAACACAGAAGTTGGAAGTGCGTTCCACACCTTAGCGGTTCGATTCAGAAACGTTGAACAGAAGCGTTTCGTGCGAGCAGGTTGGATTTCAACCACGTAAGGATGCCAACGCTCACGATTTCTCGAAGTTCTGTGGTAAAACGGTGAAAGGGGCACAAGGTTGTGAAGTTCTTGAGCGCACTCTCCAAAGTATATCCGATAGAAGACCGATAGACAGGCAACATTGCGACGGTGCTGCAGACTGAGCATTTTTGCCTGCGTTAGTGACTGATCACCTATAATTCGGCGGGCACGGCGATCTACCGAGTCTAATGCATCGAGTTGGTACTTGGCAGAGCCATCCCATAGGTGGCAGCAGTACTCCATGGCCGAGCGCACCTGAGCCTCATAGAGAGTCAGGCGCTGCTCAGGCGTGAAGCACCGCTTCACCTTGTTCAGGATACCAAGTTTTTTGGCTGCTGTTTTTGCCTTTGACTCGATGCATTTCCCGAAATTGAGGTTGGGCGAGATGTCTATGCCCAGGAGCTCAATATGGTCACTAATCGGTATGGACACACTTTGGAAAGTTGGAGTCAAGGTAAAGGGACTCCTTTTGGCAGTGAATAAACACGCTTGAGTTTTGGTGGCATTAAACTTAACTAAATTGGCGTCGCCCCAATCGGACACCTCCTTCAGAGTTAAGTTAATGCGATTCACCATGGCCTCTCTATACTCATGGATCTCAGTAGCACTGGCTCGAGAGCTGGACATGTATCTGTCCGTAACAGTGCTGTCATCAGCGTACCCAAAGATACCGGGCTTTAGAAGATCGTTGATGTGCAGCAGGAAAAGTGTTGCGGACAGAACAGATCCCTGAGGAACACCGGCGTTGACAGCCATTAGGTCAGATGAGCAGCCGTTAACGACAACTCTAAATGACCTCTCACTCAGGAAATCAGATATCCAGCTACATAAGCCAGTGGGTAACCCGTATGACGGAAGCTTACTGAGAAGACTGTCATGCCAAACCCGGTCAAAAGCCTTTGAAATATCAAGAGACACGGCGAGTGCCTCACCCTGTTTCTCAATGGCTTCGCCCCAAGTATGTGTGGCATACACTAGAAGATCACCCGTGGACCGGTTTTTCCGAAAGCCGTACTGGTGGTCAGACAGAAGATCGTTTTCTTCCAGGTATGCCAGGAGCTTATTGTTAAGCACACGTTCCATAGCTTTACAAAGGATGGACGTGATTGCTATCGGTCTATAATTGGCCGGGTCAGCACGACTCCCCTTTTTCGGTACTGGCTGCACGTTTGCAACTTTCCACGACTTGGGGACATGAGCAGTTTCAAGAGAGAGACGAAACAAGCGTGTTAATACAGGAGACAACTCAGGGGCGCAACTCCTCAGGACAACTGCAGGTATACCATCAGGGCCACTGGCCTTGCTCACGTCGAGGTTACGAAGAGTTTTTAGAACCTCTTGCTGGTGTATGCGTATCTCCGGCATAACGGAGTCACAAGTTGGAAGGGTGGGCGTGCATTTGTTTCCAGCAATAAGACGTGAGTTTTCAGCAAACAGAGATGCTAGAAGATTAGCCTTGTCTGTTGCAGAAACAGCCAGTGATCCATCTGGTTTCTGCAGAGGCGGCAGTGAAGGACGGCAAAAGCTCGCTTCAACCGACTTCGCGAGGGACCAGAAAGCTTTGCTACCACTGGGGTGAGAGGCTAGCTTACGCCCGATGCGGTTAGTTCGACTGAAGCGAGCTCTTTCCAAAACCCTCTTGTAGGATTTGGCGGCAATATTGAATTCTCTTTTCTTGATTTTGACATCCGGAGCTTTGAGAGCGCGAGCGTCCGCCCATGATACAAACGCTGAATGCTTACGAGCCTCTGCAACAGCGCATTCAGCGTTGTACCACGGGGGTGTCTTACCATCGGGCGATACGTCTGAAAATGGTATAAAGTATTCCATTGCCTGGCGTATCACATCCGATATAGCACTCTCACAGCTCGACGGATCGTTGGTAGAGAAACAAGCCTGCCGCCAAGGATAAGATGCAAAAAAGTGCCGCATCTCATCCCAATCTGCTGACCTGTATCGCCACACCCGTCTTTTAACTGAAGAGTCTGAGGAAAAAAAGAAATCAATTTAATAAATAAATTTTGAGTCCTAAACCTAAAACTACATTCGATAAAATTTATGAATCTCTGCACATCACTATCGTCAATAAAGTAATACAATTATTTCCTTCAAAGTCGTTATCAATTAATACAGAACTTCATGAGCGGACAAACGTCAAACCGGCCATCATAGCGTGCCGCTAGTGTACATCTTAATTTAGTCCTTCTGCTAAATCCTTATTCTTACTAATATTATAAATGCGAGTGTGTTGTCCTTGGTTTGTTGGTATATTGGTTTGTCCTTTAATCACACAGCAACGGGGCTACTTATGTAGGTGATTTTTTGCATGGGCATAGTTGAGGAGCAAGTGAGTGACAACAAGGCTATTTTTAACCGACTTCAAAAAAGGAGGATTTTCTCAATTCGTCGGAATCTTTTTTTTATGTATGTTAACCGATTACTGGAAGACGCCTGAACCGATTTGGAAAATTCTTTTTGTCTGAAAGGGTCTACTTTCCAGGTGGGCCCCATTTAAATTTTATCGGAATCGGTCGAGCGGTTTTTACCTATATCACAATATGAGCCAGGTAGGTAAGACGTAGAGCCGTATTTTTCCCGAAGTTACTCTACATAAGTGATTATTTCAACAATTTAGATTCATTGATACAAACAAAATAACACATATTTTTAAATTTTGTCCTGTTGTTTATTATTTTATTTATTACCTCAACCCCCCCCCCCCCCCCTATGGGCAAATTACTTCAAAAATCTTAATATAGTTTTTTCTTATCGATAAAATACTTTTAATTTAAAAACTTTGCGGTTGGTTAAGTGAATTAAATAAATATGCATAATATTCAGTAAATATCAAGTGTAATTAAAAATTATTAATACAGATTACGTAAAAAGCACAACAATGATACTTTCTACTAAAATATTAGTCATTCTTATAACAAGTTGGTATATACGTGACACAACATAATTATACAGTATGTTGTAAGTTTCAAATTAGAACTTGTGTGAATTATCAGGGGTCGATTTTTAGACCTCGTCGACCCCCAAAATCAGTTTTTGTTTATGTGGACCCCTGGGAAACCGATTTCGACCCCAAGGGGTCGATATGGACCACTTTGGGAATCCCTGGTTTAGGTCATACTCCACGACGCTGGTCAAGTTTAGTCAAGGATTATTGGTAGTTTTCTTGCCCCTTTGAGAATGTTATGGAGAACTTTTAGGCATGCAGATCTCTTCCTTCACCTTTATAGCAATTGATATTGAATTTGCTTAGCACGCACATATAACTCCGAAAAGTCAGGGATACGTGGTTGCAATCAAACCCCTCCCTCCCCCCCCACTGCAATAGGCAGTATTAGGTAAATAATACTACATATTGCAGTATTTGCACTAGTCGAGTTTTATATTAAAAAAAAATCTTGTACTCTTCAGTGACTTTATGATCACATCAGCTCACTAATTATACAGTTATTGTCTGCTGTGTTCAGTGTGTTCCCTTGTTAGAACTTAAAGCATAGGCTTTAACGGTAGTTGTATTGTCTGTTGTTGCAATTATCATATTTCTCAGCCCTTGAGAGTCATAACGGTTAAAGTAAGTATTAATTATTCCTTACTGTAAACCGTAAAGGGTTCACAAATCACAATATTATTGACGTAAGCTTTTTAGGGTTTCGTACAAAAATGGTAAAAATAAAAGGAATATATGCGCATGACATTGCTTTTAATGGTACATTACCATTTTTGTTTAACAAGCTTCGTCTGTTGGTCCTTCTGGTACAGTTTCTTATTTGAGAAATGACTGAAATGTTGTCGACTATTGTACAACTTTATACGTAAGACACGGAACCCATTGTGGAAGAGTCTTCCTCGCACTTGGCAGGTTTTATTTAAAAAATCTTGTGGGAACCCTTTTTCCGCAATAAAAGGTACCTACTAAGGCCTGCGGATGTCGAGGTCCCGGATTCGATTCCCGGGTCGGGTCAAAAATGGGTTTTTCCCTTCAATGTTTTTCCGGTTAAGAAATGCTCAGCCCGGAGTTAAGATTAAGAAGTACATATTGTGTCACCACTGAGGCCCTGTGCCTCGGAGAGAACAAGAGAGCCGTCGGTCCTACGCATGATTTCACTGCGGTCGCGTCAGGTTTCCGTCCCATCGGATTATATGAGAGTGAGAGAATTGGGTATTTGACTGTAGTCAAAATGTTGATATTCATTATTTATAATCGAAAATGTAACATGTAAGAATAACATTTGTAAAACAGAAAATAAATCGGTCCAAAAACAAATAAGTTATAGAGCTTAAAAAAAAAAAAGTGTTGAGATTTGAGAACACATACTTGTGCACAATAATATATCCCGCGCAGATTGTTTTTGTCTGAGGAGATTGCCCGCCGTGGCCGGATTCGGTCGGGAATAATAATAATAATAATAATATTACCTATTAGCTTATGCCTGTGTCTTCGTCCGCGTGGATTTAGTTTTTAAAATCCCTCGGGAACTCTTTGATTTCCCGGGAAAAAAGTAGCCACAAGTCACTCTCCAGGTTCTCGACTATACCCATGGAAAAAGTCACGTCGATCCATAACTGTTGCGGCGTGCTTATAGGACAAACCAACAAACAAACACACTTTCGCATTTATAATATTATAGTATGATATCATTTTAAGCACGCTTCATCTCAACTTCTCAACCCTCAGGCTGCATCTTCACTTACCATCAAGTGAGATTGCAGTCAAGCGCTAGTCTGTACATAATATTATGTATTAAAAAAAAGGTAAATTTAACGAATATATGCCATATGTTGGGTCGTTTCGGGTTTCCCGGATTTGAGCATTGTTGTAACTCGTAGGGCTTCATGTTCTTTAGTCATCCGTATTTCATTCAAGCTTATGTTTTTTCGGTCAATAACCTAATAAGGATTTAAACCTAACATCATTTAGGTTTAATTACCTTGAAGGTCTTACTAAAATCCTAAAGGTAGGTACATACGGGGGGGTAAGGGAGCGCACCTCCATCTAGCGCTCCAAACGTCAACCTCACCTGCCCGCGGTGGCCCTGCTAGTCTACTGACGAGGCTATGACGACCGACAAATGGCAGTATAACCATTTCATACTGGCTAAACTGAGCAAATGGCACAGGCTTGTGTCGGGCAGCAGCGACACGGGTGCGATCAGTTTAGCCCTGCGATGACCAACACGCCTGCCCAGCGTGGTCATTATGGGCAAAACCTGTTATGGATATTCGCACAAGACCATGGACCCTAGTTCCCGGCGGCCTCGCTATTCCTGACCCTGGCAGCGGTCACGGTAATGGCGGGGCAGGGGGTGCTAAGAATCTCCGGACGTGATTCCGCTGCCAACCCCGATGACTGGACCTGGTGACGTATAACGCACGCACTTTGAGGACCGACGAAAAGATCATCGAGCTGGAAGAAGCAGTGAGCAAGTTGCGCTGGAATATTATAGGATTGTCTGAAGTCCGAAGAGAGGGGGAGGACTCGATAATCCTCAATTCCGGCAACTTGTTTTACTACCGGGAGGGCGATCAACAATCCCAGGGTGGTGTCGGGTTCATCGTCCACAAGTCTCTCGTCAACAACATTGTACAAGTCAAGAGTGTGTCGAGTAGGGTAGCGTACCTCATACTCAGAATCACCAAACGGTATTCGCTGAAGGTTATACAGGTCTACGCACAGACATCGACACATTCTGACGAGGAGGTAGAGGCGCTGTTCATCGTCCACAAGTCCCTCGTCAACAACATTGTACAAGTCAATAGTGTGTCGAGTAGGGTAGCGTACCTCATACTCAGAATCACCAAACGGTATTCGCTGAAGGTTATACAGGTCTACGCACAGACATCGACACATTCTGACGAGGAGGTAGAGGCGCTGTACGAGGATATATCAAAAGCCATACACGCCTCTACCACTCATTACAGTGTTGGGGGATTTCAATGCAAGGCTGGGCGAACGAAGCGGTGCAGAGACGAGAGTGGGGCATTTTGGGTATGGGCGAAGGAACCAAAGGGGCCAAATGTTGGCCGACTTCATGGAGAAGGAGGGCCTCTTTATGATGAACTCCTTCTTCAGGAAGCGGCCACACAGAAAATGGACATGGTTGAGTCCCGATGGTTCCACGAGAAATGAGATCGACTTCATTATGTCGACCAAGCGGCATATATTCAATGATGTCTCTGTGATCAATAGGGTGAAAACCGGTAGCGATCACCGGATGGTAAGCGGCACGTTGAATATTAATGTAAAGCTGGAAAGGGCCAGACTGGTGAAGTCCACTCTACGACCTTCTCGTGCTCATATCCAAAATCCCGAAAACTTACAACTCGAACTGCAGAACCGATTCGAGTGCCTAGCAGACTGCGTTTCTGTGGACGATCTAAACAACAGGTTCGTGGAAACTGTTCATACTGTGGGGTCTAAATTCTTTAAGACCCATCGCAGGAAAAGAACCGAAAAGTTCTCTGACCATACTCTCAAGCTAATGAAGGAGAGACAAGAGATGAGGCTGCAGTCATCGGCAGACGCGGCTGCCTACCGGCGGATTAATAGGCAGATCTCTAAGGCACAAACTCGCGACCTCCGTGTCTTTAATACCAAGTGTATTAAAGATACCATTGAGCGGAACAAAGGCTCAAAAGTGTTCGCGAGAGATCTGTCTATCGGACAGAGCCAGCTGACGCGGCTGAAAACTGCAGATGACGGCCGTCTCGTCTCTTCTCGACCTGAGGTCTTGGGAGAGGTTGAGGAGTTCTATGGACAGTTATATACCACGACACAAAAACCTGTTGAAGATTTGGCGAAAGATCCCAGAGCCAAACTGACCCGACACTATACCGAAGATATCCCGGACGTCAGCCTATATACGAGATTAGAATGGCTCTCAAACAGCTCAAGGACAACAAGGCGCCAGGTGATGACGGAATCACTGCGGAACTCCTGAAAGCGGGTGGAAAACCGGTACTTAAGATCTTTCAGCGATTGTTCAATTCCGTCATCCACGAGGGCACAACACCGGAAGCATGCATGAGCGTGGTGGTTCTGTTCTTCAAAAAGGGTGATAATACCTTGTTGAAGAATTATAGACCCATCTCGTTGTTGAGTCATGTTTATAAGTTGTTCTCGAGAGTCATTACGAATCGTCTCGCTCGTAGGTTCGACGACTTCCAGCCTCCCGAACAAGCCGGATTCCGAAAAGGCTTTGGTACCGATCACATTCATACGCTGCGGCAGGTTATACAAAAGACGGAAGAGTATTGTTACGTGTAAGGGGTTCAATTAAGACGCCAGTTCCGAAACAAGAAGGTTTATTCACGTACTGTATAACAGTCCACTAGCTCTTACACTATATCGCACAATGATCACAGTTATAGCACTCTTACAAACACTTTCGATTCGCACTGGTTACTTCGCACTTGATCTCTCTTGATCGCCTGTTCAAAACAAACTGACTCCCGGCGAGCAACGACGCGGTTTTTATACTCGAATCAAAACAATAGAAAATTCGAGAATCCGATTAGATGTAAACACGTTGTTGACAATAACAAGCCATTCCCGAAAGTTCGCGATACAAAAGAATAGGTAAACAAAAGAGTAGGTACCTACAGTTTTTTTTTGTAAACAACCCAAGGACATGGTAGGTACTTATTACGGACCTACCTATGCAGCATATTTACCTACTCTAGTGTAGCGATACATCGGTAGGTATTCGTAACACCACCCCCTCCTTAGTTGTGCTCGTCCCGAGCATCATTGGTCCCTCGATATGGTGCCAGGCGGTCCACATGGACAATTTTCGGCCGTTTCCTGTCTCCTTGTTTGATGCGATAGGTAACGTCATTAATCCTTGTGACCACTGTGTACGGTCCTTCCCACCGCGCTTGTAACTTCGGAGATTTTCCCTTCCTTCTTAATGGGTTATGCAACCACACAGAGTCGCCTTCTTGGAAACCACAGGTATTGGCATTCCGATCATAGCGTGTTTTCATTCTCTCGCTAGTCTTTAGGCTCTGTTCTCGAACATGTTCATGTACCTCGTCTAGCTGTTTTTGTAGGTCAGCGACATAGTCGACGGTCGGTTTTGGAGAATCGGGGGGTGTTCCAGTAAGTGAATCGACTGGCAGACGTATTTCCTTGCCGAAGTTAACCTTCGCGGGAGTGAATCCTGTAGTTTCATGTACAGCCGAGCGATACGACATCAGAAATAGAGGGATGTATTGATCCCAATCTCGTTGGTGTTCGTCCACGACTTTGGCCAGGTGATTTTCCAATGTTTGATTGAATCTCTCGACCATGCCGTCCGACTGTGGATGTGCTGGAGTGGTTCGAGTCTTGTGTATCCCAAGAAGGTGGCACATTTCCTGGAATAAAGCTGACTCGAAGTTTCTCCCTTGGTCGCTGTGTAATTCCAGTGGCACTCCGAACCGGCACACAACCTCTTGAATTAGCTTTTTGGCCACGGTCTTAGCCTCCTGGTTCGGGGTAGCGAATACTTCTGGCCATTTGCTGAAATAATCCTGTACCACCACAATGTATCGATTTCCGTCCTCAGTTTGTGGGAACGGTCCTGCAACATCGATAGCTATTCGCTCCCAAGGAGCTCCCACATTGTACAGCTGGAGTTTCCCTCTTAATCGAGTCCGAGGTCCCTTCACCGAGGCACAGGTAGAACATTTTCTGCACCAATCCTCAACGTCTTCACGGCAGCGCACCCAGTAGAAGCGTTCCCGTATCTTCACTAAGGTCTTCTTTACACCGAGGTGTCCTCCAGAGGTACCGTCGTGTAACTGCCTTAACAGTGAAGCTACCTTGCTTCTAGGAACCAACATCTGCAGAGTCTGTTCTTTGCCATTTGGTGATTCCCATTTCCTGTACAGGACTTCGTCCTTCAAGACGAGGCTGTCCCACTGAGCCCAATATGCCTTGGTAGTTGGGCTTGTGGCAGACACATGAGTCCATCGTGGTCTTTGTCCTCGGGTTTTCCATTCCATGATAAGCTTCAAGTCCATGTCCTCTTTTTGTGCTTTGCTTACTTCTTCCTTGCTCCAAGATTCGTCTAATCCTTGAGTTCTCAGTAGTTTTACTTCTTCCTTTGACTCCTGCTTCGCGCAGTGACGGCAATCTGGAACACATGGTCTCCTTGACAGGGCGTCTGCATTAGAGTGAGACTTTCCGCTCCGGTGTTCTATTACAAAGTTATACTCTTGAAGTTGTTCAATCCACCTTGCCACTTGACCTTCGGGGTTTTTAAACTGCAGAAGCCATGTAAGAGCCGCGTGATCGGTCCGTAAAGTGAATTCTCTTCCCAAAAGATACTTCTTAAAGTGCTGCAAGGTCTTAACTACAGCCAGCAGTTCGCGTCGTGTTACACAATAGTTTCTTTCCGGTTTCGATAGTGACTTGCTGAAATAAGCAATAACTACTTGCTGACCATTTTGTTCCTGTGATAAGACTCCTCCTATTCCTGTATTACTAGCGTCCGTGTCGATCAGGAATCTTCCTTCTCTGTTAGGGTAACCCAGTATTGGAGTAGAGCAAAGGAGTTGCTTTAGTTTTTTAAATGATCGTTCGCAATCCAGGTCCCAACTAAAGTTTCTCTTATCTTCTGTGAGTCGATGTAATGGTTTTGCTATTTCAGAGAAGTTCTTAACAAAACGCCGGTAGTATGCGCACAGTCCGAGGAAAGCTCTTACATCGGTCTTATTCTTCGGTACGGGCCAATCTTGCACTGCCTTTATTTTATCCGGATCGGTTCGAATACCTTCGTCCGAGATGATGTGGCCCAAAAACGAAACTTCTTTCTTGAAAAAGTCACACTTCTTCGGATTAAGTTTCAGATTAGACTCTCGGAATCTTTTGAAAACCTTCTCTAAGTTCTGTAGATGCTCCTTGAAGTTGCGTCCCATGACGATAACGTCATCCAGGTATACTAGGCAAGCATCCCCTAGAAGCCCCACTAGCACCCTTTCCATAAGACGCTCGAAGGTAGCTGGTGCATTACACAGCCCAAAAGGCATCACTCGAAACTGCCAAAGGCCATTCCCGGTACCAGTAGTGAACGCGGTCTTCTCCTTATCTTCCGGTTGAAGCTCCACTTGCCAGTAACCACTCTTTAAGTCTACAGTAGAGAACCATTTCATACCTTCAAGCATGTCCAGTGTGTCATCGATTCGGGGCAAAGGGTAGCTGTCTTTCTTCGTCACATTATTTAACATCCTGTAGTCCACGCAAAACCTGGTACTACCGTCCTTCTTCTTCATGAGCACGACAGGTGAAGACCATGGACTACTTGATGGCTCAATAACCTCATTTCGTACCATGTCCTGGATCATTTCTGCTACTTCTTTTTCTTTCGCCAAAGGTACCCGTCTTGGTCTCTGCTTGATGGGTTGGTTGAGACCAGTGTCTATCCGATGTTTCACAAGTCCGGTTCTTCCCAGGTCGTTATCATTCTTTGTAAAAAGGTCACTGTAACTTTTCAGCAGTCCTTCAGCTTCTTTAAACTCTTCGCCTTTTAGATTTTCCTTCAACGCCTCCAGTAGAAAATCCAGATGATCTGTTGACCGGGTTCCACTATCATGTGCTGGCGTCTTCCTGAGGTAGTCGACAGAATCACATTGCCCGATAACGTCGTTCTTCTTCAGGTGTATCTCCGAGTCACTCAGATTTAAGATTCTTACTGAAGCGTCACGCTGCGTCATAACCAGTGTCCTTGCCGTGATCCAGTCCGGGTGGGTGCCGCAATCTTCTATTATGACGCATCTGTCCTTGATCACATTTGCTGGAAATCTTACTTTAATCAGGGTTTCGGATTTTGGGGCCAAAGTCACGTGTCTCAGGTTGTATACTGCTGCTGAAGAAGCACCCTCTAAAAATACCTCTTGGTCCGGAAAACTCAAAACTCCTTTAGGCACGTCTACCACACACTTTTGTGTTTTCAGAAAGTCCAATCCGATGATGCAGTCATCTGTTATGTTAGCCACCAAAACAGGGTGTCGGTAAATCTTATCGCCCATTGTGATCATCACTTCCGTGTCTCCGAGGACGGTCACTGGCTGACCCGTAGCTGTCTGTAAGTTGCAAGGTGGTCGCGAACTTCCCCACACGATGGTTCGTTTCAAAAGCTCCGGTCGCACAATCGATCTCGATGCACCTGTGTCAATTGTGAAGCGGCATGATTTCCCATTTATCCCTCCGGTAGTAACGAGACTGTTCCCATCGCTTGCCTGTTGTACATGGATGGTGGGGGCTCTACGAGATTCAGCCAGCGCCCGCCCCACGGCTCTGGCTCCTTTTAGTTTAACTGCTCTTCTGCAACGTCAACTTGGGTACCCGTTGTTACTGTACCCTGTTTCCCACGGGTTCTCTTCTGAGTAGGGCAGTTTAATCTGATATGCCCCTGCTCCCCGCATCCGTAGCACGTTGGTCCCCTTTTAGGTGTGACTCCAGCTACCACCTCTCGGACCTTGTAGTTTTGGTAGTCCTGACCTGCAGCTTCTACTTCTAGTGCATGGACTAGGGCAGCGTCTAAGGTAGTATGATGAGCCAATCTGACGGTTTTCCTCACTTCCCGATCCTTTATGCCATCCACAAAAGCCTGCACAATCGTTTTCTCAACCAGCAAGGGGTCAGAGGCATATGCGCGCCGTACCAGGCGTTCTATCTCTGAGGCCCATTGCTGTAGACCTTCGCTAGATCTCTGTCTGCGCTCTTTGAGCTGCGCTCTGTAGACATGCTCTAGGTGTTTATCACCATAGCGAGCTTCCAAGGCCTTGAGAAGAGCGTCGAGAGACCGTCCATCAGCTGGGATGTTCTCCAGGATCAATAGTGCATCCCCGCGTAATGCGAGTGTCAGGGCCGTGAGAGACTGGTCATCTTCCCATCCATTACCCTTCGCAACCGTCTCAAACTGATGTTTAAAGGCTGACCATGACGTAGATCCATCGAAATTCGGAACCTTCAGCTTTGGGACTCCGGCAGGTGCAGCTGCTAAGCCTTGCACTCGAACCTTCTGCAGCTTATTGTCCAGCTCCTCCAATCGCCTTCGGCATTCACTTAGCTCCATGTCGTATTTATCCACACGATCCTTCACTCGATCCATATCGCCACTCATAACTTTTAACGCCCCGCCAAAGTCTTCAAGCTTGGCGTTTATAGCGTCCATAATGACGTCCCGCTGGGTATCCATCTTGCTCTCCAAGGCGTCCCGCTGAGCATCCAGCTTGCCCTCCATGGCGTCCCGCTGAGCATCCAGCTTGCCCTCCATGGCGTCCCGCTGAGCATCTAGCTTGCTCCCGATTGCATCCAGTAAGGCCGCCATGTCAAAGCCGCTTGCCATAGACGTTGGGGCTGTGCTGGGCGCCCGAGCCGGAGAAGCTTCTCGTGATGCTCCGACGTGGCCCGCCTGTTCACGGGACGCGTCCAACGCTGCCTGTCGGCGTGTACGTACGCCCTCCTCTTGTTGCGGTGTGGCTGGCATCCCACTTCTGACACCAGTTGTTACGTGTAAGGGGTTCAATTAAGACGCCAGTTCCGAAACAAGAAGGTTTATTCACGTACTGTATAACAGTCCACTAGCTCTTACACTATATCGCACAATGATCACAGTTATAGCACTCTTACAAACACTTTCGATTCGCACTGGTTACTTCGCACTTGATCTCTCTTGATCGCCTGTTCAAAACAAACTGACTCCCGGCGAGCAACGACGAGGTTTTTATACTCGAATCAAAACAATAGAAAATTCGAGAATCCGATTAGATGTAAACACGTTGTTGACAATAACAAGCCATTCCCGAAAGTTCGCGATACAAAAGAATAGGTAAACAAAAGAGTAGGTACCTACAGTTTTTTTTTGTAAACAACCCAAGGACATGGTAGGTACTTATTACGGACCTACCTATGCAGCATATTTACCTACTCTAGTGTAGCGATACATCGGTAGGTATTCGTAACAGTATAACCGGCCACTTTGCTTAGCGTTTGTGGACTATGAGAAAGCCTTCGATTCGGTGGAAACTTGGGCTGTGTTGAGGTCGCTGCAGAGATGCCGGATTGACTACCGGTATATCCAAGTGTTGAAGTGCTTGTATGAAAACGCCACAATGTCAGTACGTATACAGGACCAGACTACGAGGCCAATCCACTTGCAGCGTGGAGTGCGACAGGGAGACGTTATCTCCCCGAAGCTCTTTACCGCTGCGTCGTAGGACGTCTTTAAGCTTCTGGATTGGAACGGGCTTGGCATCAACATAAACGGCGAGTACATCACTCACCTGCGATTTGCCGATGACATAGTAGTCATGGCAGAGACTCTGAGAGACCTCAATACAATGCTCAACGATCTCAGCAGGGTTTCTCAACAGGTGGGCCTGAAAATGAACATGAGCAAGACGAAAATCATGTCCAATGCTCATGCACCGCTCCACCCAGTAATTGTTGAGAACTCTGCACTCGAAATTGTCGACGATTATATTTTTTACCTGGGACACACAGTCCAGCTAGGTAGGTCCAATTTCGAGAAAGAGATCAACCGCCGAATCCAACTCGGCTGGGCAGCGTTCGGGAAGCTCCGAGATGTCTTCTCGTCCAAAATTCCTCAGTGCCTGAAGACTACGAACAGTGCGTGTTGCCAGTGATGACTTACGGATCTGAGACATGGTCGCTAACTAAGGGCCTCATAAGTAGGCTCAGCACCCCGATTCAGAACATTACGATAACATAATTATCGATCGATTCGGTTTGTTATCGCACGATAAGATGAATTTTCAATTCAGAGTTCTCGTATCGACAGAGAAGTTGTCGAAATCGAAACCGAATCGAACCAACGTAGATATATCGTTCGACATCTTCTATCAAACGCTATTCACAACAACCGTATCGAATAAGATTTTCCGAACGTCCGATAATTTTAGTTGGTTACTTATCGAAAGCTACAGGGCATCCGGTATCCTTTTGTTTACGTACTGTGTTTACTGGTTTTTCGTATAAACTGGTGCTGGACTGCTCAGCGGGCGATGGAGAGAGCTATGCTCGGAGTGTCCCTGCGGGATCGAATCAGAAATGAGGAGATCCGTAGGAGAACCAGAGTCACCGACATAGCTAAGCGAGTCGCGATACTGAAGTGGAAATGGGCGGGGCACATAGTTCGAAGAGCTGATGGTCGTTGGGGTCCCAAGGTGCTGGAGTGGTGACCCCGCACCGGGAAGCGCAGTGTTGGTAGACCCCCCACCAGGTGGACCGACGACATCAAACGAGTCGCAGGGAGCCGCTGGATTCAGGCGGCGCAAGACCGAGGCCTGTGGAAGTCCATGCAAGAGACCTTTGTCCAGCAGTGGACGTCTGTCGGTTGATAAAGAAGAAGAAGAAGAAGGTACATACCTTTACACTAGTGGTTCGCCCCGAACTGAGACCTCGCGGTAACGGTTTCCCATAATTACTTATTCATTCAATAGATACATGACGATCAAAATTGACATTATTATTATGCCCGTTTTCACCAACCATACCTAAATCATCCCCTTTGTAGAAGTCTCTTTACGTAGGTAGCCCCTAAATACAATCCTAACATCCCATTGTTATTTTCACCTTTAGTTGTCCCGTAGAGGTTTGTAATAACAAAGTTGACAGAAAGTGTCAACTAACTTAACATTATGTAGCCCGTAAAGGTTAGGGAACTGTTAAAGTAAAATCCTCAAGGCCTCAATCAAACTTAGGTATAGTTTTTTGGAACATTCAAATTAAATTACTTGTACACAGCGTCAACTATCGACACGATCAGAAAACATGTATAAACAAACTGCAACGTGAAGTTTTATTGATGTTTGCTAAATGACTAAATAATAATTTTAATTGAATATATTATGTTACATAAAAGCTGCATTTGCTATATGAGATGAGAGCGCCATCTATTGACATCATTGTGAAGTTCTGTTGTTGCTGCTCATTAAAAGTTAAATAATTTAGTTTCCTTATTACATTTATCTAATTTTAGTATTTGTTGTTCAAGTACATGATATTACGCTAAAATTATAAAACTTTCAAGCCCCAGCTCTCAATGGTTATTCCGTTGTGAGGTCAAATATAATCTCCACTTTGAAAGCCCCCCATTTCGTCAATTTTAGGAAAAAAAATTAAAAAAAAAATACTTTTGTACTCTGTTCCAAATTATCTTTAAAATGACGTACTGTAATCCTATGAAAAGCAAAAAATTTTTTTTTTCTTCGCTTTCGCTTCTATGAGAGCCCCCCTGAAATAAAGATTTTTATAACTTTTTAAGCCATTTTCGGCTGGAGGCCATAGGTTTACATATTATATCTAAAATTGAAGTAATTACGTTCAGTAATTCAGAAGTTATAAGGCTCTGACAGACGGACGGACGGACGGACGGACGGACGGACAAGTGCAAATTCACTCAAGTAGACTCAAAGACCTTCGCTTCGCTCGGTCGATTAAATACATAGGAACAACCTTTGTAAATAAGTAGAAATAACCACTGAATCATAGAGAAAAATACTTATTTACTGGAAGCATAGATAAATTATTTTTATTTTATCTATGCTGGAAGTAACTAATTATAATTAGTTGTGTACCTAGTAGTCATATTATAACGAATGTTGGATTTTTCACATTTGCGAATGCAAATATATCAAAAAACATGCGAATATTCGCGAATACGAATATTCATAACATCACTAGTACCTATAAGTAGGTATGTACCCACTGTTTTAAAATTTGGGAATTCCGAATAGTTGACGCAAATTGGTAAATTGGCAAAAAAAAGATCTGCAATCTGCATAGATACGCCTAATGGGTACGAGAACATACCTACGCAAAATTTTCTTAGATAGGAAGAGTAAAAAAAAAAAACACAAAATTAAAACATGTAGGTACTAAATAGAATGAATATTGGGGCATTTCACGTCAAGCGGACAACGAAAAAAAAGTGAGGTTTTGAAATTCGTTCATATTCGGTCTATTTGCACATCTCGTAGGTGTGAAAGAGAAAACACAATTTTTTTTTCGTGCGATGTTTATTTTTCAAGTTATGGGCTTCCAAAAAATAGTCGATCTTGAAATTCGGATTTTTCCGAAGTAGTTTTTCGAAAGGAAAGATAATAGATTAAGATATTATAGTTAGCGTTTTTTATAGCCAATTTCCCGTACTTTTTGAAAATGAAATGAAACTTGAAAAAAAATTTTTTTTTCATGTTAAAAACCGGAAGTAAAAATTTCAAACCAAAATTTTGGCAACTTCGACCATTTTTATTTTTTATTTTTTTATTCGAAAACATAGCTTAAAGTGTACTTATAACACACTATAAATCTTAAAATGGGATCTCCATAAGTTATGGAGATAGGTAAATTAATATACATACATGACGCACTGAGTATGACGTTAGGCGCTTGTTTATGTCGGCTGGTTAGCTAGATATTACACTAATAAACTCTTACAATGATTTGGATTATAAAATATTATTGATATTTGCATAGAAACACATTTCATTATGTATTTAAATATATCAATTATTATCATATTTATTATTTTAAAAATATTTAAATATATTAATCAATAAATGTGATAAAAACGAAACGCAACTAGCAGCGCCATCTCTTAGCTGCAAGAAAACTTATTATTAGAACGAGATAGAAGTATGACGCCAAGCCATCAAATTAAAAAAAAAAGATTTAATGATGATTTAATGAATTTTTGGTTTCGACTGGTAGTTTACGACCACCACGTGGGTTTGGAGATGACAAGATACCAAACTGATACAAGTTGCTTTGCTTTTCTTGCTTGTCGCCTGGATGTCCCAAACTCTTCTGCAAGTTTATTTTCACTACATGACTTAGGAGCTATGGTCAGTATCATAGTCTTTATGGAAGTAGAAGTAGGCGGATTATTACATCTGTCCTTTAGCTGTTTCAATATTTCTTGGTTGTCGGCGTCAGTTTGGGTTGAATTATGTTTGAATTTGTCTTCGGGAACGAATGGTTCGTCTTGGGTATTTTGTGAAATCTCACTTGTTGTTTGACTGCACTGCACAATGTTTTCATTAGCCACTTAGCCGTTAGGAGGTATTTCATGTAAAAGTCGTTTTCTACAGGATGGCATATACATAAACATTTGTTGGACAGCCCAACTTTTCAACTAAACATTTTGAAATTTTCCTTAAATCCTTAAACTTGCGATGATTAACCAAACGAAATGGCTTAAAACAACGATCTCCATACGGAGCCATTATTATAAATCAATATCTAGCGGTCAAAAAATGAACACAAGTCGCTGAGAGGTTAAAGCACCAACTAAAACTATAACGGAAATTTGAAATCCAAATGGCTTGGCGTCATACTTCTATCTCGTTCTAATAATAAGTTATCTTTCAGCTAAGAGATGGCGCTGCTAGTTGCGTTTCGTTTTTATCACATTTATTGATTAATATATTTAAATATTTTTAAAATAATAAATATGATAATAATTGATATATTTAAATACATAATGAAATGTGTTTCTATGCAAATATCAATAATATTTTATAATCCAAATCATTGTAAGAGTTTATTAGTGTAATATCTAGCTAACCAGCCGACATAAACAAGCGCCTAACGTCATACTCAGTGCGTCATGTATGTATATTAATTTACCTATCTCCATAACTTATGGAGATCCCATTTTAAGATTTATAGTGTGTTATAAGTACACTTTAAGCTATGTTTTCGAATAAAAAAATAAAAAATAAAAATGGTCGAAGTTGCCAAAATTTTGGTTTGAAATTTTTACTTCCGGTTTTTAACATGAAAAAAAAAATTTTTTTCAAGTTTCATTTCATTTTCAAAAAGTACGGGAAATTGGCTATAAAAAACGCTAACTATAATATCTTAATGTATTATCTTTCCTTTCGAAAAACTACTTCGGAAAAATCCGAATTTCAAGATCGACTATTTTTTGGAAGCCCATAACTTGAAAAATAAACATCGCACGAAAAAAAAATTGTGTTTTCTCTTTCACACCTACGAGATGTGCAAATAGACCGAATATGAACGAATTTCAAAACCTCACTTTTTTTTCGTTGTCCGCTTGACGTGAAATGCCCCTATTGTTAGGCAAAAACATTACAGGTCTGAGGCTTCTCAACAAGAACTGTAACAAAAGTTAACGACATCATAAATATTTTTTGCTCTCAACATAAAACCGCAAACCAATATTTAGATGCGTTTGTTATCCAGTAAATAATCCTTCACCCATGACTAAGTGAGGATTTATAAATAAGCTAGCACATTATTATCAAGGCATTTTTAACATGTAGGCTGACCAAGTTATTAAGGCGTGGTCGGGATTGTCTCACTCCGGTAAAACTCAAAGCGCAACGCGTAAAAATAGTAGCAGTATACTGCGCTAATCACTAGTCTGCCTCGCTGATCATCTCTTTTTTTGAAACTACCATAATCTCACATGCTTTTATTATTATACGTCAGGA
This sequence comes from Oeneis ivallda, assembly GCA_029955525.1. Taxonomy (NCBI): domain Eukaryota; kingdom Metazoa; phylum Arthropoda; class Insecta; order Lepidoptera; family Nymphalidae; genus Oeneis; species Oeneis ivallda. The sequence goes on from JARPMR010000022.1 coordinate 12,470,249, forward strand.
TTGTGACTGATGTTTTGGATTTATTTTTTTGTAACCTCCTGAGTCCTGTGATCAGTCTTCGATATGTATTTTGCCTTGTACTTTTCTCCCACTTCAAGATAAGTTATCGCCTTAAAATGGTCAAGGGTCTGCTTAACAAAAAATTGTATCGTCATATTGTATCAGCAGAATCAGCTTTCCGAACCGGTAGTAAATTCATGACTTGTCATAAGTGCTAAAATTTGGCCTACATGTAATAAATGAATTTGAATTTTTCGAATTTCAATTTGAATTTAAGTTATCGTGAAAAAGTCTCGGTTTTGATTTGAACAGTATGGTCAGTTTATACTTTAATGGACATGTTAGAACTTGCCTTACCACGTCTCACGTCTGAATCTAGATCCAGTGTAAATTATGAAATCATTCCTATATCTTTATCTGATAAAAAAATTATTTCACTGTTGTAAAGATGTTGCATCATTTTAGTTTTAGCTTTGTTTTTTCTTTGTTGAGTATTGCGTATAGAAACACCTTAAGACTTAAGAGCATCAATCTCAATTCTCAACCGATCGGCGGCGGCTTACTAATGAGACTGGTCTCTTCTTAAATCGAAAGCATTTAGGCATCGATGTATGATTTAGAACTTTAGGGATAATCCCATGGCTGGTTGAAACATTGTAGAAAATTCAAACTAGTAACTATAAGTACTTAGTTCATAATGGATTCCTTTCTAGAAATAGCACGTCTGATTCCCTATCGATTAGATTACCATTAGACATACAAGTACACTGCAGTCTCCGCCGCCCCTTTTGGAAAAAAGTTGCAAAAAAAACACAAAAGAACGGTCCCACCCTTTCGTTGTTAAAAGCAAAGTAAGCCGTACATTTCGTGTTTCATAAAAATAAATTACGAGAGCTACCTGTTACTAGCTCGTAGAATCACCGCTCACGCACATGGCATTCAAAATAATAACACTTTTTGTGTTGTTCTAATGATTTTGTTACGCGACGTTTTATATGGCTTTAAATTATTCCGAACGTCGGAGATTCTTTTATGTGATAGTCATGTCTAATAAATAGCACAAGCTTTACGGACGCAAAGTTGGGGAGCAAATGGGAACATTAGTCGTATTCATCATGGCAAGGTTCTTCTAAAAATCAATTGCCGGACATTGAATTACTATACTTCTTCTTTCATAATGTTCTTGAAGGGGTGTGAAGTCCGCCAATTATAATATATATATTTTTTTTAAAGAATATTAGTCAAATTGAAGTTGACTAATATCCTCCTATCCCCTCCAACTAAGCGGAAAGCTTGTGCTAGGAGTGGGTACGACAATATTGCAACGGTTGGGATTCGAACCTGCGACCTTTCAGTTTTCAGTCCGCACCTTTAACCGTTGGGCTATTGAGGCTACATTGGGCCAGCGTGGTGGACTATGGCCTATAATATAACCTTTCTCTGAGAGGAGACCTGCGCTCAGTAGTGAGCCGTTGATGGGTTGCTAATGATGAATGAATTAATAAATACTGTTGCCGAATATAGGTATGAAAACGCATCCCCTTCAGAACGACTGCACCTACGGCTTATTCTTTTTTGTTGTGTTTGCAATCGTCAGGACAAGGTTTGTAATTGTATGAAAGAAAATTTATGGAAAATCCACCGGAAATGTCGGAAAGGATGGTAGTTTTGTATGAAAAACTCAATTTCTTTAGTAGGCAATGGTATCCGTGAGAAGCCGGGCCGGGTCGCTAGTTTGAAAAAAAATTATGAGATTAAAAAAGCTGCTTGATGCGTTTTTGTTTAGGCACCTAACGTTATCAGTCTTACGAGATATGCTGCGGGATTTGGTATCTAAAAATCATTTCTACAGTGAGTGTGGTGATTGCAACCACCTATGGAATGGACGACACTCCCTCACTATTGGCTAAAATGAATTGCTGCAGTAAGAATGCCATAATTTCATCTAATCACTACACAATTGAGACTGTAGCAAATTAGCAATTGATGCAGATTTTCTGCAATCGAATAAGATCCGATTACGTTTCACCGTTCACATTCATTCATGTCGGTGTCAATTGGTATCCGAAATGGGCTTATCTTATCTAGTTATAGTTCTTGCAGTTGCAATTCACGAGGGCGACTGACTTATGGTTGTGTGTGTGTCGTATCTGTATAAGTGTGAGCGAGCGCAATGCTCGCGCCTGCCCGCTCCCACCTAGGCTTTGACAGGCACGCACACTTATGCAATGTGCATGTACACGAAGTAACCACGAGTAAAGCTCACTCGCCTTCGTGAATTGCAAAAACTGTATCTGTTGAGTACTTAGGGAAGCGTCCCGGAAAATCTTATAAGTAGTAGTTAACAATAGCTACCATCTCCATTTCTGTCCGACGTTAATATTTATCCCGAGAAGCAAATTATCTTGCGACTATTTCACAAACTAGCTTTATGAGCTTTAGTGTTAATCTGCGGAATCTGCCACTCTAATTATTATTTAAGAGACTTTTTCATTTAAATTCTGCAGCATCTACAATTGCCAGTAACCATCGCTGTCCAGTAACTATATAATAATAGTAGAAGATACCTAACGCGTTATTTGTTGCGATTTAATTAGGTATCATATAAAATTAATACATAATATTTATGGCAGTTGGGGTTCTAACTAATTTATTTATGTAAGCTATCTATACGCAAGTAAGGAACTAACTAACTTTATTAAATTATTTTAAGCCTTTTTATGAGTCTCAACTACTTTAAGTTGTACTCATTCTTTCTGCCTTTACACCCTCCCCAACGGTCTAGGCTAGATTCACAGGTAAAGACTTTGGTAGAGATTTCTTACGATATAGAGAGATAAGTGTTTCCTTGTCAACCAGCTTTTCTTTTTTATGCGTTATTGTTTGGTACAAAAAAATGAGTAAATTTTATTTCGAGATAATTTTGCGCTCGACGACAATCGATGCTGGAAAGCACTGATGAGGTCTAGGTTGCAGCGCGCTTGCCTAGAAAATGCCTATTCACTCATTATTATATTTCATAATTATATCATAATTTGCAGATGAAATACTCGTATACAACTCATTATCTTCGTAATACCCATTTTGTCATTAATATTATTGTTAGTTCCTTACTTACTAATATTATAAATGCGAAAGTATGTTCGTTTGTTGGTTTGCCCTTCAATCACGCTGCAACAGAAATACGGATCGGCGTGATTTTTTGCATGGGTATGGTTGAGGAAGTGGAGGCTACTTTTTATCCTGGAAAATGAAAAATTTCCTACGGTTTTTTTAAAATCTGATTCCACACGGACCAAGGTTCGGGCTAAAGCTAGTTAATTATAATAACACGTGGCCGAGAATGTCATTCTTGTTTAGAAGGGCCATCCGCTTGTCCCAGGTTATTGATCCAGACTAAATCTATTTCGAATTAAACCAAAATAGCTAACACATCTAAGAGTAGTACCTACCTAAGTACTGGAAAATTTTCATGTAGGATAGTCGTTAATGTTTTGTACTGAACTAAATTGTTATGTGTTTCCGTTTGTAAAATCGTACGATAAGCGTCATTCAGAAGGGTGCCAAATTGTTTTGATAAGATTTTATTATATGGATAGCATCGTCTGATATGAATGACGTTCAGTTTGATTAGATGATGGAGTATAAGACATAATTATTTAGGTAACTCATTTTGGAGCTGCATGCAACAATGAAAGATTAAAACTAATGTCATTTTCTCCACCATTTTCTCGGGAAAAGTGATAGGGATGTTGGCCCAAGCTGTTGTGATTTGTGAACTTAAGAACGTCGTAAGCACCCGGCTACTTTCGTCGGTTTCACATTTTTCCGAACTAAGTACCTCGTTTGTGTAGTGGTTCTACTTGTGTGGTCGAACTAGCTAGTTCGACTACGGATGACGAAGTCTCGGGTTCGATCCCGGGTCGGCCCAAAAAATGTACTGGGGTTTTCTGTCAAGAAGTTCGCAGTACCAGCCCGGAGTTAGGAAGTTGGCTGTGTCACCCCCGTGCCTCGGAGAGCACGTTAAGTCGGTCCTGCGCCTGATTTCTCCGGTCGTGTCGGATTTCCGTCCAATCGGACTATGAGAGTGATGGAATGGATGGATGGATGCACCTGTGTTTGCGGCTTGCGCACACACTTGTGCACTATAACATCTCCCGCGGCTAATCTCTGAGGAGTTTAGCCGCCGTGATCGGATTCGGTCGGGAGGACATTATTTTTCCCCAATGTTTTCTGCGATTTAGTTACCTTTTAATGCAGTCATTTTTCTTGGGCAGTCTTGTAATGTTGAAGGGGTATTTATTTGTATATATAATGGTTTCCTATTTATAATAGCAAATGTTAAATGCACGTGACATGAGTTCTACTCAATTAATAAACTATTAATGGAATTGAGGGGTTTATTTTACCTACCTTCTATTAAACTAAGTCACTCGGCATGTGTATATTTTTAGGGTTCCGTACCAAAATGGTAAAAATGGTACCATTATGGTGAGACTTTCTCCGTCCGTCCGTCTGTCACAGTCGATTATTTTAGTAACTATTAAAGCTATTGACATGAAATTTGGAATAGTTGTGTATAAGGGCCGATTCACACCGGAATGGCAGCGGCCGGCGGCGAACGTCAGCGGCCGGCAGATGCCCGAGGAGGCCGGCCGCGGAAGGCTTGCGTCGCCGCCGCCGGCGCGGCGGCCGCTCGCAGCCGCTCGCGGCCTCCCGACACCGCTCGCCTAGTGTCCTTTAGTTTAGTTTTTACATTCGGCAAGGACTCGTGTGTTCGAAGTGAAAATAATGGAATTGATTATTATAGCACTTATTTCTGAAGAAAAAGAAAAAAACAAACAAAGGAAAAAAGAAGAGGTGTGCAGAGCAGGGAGCGCGCGGCCGCCGTCAACGCGAGCAGCCTCGCTGCGCCGCTCGCGGCCACGGCGTGGCGCCGCGCGGTGCCCTTCTTCTTCGGTGCGCGGTTTTTAAAATAATGTAGATAAAGTTTAAAATTATTTCACACTGAAAGTGCTCGCCGCGCCGCTGCCGGCCGCTGCCATCCCGGTGTGAATCGGCCCTAATAGTGGCCCAACAAAAGGGGGAAAATCGAGAGTTTGAAATTTCAATGTAAGATAACTATACCGAGTGAGGTATCATATGAAAGGGCTTTACCTGTACATTAAATAAAATAGTTATTTATATTAATAAAATAAAAATAAAAATTAAAATAAATAATATTTTTAAATAAAATAGTTTTTGATTAATCGAAAAAAATACCGTTGTTCCCCCCTCTATCTCCGAAGTTTTCCAATCTAAAAAGCAGAAAGCAGCTATGGTCAATAGAAGTTTACGTATATTATGTTACAGGAAAAATAAAACCGACGCGGAAATTATTTTAGTTTAATTACTAGAGTTTGTACTAGAGATGAAACGGATATCCGTTAACTATCCGGTATCCGGCCTATCCGGCCTTGTTTTCACTATTCGGCCGGATACCGGATAGTATGATTTACCATCCGGTATCCGGCAGGATACCGGATAGTAAAATTTAAAAAATATTATTACTATACTTTGGGTAAATTATACAAAATAATAAGTTATTGACACTGTTTATTTTTATAATCGCACATAAAAACATATTGTGTTATAAAAATTTAGTACTCAAAATTATCAAGTGGCAAATTGTGGTGAATGAATACCAAATTTTCCGCATTTGTTGGTAAGAGTCGACTCCGATTAGCTTCGTATATTCGTCTCGACAGCACCCGAAACTCGAAAGCGCCCGAATATTACCGATCTCGTCCATGAAGCCTGTATTCAAATCGACGGATCGCGATAGAGCCGAATATTCGGCAGCCGGATATCCGGCGCTCCGGCCTCGTAGCTTGCCGAATATCCGTTATCCGGTATCCGGCCAAACCACTATCCGTGACTAGTAACTAGAGATGAATCTCTAGTTTGTACATTCTAAAACAGTTTTTTATTTCTTTTTATATGTCATAGTTTTTGATTAATCGGGTAAAATGTCGAAAAAAAATACCGTTTCCCCCCTTTTCTCCGAAGTTTACCAATCGAAAAATCAGAAATAATTATGGTCAATAGAGGTTTATGTATATTTTACAGCAAAAATAAAACCAACGCTCTAACTAGCATAGTGTTTTTAGGGTTCCGTAGTAAACAGGGAACCCTTATAGTTTCGCCATGTCCGTCCGTCTGTCTGTCTGTCTGTCTGTCTGTCTGTCCGCGGTTTAGCTAAGAGACTATTGGTACTAGAAATCTGTAATTTGACAAGGGTATAAATATCAATCACGCCGACAAAGTCGTGAAATAAAATTGTGAAAAATAATTTTTTTTAGGGTACCTCCCCTACATGTAAATTGGGGATGAATTTTTTTTTCTCGTCTATCCCATAGTGTGGGGTGTCGTTGAATAGGTCTTTCAAAAATATTGTGGGTGTGGGAACATCATTTTTCAATTGAGGGATCCGTTTGTGAAATATGATATTTTAAAGTGCTAAATTTTATTAGAGTCAAGTGTCCCCCCCCCTCTGCCAGCTAAATGGTTGTATATAGGATACAAGAAAAAATTAACAGCAGTAGTATATATAATGAATTTTAAAGGAAAACTATCACGGCTAAGTAGGGTTCATTAGTTAAGGAGTTATATCTGTTTTTTCTAAGTTAGGTATTACACGTAGTGTAAGTTGTATATTTTGTAGAATATTATAGTATTTAAACCATGGAACTCAAAATTTATTCAAAATTCATAAATAAAACAAAAGCACTATCCTAGGTCAGCAATAATATTTGAGACTTTCAACTACGGAACCCTACACTGCGCGTGGCCCGACACGCACTTGGCCGGTTTTTATTTATAAATAAACCTCTACAAACAAAGTTAACGATAATTAAGCAAATTAATATATTATCGTTTTACTTTTACTTCTAGAATACGGAACCCTCAGTGCGCGTGTCCGACTAGCACTTGGCCGGTTTTTATCTTTTATAAAACTTCTTATTTCATATGATAGGAAACCATAACTACTGGTTTTCATCGTTCACGAATGAGCTGTCATTGTAATATCTACTGTAGTTATTTTAAACTTATAGTTACGATTTATTAAATAAAAGTCAGGTAGTCATCGGTTTTCCTCTTTTTCAACTAAACTAGCGGCACGCTATGATGGCCGGTTTGACACATTACAATAGTGATGTGGAATGTCAATTTATTCTCGAACAAAAAACAATTAAGTTTTGTTTTTGTACCTGATTAAATAGGTTTAATAAAACAAAAATGTATATGTTTATTTAATTTATTTGAACGAACTGAATATTTGAATGAAAATGAATATACATACTTTATATGCACACAAGAAACATATGAATACAAAAGATACCAAAAAAGGTGCCACAAAAGGCCATAATTAATCAGATTCGTCCATACTACTATTTTCACTGTCGTCACTGCTATCATCACCTACATTAATAATTATATGTTCGTTTTCTATAATATTATCTATTTTCACATCTCTTTCATAATCTTCCCTTATTAATTTAACAGTTCTATTCACAACCTTTTCCCAGTCTCCTTTAGTCACATGTCCACATGTCCATGTTTGTCCACATAGTGAAAATTGTTCATATTCACAAGTACATTCACCCCTTAAATGGTGCAAACTGATTTTTCTACACTTGTATACATTTTAGAAATCAATTTAATAAATAAATTTTGAGTCCTAAACCTAAAACTACATTCGATAAAATTTATGAATCTCTGCACATCACTATCGTCAATAAAGTAATACAATTATTTCCTTCAAAGTCGTTATCAATTAATACGGAACTTCATGAGCGGACAAACGTCAAACCGGCCATCATAGCGTGCCGCTAGTGTAGTTGCATAATTTGTATAGGTTGGCATGTTTAGCTCGCCTAGACAGAAGTGTAGGAAGTGAAGGAATAACAGCTGTAATTTATATCCATTGATTTTAACTTAATCTAATTACATACTTTAATTTAGGTGATTCAAAACGGAAGGATTAAGATTATTATTCAGACAATATAATAAAACTTTGTAGATACAATAGTGACAAAACTAAAAAATGTTTCGAATAAACATACCTACCTACAAAAATTTTTATTATGCTTGTTGACCGAGCGAAGCGAGGTCTCTGAGTTTACTAGAGCGATTTGCACTTGTCCGTCCGTCCGTCCGTCCGTCCGTCCGTCTGTCAGAGCCTTATAACTTTTGAATTACTGAACGTAATTACTTCAAATTTAGATATAATATGTAAACCGATGGCCTCCAGCCGAAAATGGCTTAAAAAGTTATAAAAATCTTTATTTCAGGGGGGCTCTCATAGAAGCGAATGCGAAGAAATTTTTTTTTATTTGCGATTCATAGGTTTTCTGTGTATCATTTTAAAGACAATTTGGAACAGAGTACAACCGTATTTTTTTTTTAATTTTTTTCCTAAAATTGACGAAATGGGGGGCTTCCAAAGTGGCGATTTAATACGCTCGCTTGAAGACGAGAGCGTCTTCAAGCGAGCGTATTAAATCGCCAATACGCTCGCTTGAAGACGCTCTCTGGGAAAATTTTCTACATATTTTCAAGTTGTACTTATTTTCTTACTTCACTTGTATCCTGTACTTGAACAACAAATACTAAAATTATATGAATATTATAAAGAAACGAGATTATTTAATTTTTAATGAGCATCAGTAAATTTCACATAGCTTCACAATAATGCTAATAGATGGCGCAGTCATTAACTATTCCATTGAACTAGGAGTTACGACTACGATTTATCCCAAAAACAGTTTTGCGTCGACCATTATTATTTAGGTACATAATATAATAACATATTATTCAATTAAAATTATTCTTTAGTTAAATATCATTTTGTATATTTTCTATTCGCGTCGATAGATAACGATTTGTACAGATGCCCCTAACCCGTTTTCACTCGTTAGTACCTACATAATAATTCAATGTTTTCACTGACGTTCCCTAACCTTTACGGGCTACCTATGATAAGTTATGTGATGATTATTGTCAACTTCTTTATCACGATCCTGTACGGGACACCTAAAAGGACATTGGGACGGATGTTAGGACTTAGGATTGTGTTTTGGAGCTACCTACGTAAAGAGACTCCTACATAGGGGATGATTTAGGTATGTTTGGTGAAAACGGGCATAATAATAATAATGTCAGTTTTGGTCGTCATGTATCGATTGAATGAATAATCATGGGATACCGTTACCGCGAGGTCTCAGTTCGGGGCGAACCACTAGTTGTAAACTATATATTAAGGCTTGGTCACATACCTAGATTCCTAGTTTCGTTACTGCAAGAACTATTGTTTATCAGAAAAATAATGAAAAGTGAATAAATTTTTCACCTTCCGCCCATGTGAATGTAGCGAAACGGCCAAGCCACATATTTTGACTAAGGTGTAGAGTTTGTGAAATTAGGGCTTGTAGAGTTAGAAGCTTGGCTCTACATGAGATCTGATAATTTTTTGACAGTGCGAGCCATATGGTCTCGGCAACATTTTACATGAAAATGTTTTTGGTGGGATTTTTAATTTACAGACCTGAAACTGACAGTACCTAGCTGAAATATGTGCTAATTTCTATATTAATATTTTCTATTTATAATATGAGGAAAGCATGTTATTAGCAAATTAGCAATTAATTACTACTGATTCAAAGGATGAAACGTACATTATACATATACCTATTTCAGGCATGGAAAATCTACAGAAGATGCAGTCATAGCACTAACCTCGTTTATTGATAAACAACTTGACAGTGTTAAAAAATGTGTAGCTTTATTTCTCGACCTTAAAAAGGCATTTGATACCGTCTCTGTCCCCATTCTTGTGAAAAAGTTAGAAAATCTTGGCATAAGAGATGTCCCTTTGGCTCTGTTTAAGGACTACCTCTGTGGTCGCACGCAGAGAGTGAAAATTGGGAACTACACTAGCCAGGACCTCAATATCTCTTATGGTGTACCACAAGGTAGCGTTTTAGGACCTACGTTGTTTTTAATTTACATAAATGAGCTCTGTAATTTAGAAATAAAAAATGCCAAAATCTTTTCTTATGCAGATGATACTGCCATCGTCTTTTCGGATTCTACGTGGGATAAAGTTAAAAAAGCAGCTGAACTAGGACTTGCAAGGGTCGCTCTTTGGCTGAGGACTAATTTACTAACTCTTAACACGGAAAAAACAAATAATATTTGTTTTTCTATTTACAATAGCTCTCAGCCGAAAAGTAACTATTGCATTACATTGCATGCTACAGACTGTAATGGTACTTGTAATAATTGCTCCAGCATCAACAGAGTAAATTCGATTAAATATTTAGGCGTTATTATAGATCAGAGACTTTCATGGCAGGGTCAAATAGAAGCATTAAGTGGTAGGATACGTAAACTCATTTGGATTTTCAAAACTCTCAGATACATAGCTCCCAAAACCCTATTAAATAAAATTTACCTTGCTCTAGCACAATCCATACTAAGCTACTGCATTCCAGTTTGGGGCGGTGCGGCTAAAACAAAGTTCATTGATGTAGAGAGAGCTCAAAGATCTTTGCTAAAGGTTATGTATCAAAAACCTTACAGATTCCCTACACACTTGCTTTACTCAACTAGCCAGATTTTAACTGTTAGACAGTTATATATTTTACAAACTATTTTAAAAGTACACAAATCTACTAAATTCGAACCTAAATTTGAACCTACTATCATACACAGAAGACGGAAACTAATTAATATCATCAACGTGTCTCCATCAAAAACGTCATTTTCTCGCAACCAGTACACCAAAAAATCTGCACACTTGTATAATAAAATTAACAAAATTCTTCTTCTTCATTTGTATACACATAATATGCACTCACCATTACATGCTTGTTTAATTTTACGAATTTTATTTATAATATAGAAATTTCAATGTATATTCTATGATAAGTACCAATAAGTAAACATTGTTATAGAAGAGCGAGACCACCTGATACAGGTATTTCAATATACTTAAAAGGTGGTCTCGGCCTCTAAAAACCTGATGTGTACATTTTTTAAAGAAATAAAATTATTATTATTATTATTATTACCTAAGGCAATGATAAATATTAAGGCGCTGTGTATAGTCACGGTCTTCATTCGTGAGCCGAATCACAAGCCGAATGAAGATCGTCTTATTTAAAATCTATGGGTCATAATATTATGAAAAAAATATTAGTTATAATTGATCGTATTTCTGGCCTGATGGCTGTTTCCTAAAAACGATAACGAAAACTTTTCTCGATAGAAAAAAATTGCAAAGTTGACTCTGCAAATACATAAAATCCCATCGTTCTCTGTTATGCATACATTTATTTTGATAAAATTAAGTACAATTGATTTTCATATTTTACTACAACAAATGGCTGTTTTAGATTTTATTTATTGCGACTGTTAAATTATAATGGAAAATATTAAAATTATAACAGTCGCAATAAATAAAATCTAAAACAGCCATTTGTTGTAGTAAGATATGAAAAACAACTGTACTTAATTTTATCAAAATAAATGTATGCATAACTGAGAACGATGGGATTTTATGTATTTGCAGAGTCAACTTTGCAATTTTTTTCTATCGAGAAAAGTTTGCGTTATCGTTTTTAGGAAACAGCCATCAGGCCAGAAATACGATCAATTATAACTAATATTTTTTTCATAATATTATGATACACATAGATACACATAGATTTTAAATAAGACGATCTTCATTCGGCTTGTGATTCGGCTCACGAATGAAGATCGTGACTATACACAGCGCCTTAAATAATTTACTGACTATTCAATCTTTTAGTACTGATTTTTTTAGGGTCAAAACCCTAATCTACCATCGATGTAATCGACCAATTAAGTAGGTAACAATGACAAAACTTGTGTTAGGAGTGGGTACAGCAGACAGCTATAGAGCAATGGTTTACAGTCCGCGTCTTTAACTGTAGGGCCATTGAGGCTATTAAATAATAGTTATTTGTTATACAAGAGTGCAAAGTTGCTTTTTAACCGCGTGCTCAGTTTTGATGACCGAGCAAGCGAAGGATTCTAAAATTGAATCACGAGCGCAGCGAGTGATTCAAAAATTAGAATCCTGAGCGTTAGCGAGGGAATCAAAAGAGCACAAGGTGAAAAATCTTTGCACTCGAGTGCAACACGTAATTTTTCATCTCCCCATTCAAACAATATGACGTGAAAAGAAAATGGCGCGCGCAAAGCAAATTAAAAAAAAGTACACCAAGAAGGTTCCAAGTCTGAGTTTTTAACAAATTAAAAAAGGTTGTATGATAAATTCGGCACCATGGAGGTAGAAGTAAATAGGTTTAATGGTGTTTTGAATTCACAAACTTAGTGCACACGATGTTCTAAATTCAATTTACTTTATCCTCTAGAGGATAAAAATGGCTTTTGCACTCCGATATCGAAGAGCAAAAATACTCTTTCCGAGATGGGGAGATGAAAATAATTTTTAATACCACCATTTCGCTTGTATCTAGGTAGGTACAAGCAGCACTAGATAGGTACAGGTACCTACCAAAAATGCTCACCTTAAGCGAAGCGAATTTTTGTCCGGCAGACCATTGATAGATGGGAAGAAAATCCTATTACGTCATCTCTCAATGATCTGTTTGGTCCACTAAGCATATCTCTGCTCTGTTCCGCTCTTCTCCGCTTCAGTGGAAATTCACCCTTATGGTTGCGATAGCATACAAAAGTAGCTTCCGTTTACAAATTCATTTTCGTGTCAAGTGAGAGTTGAATTATTGTCGTTCGTATGTCATCGCGTCTTGCCGCATCTAGGTGTCGTGCGTTGTGACTGAGAACCCTTGTCCCTACCTGCTTCATTTCCATGTTTTTAGGAATAGTTAAGTCGAGTAAAATAACTTATCTTGTTGGTCAATTGTGGGTTTGATCGACGCGATCAGATAGCCCACTTTAGATAGTTTATTTAATGGCAAACACACTGCAATCGGTTTGATGTTTTACTCATGTCTTACGAGACTACCTAATACAATAATTGAAAAATCACAAGTAAGTTCCTACTCTAAAGCAGGGACCTATTTAGACAGGATCTTTCCTTTGAACATTCTCAATCACGCTTTAGCTCTCGTAGCATATGAAGCGACATCAGCTAAAATAATGAGGGGTTATTTTTTCCAGGCTTTAATTCGCGAGCAATGAGCGACCCGTGGTAGCGGCAGGGTGATGCAGCGGGCTCACGCGGGCGGCGCCTTGCAGCCGCAGCCGACCGCCCCTCGGCCGCTCTACCGCTCGCAGCACCTCTACCCGGACATTGATGAGCAGGTACTAGGAGCATTGATGCTTCGATTCGGGAGCAATGAACGACCCGTGGTAGCGGAAGGTGATGCAGCGGGCGCCTTGCAGCCGAAGCCGACCGCCAGTCAATTCGCGAGCAATGAGCTACCCGTGAGCGACTGAAGTTTAAATGGGCGGGGCACATAGTTCTAAGAGCTAATGGTCTTTGGGGTCCCAAGGTGCTGGAGTGGCGAACCCGCATCGGGAAACGCAGTGTTGGCAGAGCCCCCACTAGGTGGACTGACAATATCGAACGAGTAGCATGCAGCGCAAGACCGAAGCCTGTGGAAGTCCATAATATATATATAGCTGCTCGTGCTGATTCACTGATTCACTGACTGATTGATCACCTCTCCTGTAAAATTTTGTATGAAAAATTTTTTTTCCACCGATGGTTTCGTATAGAGGACAAAAATTCATTCGGAGGAAAATTATGGAGAGAGCTGATGATTGAGGATTTCGGAGACGGATGAGGAGCACGGCCAGGGTATTGAAGATAGGTGGGGGGTGCTCGAACAAATGTCACTCGAAACCTCATCCAATTCGCAGTGAGCTGAAAAAAAATTCAAAATGGCGGAAAAAAGATGGCGGCCATACAAATTTCGTCGGTGTCTATCTCGGAGAGTATAAAAGATAGAAGAGTGGTTTCCTGGCAAAAGCTGATCAAGACCCTAAGGTCTACTTGACGAACAGAAAAAAAATTCAAGATGGCGGAATTTTTTTTTTCTTCATACAAAAATATATGGCGAATATTGAAGAGACTAGAAGCCGGGAATCATGCACGACTTTGATACAATTCCTTTTCAAGATTTTTTTTTATTGAAGAATTTTCATTATGACAAATGATGACATATGATGATCGAGGGTTTGGAAGGTGGGTGAGGAGCACGGCCATGGTAATGTAGATAGGTGGGGGTGCTCGAACAAAAGTCACTCGAAATCTCATCCAATTGGCAGTGAGCTGAAAAAAATCCAAAATGGCGGATTCAAGATGGCGGCCATACAAACTTCAACGGTGTCTATCTCGGAGAGTATAAAAGATGGAAGAGTGGTTTTGTGATAGAAAATGATCAGGAGCTGAAAGTCTACTAGACGAGTAGAAAAACCGCGGTCCGCTTGCGGGCCGCGCACCCACGCGCCCTACTAGTTACTTTAATAAATCTGTTTATTATTTCGTTTTAATTTATCTTGAGCGTGAATGACGCTAACGCAGTGCGACCGAGCTGCGGTACCATTAATGCTAAGTAATGCATCGATTTCCATTAAATATTAATGCTGCACACCTTCGCCAAGGACGCGATAGGTTTTCTTATCGATTCGGCAGACGAGCTGACGTTCTCATTAAGTGCTTTAACTAATAGCTATGGGATTGTCTTTAAATGATTGCTTCAGTGTGAAGATCGCAGTCACCTTTGACTGAATTAACGGTGTCTTTAGCTCTTGCTTCGTAAATGTATTTTAACCAATAGCGAGAGATTTTCATCCAATTAGAGATCATTGCGCTCGTCACTTTCATTTTTAGGTAATACCAAAGCAGTTCAAAAACTCGTCGGTCAGTAAATCCTGCTCGAGCTAGTTTTGAACATCAGAAACTCGGGCTTAAATCCTGCATTAATTAATTATTATTTTTTTGTTTTATAGATACCAGCGTCTGTAATCAGCAGTGTCGGGACGGTGAGCTTGTCGCAATCCACGACAAATCCGACGCCAAACATAGCAATGGCAAACCCAACGAACCTAGGCAATGGGAGCAGCAACAGCAGCCAAGCACAGCAACCACCCGCACAGGCTACTGTCCGGAATCTACCCAAGAAGCGGAAGTACGATCCATCCGAGTTGGAGGAAATAGAGCGGAACTGCGTGACCAGCGTACCGGAGAGGACGTGCATCACTGTCTCCGTGTCAGCCCCTCAGCCGATGGACTACACGCCTCCCACATACCAAGCGACAATACTCCAACCATCGCCAATAGTGCAACGGTCTTCGCCGCTCGACTTCCACTATCCGAACATCGATTTATCCGAATGGCGGGACCATCGAATACTGGCCAAGCAACGTGGGCTGTACATACCAGGGGTGATACGCCAGGCTGACGGGTGCAAAGTGGTCGTGGAACTAGACGGTCAGGAGAACGAACCGATCGAGTACAGTGATATATTTGGTGGGAACAAGTACGATGTGATCAGTGATGCGAGCCCTCAGCTCAGTCATTTGTTGATAGGGTCGCCTTGTGTTGTGAGGACTACGGATCCGAGCCGGGAGAGTGTGCAAAATGTGTTCGTCGAGGGACTTGTGTTTGAAGTGCTCAGTTCTCCGATTAGGATCAGAGTTAAGGTAAGTTGGTGATGCGTTATATCTCTGTTTTGTATCTATGTATTTGAGAAGCCTGAGGCTGGTCATCGTTGGTTAACTGAAGCTGAGAATAAAATTAATCTGCTCGTCCATCTCCACTTAAGGCACACAGCTTTTACTGAGTCTTTTAAGTAGTTCTTTCTGCTCAGATCCATCAGAGATTGTACGAATATAAGCATCGAATCAGATAGTAATAAATATTAAAAAAAACATTCGGCCAGTGTAATAAAATACATACTAATAAGACAAATACTAATAAGTAGATATCTGAAATATTTCCAAATAAGGGAGAGGGCAGACTGGCTACTTTTAGGGGCAGCGATCGGCGCGCGTTTTTATGGTTTTGAGTCGCAGCGCTGTTCGGAAGCTCGATTCCGCATCCGAACGCTAACGTGGGCACACAAAAAATACCAATCCCAGCGACCGAGTTGCATTTCTTGCTATCGCGAATTCGTTTGGCGTTGGCGAATGGCGTTTCGCGAATTTTAAACGCTGACCTTCGCTACTTTCAGCATCGTATCGAACGCTTTTGAGTGGCAAAAACGCGATGCAGTCGCAAAAACGCCGACCGCTGCCGCTAAAAGTAGCCAGTCTGCCCTCTCCCTAACCGCAAAAGAAATAATTGATCAGTTCCATGTAAAACCAGCCGTCCACCTAATCATTCTATGTTGTAGAACTGACTGAATAGGGCACCACTCAGCTTGATGCTATAGTCAAGATCGATCATGGCGCTGGTTTTCAGGCGTGACCCCACGGTAATGTCATTGGCTGAAAAAGGTCTTGTGTGAAAAACAAGGAACATCCAGCTGTGAACGTCCATCAGTTGATACGGAGTTAGCTACCTAGTTATTAAACATCATTAGCAGAATTTAGTAAACGCTTGTTGCTAAGTATGAACTGTCACGCGATTGCAATGATACGAAAATAGACACTATCTATTACTATCTCTAAAGCTGTCGTACTCAGCTACTATTGTAAACATGTTTTTATAAGCGGAAAACTAGGTGGTCAGTTAGGTTACGCGTTGTCTTACAATCTTTTAGTGACAACGATAACTGTTGTCCATGAGTAAGAAATCTATTAAATCCACTTTGGACTCGAATCAAAGCTGATGGCTGATCAACAAACCTTTGTCGTGTTCGGCAGAAGTCGATTAGCCTCTGAGGGCACCGTAACGGTACTATCTGGTAATTTTCTTAACAAAAATTTTTTTTTTGGATAATGCTTTGGTTATGTTTATGGTGTAAATTGTGTTCACTTTATTAAGACTGTAAATGAAAATAAAAATTAATCTTCTAGTCTAGCGCGTGCCTGGTGTAAAATAAATCAGGTGTGGAATTGTCTAAAAAAATTGGTTGTCTGTAAAGTCGGTTTACGGACGATAGTTTTACGTGATAACGTCATAAAGAAACATGGACGATGACCACAGCAGACTATTAAGACTTAGGGTGAGATCTATAAATGGCACTCCCACTCAGCTCAGACTCAAGACTGCGTTAAAACGAGACAGATTTATATCAGGACATAATATTTGTGTCTCATTTTAACTCTATCTTGAGTCTTGAACAGAGTCAGAGTACAATCTCAGCCTAAGATTCGTCACGAACTCGACTAAAATCTCGCGGCGGAGGTCCCGTGTGAGATGTCCTCAATCCTCATATTATATTGAGTGGTGCTTTTATTATTTTGCCACGGAACTCCCGCAGTTACCCGATACGACTGGTGAAAACTGATTCTTAGGCTGGCTGGAAGCATCAAACAACTGTTTGTACAAACAACCTTGTGGAGCGCAAAAAGTAGCTGTGGATAATTCCGCCTTCTACATTTTGAAAGGGTTTTTTGCTCTTATTCGCGAGGAATTCTTTTAAGAAATATAGTTTTAGCCTCGATTCTAATTTCTAGACCGTAAATTAACTATTCATTAATCAGGTGTCAAATAATTAAATTTTAGACAAAAACTAAGAATTTATTATATTCTTGTTTTTATCTAAAATTTAATTATTTGACACCTGATTAATTGATATGATATACTTATATAATATTGATCGACCGAGCGAAGCGAAGGTCTTTGAGTTAACTAGAGCGATTTGCACTTGTCCGTCCGTCCGTCCGTCCGTCTGTCAGAGCCTTATAACTTTTGAATTACTGAACGTAATTACTTCAAATTTAGATATAATATGATGAAACCGATGGCCTCCAGCCGAAAATGGCTTAAAAAGTTATAAAAATCTTTATTTCAGGGGGGCTCTCATAGAAGCGAATGCGAAGTAAAAAAAAAAAATATCGCGTTACATAAAATTGTTACGTATCATTTTAAATATAATTTTGAACTGAGTACAAAAATATTTTTTTTTTAATTTTTCCCTTAAAATTGACGAAATGGGGGGCTTTCAAAGTGGCGATTTTATACGCTCGCTTGAAGACGCTCTCTAGGAAAATCCGCTATGGATTTTCAAACTGATTTTATGTTTTTAGGTCACTTATATCCTGTACTTGAACAACAAATACTAAAATTATATGAATATTATAAAGAAACGAGATTATTTAATTTTTAATGGGCATCAGTAATTCATATAGCATCAACATAGCTTCACGATAATGCTAATAGATGGCGCAGTCAGTAACTATTCCCATGGAACTACGAGTTACGACTACGACCTATCCCAAAAACAGTTTTGCGTCGACCATTATTATTTAGTTACTTATTATAATACAATAATTGTATTGTAATTTTTTTTGTACCATATTATTCAATTAAAATTATTTTTTAGTTAAATTTTAGTTAAATATTGTATATTTTCTATTCGAGTCGATAGATGACGATTTGTACAGATGCCCGTAACCCGGTTTCACTCGTTAGTACCTACATAATAAATAAATAATTCAATGTTTGATAAATAATTCAATGTTTTCACTAACGTTCCCTAACCTTTACGGGCTACCTATAAGTTAGGTGATTGATGTTTTCTGTCAACTTATTTATCACGATCCTGTACGGGACACCTAAAAGGATATTGGGACGGATGTTAGGACTTAGGATTGTATTTAGGAGCTACCTACGTTAAGAGACTCCTACTTAGGGGATGATTTAGGTATGTTTGGTGAAAACGGGCATAATAATAATGTCAGTTTTGGTTATCATGTATCGATTGAATGAATAATCATGGGATACCGTTACCGCGAGGTCTCAGTTCGGGGCGAACCACTAGTTATGGAGAACTCTCAGCCAGGTTTGCAGATGTCCTTACGATCTTTGGTTTATGCTTATTCTTACTAATTTAAATCAAAAATGTGTTTGTGTGCCTGTTTATTTGTTGGTTTGTCCTTTAATCACGCAGCAACGGAGCAATGGATCGAAATTATTGTTGATGACTTGGAGAGTGACTGAGGCTACCTTTTATCCCGGAAAACCAGTTTTCCCGTGGTGTTTTAAAAACCTAACTCCACATGTATGAAGTCGCGGGCATTGGGCTGTCAAACTTTAAATTGTGTAAAAGCCCTTTACAATAAAATATAAAGTTCATAAAAAAAGCTACTATCCTTACTAATATTATAAATGCGAAAGTGTGTTTGTTTGTTGGTTTGACCTTCAATCACGCCGCAACAGAGCTACAAATCGACGTGATTTTTTGCATCCAGGGTATAGTTGATGACTTGGAGAGTGACATAGGTTTCTTTTCATTCCGGTAAATCAAAGAGTTCCCGTGGGATTTAAAAAATAAATACACGCGGACGTAGTCATAGGCATCAGCTATTGTACGTCAGCAACTACATATACAAATTCAATATTTTAACAAAAAAAAAAATGATCGTCGCAAGCAGGTGACAGACGGCGAGAACATCTGCAAGGAGATGGTGGAGGTGAAGCGGGCGGACATCCGCCTGTTGCAGCCGCCCTGGGCGGACGAGCTGGAGGACGCCGGCTCGCACGCGTCGCCCGCACTCATGACGCAGCACAGCATGAGGGTGCACCACGTGTCGTCCGGGCCGGTATGTGAACATCTGCAAGGAGATGGTGGAGGTGAAGCGGACGGACATCCGCCTGTTGCAGCCGCCCTGGGCGGACGAGCTGGAGGACGCCGGCTCGCACGCGTCGCCCACACTCATGACGCAGCACAGCATGAGGGTGCACCACGTGTCGTCCGGGCCGGTATGTGAACATCTGCAAGGAGATGGTGGAGGTGACGCGGGCGGACATCCGCCTGTTGCAGCCGCCCTGGGCGGACGAGCTGGAGGACGCCGGCTCGCACGCGTCGCCCGCACTCATGACGCAGCACAGCATGAGGGTGCACCACGTGTCGTCCGGGCCGGTATGTGAACATCTGCAAGGAGATGGTGGAGGTGAAGCGGGCGGACATCCGCCTGTTGCAGCCACCCTGGGCGGACGAGCTGGAGGACGCCGGCTCGCACGCGTCGCCCGCACTCATGACGCAGCACAGCATGAGGGTGCACCACGTGTCGTCCGGGCCGGTATGTGAACATCTGCAAGGAGATGGTGGAGGTGAAGCGGGCGGACATCCGCCTGTTGCAGCCGCCCTGGGCGGACGAGCTGGAGGACGCCGGCTCGCACGCGTCGCCCACACTCATGACGCAGCACAGCATGAGGGTGCACCACGTGTCGTCCGGGCCGGTATGTGAACATCTGCAAGGAGATGGTGGAGGTGAAGCGGACGGACATCCGCCTGTTGCAGCCGCCCTGGGCGGACGAGCTGGAGGACGCCGGCTCGCACGCGTCGCCCACACTCATGACGCAGCACAGCATGAGGGTGCACCACGTGTCGTCCGGGCCGGTATGTGAACATCTGCAAGGAGATGGTGGAGGTGACGCGGGCGGACATCCGCCTGTTGCAGCCGCCCTGGGCGGACGAGCTGGAGGACGCCGGCTCGCACGCGTCGCCCGCACTCATGACGCAGCACAGCATGAGGGTGCACCACGTGTCGTCCGGGCCGGTATGTGAACATCTGCAAGGAGATGGTGGAGGTGAAGCGGGCGGACATCCGCCTGTTGCAGCCACCCTGGGCGGACGAGCTGGAGGACGCCGGCTCGCACGCGTCGCCCGCACTCATGACGCAGCACAGCATGAGGGTGCACCACGTGTCGTCCGGACCGGTATGTGAACATCTGCAAGGAGATGGTGGAGGTGAAGCGGGCGGACATCCGCCTGTTGCAGCCGCCCTGGGCGGACGAGCTGGAGGACGCCGGCTCGCACGCGTCGCCCGCACTCATGACGCAGCACAGCATGAGGGTGCACCACGTGTCGTCCGGGCCGGTATGTGAACATCTGCAAGGAGATGGTGGAGGTGACGCGGGCGGACATCCGCCTGTTGCAGCCGCCCTGGGCGGAAGAGCTGGAGGACGCCGGCTCGCACGCGTCGCCCGCACTCATGACGCAGCACAACATGAGGGTGCACCACGTGTCGTCCGGGCCGGTATGTGAACATCTGCAAGGAGATGGTGGAGGTGAAGCGGGCGGACATCCGCCTGTTGCAGCCGCCCTGGGCGGACGAGCTGGAGGACGCCGGCTCGCACGCGTCGCCCGCACTCATGACGCAGCACAGCATGAGGGTGCACCACGTGTCGTCCGGGCCGGTATGTGAACATCTGCAAGGAGATGGTGGAGGTGAAGCGGGCGGACATCCGCCTGTTGCAGCCGCCCTGGGCGGACGAGCTGGAGGACGCCGGCTCGCACGCGTTGCCCGCGCTCATGACGCAGCACAGCATGAGGGTGCACCACGTGTCGTCCGGGCCGGTATGTGAACATCTGCAAGGAGATGGTGGAGGTGAAGCGGGCGGACATCCGCCTGTTGCAGCCGCCCTGGGCGGACGAGCTGGAGGACGCCGGCTCGCACGCGTCGCCCGCGCTCATGACGCAGCACAGCATGAGGGTGCACCACGTGTCGTCCGGGCAGGTATGTGAACATCTGCAAGGAGATGGTGGAGGTGAAGCGGGCGGACATCCGCCTGTTGCAGCCGCCCTGGGCGGACAAGCTGGAGGACGCCGGCTCGCACGCGTCGCCCGCACTCATGACGCAGCACAGCATGAGGGTGCACCACGTGTCGTCCGGGCCGGTATGTGAACATCTGCAAGGAGATGGTGGAGGTGAAGCGGGGCGCCATCCGCCTGTTGCAGCCGCCCTGGGCGGACGAGCTGGAGGACGCCGGCTCGCACGCGTCGCCCGCACTCATGACGCAGCACAGCATGAGGGTGCACCACGTGTCGTCCGGGCCGGTATGTGAACATCTGCAAGGAGATGGTGGAGGTGAAGCGGGCGGACATCCGCCTGTTGCAGCCGCCCTGGGCGGACGAGCTGGAGGACGCCGGCTCGCACGCGTCGCCCGCACTCATGACGCAGCACAGCATGAGGGTGCACCACGTGTCGTCCGGGCCGGTATGTGAACATCTGCAAGGAGATGATGGAGGTGAAGCGGGCGGACATCCGCCTGTTGCAGCCGCCCTGGGCGGACGAGCTGGAGGACGCCGGCTCGCACGCGTCGCCCGCACTCATGACGCAGCACAGCATGAGGGTGCACCACGTGTCGTCCGGGCCGGTATGTGAACATCTGCAAGGAGATGGTGGAGGTGAAGCGGGCGGACATCCGCCTGTTGCAGCCGCCCTGGGCGGACGAGCTGGAGGACGCCGGCTCGCACGCGTCGCCCGCACTCATGACGCAGCACAGCATGAGGGTGCACCACGTGTCGTCCGGGCCGGTATGTGAACATCTGCAAGGAGATGGTGGAGGTGAAGCGGGCGGACATCCGCCTGTTGCAGCCGCCCTGGGCGGACGAGCTGGAGGACGCCGGCTCGCACGCGTCGCCCGCACTCATGACGCAGCACAGCATGAGGGTGCACCACGTGTCGTCCGGGCCGGTATGTGAACATCTGCAAGGAGATGGTGGAGGTGAAGCGGGCGGACATCCGCCTGTTGCAGCCGCCCTGGGCGGACGAGCTGGAGGACGCCGGCTCGCACGCGTCGCCCGCACTCATGACGCAGCACAGCATGAGGGTGCACCACGTGTCGTCCGGGCCGGTATGTGAACATCTGCAAGGAGATGGTGGAGGTAAAGCGGGCGGAAATCCGCCTGTTGCAGCCGCCCTGGGCGGACGAGCTGGAGGACGCCGGCTCGCACGCGTCGCCCGCGCTCATGACGCAGCACAGCATGAGGGTGCACCACGTGTCGTCCGGGCCGGTATGTGAACATCTGCAAGGAGATGGTGGAGGTGAAGCGGGCGGACATCCGCCTGTTGCAGCCGCCCTGGGCGGACGAGCTGGAGGACGCCGGCTCGCACGCGTCGCCCGCACTCATGACGCAGCACAGCATGAGGGTGCACCACGTGTCGTCCGGGCCGGTATGTGAACATCTGCAAGGAGATGGTGGAGGTGAAGCGGGCGGACATCCGCCTGTTGCAGCCGCCCTGGGCGGACGAGCTGGAAGACGCCGGCTCGCACGCGTCGCCCGCGCTCATGACGCAGCACAGCATGAGGGTGCACCACGTGTCGTCCGGGCCGGTATGTGAACATCTGCAAGGAGATGGTGGAGGTGAAGCGGGCGGACATCCGCCTGTTGCAGCCGCCCTGGGCGGACGAGCTGGAGGACGCCGGCTCGCACGCGTCGCCCGCACTCATGACGCAGCACAGCATGAGGGTGCACCACGTGTCGTCCGGGCCGGTATGTGAACATCTGCAAGGAGATGGTGGAGGTGAAGCGGGCGGACATCCGCCTGTTGCAGCCGCCCTGGGAGGACGAGCTGGAGGACGCCGGCTCGCACGCGTCGCCCGCGCTCATGACGCAGCACAGCATGAGGGTGCACCACGTGTCGTCCGGGCCGGTATGTGAACATCTGCAAGGAGATGGTGGAGGTGAAGCGGGCGGACATCCGCCTGTTGCAGCCGCCCTGAGCGGACGAGCTGGAGGACGCCGGCTCGCACGCGTCGCCCGCACTCATGACGCAGCACAGCATGAGGGTGCACCACGTGTCGTCCGGGCCGGTATGTGAACATCTGCAAGGAGATGGTGGAGGTGAAGCGGGCGGACATCCGCCTGTTGCAGCCGCCCTGGGCGGACGAGCTGGAGGACGCCGGCTCGCACGCGTCGCCCGCACTCATGACGCAGCACAGCATGAGGGTGCACCACGTGTCGTCCGGGCCAGTATGTGAACATCTGCAAGGAGATGGTGGAGGTGAAGCGGGCGGACATCCGCCTGTTGCAGCCGCCCTGGGCGGACGAGCTGGAGGACGCCGGCTCGCACGCGTCGCCCGCACTCATGACGCAGCACAGCATGAGGGTGCACCACGTGTCGTCCGGGCCGGTATGTGAACATCTGCAAGGAGATGGTGGAGGTGAAGCGGGCGGACATCCGCCTGTTGCAGCCGCCCTGGGCGGACGAGCTGGAGGACGCCGGCTCGCACGCGTCGCCCGCGCTCATGACGCAGCACAGCATGAGGGTGCACCACGTGTCGTCCGGGCAGGTATGTGAACATCTGCAAGGAGATGGTGGAGGTGAAGCGGGCGGACATCCGCCTGTTGCAGCCGCCCTGGGCGGACGAGCTGGAGGACGCCGGCTCGCACGCGTCGCCCGCGCTCATGACGCAGCACAGCATGAGGGTGCACCACGTGTCGTCCGGGCCGGTATGTAAACATCTGCAAGGAGATGGTATCACCTCTGTCGTAATTTCATATAGTCAAATCTCTATGTAGATCAGCTAACTACGCAGGAGATATTACAGTGGAGAAGTATGTATGTACACTCCTTATTCCCGCACATTCATAGTCTTATCATAAGACTATGAATGTGCGGGAAGGGTTAAGCTGCTATCCATAAGACTCTTATGGATAGCAGCTTCGCGCCTAATACGCGGGCCGCACTCCAACCTGATTTCTTACATCACAATTCCTCTTACCTCACATTTCAGTACACGCTGGGCGGGGACCACTTCGTGACGTCATCGCCGATGCCCAGCTCGCAGATGGTGACGGTGGGCGCGCTGTCCAACGGCTCGCGGCCCTTTGACGACTACGGCGAGAGCGACGACGACCTGCCCAGTGAAAACATCATGTTCCCTACCGACAACTCGCATATGGGTGAGGGTTTTATGCGAATAGCGTATTACCACTAAGAATAGAATAGAATAGAATAGAAATATTTTTTATTCAAATAAAATTTTACAAGTGCTTGTGAATAGTCGATGAATCTACCACTGGTTCGGAATGCCTTTCCTGCCTAGAAGAACCAGCAAGAAACTCGGCGGTTGCTCTTTTCAAAACAAATTTACAATACAGTAAATACTATGCTATACTTATATGCAGTGTTTCCACAATGAGGGAAGTTCCAAAAATGCATACCGACTAACTTCTATCTTAAGATGTGCAGACATAAAGTAGCCCCATTCCCGTCGGTGGAACCCGTTCACGAGCATGACTCATGACCCAGCCATTGCCTCGCTCAACCATATTTGAGGGAACGTAACACAACTAATCTAACTTAACCTATTGTCTATTATTTTAATAAACGAGTACTAAATATGTCTCTCGCACATTTCCGATATCCATAGAATGAGATGGGTTATTGTTAGAAGTGGGGTACTGAGTATGTCTCACACATTTCCGATATTGACAGAGTGAGATGGGTTATTTCAGGGGTGGGGCCTGGGACTCTATGTTGATTACCAATAGCAACACAGTTAAAATTTTTGGCACTCATTTCTTAAAAAAAAAAACAGACTATATATACCACAGAATTGCAAGAAGTCGTGCGCGTTGGATTCCTTACATGGTTGTAATCTAACCTTCTCGGAAGAAACGCCCTTCTAGCGTCCGTGTTTCTTGCTGCGTATAATTTGAGTACCTTCAAGGCAAAAAAAGTAAATAGGCATCTTTTAGACAAGCACCCTCCAACGTAGACCTCATCTGTGCTTTCCATCATGGATTAAAAATTAACGGCCTTATCGCTTAGAAGCGATATCTACCAGGCCACTGTTTTTAAGAGCATATAAAAAAGAAAGAATTAATAAGGGTTACTATGATTATTAATAATTAAAAATATTGTTATACAGATTGCAATAACAGCAAGCGCAGCAGTCTTCAAAGTCGAGGCAGTACGTCCAGTCTCATCGAAGGCAGCCTCACACCACGATCTCAACCACCCACTCCCAGGTCAATATATAGATATATTCCATCTAATTTTATTTTATTTTAATGACAAGATATGATGATATGAGATGCTGTCTAAGATGGTAGTGGGCTAACTTGAAAGGGGTATTGGCAGTGTACATTCTACCCTAACTGTAACTCTCAGACGTGCAGGTTTCCTCACGATGTTTTCCTTCACCATTGAAAAATGTGATTTGAAATCAAATTTTGATTGAAAAATGAAATTTAATTATTTAAACGCACATAATTCGGAAAAGTTAGAGGTGCGTGCCCGGGATCGAACCTGCGACCCCGAATAGGAGACCGCAGTCCGCAGTCATAACCGCTAGGCTATCACTGCTCTAGAAGAATACTCAATCAATTAATATATCGTACTAGCTGACCCGGCGAACTTCGTACCGCCAACTTACCTATCTATATAAAACGAATAAATTATCTTAATAAAAAAAAACTATCCTATCTTTCAAGTTGGACCAAATTACAGATAGTTACGAAGTTTGATCAAAATTGGTTCAGTAGTTTAGGAGTCCATCGCGGACAAACAACGTGACACGTAATTTATGTATATTAAGATTATTATGTATTCAGATCTCAAGCGGCAACACCGCACAAATACAAAAAGGGTGATGTGGTATCAACCCCTACCGGGATAAGGAAGAAGTTCAACGGCAAGCAGTGGCGACGGCTTTGCTCCAAGGATGGCTGCACGAAGGAGAGCCAGAGGCGAGGGTTTTGTTCGCGACATCTTTCCCTTCGAGGTGTCACACGGTCCTCTAATACACCTTTGGCTCAAGGGTCCACTCACACGCCACAGCAAAGGTAAGTGTTTTTTTGACAGACTGGTGTTCAAATTATAGACGTATGACATACGTGGGGTGTGTTCCGATGTACACTGGATCACTGTAAGGTGTGACGTCAATCCAGTATACCGTGAAGCCGTTCCGTTTTAGTTTGCTATACTGGTTATTGTTGAATACTGTCATCCCCATTTTTTCAAATCTCTTATCTACTTTTCTATTTTTTGATCACGTGATCAAAGTACTGAGAGCACCTTACCTCGAAAGCGCCAGTGCTCACAGTACAAAAATGGCGGCGAGTTATGACGTCATATATTTCCCTAGTAATGCGGCAGTGTACTGGCAGTCTATAACGGAACGAATTTTTCACCAGTGAGAGCACTGAGCAGTGCTTGCAGTGTATATCGGAACACACCCTTAATTACCTTATCAATTACCATGGTAATAGGCATGATGACTAATGAAATAGGATTCATGGATTACAAAAACATATTTATTTTTTTATTTTGAGCGAGATTTTGATAAAATATATCTATAAATTCCGTCATATTGGATTGAAAACCAATCAGAGCCATATTACATCTTTCTTCAAACTTTGATAAACTACTATGAAAAATCATAGAGGTTTTTGCGTGAATTTTAAAACTGAAAATTGAAATGGCAATTTTATCTACCCAACTTTTTTTTTGCTGAAATAAGATATACATATGCAAATAATAGATTTGATTTAAGAATTATGTGATCATCATCTAATATAACATACTTTAGAAGGGAGCGTTCTTCGGAAAAAATATTTTTTCCTTTTTTTTTAAAGGCTACATTTTACAAACCCAATATACCAGTATACCAATATCCCTAATGCAAACAAGGAGAAAGTTAAAATCCTGTAAACCGGCTACGGAAAATTGTACGTACTATGTATAGTCGACGTCAAAAGTCCATACATACATACATAGCTTAAAGGCTAAAACTGTGCGCAAGCAATGCTGTGTATCACTCGCATGCTCACTCACACAAATAAATATTATCTATCAATAATCAACCTTAAGTCAACAACATAAGTTTCAAACGATTTCAGTTCAATACTACAGTAAGTGTGTGAGTGACAGACTGCATGCAAGGCAACTTGTTTGCTTTTTCTATATGGACTTTTGCAGCCGACTGTACATAGTAGTTCCGTGTGTTGAAAACGCATTTGTTCCAGAAGCAGCAGCAAGTCGTTGTCGTCGAGCGGCACGGGCGTGGAAGGGGACGAGACGTCGCGCGAGTCCGACACCACGCCGCCCAACTACCGCGTCACCGGCAGGTTCGACCCCGACGAGACGGAAGCTGCCAACATGCTGGGTGAGTGGATTTACCCCCAACCACCGATCTCTATAATTAATATATAATGATTAACACTGAATTGGCTGTCCCTATACAAATGACAGCTTAATTATGGCTCAATTTGAAGTGCCGCATTTGACATACGAGTGTCTCTGGACATACGAGTGTCGCTTACAGCGCCAAAATGTCGTCAATCGAATTCAAAATGGCGTCAATAAAGTACATCCAAAAAAAGAGAAAGGTGGAAAGAATTATGATGACATTATTCATCAGCAACTCATTTACGGCTTACTACTGAAGGCTCTTCTTAGCGAAGGTTTCCACCATAGTCCACCATGCGGGCCAAATAAATTAATAAAATAGATTTATTAAAGAGGTCAGTTATGAAATCATAGATTAAGGTGGTACGATTTCCATACTAATTTATTTTTCCATTTATGCGCATCTAGAGCATAATTTCATACTGAAATCACACCCGTCGGCATTTAATTAGATCTTTATTTGCGGTAAAATATATTTATCTGAAGAAAACAATAGAATAATAGCTAAATGAGATCGAAATTTTTACTAATTTATGTCAATGTATGAGTGAACGACGACAGTGTCGTACGCTAGCGTTCGTTTAGCAGTGTGCGTTTCGACTGCGTTGCATGGAAGTAGATGCGGCGTTGCCAGTTCGCTGATAATACGATGGCAAGCGCTTTTGCCGCTCTTCGTTTTGCGTTTGACAATGAAATTAGAACTTTTAGTTTTCGTTGCATCCTGGTCAGGTATTGCCAACTGTATGAATTTTCGGAAGAATTTAGGGAAATATTCTTTTGAAAACATGAACTATATCGCAGTATTACACTAAGTCTATGATAATGATAAATATACTTGCTTTTAATTGCCTATACTTACACTAGCGGCACGCTATGATGGCCGGTTTGACGTTTGTCCGCTCATGAAGTTCCGTATTAATTGATAACGACTTTGAAGGAAATAATTGTATTACTTTATTGACGATAGTGATGTGCAGAGATTCATAAATTTTATCGAATGTAGTTTTAGGTTTAGGACTCAAAATTTATTTATTAAATTGATTTCTAAAATGTATACAAGTGTAGAAAAATCAGTTTGCACCATTTAAGGGGTGAATGTACTTGTGAATATGAACAATTTTCACTATGTGGACAAACCTCTGAAATCGCAAAAAAATATCAGCTGTTTCATACAAAAGGTAAAATTTTTATTTTTATATGATATATACCACAACTCTGCATTTGGTTTTCTAAATTGAAAATTTTTAAAAATGGAATCTAATACGATCGTCACATAGGATCGCTGGCTAGCACAACTACTACCTCCGGCAAACTCGCGTCAATGCTCAATGCAAAACAAAGCAGTTTCGAATTGACGTTGCTTCGAAAAGTATAAACTGTCAGTGCAATGCGATTGTGATATAGTTTTGACCTGGCTTTGGATTTCAAATATTGATACTGCATTACTGTTGACCCTTGCTCGTTAATTTGGACTCTGTTCAAGCCCTTTGTTGTGGATTTCGTCGATATGACCGAACGTACGCAGAGAACTGTTCTAAATAGTCAGACACGTGAGTTCGT
The DNA here is from genome assembly GCA_029955525.1 of Oeneis ivallda. Classification (NCBI taxonomy): domain Eukaryota; kingdom Metazoa; phylum Arthropoda; class Insecta; order Lepidoptera; family Nymphalidae; genus Oeneis; species Oeneis ivallda. The sequence continues at coordinate 12,499,844 of JARPMR010000022.1, forward strand.
AATACGCCTTCGTAACTATTTCGATCGTGAAGCTCAAAATGGAGGGCCAATTTTACCTATAACGTCAGTGGTTGAACGCGTAGCTGATGCGCTTAATATTGGACAACGAACTGTTAGACGGATAACTAAAAAAAAATATGGCGAGACTGGCACAGAAGAAAATAAACTTCACACACCAAAAAAGAGAAAACGAGCAAAACCAGTCGTAGGCATCGATAGCTTTGATGCCGATGCTATCCGAAGACATGTTTACGGCTACTATTTACAGAAGGAGTATCCAACAAGAAAAAAGTTGGTGCATTCACTGAAGGAAGCTGGATTATTCTTCGGTGGGGAAAGTTCTTTAACGAAGATTTTGAAGACCATTGGATTTCGATACAAAAAATGTAACAAACGCAAAATATTGATGGAAAGATTTGATATAGCGATGGCAAGGTATACTTTTTTACGGCAAGTGAAAGAAATCAAAAATTGGCAAAATGTTGTGTTCTTGGATGAAATATGGCTTAATGCTAACCATACTGTAGGCCGTTCTTGGAACGATGACACAGCAGCATCTACTTCCAAAGTTCCTGTAGGAAAAGGATCGCGACTTATAATTTGTCACGCCGGAACCATCAACGGGTTTGTCGAAGGTTATCTCATGGCTTTTGCGTCAAAAACCACTGGAGACTATCATGAAGACATGAATGGAGAAAAGTTTACTGAATGGTTTACCTCAATGTTGTGTAGCCTCCCTGAACCATCTATTATAATTATGGACAACGCCCCATACCACTCGATGCAAATTGACAAGCCACCTGCCCAATCCCAAAAGAAAGCTGATATCGTCGCATGGCTTCGTAAAAATGGCGTAGATGCAAACATGAATATGTTAAAAGCGGAATTAGTACGTCTTTTAAAAGAAAACAAACCAACCAAGATCCGATACGTCATTGACGAAATAGCATTAGAACATGGGCACAGAGTTATACGGTTACCGCCTTACCATTGTGAGTATAATGCGATTGAGTTGGTGTGGGCTCAAATTAAGGGATATGCTGCAAGACACAATACAGAACCCCCATTTACCACAAAAAAAATGCTAAAATTATTAGAAGAAGCTTGTGAACATGTGACTAAAGGAGACTGGGAAAAGGTTGTGAATAGAACTGTTAAATTAATAAGGGAAGATTATGAAAGAGATGTGAAAATAGATAATATTATAGAAAACGAACATATAATTATTAATGTAGGTGATGATAGCAGTGACGACAGTGAAAATAGTAGTATGGACGAATCTGATTAATTATGGCCTTTTGTGGCACCTTTTTTGGTATCTTTTGTATTCATATGTTTCTTGTGTGCATATAAAGTATGTATATTCATTTTCATTCAAATATTCAGTTCGTTCAAATAAATTAAATAAACATATACATTTTTGTTTTATTAAACCTATTTAATCAGGTACAAAAACAAAACTTAATTGTTTTTTGTTCGAGAATAAATTGACATTCCACATCACTATTGTAATGTGTCTAACCGGCCATCATAGCGTGCCGCTAGTGTAGTATTAGCAGTAAAAGTTTTTTGATCGGTTTTACCAAAACCAAATTTTACGTCAACTTATGGATATTACTCATTATTTCATTAATACAGACTTAAAATAATTATACTAAGGTATTTAAAATGAATCATAGCTAATAAAATAATTATACGTTTAATGAGCTCGGGCTGTATGGAGCACCCCGAAATAATGTTTAGGCAAAAAATATTTAGGGGTGGCAACCCCGTTATTATGAGATCGCGCCGCGGTAGTAGTTCTTGTTGTTCAATGTTCCTAGTTCCTACTTCGCCTGTGATTACTGATTACTTGGTAGTGCTAGTGGTTATTGTTGCTTGTTCATCCCATCCAACGAAAATAAATTATGGAGCCACGCACATCACGAAAGATTTATCTAAATCACCAATACTCTGGCCCCCGGAAAAGTCGCAAACGAGTTCTTGGACAAATGAAACGATATCACGGAGAAAGCAAAAGGTAAGTACACGAACTTATATATAAATTATACATAAATGTATTTACATAAATGCTTACATTCAACAAATATTTTGCTAAATTTCTGCTATATTTGATATCTAGGTATCTGCTATATTTTTTTGTAAACATAACCTCTTATTTGCAGTCGTAGTGAAGTGTGGTGCAAAAAAATTAAAACAGATAACAATCCTACTGTTCCTGTAAGTTTTGAGTAAGTGGAACTAAACTAATCTTCAAATTATTAGTAATTTATCCTTACTATAATATTATAAATGTGAAATTGTGTTTGTTTGTTGACGTGATTTTTGCATGAGTTTAGTTGAGGACTTGGAGAGAGTCCTCCTTTTATTCCGGAAACGAAACGACAACCACGCGAACTAAGACGTGGGCAAAGGCTGGTATATAATACATAGGTACTTGGATAAAAATTATTGTTTGATTGTTTATTAAAATTACATTACATCTATTCATATTATTACAGATTGGATAATATTGTCAAAACTTATAGTCGAAGTAAAAAGAAATATCGTATTGAAGCTAATTTTAAACAAAATGAACAAGGAAAAACTGAGCAAGAGCCATCTACATCGCCTCTGGACATAAATTGGCCTATGATTGATCCAAGTGTCAATAGTCATGAGTTGACAGTTGAAAGTGTATCACCTGATAATTTGGATGGCCTTTCAGGGAATAGAATAGTAGATCTCCCACATGTCCTTCAGTGGGCATTCAAACTAGAAAGACATCGATTGAAATGCGAAGGAAGCAGTATTGTATATATAAACGAATTAAGAAATGGATTCCACAGCTTATTTACTTTCAAATGTAGTATGTGTGAAAAAGAGTTTAGATACAGCAATGAAAATGTGGAAAAGTTAAACAAAGCTTTCGTTTGGGGTACAATAACAGCAGGTAGCTACTATACACAGGCTGCTCATATAACTAATTTATTGGATATTCCCACAATATCGGCTACGAAGTTCCGGCAAACTGAAAAATTATTAGGTAATGTTTGGAAGGACTACCTATGTGCAGAAATAAAGAAGAATGGCGAACAAGAAAAAGCTATTGCCATGGAAAAAAATAATGTAGATGAAGATGGAATTCCATATGTGTCAGTATATGTGGATGGTGGCTGGCCTAAGCGATCCTACGGTCACGACTACAGTTCTGCATCAGGAATGGTTTGTATTATGGTATTAAATTTCTTCTGTTGACACCTATTTATTTTTTTGATTTTGTTATAATTAATTTTTAAATATTTTAGGCATGCATCATTGGTAAAGAAACCAAAAAGTGCCTATTTATAGGCATTAAAAATAAATATTGCTATCATTGCCACATTTACGAAAAAGAAAATAAGCCAGTACCCGAACACACCTGTTTTAAAAACTATGAGGGACCATCAACAGGAATGGAGTCCGCTATATTAGTTGAAGGCTTTCAGAAGAGCCAAGAAATGCACGGAGTAAAATATTTAAATTTTATTGGTGATGGAGACTCATCAGTTTATTGACGAAGAGTTTGGCTTTTTAGGAGCTAGCCCAGATGGTATGTGATACTATTTGATTACATATCATTGTTTTTGAATATATCCAAATCATCTATGAAAACACTACTTTTTATTGATTTCAGGGATTATAGAAGAAGAAGAATCAATTTTAGAAATAAAATGTTTTCCCTCATTGGCTCGCAATAATCAAGATATGTTTTCTGCTGCAAAAGATCGAAAAAATTTTCCACTCTACATTGATAGTAATGGGAGTTTACAAATAAATAAAAAACACAATTTCTATTACCAGGTTAGTACCACAATTTTTTTTTTAGTATAATGTAAGTGTGTTCTTATTTTCAAAGGTACAAATAATAATAGTTTTTCTTATTGCAGATCCAGGGCCAGCTGCGGGTAACAAAAATGAAGAAACGTTACTTTGTTGGATTTATTTCTCCAACTTACGACATCAATATTTTGGAAATAGAGCGCGATGAAGTTTTTATTGATAATATGATACCAAAACTAGTGAAATTTTATAATAATTGTGTATTGCCTGAAGTTGTACTTCGAAGAGTCAGCAATAATCAAAGTTGCTTAGATATTTCATTGTGGTAGTGTGTGTGTGTGGCAATTCAATAAATATATTTGAAAAATGTCTACTTTTAATAATCCTGTAGTCATATAAAAATATGTAATGCTATAGTGTGTTTGTTTGTTGGTTTGTCCTTCAATCACGTCGCAACAGAGCAACGGTTGATGCGATTTTTTGCATGGGCGTAGTAGTGGTTCCTCAGACCGGGAGAGCTACTTTTTATCTCGGATAATAAGTTCCCGCGGGATTTATAAAAACTAAATCCATGCGGACGGAGTCACGGGCAACAGCTACTTTAATATAATTTTAAACAATAAATAAAAAAAATAAAAAAAGCAATTGGCAAGTCAGGGAATAGAACTCGGTATTCGTAGACGATGTACCTAGAGTCCAAACTAGAGTCTGAACCAATAGGCCGGCAAGTATTTCTCGTAAATTCTGAAATTAGTAAACAACATACCTTTGAATGTGTGTGTGAAAAGTTCTGCTGCTACCACCGCGTGATTATCGGTACAAATGAAAGTATTTTGACAATTAAAATAAGTCTGAACTGTAGTTGGATACATTATAAATATAACGCTATAATCGGGAACCACATTAATATAAAAAAATATGCACATTTTCATTCATAAAAAAAATAAAATAGTTTTATTACAAAATCAACGCCATCTATTGGCGCTGATGTGCCTAGCTGACCGTATCAAACCACCTTAATTATAGAGATTGTTGCGCCATTTGCAATATTATTAGTTCCAGAGACACCCGTATCTATGCTTGCTTACAGCGCCAAAATGGCGTCAATAAAGTACATCTAAAAAAAGAGAAAGGTGGAAAGAATTATGATGACATCATTCATCAGTAACTCATTTACGGCTTACTACTGAAGGCTCTTTTTAGCAAAGGTTCCACCATAGTCCACCATGCGGGCCCAATGCAAATTGACAGACCTTCACATACCTTTGAGAACATTATAGAGAATTCTAATGCTTGCAGATTTCCTCCCGATGTTTTCCTGAACCATTGAAGCAATTGATATTTAATTGCTTACCTAAACTCCGAAAAGTCAGAAATACGTGCCCGGGATCGAACCCGCGACTCCCCAATTAGGAGACCGCAGTCCTAAACACTAGGCTATCGCTGCTCTGTATATTATCGACCGAGCGAAGCGAAGGTCTCTGAGTTTACTTGAGTGAATTTGCACTTGTCCGCTCCGTCCGTCCGTCTGTCAGAGCCTTATAACTTTTGAATTACTGAACGTAATTACTTCAAATTTAGATATAATATGTAAACTGATGGCCTTCAGCCGAATATTGGATAAAAAATTATAAAAACCTTTATTTCAGGGGGGCTCTCATAGAAGTGAATGCGAAGTAAAAAAAATTTTATCGCGTTACATAAAATTGTTACATATCATTTTAAGGATAATTTTGAACTGAGCTTACAAAAATTTTTTTTTTTTAATTTTTCTCTTAAAATTGACGAAATGGGGGGCTTTCAAAGTGGCGATTTTATACGCTCGCTTGAAGACGCTCTCCAGGAAAATCCGCTATGTATTTTCAAGCTGATTTTATTTTTTTAGGTCACTTATATCCTGTACTTGAACAAAAAATACTAAAATTATATGAATATTATAAAGAAACGAGATTATTTAATTTTTAATCGGCATCAGTAAATAATTCATATAGCATCAACATAGCTTCACAATAATGCTAATAGATGGCGCAGTCAGTAACTATTCCATGGAACTACGAGTTACGACTACGACCTATCCCAAAAACAGTTTTGCGTCGACCATTATTATTTAGTTACATAATATAATACAATAATTGTATTGTAATTTTTTTTGTACCATATTATTCAATTAAAATTGTTTTTTAGTTAAATGTTAGTTAAATATTGTATATTTTCTATTCGCGTCGATAGATGACGATTTGTACAGATGCCCGTAACCCGTTTTCACTCGTTAGTACCTACATAATAATTCAATGTTTTCACTAACGTTCCCTAACCTTTACGGGCTACCTATGATAAGTTAGATGATGTTTTCTGTCAACTTATTTATCACGATCCTGTACGGGACACCTAAAAGGACATTGGGACGGATGTTAGGACTTAGGATTGTATTTAGGAGCTACCTACGTTAAGAGATTCCTACTTAGGGGATGATTTAGGTATGTGGTGAAAACGGGCATAATAATAATGTCAGTTTTGGTTATCATGTATCGATTGAATGAATAATCATGGGATACCGTTACCGCGAGGTCTCAGTTCGGGGCGAACCACTAGTTTTATTATTGTAATTTTATGTTTGTACGTGCAGTGTCGCTGGGCAGCTCGCGGTCGGGCAGCCCGGGCGCGTCGCCAGTGGGCGGGTCCCCAGTTCTGCGCGGGAACGTGTTCGTGCCCATCTCCTCGCCGCAGCCGCCGCACGCGCCTACTTACCATCACCTTATTAGGTAACACTACAGTTGGGAATGTTAATAGGCATGTAAAAATCACTTGAAATTATGTTAAAGTAAAGCTTTTATGTATACAGATACACTAGTTTTGTTTTATTTAAAAACTAACTGATGCCCGCGACTTCGTCCGCATGGATTTATTTTTTAAAATCCCGCGGGAACTCTTTGATTTTCCGGGATAAAAAGTAGCCTATGTCACTCTCCAGCTCCTCAACTATATACCCATGCAAAAATCACGTCAATCCGTAGCCCTGTTGCGGCCCACAAACCAACAAACAAACACTTTCGCAAGTATAATATTAGTAAGGATACTAAGTAGTTATGGTTTTTCCTTGCATTCAAAGTTCGCATAAATATCGAGTCCCGCTAACAGTCATGTGAATGCGTCTCATTTTCCAACGCTCCGCTTAGTCGCAAGTTGCTAACTGTGGTAGCAGTAGTTTACTCGCGCAGTGTTTTGTTTTGTTTCATCGCTTCCAGTTGAAACGCAAGCACAGAATCTTATAACGCCATACGGAAGAGCGGGAACGGGCTGAGCGAGTATTGTACTATCACGTCACGCGCATCGAACGCGGGTCTTCGCGCGCTTACATTAAAATTGTATATCTTGGAAAGTAATTGACGTATCGAAATAATTCTTTCACGAGTATGTTTTATTTTCAACTAGCTGATGCTCGCGACTTTGTCCGCGAGGATTTAGTTTTTAAAATCCCTCGGGAACTCTTTGATTTTCCGGTATAAAAAGTAGCCTATATCACTCTCCAGATCCTCAACTATACCCATGCAAAAAATCACATCGATCCTTTGCTCTGTTGCGGCGTGATTGAAGGACAAACAAACACACTTTCGCATTTGTAATATTAGTATGATGGAGAATACAGAAAGCTAACATTCTAAATTAGTGAATTCTTAATCAAAATATATAAAAGGCAAAGGTGACTGACTGACTGACTGATCTATCAACGCACAGCTCTAACCACTGGACGGATCGGGCTGAAATGTTGCACACAGATAGCTATTATGACGTAGGCGTAAAAAGGGTTTTTGAAAATTCCAACCCCAAGAGGGTTAAATGAGGGTTGAAACTTTGTATCATTTATCAAGTTATTTTTCAAGTAATATCCATGAAACTGACCTTGATTACCAATAAAAATCGAACTTAACGTGAGCGAAGCCCCCACGGCTTTAAAAGCTAGTCACCCTATTGTATAATACGTACGGGTGTAAACAAACGGGACATCCGAATAAACTTTAAATGTATATGAAAAATTCCGGGGCTGTTGTTGGCCAGATTACACTACGGCATTCTCGATCTACATATACGTCAGCAACGAAATTAATGAATTGTATCTACTATTTCAATCAGTTTAAGCAACTGTTAGCGACATCTAGTAGCGACACATTACAGTTGCCGATCTACTTCTCGAAGACTTCATATTAAAATTGAGCTCTTTAGAAACTAGACATTTGCATGTCTAGTTTCTAAAGAGATACGATACCATTCGATGTTGATATTATTTTAAAAAATTTAAAAAAGTTAGTCATGAAAAGATCAATGAAAAACTCCGACGCTGAGGGACTAAGAATCAAGTTAGATACTGACCTATCAATTTAGCTTTGTTTAGAGATTGTGTACAACAGAATTAGCGACATTGTATGTAAACCAACTTCTTTTTCCATACAGGCCAGAATTAGTGCGACCGGACAGAGTCCGATCACCGGTGGGAGGTGTCGCCACCAGCGTCATACGAGTATCACCCGCACCGACTTACCACTATCAGGTATTTATCGCCTAAAGTACGTATCACACCTGACGGGGCGCGTCGTATCACAGCGACAGTACTATAACAAAATTGAGAATTAAAAATTAAAAATTATATAATATAATAAATTAATTAAAATAATAAATGAAAATGTGTCAAAAATAATCCTTTTTTCATGACGATCATCTATCTACTCTATTTCGATAAGTATGCTGTTATATTATTTATACTAATTTTTGGTTTAAAGTGAATGAATGCACGCCGAGTTCAGAATTCGTGCGTGTTTTTATTCAAACATCATTGAGCTATAATTAACATTGAAGAGGCTGCGTATTTTTTGGACCTACTTAATTGACGCCATTTTGGACTTGATTGACGCCATTTTAGCACTGTAAGTAGATATAAGTGAAGCTATAATTGCAAATGGCGTACCGACCTCTGTAGTTAATTTATGATTTCACAGATTAATATTATAGATGTCAGTGTGACATTCGTAATATTATTAGTTCCAGACACTCGTATGTCAAATGTGGCGCTTCAAATTGATCCATAATTAAGCTGTCATTTGTGTAGGGGCACCCAACCTGAGTTAATCATTGATTAATTCTAGAGTAAAGTACAGAGTACTAACATTAAAGTACCGAATAACAGCCAAAAGTAAACTCCGTCCGCAGGTAGACAACCGCAACGGTCCGTCCGGGCTACAGTCCACGCAGCCGAACACCATAGGCCTGCAACCATCTCTCAACATTCAGAGCAGTCTCAACGCGCCCACGTCCATACAATCCTCCCTGAACTTACCATCCAGCATCTCGATAATAAACAATATCAACAGCCAAACTCTACAAACGAGCATCGCGTCCATACGCAGCGGGAAAGTCGATGATATCCCCCACAACTTGGTCGTCCACCGCTTGCCCACGACGAACGGCATCGACTTGGACCACATATACAGAAACCCGTTGCGACGAAACGGTATACAAGACCAGTACAGACGGGAGACTGATTCGTCGCCATTGAACAATCATAACCATGAAAATTTTGTGAATAGACGGGTCTCGGAGTACGAAGAGGAGCTTACGGCGCCTCAGAATGACCACATCAACCGTGATCCACGGTCCTTAGAACTCTCCGAGACTCGCTTGTTGGATGATAAAAGGATCATTAAGCCCGCGCCTATACAGGCCCGGCTCGTTTCGCTCGTAGAGACGGATGTAAAGGAACCGATGAAGAGGTTTTATGTGCTCCCGTCGAACAGTCTAGATAAGAAGATCGTGTTCATAAAGAACGAACCCTCTGAAGCCGTACAAGTAAGTTTTCTTCTTCATCAACTGATAGAAGTCCACTGCTGGGCAATAGTCTCTTGCATGGACTTCCGTCGGTCCAACTAGTGGGGGGTCTGCCAACATTGCGCTTTCCGGTGGAGGTAGCCATTCCAGCACCAGCCCCCCGATTGTCTAAAAGTTGCAAAATCAAAACTTATTCATTTCATGGCATTAGCGTCAAAGTAAACTAAACCATAACATTATTGAATTAGAACTCAATTTCGTGTATGCATTCTGTATGTTAGATACGCTCCATAACGCTCCATGTTAAAATCGGTTGTACTGAATTTGTGACTTTAAAAGTTTAAATCAATACAATCAAGGATTATTTTGCTTTGACGCTAATGCCATCGAGTGCGAGTGCGATCGGTAGAATAACCTTTAGACAATTGGTACCCTGGTTACCCAAACGACCATCAGTTCATCGAACTTTGTGCCCCACCCTTTTAGTATATGATTCGCGACTCGCTGAGCTATGTAACTTAGTGGTAACTTTGGTTCTCCTACAGATCTCCTGAAGTAAGTAGAATGTAAGATACTTTTCTTCAAGTTGTATGTTGTTTTTGTAAAAATCAATTTTGTTCCTCAGATAGAGCATAAACAACACCAGATGCCTCAACAGTTGAACAACAATGAACCTGAGCCCGAACAACGCAACATGGATAACGGCGATCATGTATGAATTATTTCAACAATACAATCTTTTTATCTGCTTGCACTTGCAACTTGCAATTTATTAATTGAATAAATTAAGACAAAACTATCACACTTCGAAAATATGGAGTCGAGAAAGAACTTCATCTGAACGACAATTTTGCAGTGCTAATGTATTAACAGTTTAGGCGATTATTATTTATTACATAAGATACATATCTAATATTAACTTATTTGTTTCTCTTTCAGGTAAATAATGTAAACAGCAGTGCAGTAATTGTTCATCCAAATCAACTGCTTCCAGTGTTGCCACCGCCTACTTCACATACAGCTATTATTGGTGAGTTTATCTATTAAAAATATTTATGTTTAGTTAAGTAGGAGCTAAATAATATACCTTATGAACATGAATGATTAAAGTGAAAGGTAAAGAATGCTGATTAGACCAGGACGCAAGTCTTGTGCCCGGGATCGAACTAGCGATAATTTAAGGGTCAAAGTCAAAGTCATTTATTGCATAATATCATCATAATACATTGCCTTTTCGGCGTGCAATACAGATACAAAAGAATGGTTTCTTTATAACAATTAATTTAGGCTCAAGTACACATTATTCTCACATAAGTACATAGGTAACAATATAAGGAAGTTACATTTAAAATTTAAAAATACCTTAATTGATAAAATTCATCGATATTGTAAAATGTATTGTCTAATAAAAAGTCGCGTATTTTATTTTTAAATTGATTTATATTATTACATTTCCTTATCTGCTCAGGTATTTTATTGTATACCTTAATCGCCATCACACAAATACTCATGCTGAAGAATGAGGTTTTGTGAGTGGGATAACGGAATAAATCTTTACAGCGTTCTCGATTATTTCGAACAAACAAATTTCCATTCTTTCTTAGGAATAGAGCAAGTTCAAATATGTATAGCGACGTAACTGTGAGAACGTGGAGTTTCTTAAAGTAAGGTCTGCAGCTATCCCTTTTTTTTATCTTACATATCGCTCTTATGCATCTTTTTTGCGCAATAAAGACGTGGTTAATTTCACTAGTATTTCCCCAGAAAATTATGCCGTAGCGAAGAATTGAAGCTACTTGTGCATGATATGCCACTAACAATGTTAGAATGAGAGGTTCAGAAGGTGTGAACAATGTTAGAAGGGTGTCTTCTGTAACTCAATATCACTCTAAAACTACCACCTATTAGGGCCCACATGGAAATGGCTTGGGTGTGCCCTATTCTTCTTTGTCAAGCGATAGACGTCCACTACTGGACAAAGATCTACAGCTAATACAGCGGCTCCCTCGTTTGATGTCGTTAGTCCACCCAGTTGGGGGTCTGCCAACACTGCGTTTCCCGGTTTAAAAAGAGCAACCGCAGAGTTTCTTGCTGGTTCTTCTCGGCAAGAAGGGCATTCCGAACCAGTGGTAGACTCATCGACGATTCAAAAGCACTTGTAAAAAAGTTTATTTGAATAAAAAATATTTCTATTCTATTCTACTGTCGGGTACTGTAACATGTGGGCTTACACCACACCGTCGTCCTCAGTGTCAACGAGCGGCGTGCCCAGCGTGTTTCCGTGGCAGTCCCTCGTGCCGCTGTTCCGGGCGAGCTCGCCCCCCGCGGCGCCCGCCCCCGCGCCCCCCTCGCCGCGGACGCCCCGGACCCCGCACACGCCCCACACGCCACACACGCCGCACACGCCACAAACGCCACACACCCCGCACATCAAGAGCGAGGACCAGATTAAGACTGAAGGTAACAAAATATCGATATTTTCTCTCTCGCACTTTTCGTATTCCTTATGCCGAGGGACGTCGACGTACCGCTTTCCATTTATCACAATACTAGCTGATGCCCGCGACTTTGTCCGCTTGGATTTAGTTTTTAAAGTCCCTCGGGAACTCCTTGATTTTCCGGGATAAAAAGTAGCCTAAATGTTGACCCGAGTAATAAGCTACCACGGTATAAAATTTTGTAGAAATCTGTGCGGTAGTTTTTACGTGAAAGAAGGACAAACAAACAGACAAAAATTAAATAAAAATCTGTTTTGGGCTCAGTATCGATAGTAAAGCATCCCCCAATTAAAATTTTCAAAACCTATTAAATGTACAGAAATCTTCCAGATACAGTTTTATTATATGTATATCACAATATTCTAATATTCAATAATTAAATCATAATAGTAAAAAATATAGTGAAAAACTAGTGTAAAAGTATAAGAGACTAGTAAAATTAGTGAAAGAAAGTTAAAATATAAACTGTTCATTATTTTAAAACACGATAAAGCGATAAAATAGACAATAACAACAAAGTGTTTTTTTATGGTGATAAAAAGAAGATGTCTCAAGCTACTCATTCTGTGACTTATGTGACTGACTACTGAGAAGAATCACGGCCGATCTAGCGAAAACTAAGTTCCGATAAAAAAAATTAGAAATGCAATAACCTAAAAATCAAGGTATTGTAACGTCACTCTCAGTAGTGCCACCGACTTTTTTATAAAAGCGCCATCTAACGGCACTTCTAGAAACCAAGTAACACGCTAATAACTTCAATATCGTTGACTCATAGTAGCCGAGCAGAAATCCTACGAGACTACTTAATACTGCCACACGTCAACAGAGGGCGCTAAACCCAATATGGATGAAATTAAAGATATGTTAAGAAAAATGCAAGAAGAAATGAGTCAGCAAAAAGTAGACATGGTGGCCATGAGAGAAGACATTAAAAACACAATCAACAATAATATAAATGAGAAATTTAAGATTTTGGAAAACAAAAACTTACAACTTGAGCAAAAATTGGAAACACAAAAATTGTCAATCGATAACTTTGAAAGGTTCACTAGAAGAAAAAACCTGCTGTTTTTTGGAGTTGAAGAGCGAGAAACTAGCTATCAAGATTTGGAGAAAAAAGTTTTAGATATCATAAACAACATTTTGAACATCAAATGTGAAAAGCATTACATAGAATCTGTAAGAAGACTTGGAAAAAAAAGCGATAAAATCAGACCTATTGTAACTACTCTGCTTACTATGGGGATGAAAATAGAAATACTAAAAAACAAAAAGAATTTGGAAACAACTTCCTACTATAAAAAAGAAGACTTCCCACTAGAGGTGCTCAAAAAACGAAAAGAACTCCAAGGAGAAGTAGAGATGCTGAAAGAACAAGGGAAAAAAGCTATAATAAAATACGACAAAATCATTTTACTTGAAAATAATAAAAAACAACATCCAGAATGGCAAAAAACTCATAATAAAAAAAGGAACCTATCAGAATCTCCAGAGACGGCAACAAACTCAACAAACTCTATGAACATAGAAAAACAGAACCAAAAACAACCTGCTAAGATAAACAAGACTAATAACATAAACAATTATATTATAAGAAAACCTACGCTCACATTACCAGACAATTCACAAAGAAGCCTTTCTAGTCAAAATTCAAAATAGCAACTAACGCCGCCTCCTCTCGAACTCCCAACACGGCTTGTCACCGCGGGAGCTCTAGACTATAACCCTCCAGCATGCCAACAACAAGATCTTTACAAACAAAACCTTTACATTTGTACATACAATGTAAAATCCCTACTATCACCGCAAAGAATGCTACTGCTACAATACTCTTTAGAGAATATTAAATATGATATTATTGGACTAGCAGAAGTCAGAAGAAATGGTAACAATATCATTGAGGATGATCAGCATATATTCTGTCACACTGGGGAGTCCAAAGGACTCCATGGAGTCGGATTCTTAATTAAGAAAAAATACAAAAATAATATTGAAAATTACATAGGCATATCCGAAAGAGTATGTCTGCTGAACTTAAACTTTGTAACAACGAAACTTTCACTTGTACAAGTTTACGCACCCACCTCGGACGCAACTGAGGAAGAGATTGATGCCTTCTATGACCAAATAGAAAACGCCCGAAGCCTTGCAACCGGCAAAGTTATATTATTGGGTGACTGGAATGCAAAGATAGGTAAAAGAAAACTCGAAGAAAACGCAATAATAGGCCCATACTGCTACGGTGAGAGAAATAATAGAGGCAAAAAACTTGTTCAGTATGCTCTTAAAAATAAATTTACCATAATAAACACAATATTTAAGAAAAAAATCAAGAATCTATGGACATGGATTACACCGGACAAACAAAACAAAAACCAAATAGACTTTATTTTGAGTAACCAACCAAAACTCTTTACCAACATAGAAGTCCTAAACAAACTCTCCTTCCCAAGTGATCATAGACTTTTGAGAGGAACAATAACTCTAAATACACAAAAGAAAAGCCGAGCTACCTTTAATTCAACCCCAGTAGCCAACTTATCTGACGAGAAATCACAAGAAATATTCCTTCATGCCCTAAGAACAAAAATTGAACAACTGAGCTGGGAAGACAATGATGACATAGAGTCATATTATTCCAAGATAGAGTCATCCATACAAGAAAGTTTAAAGAATACTTCTCCTATTAAAACAAAGAAAGAAATAATATCAGAAGAAACTAAAAACCTAATAAAAAAACGCACCGATCTACAATATAAATCCTCCAAATCAAAAGAAGAAAAAAAAGAACTTTCAGAACTATACAAAATTACAAACAAACTACTTAAAAAAGAATACGATAATTACAGGATAGAAATAATTGAAAAACATTTACGCTCCACTGGAAGCCAAAAGAAAGCATATAAACAATTAAATACAGGGAAAAAATGGATTCCAACATTGAAGACAAAAAATAAGCCAAAAGAACAACAAACTAGGAAAGAGCTTGTAAAAATTGCCTCCAACTTCTACGAAGAGCTGTACGATGATAAATCTGCCGATAATAAAAGCTACGAAAAGTCTTCAAAAACAGGAGATAGAAATCAGACAATTCAACCTTTCCGTAGCGCCGAAATAATAAAGAGAATCGAAAAATTGAAAAAAGACAAAAGTCCTGGCGCCGATAATATCCCAAACGAAGCTCTGATACTAGGAAGACATCTATTGTTAGGTCCGCTCACTACTCTCTTTAATACAATACTTGAAAAACAAGAAATACCGATCAATTGGGCAAGGTCACGGATAACTCTTATATACAAAAAGGGAGATCCAGAGGACATAAATAACTACCGACCTATTAGCCTACTGCCTACAATTTATAAGTTGTTTGCTATGTGCCTGGAGAAAAGAATAGAGCCAACTATAGAAAAGAACCAACCGGTAGAACAGGCTGGCTTTCGCCAAGGGTACTCAACAATCGATCATATACATACCCTAGATCAAATAATCGAAAAATATGTAGAATACCAGGAAAAACTCTATATAGCATATGTTGACTACGCGAAAGCGTTCGACTCTATCTCGCATAAGAGTATCTGGGACGCATTGGAGCATCAGAACCTTCACTCTACATACATCAATATTATCAAGGATATATATAGAAAAAGCACAAGTCGGGTTAAACTGGACAGGATAGGCCCAGAATTTAATATTCGTAGAGGCGTGAAACAGGGAGACCCGCTATCACCAAAGATTTTCATTGCTGTCCTACAAAATATAATGAAAGACCTAGACTGGGATCAAAAAGGAATAAATATAGAGGGGAATAACCTCAGTAACCTGAGATTCGCCGACGACATAGTACTTTTTGCTAAGTCATCAAAACAACTTGAGGAAATGCTGAGAGAACTAAGCGCTGCTAGCGAAAATATTGGGCTTCAACTTAACACCTCAAAGACAAAGATAGCTACCAACGGCACTAAAGATACCATAATAATAAACCGAACGACAATGGAGTACGTAGAGAGCTATATATACCTTGGAAAACAAATATCATTCCAAAACACAAGACACCTAGACGAAATAGAGAGGCGTATTAACATGACGTGGAAAAAATACTGGAGTAACAAGGAAATATTAAAATCAAAACTCCCAATAACACTAAAGAAGAAAGTGATAGATTCGAGCCTCCTGCCCTGCTTAACATACGGAGCCCAAACATGGATCTTTAACAAAAAAAATATGTCAAAAATACGCGCGTGTCAACGGGCTATGGAGAGGAGCATCCTCGGTTTAAAAATTTTAGATAAACAAAATAGTGTAAAAATAAGGCAAAAGACCCAAGTGATAGACGCACTGAAGCATGCACTACGCTTAAAATGGAAATGGGCAGGACACGTTGCCCGCTCCTCTGCAGACAGATGGGTCAAGCGAGCAACCATTTGGAAGGGCCCTGGAGGTCCTGGAGCAAAAAGAAAAAAGGGCAGACCAACAGCTCGCTGGGTCGACGACATACCAGAAGTAGCAGGAAGAAACTGGGTGAAAACAGCTACCGATAGGAAAAAATGGAGGCAACTGGAGGAGGCCTATACCCGAAAGGGGCCATGACATATTTAGCTTATAGTATGTATTTAGCTTAACGTACTTTTTTCTAACGATAACCGATGTTTTGGATTAATAAAGGCTTTATTATTATTATTATTATTATTATATCACAATATTAATGGTAGAGATTTTCTTATAACATTCCAGCTGAAGATTCGACTTGATGGTCGACTGTCTATTTGTAATGTTAATGTCTGTGATTTCATCCATGCGAATAAAGGATTATAATATAAACGTTCTTTAAAAAAAAGTTCTAAAAACTTTACAAGGTATCGCTTTTCTTTCCTATAGGGATATATTTTCAAAATATTCTTCCTTTTTATTGCACATCCGCTGTACCGAACTTGATGATTGGGACAATATTTAATGTCAAGTCAGCGGTATGGGGTATAGTTGTAGGTGATTGGCTAAATTTAATGGCTTTCTTGCTGCAACCTTTTAGCCAATAGGTGTATTGGTTTTGGCCAATCCAATAAACCTCAAATGAAGCCTCAATAGCCCAACGGTTAAAGGTGCGGACTGAAACTGAAAGATCGTAGGTTCGAATCCCACCCGTTGCACTATATCCGTACCCACTTCTAACACAAGCTTTCCACTTATTTTGAGAGGATATAAGAATATTAGTCAACTTCTACTTGGCTGATATTCTTTATTTAAAAAAAAAACAACAAAAAAAAGAAAAGAAATCAGTGGTGATTGCGATCGTCATAGTAGCAATTTTTTTTAGCCAATACCGCTGCTGGTGTTTATATTTTTTTAATTTGATTCTTACAGACGGCGCAACGTCAATGTGCACTGACGAGGACGACGAGGTGTTCGAGTGCGAGGACAGTGGCACCAACGGCGACAGCAACAAGAGGCGGTCGCAGAGCCTGTCCTCCCTCAACCAGCAGGCCGGCGGGCAAGAGAAGGTAATCAACGAGACCTCATCATTGCTTTCCGTCAGGCGTAATCATGCCTGAAGATATAAACACGTGTAAATTAAAAAAGAAATGCGTGAGTGTCGTGGAACACTCTGTTGGAACGAAGTTCCTTTTAATAATAAATCCTTACTAATATTATAAATGCGAAAGTGTGTTTGTTTGTTGGTTTGTCCTTCAATCACGCCACAACAGGGCTACGGATCGACGTGATTATTTGCATGGATATAGTTGGACCTGGAGAGTGACATAGGCTACTTTTTATCCCGGAAAATCAAAGAGTTCCCGAGGAAAATCAAAAACTACATCCACGCGGACGAAGTCGCGGGCATCAGCTAGTTGGTAATAAAAATAAATAAAATAACAAATAATAATCTACAGTCAGGACTCGAACCCCCGGACCGGTAGTTTCACTCCTTCGTCTAGCCGCTACGCCACCAAAGCTATGACGGAACGTGTGTAATAAACGAAGGCAACACACAAGGGTCGTGACGGAAACATTACACTTTTTTCGCCTAACCTTCATCCGCCAAGTCCGTAACGTCCGTTAAGGAACTTCGTTCCATTTAAAATACCCCCGACGTGTGAATCTATGGCTGGACTGTGTGTGATATACCTGACATCCTGATCCTCCTCCTCGATTCTCGATCATCATCTATCTAACACCTACTGATTGAGACCATTTGATTAGCCCAAACACTAAAATCGCATCATAACCGATCCTTTCGTTGGGAGCTACAAGGGAAGAGACAGACAGATAAACACGTCAAACTTATAACACCCCTCTTGATTTGATTAGTGGAATGGGTTGAAAGTACACTGCCATACCCCTTCCAAGTTAGTCTGCTATCATCTTAGACTGCATCGTCACTTATCATCATAAGTGACGATAGGCCTTGACTGCGATGTTACCTGATGAGGTAACATCGGAGTCAAGGCCTATCTTGTCATCAAATAAAAAAAAGATGAATGAATAAATATGCCACTTAGTTGGAAGCCTCAAAACGTTTTCAATGTTCCACAGAAGGAGGGTCGTATAAGGCGTCCCATGAACGCGTTCATGATATTCTCGAAGCGGCACCGGCAAGTGGTGCACCAGCTACATCCCAACCAAGACAATCGCACCGTTAGCAAGATATTGGGCGAGTGGTGGTACTCGCTCAAGCCTGAGGAGAAACAGCAGTACAACGAGTTGGCCAGTGAGGTGAGCGCTTCAGGATTTTATGATTTTATGATAAATAGTTGCTTTTGAAAATACTTCAACAAGGTTTTGGTAAACCTTTGGACACATTTTGAAAAAAAAAAAACTTAAAATGCGTGTCATGGAACACTTGGTTGAAACAAAGTTCCTTTTAAAAACATTGCCTCTTAGAATAAACGCCATCTCTCGCCACATGTTAGAACCATCTCGTAATAAGTAAGCGCGCACCTATGACTGAGCACAGCCTACGCGCTATAGCATACGCGCTATCGCATAACCGTCTACACTATTCGGGAAATTATTTACTAGAATCAACGCCATCTCTCGCCACGTGTTAGAACCATCTCGTAATATAGAATACGCGCTATGGATAACCGTCTACACTACTCGTGCCGGAAAATTCTTACCCTTTTTTTCACCAAACCCCCATCTGCCAAGTCCGTAGCATCCGTTAAGGAACTTGATTCCAAAAAGTCTGTATTTTTAAGATAAAACAGTGTTGCAGCACATAGGCAATAAAATATAACACTGTTTTCTTAACAAAGTAATGCTGTAATTTCTTATTGCTAAAGCACACCGCAGTTCGTCCTAGGTTTCAATTCAAATTTTTTATGACCATTTTATGTCATGGCGATGCGTGCCATGCTTAAACCATTCACTGGGTTGAATGGTCCAATGTGACATGACGCCAATCATTAGAATATAATAGAATCAGTGCATTTAATCTGAAGTTTTTCTATCGACAGGTAAAAGAAGCTCACTTCAAAGCGCATCCAGAATGGAAATGGTGCAATAAGGATCGACGCAAATCGTCCAGTAGTAGAGATACGACTGGGTCTATGCCACAGGTATTTCACACACATATTATTGAACTTGTTTTTTTATCTTTATTTGTGTACAGCTGTGTGATTGGCCGAATTTAAGGCATTCTTGCTGCAGCAATGCATTTTAACACAATCCCACAGCTGAAATTTCTAACTTTGACTTAACTTAAGTTTGTTTGTTTACTGCACTTTTTTAGAATATAGACTTGGTGTCTATATTCTAAAAAAGTTATTTGCCATAATGTTTCAAATGTGTGTGAAGTCTGCCAATCTGCACTTGGCCTGCGTGGTTGACTATGGTCAAAACTCTCGTTCTGAGAGGAGACTCTTGCCCAGTTTTGGCCTGGCAATGGGTTGTGATGATGATGATGATGATGATGATGGATCGAGCTATCTGCAGAAAGATGAATAAATGAATGAAATATTCTTTATTGTGCAACAAACAACCAAAAGCATACAATATAAAAAATTGGCAGTCATTGACTGCCGATAGAAGTGAAACTAAGTACCTAAGAAACTAAGCGCCTGTGCCAGTGCCTGTGCCAGTGTCAGTGCCAGTGTCTGTGCCTTGAGTCCCTCAGACAAGACAAGTTTGTAATGTTTGTAATCCACTAATAACGCACGGAGGTATATCTATGTACATATATACAGTATTTAAAGCGTGACGGTCACGATGACGCGAAATTAATGTTTTTTTGCTCACCCAAAAAAGTGCTCAATGCGTCTAAAGAAGTTTTCACTTCAAAAAGTGTACAAAACAGAATACAATCCATCGCAAATCCCAAGAAAATCATAATGTGACTATTGGAAGAGGTCACGATTCACGACCCACAGCAAAGAGAAATACGACCAATTCCATTACAATTATTTTTCAGAGTCCCCGTACACCATCCGAAGGGCCCAAACCCTGTGTGCCCACCAGTGGGGCTGAGATGTCCATCGGCACATCTCAGTACAACCACGTGGGGTCACCGCAGCTTAGCGATGATGAACCCATGGTATGTAAAATATGTAAAATACATTTTTTTTAAGAATATCAGCCAAGTTGAACTTGACTAATATTCTCCTCTCCCCTCCAAATAAGCGGAAAGCTTGTGCCAGGAGTGGGTACGACAATAGTGCAACGGGTGGGATTCGAACCTGCGACCTTTCAGTTTTCAGTCCGCACCTTTAACCGTTGGGCTATTGAGGCTTCATTTGAGGTGTATTGGATTTATATTATTATTGGCTTTATATTATTATTCGCCTCCGAGAAGCTAGCTACTTTTAATGATAAAAACTTCTACAGCTTTATGCACCATTACATACGGTTGAAATTGTTATAAGGTCAATAAAACACGAACGGGCATCAAAAAATCAAACTAAAACCAACCATTTATTTTTTACATTCTTTAAGTGCTTTATAATTATAATATAATAATTAACTAAAACCTAAAATATGCGCGGGATATTGAAAATTCCAAAACACACCAGTTAGCGAAATGTGACGTCAAAAACTAATTTTGAACTAGGCGTGACGTCAGCTACCATGTTTTGAAAGCGCGGCAACATGGCGTCTTATAAATCGTCCGAATCGAATGGCAGTTATTGACAAAATCTACTATTTATTATTTATTATGGAATAGTGATATATTTTACCTATACTACGATGACTTAAAGAATTAATTAAAAATATAAAAAGATTACATGCATATATTGATATATCCTACTAGAATTAGATGATGCTCGCGACTTCGTCCGCCTGGTTTTTTCATAACCGCGGGAACTTTAATTTCCCGGGCCAAAATGTAGCCTATGTGTCAATGCTGTGTATGAGCTATCTCCATTCCCAATTTCAGCCAAATCGGTTAATTTGTTGTTGCGTGAAAGAGTAACAAACATCCATCCTTAAAATCTTTCGCATGTATAATATTAGGATTTTTACTTTTGAATTACTGATATGTGATTGATTACATATTTGCAGCAAATAAGCCAAACAATAGAAGAGCAGGTTGCTCCGATCCAGAACATCGAGATTGACCTGAAGTGCGGTGAGAAAGTGACGGATTCAGACTCGGAAGGTTTGGACACCCGGGATTATCTGCCTCACCATGACCACACGAGACGTCCTAAGGCCATCAAAGCGAGGTATGTGAAATTTGTGTCTATTCGATTATACACTAAATTCAAAATTATTTATTTCACGCAGGCCAACCTGTGGCTTTTATGACACGTCATGACTCTACCACTAGTTCGGAAAGCGGATTCTGCTGAGAAGAGCCGGCAAGAAACTCAGCAGTTGCTCTTTTCCAAATAATCATTTTGCAATATTATTTTGTTAGTTATTTACATTGTAATAAGTTTTTTTAAACTATCTTGTGGGCAGCTGGATGCCAAGCCGATTTATCCCATGCAACTTGTTAGAATAGAATAGAATATTTCCACAATGAGGGGAAGTCCCAAAAATGCGTACTACAATTCAATACATATTAAGACTAAAAATTGAACTTAATTTGCAATTATTCCTGTGTAAAACCAGGTGTTACTTTGCAGAATTCCATGATACTCAAGGGAAAACAGAATTATTTTGCTTCGTCTGCGTGGATTTAGTTTTTAAAATCACACGAGAACTCTTTGATTTTGCCGGGATAAAAGCCTATGTTACTCTCCAGGTCCTCAACTATACCCTTGCAAAAAATCACGTCGATCCGTAGCTCTGATGCAGTGTGATTGAAAGACAAACCAACAAACAAACACACTCGCATTTATAATATTAAGGAGTAAGATAAAATCTAACAGAAAAATTCTGCGGTACAACATCATTCTCAAAGTCCTCAACAATCAACAACATCACAAAAATCACGTCAACAACTACTAATAACTTTCCGTTGCTATGTTGCTGAGTGATTGAAGGACAAACCAGCATTTTTGCATTTATAATATTAAATAAGAATGTTTCATTTCGTTTTATAGGGCTGGGTCATCAGATAATCTACTTGGAGCCATCACAGCTTCTAGTCCGGGCGGTTCCAAAGTGTTTCAGCCCACTGGGGGCGCCTTCAAATCTACTCATGCAGATACTGGTCAGTTCTAGGTGTTTTTTTTTTATTATTTTAATGTCCGTGATCACACCTGATGGTAAGTGAAGATGAAGCCTTAGATGGAGCGCGCTTATCTATTCATACTTATTTTAAAGGTAAACCCAAGTTGTAGTTAATTGGAGAAACTGAAGCCGGAAGGGCATTCCAAACGACGGTGCGTATTTGGAAAGAAGAGGTGAAGCTCTTATTACGTGATTTTCTGTCTTATTCATAGTACATTATATTGTCTTATCACTTATCAGAGATCAACATAGCCATCAATTTTAGTGCCGATTTCACCAACTTCGAGTGACGTTTTATTGAGGAATAAATTGGACGTTTTATTGAGGAATAAATTGGACGTTTTGACAGATTTTGTATTGAAAATACTGTTAAAATCTTAAAGAAGAATGGCGGATTTGGACCCAGGACTTTTAAAACCCGTTCAGATTCAGAAATCATTTCATTTTAATTAATATTTTTCAGAGTATTTTTTTGTGTAAACCCCATATTTTTAGAAGTTGGGGATCAAAAATATAATTATTCACAATTACACAATATAATTAGCCGTTCTAATGGCAATACTTAACATTTTACGGACTAAAGAGTAAAAACTTGTCAATGCTTGTCAAATTATTTATGTCAATGTCAATTGTCAACTCCATAGAAATAGGAAGACTATAGTCGGAATTCCTAGTTCCATGGTCAACTCACTCAAATGTCCATGGAACTAGGAAGATGAGTTGTAATTCCTCATCATCATCATCATTAAGAACCCATTAACGGCTCATTACTGAGCGCAGGTCTCCTCTCAGAGAAGGGTTATAGGCCATAGTCCACCACGTTGGCCCAATGCGAATTGGCGGACTTCACACACCTTCGAGAACATTATGAAGAACTCTCAGGTGTGCAGGTTTCCTCACGATGTTTTCCTTCACCGTTGAAGCAAGTGATATTTAATTGCTTAAACGCACTTGACTCCGAAAAGTCAGAGGTTCGTACCCGGGATCGAACCTGCGACCCCCAAATAGGAGACCACAGTCCTAACCATTAGGCTATCACTGCTTCTAATTCCTAGTTCCATGCAAATGTCATTCGTGGTCATATAAATAGGAAGGTCGTAATTCTTAGCTCCATGTTCATTGTCCGTGGGTATTTCATTTGTTATTTTAATTGTTTGTAATTTGCGCGTTTATTTTATTTTTTCGTTCGTTTTGTGTTTGTTATGCATTGTAGTGTATTAATACTAACGATTTGGCGTGATTTTGGACAAGACACAGCATTTCTTTCTGAACTTAAAGTAATTACAAGCAAATTGGTTTCAAAGCAAAGTTCCTTACATATCGCTCGATAAGATGACATCAGCCGAAAGTGATGGAAGTAATGGATCCCTATAATAATCTTTTTCCAAAAAATAGAACAGCATGACAACCACCATCACTTAGTCGTTTTCCTAGTTCCATGCTAATACCATTGGCCGCATTACATGACAGTACTAGTCGAATTACCATGGAACTAGGAATTGCGACGAATCACACATTTTAGGTAAGGTTGGTAGGAAGCGTGTTCTCATAAGTACCTATATTCAGACAGTAATATTCTGTGCCTATAAGATTATTCAAAGCACAGATTAATTATTGATTCAAAGCTATAGTGGTAATTTGCCTTGAATATATTAAATGGAAACATAACCTCATTTTTAACAATTTACTACTGAATATCTTTTTTCTCCCAACTTTATTTGATTGACTATGATTAACTTTTTTGTTAGTCTGGTTTACTAGAACAAGTATCAGAAGTTTGATTCGTGAACGTGGGCCGCAAGTCTGGGTCAGAAACACTATGGGGATTCGCCAAACTCCTTTACGCTCGGATAAGACGCTCGTTGGTGAAATCGAGAATCTGTTTTGACTCTTTAAAATTCGGAAATTTTAAACTAGATATATTTTATTGTAAAATTTTAACACATTAATTTGCTCTGCTGTACTGAGAGAGAACTTTTCGTAAAAGATTTAGTTCTTTCACAGGTGACAACCATAGACAATGGACGGCGTTCACGTCAATAAACAAGCCTAACATGAACCACGTGCCAAGCTCACCGCATCAGTCGCAATCTCTAACAACGAACACTCAGAGTATCACGAACAGTGTCCAAGGAATATCGCTAAGCACGCCGAATCTTGCGAACCAGACAGCACTAGACAACGCGATCGCATCGATAATGAGCCCCACCACTAGTGGTGTGCAAGTGTTGACGAGTTCGTTGTCGATACCCAGCGCCCCGATGTCGAGCACTCCGACGTCCGCATCCCTGAATAACACGCTGTTGAAAAGCGTCACATTGGTCAAGAGGAATATTGGGGATAATGCCACAGGTTAGTGACTGTTTCTTTACATTACTATCGATATTTTTTATCGATACTGCGTATGATAACCACACGCACTGCCAAAACTATAATAACCTATAACAATAAAAAATGATACCATGATCATTGATTTGAAAATAGACATCATTTTCATAAGCACTCCTATAACCCTCTAAAATAATAGTTGTATTTTATTATAAGCTAATTAAGACACTAAATGAACCAACAGTATATTGTATTTAACTGCATACAACATAATATTTTAAGAAAGCAGCCGCCGAGTTGCTTGTTGGTTCTTTTCGGTTGGCACGGCATTCCGATCCAGTGGTAGATTCACTTCTTCAGACGATTTGAAAGCACATTTTAAAAGTTTATTTGAATAAAAAACGATTCTATTCCTTTCTATTCCATTTATTTAGTTGAAAGTTATAGATTGTCCAACCAACCAATGGCTTCCCGCTACGACAACCGAGCTGACTCAGGTCGGTGAGCACTGCAAAAAGTGTTGCTGGAGAGCCTTTATTTCCTCTTTAACGAAGCAGATTTGTATCGTCAAAATATCAGCAACCCATCACTCACTCCTGAGCGCAGGTCTATTTTCAGAGTAGGGTCATAGTACACCACGCTGGCCCAATGCGAATTGGCAGACTTCACACACCTTCGAGAACATTGTGGAGAACTTTCAGGTGTGCAGGATTCCTCACGATTTTTCTCTTCACTTGAAGCGTGTGTTATTTAGTTGCTTAAACGCACATAACTCCGATAAGTCCAGAGGTGCGTGTCGAACCTGCGACCTCCCGAATAGGAGACCACAGTTCTAACCACAAGGCTATCACTGTTGATTTGTATCCTTAGGTCCAATAACGTTGTCGGTGGACGCGTCCGGCAACCTCGTCATAAAGACGAGCCAGCCCGACAGCCAGCCCAGCGACCAGCCGCTTCACTGTGTGCAGTTGCAGAGGCTCTATGTGCCTTTTGCCACCGGTCAGTACATTTATATTAAGAATAGCTTTTGCCCGCGGCTTCGCTCGCGTTAAGTTCGATCTTTCAAACCTTTATTTTCGCTTAGGGGTTGAATTTTCAAAAATCCTTTTTTAGCGGATTGCTACGTCGTAATAGCTATCTGTATGCTAAATTTCAGATTGATGCGTCCAGTCAGTCAAGTCAGTCAGTCAATCAGTCAGTTAGATGTTTCTTTTATATATTTAGATTAACTGATGCCCCCCGACTTCGTCCGCCGTTCATTTAGTATTTAAAATCACGTGAAAACTCGTTGTTTTTCCGGGATAAAAAGTAGCCTACGTCACTCTCCAGGTCCTCATGTATTCCCATGAAAAAATCAGCTTCTGCCCCATTGCTCAACTAATTTAGTTAAGCTAGACTAGTTGAAATTGGACCTACCTAGCTGGACTGTATGTCCCAGGTATATATACTCGTCTACAATTTCGAGCGCAGAGTTCTCAACGATTACTGGGTGGAGCGGAGCATGAGCATTGGACATGATTTTCGTCTTGCTCATGTTCATTTTCAGGCCCACCTGTTGAGAAACCCTGCTGAGATCATTGAGCATTGTATTGAGATCTCTCAGAGTCTCTGCCATGACTACTATGTCATCGGCAAATCGCAGGTGAGTGATGTACTCGCCGTTTATGTTGATGCCAAGTCTGTTCCAATCCAGAAGCTTAAAGACGTCCTCCAACGCAGCGGTAAATAGCTTCGGGGAGATTACATCTCCCTGTCGCACTCCACGCTGCAAGTGGATTGGTCTCGTAGTCTGGTCATGTATACGTACTGACATAGTGGCGTTTTCGTACAAGCACTTCAACACTTGGATATACCGGTAGTCGATCCGGCATCTCTGCAGCGACCTCAATACAGCCCAAGTTTCCACCGAATCAAAGGCTTTCTCATAGTCCACAAACGCTAAGCAAAGTGGCTGGTTATACTCTTCAGTCTTTTGTATAACCTGCCGCAGCGTATGAATGTGATCTATGGTACCAAAGCCTTTTCGGAATCCGGCTTGTTCGGGAGGCTGGAAGTCGTCAAACCTACGAGCGAGACGATTCGTAATGACTCTCGAGAACAACTTGTAAACATGACTCAGCAGCGAGATGGGTCTATAATTCTTCAGCAAGGTATTATCACCCTTTTTGAAGAACAGGAAAGAGAAAGAGATTAACCGCCGAATCCAACTCGGCTGGGCAGCGTTCGGGAAGCTCCGAGATGTCTTCTCGTCCCAAATCCCTCAGTGCCTGAAGACTCAAGTCTTCGAACAGTGCGTGTTGCCAGTGATGACTTACGGATCCGAGACATGGTCGCTAACTATGGGCCTCATAAGAAGGCTCAGGGTCACCCAGCGAGCGATGGAGAGAGCTATGCTCGGTATATCCCTGCGAGATCAAATCAGAAATGAGGAGATTCGTAGGAGAACCAAAGTCACCGACATAGCTCAGCGTGTCGCGAAACTGAAGTGGAAATGGGCGGGGCACATAGTTCGAAGAGCTGATGGTCGTTGGGGTCCCAAGGTGTTGGAGTGGCGACCCCGCACCGGGAAACGCAGTGTTGGCAGGCCCCCCACCAGGTGGACCGACGACATCAAACGAGTCGCAGGGAGCCGCTGGATCCAAGCGGCGCAAGACCGAAGCCTGTGGAAGTCCATGCAGGAGACCTTTGTCCAGCAGTGGACGTCTATAGGTTGATAAAGAAGAAGAAGAAGAAGAAGAAGACTAGTTGAGCATTTGAGCAGTAGGACATAATTTCACGTTGATCCGTTGCTGTGTGATTGAAGAAAAAACCAACAAACACACTCGCATTTATAATATTAGTGAGGATAGTAAGGATGCTATCAGATCACGAAATCAAGTTTTTTTTTTTTACAGAGACAGACATAAACAAGAATCAGAATCAGAATGTACAATGTGGCCAATCTGTGATAGTCTCGCAAAGTAATAACCATGCATTGCCGAAAACGAACACGTGAGTACTGTAATTGTTAGTGTTTATAAAATGAAAATTACTTTGTTCCAAAAGAAAAAGACCACCCTACCGTCAAAGTCATACCACCAAGCCATTGTTTTAATTGATACTAGAGATAGTGCCATTTCTCCACTTTCGCAACTGTACGGGCTGCTGTACACAGTTCTTTTGCATCGAGTTCCGCGATCAAAATTACAGATTAAGACTCCAAATATACTAATTATGTCTATAAACTTCGAATATACTCCGAATAGACCAAAAATTGCCTCGTATGGTACTGACCAGTGATTGGCTTGGTGACCAGCCAATCATAGACTAGAATCATACGGCGCAAGTTATTCTAAGGCACTTTGTGGTCTATGGAAAAGTATATCGTCTGTGATTTTGATGGCGGCCATTTCATAGACTAGAATCATAGATTAGAGTCATACGGTCCAAGTTATTCTAAGGCACTTGGTCTATGGAAAAGTATGTCGTCTGTGATTTCGATGGCGGCCATTTCATAGACTAGAATCATAGATTAGAAACATAAGGTGCAAGTTGTTCTAAGGCACTTTATGGTCTGTGGAATCGTATGTTATATGATTTTGATGGCGGCTATTTCAATCCAGTTGGGCTATTCTCTATCCCAGTGGCTATCGAAACTTGATATTTGTATTGCTGTGAGACCGTAATACACAAATGTAACACATTATTTCACAGGCAATGGGACACGCCGATTGAAGAGACCCGTCCGTTTCCACTTGCGCCTACTCCGGCTCAACTTGGCAGAGCACCTTTACAGAAGAGACTCAGTCGAGGTTCGTAAGTCTATCGATTAATATTAGAGAGCAACTGCTCTTGCTCTTACAATTACCAATCTTAGTTGTGGGTAACTTTGTCACATTAATTGTGAATCACACCGGCGTATTGACGTCAATCTCCTAATATTTTGGACTGTGGAATCTTGTGTGATGTGAATTTTCATCTCGGATCACGATCCAGATTGACTGTATATATCTCTCTTTTTTTTTATTAAGTTGATGTGGCTAATTCTGTTGTACACAAATATATTATCTAAAATTTTATGTCAGGCATAAATCTATTAGTATCCTTTTTCGACAGAGAGCATTATGCAAGGGATAGCGCTTGATTTAGATCTGTCAATTTAGTTTAGTAAAGAGATCTTGTGCAATAGAATTAAGTTCGATTTACACATGTTTAGTTGTTGAGTTAAGCTTTAGTAAATATTGAGTGACTTAATACGTGTAAACGACCAATTTAGTGGCTCACTAAACAGGAAAAATAGAATTTGGTCTATTTTTCGGTTTAGTAAGTGGGCGTGGCTTTTGGACAGGCACGATTTAGTAAACTGCTTAGTAGCCGCATAAGATAGCAGAATGTCGTGCTCGTTTTTAAGCTGTTTATAGTTTGTGCATATATTTATTTTGTTTATTACTATATTGTTTTTTATAATATTTAATCTTATTTTTTCAACTAAAGTTTAGGTTGACTTGATACATTTCTTCAATTATCATTGTTTATTAAATTATCCTTGATCTTGATATTTAGTTCTGTTGGATAATATCTATCTATTAAGTAAAGATTTACTAAACTACTAAACACGTGTAAATCAGCCATTAGTCACAATAGTTCCTCTTTAAAAAAATATGTGATGAAATTGCACATCAATAAAATATTGGTTTATTCGATGAAGGTACATCAACTGGCTCAACCGGGAATTGCGAACAAAACATCCCACGTTCGGAGAGCGGGCCCACCACGCCGCATGAGGTCGCGGAGCCGCTACAGTCTCCTAAGAAGATGGAGAACCTGCCGAGTCCGTCGTCGAAGAAATGTCTCTTCAAGAAGGGCAATGAGGATGGACGGGATAAGTAAGTACATAACATGATGTATATGATCTGAGATTGATCTCTAGTGCTATGAAATAAATTCTTGATTCTGGATGGTCATTAATCACTTCCAAAAATGTTCAAACGTAAATTTTCAAGGTATTTGGAAAGAACCCGAATAACAAACAACATACGCGTCGGGAAAACGAAATTTCTAATTGTGTAAATTGTGGTAGAAAAACCTCTTCGACCCAATCTAATCCAAAAAAACCTGAAACTTTCGTTTCACCGAGTCTGAGGTTTACCTCACACTGTCTCCTACGGTCTTCTGTCCTATCTTTACCTTTTAGTTCATCTTATTGTTTTACAAGAAACACCTACACATACGTATTTTACAGTATTTAGTTTACAAGGCCATGAGCTCACCACACCACTACACTTAAAGAAAAGAGGTCTTATAAGAGGTTTTATTTGATTTGCCATCCTGTTAAGAAACTTTTTGAACGGAGTAACAAAAAAAAGCCTTTTCAATCTAACGTGTATTCCTGTCAGGGTGTTGGAGACGGTGAACTTCGAGCAGAAGTTCAGCACGCTGCCTCAGTTCAAGCCCGAGGCGTGTAGCCCGAGCGCGTGCGTGGTGCCTCGCAGTCCGCAGCTCTATGTGCGCAAGAAACACAAGAGTGCTTTGGGTAAGCGAGCTGTGGTAGGACAATAGCTATGATGACCGATTTTGAAAAACTGTTGGATGATGTTCGGCAGTATTTATGATTTCAAAAAAATATAATTCAGCAAAAAAAAAGTTTTGTTTCAATTTTAAGTTTCAACACTCGACGGTGTTACGGCGTCGTTTGTGACGTGACCTCTATTATTTTTCATAGTAGTTTGTCTTTGAAGATAGATGTGACGTATCGCTCTGGTGTTCAATCCGATATGGCGGACTGCTGTATTTTGTAGTTTTATTTTATCAAAATCTCGCTCAAAATAAGTACGTTTTTCATAATCCATGGATCCTGTTATACACATACATAATATTATGTATGTGTATATATAGGTATGGTCCGTGAACCATACCTAGTAAGGGATTATCTATAATAGGTGCCACTTAAAAGACTTATGCCCACTTTCACCAACGACCCATAAGATTTATGGGACCCCTTAGCATATTTAGCGGCCAGTTAGGGGATAGTTTCCGTTTCACCATTTTTAAAGGGTCCGTTAGCGCCTAAACGATCCCATAATTTTATGAGATGGATCATTGGTCCCATAAACCTTCACATAAGTAAAAGCGACTTCTAGATGACAAGATGGACCGTGATCTATTTGATTTTTTTGATAATTTAGACACGACTGATACTATATTTGATATAAATCGTAGTCGAAGACCTAAAATATGTATATTGAAAACGACCAAATTATTTCAACGATTTCGATGAAATAGATTTTTGCCGAAGATATTATAGGTTATCTAAATCAACAGTAGGTAATTAATTTGTTGGAAAAATTTTTTTGGAATTACCTGATAATAGGTGAGTACCTACCTATTTACATAGGAAATTATCAATTTTTTTTGTGGTTACCATACCTTTTTACTTATTGGGTACCTACCTAGATGTTATACCTAGCTACGAAATAAAGGTAAAAGCATAAAAGGTTACTTACTTTATTGCTCTCCTAACAATAACTTGAATGGAAAATGAGCATGTATAGGTAGGTAGGCCGTAGGTACCTGTTTGGTGCTAATTTACCTACCTGGGTAAGTAGATACCCCAGGTATATCTACTTAAGTAGGTAGGTACCAACTATTTTAATTTCTAGAGTTTGTGATTCACTTTACCTAAGTACTTGTTTATATTTTTAGGAACCATTCCCCATACCAATACCAAACTTGTAAAACATAGACTAAAATATATTTTTACTAGGTGATGCCCGCGACTTCGTCCGCGTGGATTAATTCCGCGGGAACTCTTTGATTTTTCGGGATGCCTACGTCACCCTCCAGGTTCTCAACTATACCTATCCAAAAAATCACGTCAATCCGTAACTATGTTGCAGCGTGATTGACGGACAAACAAACACACTTTCGCATTTATAATGTGTATTAGTACCTAAGGAAGAATACTGTGATAATAAAGGCGATCAAATTAAATTTTAGGATACAAAAGCTACTACTGTGACTTAAATAATATGATAGTTAGATATATTCCCACGGGGACATATTTGTAGAGAATAATGAGTAATTTAATCATGCAGCCTACATCATTTTTATGTACCATCAATAGTTTTCTCAGCACACGCCAAATAATGCATTTTATTGGCAAAATTTTCCTGCTATGGGTTACACTATTGCAATTTTCTTAAGGATTTACAATCAAAAAAACAAACAAACAAAAAATCTTTCCTCTGTATAATATTAGTATAGATTAAAATATTCACTAAATGAAACCTACCTATCAGTCAAAATATGAAAGAATTAAGTTCTTCATTAAAATAATACATGAATACGTATTATATCAATCATTTTCCTATAAAACCGGGAACTACAACTGGGTATACTGGTACTGGGTACACTATCATCGTAAAAAAACTGTCGCATAAGGATGGGTCCGCTAGCTATGGGTCTGTTGCGTTCGTGAAAACAAATTTTAGTTATGGGTTGGTTTATGGGACCTTTTAGCTTAGCGGTTGTCTAACTATGTGCTTGTTTATGGGATGTTGGTGAAATTGGGCATTATGCCCACTTTCACCAACGACCCATAAGATTTATGGGACCCCTTAGCATATTTAGCGGCCAGTTAGGGGATAGTTTCCGTTTCACCATTTTTAAAGGGTCCGTTACCGCCTAAACGATCCCATAAATTTATGAGATGGATTATTGGTCCCATAAACCTTTACATAAGTAAAAGCGACTTCTAGATGACACGATGGACCGTGATCTATTTGATTTTTTTGATAATTTAGACACGACTGATACTATATTTGATATAAATCGTAGTCGAAGACCTAAAATATATCGAAAACGACCAAATTATTTCAACGATTTCGATGAAATAGATTTTTGCCGAAGATATAGGTTATCTGAATCAACAGTAATATTATATTTGTTGGAAAACATTTTTTTGGAATTTCCTGATAATAGGTGAGTACCTACCTATTTACATAGGTAATTATCAATTTTTATGTGGTTACCATACCTTTTCACTTATTGGGTACCTACCTAGATGTTATACCTAGCTACGAAATAAAGGTAAAAAAAAAGCATTAAAGGTTACATAGGTACTTTATTGCTCTCCTAACAGTAACTTGAATGGAAAATGAGCCTGTATAGGTAGGTAGGCCGTAGATACCTGTTTGGTGGTAACTTACCTACCTTGGTAAGTAGATACCCGAGGTATATATCTACTTAAGTAGTTAGGTACCTACTATTTTAATTTCTAGAGTTTGTGATTCACTTTACCTAGGTACCTACTTGTTTATATATTTTACAGGAACCATTGCCCATACCAATAAGGTGACTTGTCAAACATATTAGACTAAAAATATATTTATACTAGCTGATGGCCGCGACTTCGTCCGCGTGGATTTAGTTTTTAAAATCCCGCGGGAACTTTTTGATTTTCATGGATGCCTATGTCACCCTCCAAGTTCTCAGCTATACCTATCCAATAATCCCGTCAATCCGTAGCTTTGATGCAGCATGATTGACGGAAAAACCAACAAACCGACAAACAAACAAACACACTTTCGCATTTATAATATGTATTAGTAAGGAAAAATTAATACTACGATAATAAAGGCGATCTGATTAAATTTTAGAACACCAAAGCTAACTATTGTGATTTAAATATGATAGTTAGATATATTCCCTCGGAGACTTTTTTGTAGAGAATAATGAGTACTTTAATCATATAGTACATAATTTTTCTGTATCATCAATAGTTTTCTCAGCACACACCAAATAATGCATTTTATAGGCAAAATTTTGCTACTTTGGGTTACATTATTGTAATTTTCTTAAGAATCTCTAATTTTTTTTAAATAAATTATAGCCTATGTTACTTCCTGATAACTTAGTTTTCTATTGGTAAAAAAATTGTTAAAATCGGTCCAGTAGTTACAGAGCCTATTCGGTACAAACAAACAAACAAAAAATCTTTCCTCTTTATAATATTAGTATAGAGTATTAAAATATTCACAAAATGAAAATATCTATCAGTCAAAATATGAAAAAACTAAGTTCTTCATTAAATTAATAAATGAATACGTATTATATCAATCATTTCCTATAAAACCGGGTCCTACAACTGGGTATACTGGTACTTTGTACACTATCATCGTAAAAAAACTGTCGCATAAGGAGGGGTCCGCTAGCTATGGGTCTGTTGCGTTCGTGAAAACAAATTTTAGTTATGGGTTGGTTTATGGGACTTTTTAGCTTAGCGGTTGTCTAACTATGTGATTGTTTAGGGGATGTTGGTGAAATTGGGCATTAGTCCCCTAAGTAGGGGTCTCTTATTATAGGTGGCACCTAAATATATTCCCCTACCCAATGTCATTTTCACTTTTAAACGTATTATTTGCGGTTCATACCTTTGCCGGTCGAATAAGGTTTTTAAAAATCTCCCGCGGAAAACTTGTTTTCCGGGTTAAAGAGTAGCGTATGGTCACTCTTAAGGTCCGCAACTACACCCATGCAAAAAATAACATCGATAATTCATAAGGTTTACGTCGTCACGTCATTTACAAGGGTCTTATTGTTTACAGATGAAGAAGCAACGGTAGTAACACCGCAGATAGAATCGGAAGTGATTACCGGTAACGGAATGCCCACGCCGCATTCGTACGGAACCCCGCATAAGCTGGTTGGAAACACGTTCTTCGGTCCTGACTTCAATATTGACAGTTTTAGAGGTGAGTTTTATAGTTTTTAACTCAAATAATTTGCGCGAAAAACTAACATTTTTCTTCAAAAAATTCATTTTTGCTGATGTTGCAAACATTTTTGCAAATTGATTTTATTTTCGTAACACCTCCCCCGATAAAATCTACCCCTAAACATTAATTTTATTAGGTGCTAATAAGCTTTTATTACTATTATTAGGTATAGTTTAATAAAGTAATTTTATGGGTTTTTATTTTATTCGAAAACTATTGCACTAAGATTTTCGTTCATTTATCTTGGTACATTTCTGTGGCGTGCAATGACCATGTTGCCAGAGAATAAACACGATGCATTAGAAGTGCTTAATTCGAACTTTGCCGGATTATTTGGTTGTCCGATTGAACGCAAAAGACGACAAAAGTTGTATCATATTGAGAGTTAATTTTACCACACAGCGTAACGCGAGTAAAGAAGTTTTACTTCAAAAATAAACGGGCCAAGTGCGAGCCTACTTGCGCACTTAACTATCGAACCATGAATATGGTCACGAACTTGTTCTCAGGAATGGAGCTAGATGGCGCTGCGCTACAAATACCGCATGAGTTTCAATTTTTACGTAATATTTCATCACAGAGTTAAACTCGAAACTTGAAATTTTCACAATACTAAGAGACCATTGACCTTTATATTCAGTATAACTAAGTACCTCAAGCCGTTTCTATGAAAAAGGGCCTTGAGTCCTTAACACACGGACATACAGTCAGACAATGGAGCGAGCCTATAAGAGTTCCGTTTTTTTTCGGAACCCAAATGATATCCTAATGGTATTTATCAAAGTCCATTTCCGCTACGGTGCCCGCAGTGGCTGACAGCATGGAGGACATGTCCCCGCGCACGCCGTGCTCGGCGGCGGCGGGCGGCGCGGGGGCGGGGGCGCGCGGCGAGGCGGGCCACCGCCGCGTGCTCGAGCAGCGCCGCCATCTTGTCATGAAGCTGTTCCACGAGCACGGCATGTTCCCCACCACGCAGGCCACCACGCACTTTCAGGTAACACCACTGAACTATGATTAACATTGGCTGTCCCTCATCGAATGGTCTGGTCTGGTGGGAGGCTTTGGCCGTGGCTAGTTACCACCCTACCGTTAAAGACGTGCCGCCAAGCGATTTAGCGTTCCGGCACGATGGCGTGTAGAAACCGATTAGGGGTATGGGTTGAATTTTCACTGCCGTACCCCTTCCAAGTTAGTCCGCTACCATCTCAGACTGCATCGTCTCTTACCATCAGGTGAGATCGCAGTCAAGGACTATCGTGTCATGGAATAAAAAAAAAACAAAAAAGAATGACAGCTCAATTCGAAGCGCCACATTTGACATACGAGTGTCTCTGTAACTAACTAGTGGTTTCCCATAATTACTTATTCATTCAATAGATACATGACGATCAAATTGACATTATTATTATGCCCGTTTTCACCAACCATACCTAAATCATCCCCTTTGTAGAAGTCTCTTTACGTAGGTAGCCCCTAAGTACAATCCTAACATCCCAATGTCATTTTCACCTTTAGTTGTCCCGTAGAGGTTCGTAATAACAAAGTTGACAGAAAGTGTCAACTAACTTAACATAGGTAGCCCGTAAAGGTTAGGGAACTGTTATAGTGAAATCCTCAAGGCCTCAATCAAACTTATCTATAGTTTTTTGGAACATTCAAATTAAATTATTTGTACACAGCGTCATCTATCGACACGATCAGAAAACATGTAAAAACAAACTGCAACGTGAAGTTTTTTTGATGTTTGATATAATTATGACTAAATAATAATTTTAATTGAATAAAATATGTTACATATAGCTGCTTTTGCTATATGAGATGAGAGCGCCATCTATTGACATCATTGTGAAGTTCTGTTAAAAATACTGCTGCTCATTAAAAGTTAAATAATTTAGTTTCCTTATTACATTTATCTAATTTTAGTATTTGTTGTTCAAGTACATGATATTATGCTAAAATTATAAAACTTTCAAGCCCCGGCTTTCAATGGTTATTCCGTTGTGAGGTCAAATAGAATCTCCACTTTGAAAGCCCCCCATTTCGTCAATTTTAGGAAAAAAAAAATACTTTTGTACTCTGTTCCAAATTATCTTTAAAATGAGGCTATGAAACGCAAAAATTTTTTTTTCTTCGCATTCGCTTCTATGAGAGCCCCCCTGAAATAAAGATTTTTATAACTTTTTAAGCCATTTTCGGCTGGAGGCCATCGGTCTACATATTATTATCTTATCTAAAATTGAAGTAATTACATTCAGTAATTCAGAAGTTATAAGGCTCTGACGGACGGACGGACGGACAGACGGACGGACGGACAAGTGCAAATTCACTCAAGTAGACTCAAAGACCTTCGCTTCGCTCGGTCGATAATATTGCAAATGGCTCATCGACTTCTATAATTATTGATCTATGAAATCATAGATAAATTATATTAAATCAGATTAATAATTATAGAAGTCTACAATAATAATCAATCTATGAAATCATAAATTATTTATAGACATGAAACGTCTTTTAGTCCATTTAAAATTAAAGTATCACGGAGTAAATTGGAACTTTTCTTAAAAAACGATTTTTGGCCTGAAGGTGTCAAATATCGAGTTTTTCGTGAACGTAATAATGTAAGGTACGTATCTATAAATAAATAAATATGAATAATACACCTTTTAGTAATACAACTACTACAATAATATCTTTTAATTGTAAATCAATTAAGAGGTCGGTGCAATGTATTCGCGATTTATGTCGTAAGGCAGACATTTTACTTTTACAAGAAACATGGCTATTAAACCACGATTTGAATTTTATAGATAATATAGATATGGATTTTTCTTGTGCTGCAATTTCGCGCGGCCGACCTTATGGCGGTCTTGCTATTATGTGGCGAAAATCTCGATTCTCAGACGTCTCCGTAATCAATTGCTCTATAGATAGGATTATGGCTATTCAGATAAAACTAAATTTAAGATCGTT
The DNA here is from genome assembly GCA_029955525.1 of Oeneis ivallda. NCBI lineage: Eukaryota > Metazoa > Arthropoda > Insecta > Lepidoptera > Nymphalidae > Oeneis > Oeneis ivallda. The sequence continues at coordinate 12,537,627 of JARPMR010000022.1, forward strand.
TTTAATTTTTAATGTGTATATGCCTACGGATGAATTAGATAATCTTCCTGACTTTACGAATTGTTTAGCAAGAATAAGTGCCATTGCAGAAGAATCTGATGTTTCAGCAGTATATGTGCTAGGAGATTTTAATTCACACCCTACTGCTCATTTTGGTAAGGAATTGAAAAACTTTTGTGATGAGCAACAATGGATATGGGCAGATGTTGAAAAATTAGGTGTAAGTTCAGACACATTCACCTTTTTAAGCGAAGCCCATGGAAGTCATTGGTGGTTGGACCATTGTATTACTACTCAAGCAGCATGGGACACGTTACTTTCTGTCAATGTTTTGTATGAAGTCACTTGGTCTGACCATTTTCCATTGCGTGTCACGTGTAATTTCAATGAAGTTGCAGAGGGACTTACCACTGAGGACGTCCATTCTGGGCAGACAGGCATTCGCTGGGGTGTTAGGGATAACATCCAGATAGATAAATATTATAATTATTGTAGAGATAATCTAGTCAATATTAATGATAGTTTTATATGTGAGGAATGTGAGAACTTTAAGTACTGTGATAATTTGAGTAACCATTATATTTTTATAGACAAATTTTATAATCAGATTGTTAAAATAATGCAAATAGGTTCTAAAAACTCATTAAAGATATGTTATAAAAAACGTAGTAACAATAAAAAACCAGTGATAGGTTGGAATGTGTATGTGCAGAAAAGCCACGAAATTTATAGGTTAAATTTTGAAACATGGGTAATGGCTGGCAAGCCTTCCACTGGAACAATATATGACGACATGATTATTACTCGAAAGGATTTTAAAAATAGACTGCGCTGGTGCCAATGGAATGAAGAGACTATAAAACTGGATATATTGGCTATGTACCGTAAGGAATCTAATTTTCCAAAATTCTGGAAGGAGACCAAAAAGTTTAATCATAAACAAAGTCTACCCATAAAGGTGAATGGGTTACATGAACATACTCAGATAGCCAATATGTTTTCTGACAAGTTTAAAGTTCAATCGCGGCCAACAAACGCAAATTTGGGAACTAAAAATAGTCATCCTTCACACACCCCCGTTAAACCGGTGTTGCAGTTTACTCCTGACCAGGTGACTAAAATAGTTCGACAAATGAAGCGTGGTAAATCACCAGGTCACGACGAGCTCAGTTTGGAACATGTCCTTTATGGGGGTGAAATCTTGCATACTAAACTATGCAAGTTCTATAATTTGTGTATTAGATACTCTTACCTCCCTCAAGACCTAATGAAAACAGTGGTGGTGCCGATTGTCAAGAATAAAACCGGAGATCTGAGCTCAGCTAATAACTATCGCCCAATCTCACTAGGTAATATCACTGGAAAAATTTTGGAGCGTTTGAACAACCCGATCTGCTGAAGAATATTTTGATTGATGATGCGCAATTTGGCTTCCGTCCTGGTCTCTCAACAGACTCGGCAATTCTTAGTTTGAAACACACCGTGGACTACTATACGAGTCGAGAAACATCAGTGTACGCCTGTTTCTTGGACTTGAGCCAGGCTTTCGACCTAGTGAATTATAATATTCTCTGGGCGAAATTGTACCGATCTCATGTTCCAAATGAATTGGTAGGTCTCTTGAGATACTGGTACGGAGGCCAAATAAATAATGTCAAATGGGGCGACGCGACGTCTAATTCATACAAATTAGACTGCGGAGTACGTCAAGGGGGTATAACTTCTCCGGATCTATTTAATGTGTATGTAAATGATTTGATAGAGGAGCTGAGAACCACAAAAATTGGTTGTCATATCGGTAACACGTGTGTCAATAGTCTCAGTTACGCTGATGACATGGTGGTTCTCAGCCCGTCTATCAAAGGGCTTAGAAAGTTACTTTCAGTCTGTGAGTATTATGCCAATACTCATGGGCTGAAATATAATGTCAACAAATCAGAAATGATGGTGTTTCGAGCGGGAAAGGGTCCGGAGAGAGTACCCGAGGTATTACTAGATGGATCAGCAGTTCGGGTTGTAACAAAGTTTAAGTATCTGGGACATGTTCTTACTGAGCACCTGCGAGATGACTGTGACATTGAGAGGGAGAGGAGGGCACTCTCGATTCGTTGCAACATGCTGGCTAGGAGGTTTGGTAAATGCAGCAGGCCCGTCAAAATTACACTGTTTAACGCGTATTGCCAGTGCTTTTACACTTGTCAACTTTGGACTAATTTTCTCAGAAAGTCCTACACTGCAATGCGCGTTCAGTATAATGATGCTTTTCGCATATTGATGGGTCTGCCCAGATATTGTAGCGCCTCCGGTATGTTTGCGGAATCGAGAGTGCCAGACTTCTACGCAGTTCTGAGAAAAAGAGTAGCTTCCTTCTGGAACAGACTCAGAAAGTCTCAGAACAGTATCCTCAAAATGGTGTGTGACGGGATGCCCAGCAATATTTTTACATATTGGCTATCTGTGCATCAAAATAGTAATAAGAAATAAGATTTTCTCGATGACGCCTGGGATGTAGTTTTTTAACTTTCCCAGATAGTTTTAAGTGTTTAGATTTAGATTGTATTTTTTATGTACTGGGTTTTTGCCTTTAATAAAAATTATTATTATTATTATTATTATAGAGGTTTGTGCGCCGTTTGAAATATTATTATGTAGTTCCAGAGACACTCGTATCCACCTTGTATCTGCTTAAAACGCCAAAATGGCCTCAATCAAATCCAAAATGGCGTCAATCAAGTAGGTCCAATAAAAATATGACGCCAGCTGACATATTTACTACCAGACTACAGCTAAGCCTTTATTGCCTAAAACCAGTGAGGAAGTCTAGTCAAAAATTTCAAAAAATCTTTTTAAAATACCGACTTCTAACGCCGGCGCCTCTACAAAGTATATAATTTATTGTTGATATTTTAAAATCCGCTCGACTGATTTCGATAAAATTTCAATGGGACCACCTGGATAGTATTCCCTTTCAAACAAAAAGACTTTTTCAAATCGGTTCAGGTGTCTTCGAGTAATCGGTGAGCATACATAAAAAAAAGATTCCAACGAATTGAGAACCTCCTCCTTTTTTGAAGTCTGTTAAAAATATGTAGTCAAATCATATCTAAATATAAAGGTAGCGTTTTGTTCCGACAGGCGGCTCACACGGACATATTCCCGACAAAGACTTCCCTGCAACTAAAGATACGCGAAGTACGACAAAAGCTGATGGCGCAGTCCAACCTTACGCCGCACTCCGAGGTCAACACACCTACCAGTGAGTGTTTGTTTACTTGTAACTACTTTATACCCATTCACATATCACTTGCTTTAACAGTGAATATCTGCCCATCTTAAGGATGATGGGTCTGCCCGCGAAATTCAAATTTAATTTGGTTTTCGCAATTTGTAAACTAATACGACAAACTAGGCTAATGGCATTTTAATTGCGCTAGTAGAATTATCATCTTCACAGGTTTACACAGGTTTACCGAGTTGGACGTGAGTTACTCACAAATTAGTCAGTATTTTGATTAATTTCTTAAACTGGTCACTTTCAAGTAAAGATTTTTATGTAAACCTGTTCATTCAGTTCATTTGTCCTTATGTTTTCCTATTCCTAAGGTTATCGCTACTAAGCGATAAGGCCGCCTTTTGTGTCTTTGTTTCTTTTGTATATTTTTTTTTGTGTGGTGCAAATAAAGAGTATAATAAATAAATAAATTATTGTAATTTTTTTAAATACACAGATGTGAATTCTCCAATCGTGTCAGCGGCCTTGCAACCAACATCGACGGCCAGTTAGCGATGCGGGTACACCATCTCCATTGTGGTACGCCAATAGACAGCACCGTTTACACCCCAACTGTCTTCACTAAGACGCCTACGACCGATTTTATAATCGGTCTTCACAATAATCGGTCTGTTTTACGAAAAGAATGGAGTTTGGATACTTGCCATACCGTAATCCATGTGCAATTAGAAACGATTCAGTCGCAATTTCGATTAGTATACACATTTGGTCTTAAATGAATCTAAATTCTAAATTAGTGTTGCTATTTGTCCAATAGAATAAATAATAAATGTTCAAAATTTTGCTGATATAATATTAATTACTGCCAACGTTTTCGTCGTTTAGAAAATTGCACAATGGATGTTATTAATTCTAAATAAGCGTACCTAATTTGACATAGTTGTAATGTAAAAAATACTGGAAGCTGTTGAACGAAATGTTCAAGGCGAAAAGATACTGCGTGTGCGTTGCGGAGCTGTGCGGGATTCAGTTGTGTGTACGTACATTTCTGATTGTTTCGTAGTTGAAAACTAGTTTTCGACAAATTGCTCACCGGCACTCAAATGTAAACGCGATCGGTTGCGTTGGAGTTGAAAACTGATTTTTGAGGGTTTTTTTGTTAGAAATAAATTTTTAAATAGTTCGTAAATTAAAAATTGCGGGTCTGTCGGGAATCGAACCCACATCTCTCGGAAATCGCGCCCTGGTGTGTCGTGTTTACGCTACGGCCACGGTCGAACGAACGTCAGCGCCGAAATAATTATATAATTATATATTAGTAATATGTTTCTATTTCATCAACATTTCAAGTTTTCAATAATATTTTTGCAGTTCGAAAACATTGAACAATTTGTTCAACAGCTCATTTACAAACTCGTGTGAGATTTCAATGTGAAAAACGCCAAGATGCGTTTATGTACAGCGTTTCATTAAGGCGCTTATTGGTTATAAATATTAACAAAATACATTTAAGAAAATATAAAACGAGAAAAACAAAATAAAAATTGTTGGATTGTGTGTGCAAATGTGTTTGCGATGTGAAATGGACTTTGACTGGGGACGTGCGGCCGATTTTATAAATGACCGATTTAGGAATCGGTTTCTTATGACATTACTAACGTTTAGAGCTTATTATTATCGGTCACGTATCGTAATAATCTGATTTCTAAATAAGTCTTCCAAAATCGGTTCTACGCACAAGCATTGTATCATGTATGTCTTTCATATTTTAATGATATGCACATTATGTATTTCAAATGACACATTTTATGTTTGGTAGTTGTTATCCGCGTTTAAGATTTTAATGGATTTATGATTGGGGAGTTAATCTAGGATTAAAGTCTGTCAAAAACATATTTTGGATTCGCACATAGACATATTTGAAGAACTATTTTACAGGGTGGAAGCGATATTGTTAGCTCAGGAGATTGTTGTCGCCAGAGGTAATCAATCGAATAAGAGATATCCTGGCATAAAACCTACGATGACTGGTGAACAAAATGAAATAAATAATCAAAAACAAAAAAATTAAAAGCATAAAATACCCTAGTGGTTAGGACTGTGGGCTCCTATTCGAGGGGTCGCAGGTTCGATCCCAGGCTCTCGAGACCTCTGACTTTTCAGAGTTATGTGCGTTTAAGTAATTAAATATCACATGCTTCAACGGTGAAGGAAACCATCGTGAGGAAACCTGCACGCCTGAGAGTTCTGCATAATATTCTCAAAGGTGTATGAAGTCTACCAATTCGCATAACTCATTTCCATACTATGGAACTCCATGGCCAATGCATGGGATCAAGAAATCACATACCATCTCACAGCTAAACGGCCGTGTGTGCTCTATGATTTTAATTTTTTTTTTACACACACACCAGGCGACGAAGTTTTAATACCGGTATTAAATTTTTGAGAGAATAATCGCCTGTGCACGCTTAAAGTTTCCACCATGTATGCAGAATTGGATCAAATGAATAAGTGATGGTTCCGAAGAGAATCGCGTGCCTGATATTGTTTGTAAGGAATTGCGTGCGATCTTAACTTGAACTTTCATTTCATACGTTTGGTATTTCGCGACGACCTCTACCGCGGGATTTTAGTCGAGTTCATGACGAATCTTAGACTTTATAGTCAGATGTGGAATTGTCTAAAAATGATTGCAGCAGTGTGACGATCGCAATCAACTCTGACTGGCTGGTACTCTCTCGCTATTGGTTGAAATGTATTGATGCAGCGAGTTCGGCATAAATTCAGCCAATTAGAGTTTATTGCAGTCGTTACACTGATGAAATCATATTTAAACGATTCCACAGTAGGCTTTTAACAAATTTCATGCACGAGTTTTGCTGCTATAATACTTTCAATAAGGAGGGGATTAACAAAAGTTGAAATTCGAAAAATATAGATTTTATTCAATCTTCTTTCTTCAATATAGCTAGCACATTACTCATATGGGCACGATCTCAGTACATTTAATTGTATGTAATTTTTATAGTCGATATAGGATTCATTTTAGTATTTACTATGTGTATGGATGGAGTATTTCATTAAATATTATTTACTTCGAGTAATAAATATTTATTTCACTTTGTGAGATATATCTATAGGGAAGTGTTTCTTTTTGATGTAGGAAGAGATTTCAGCCTTAAACCGTTGCATTTACAGTACCAAATGCGAAAGCAATGAAATTGTGTACTGTTTTTATAATATACTTTAAGATGGGGTTTGCAATAAGAAACAAAATTTATTTTTCTTATTTTTTTTTAATGAAATTTTTTTTCAAAATTAAAGCAATATGGTCGTCGATTAAAGATCAATTAAATGTAAGTTATGTGATCATAACTTTGGTGCAGACATATTGATTATTGTTTAAGTCATTGAATTGTATCGTTTTTCTATTTATGTTGTGATGTTGGTCTTCCACATATAAAAAAAAAAACATTTTTATAAATGGATATCTACTTATTTAATTTAAAATCTTATTGTGTACAGTGATTTAAGTTAAGGGGAGTGGTTTGAGTTATTGGATGCCATGACTGTTCGGTAACGTCGTAATCAGACTGACGGACATTTAGCGAGGCGCGGCGTCTTTTTATGATAGCAACTTAATTTCAGCTTTATTTATTTTACATAGGATTGAAATTGGCATAATCAAAAGAAAACACCAACCGCGCTTTAGTGCGTCCGGGTGGCCTTAGCATTTTATTATTTTATAATTAGCTAAATGATGCGTTCTAACACATAAGAATAAATAGGATGAAAAAATCAACTCTATATTTAAGTAAATTAAGTTGAATTTTAGTAGTTATTATCAAAAATCATATTACAGTTGGTGTATCCTGTACTATACTTTAAACGTTTATAGGCCCGTGGGTGTTATTTGATGCATTGTATTTTCATGTGGAATAGTCAAGACACATACCTTCTCTCGAATGAGAAGGAATCTTTTGTTTAGGCGTAAATATTTGATAGTTGCATAGTGAATATATTATGGCTTCTGTATATAAACGCTGAGTCCTGAAATCTGTCAGTCCGGTTGCGACTTTATTGTATGACGAACTTTAGGAAAGGGTACGATAGTTTGTTAGTAAATTCAGAGCCTTAACAAATCATTTCTAACTCTAAGTTGTGTAGTGACTTTTCAAAAATAATAATATAATATCGGCCGATCGTGGTTTACGGAAATCAGCTCAAATCATTAACGACATTAGATAAATCAATATTTATACATTAACAATCTCAATGTAAATAATTAGAGTTTAATTATTATTGTCTGTAGTTGTAAGCGTTCCTGGCTCTCAAAGTAATTAGGTTTTTTCATATAGACACAAGTGTAGACGGAAATGATGAATTTTATACAAGTTTTCGGCCAATACAAATTTTTTATATGTATATGTACAGGATGTTTTATTTATCTGTGATTGTACGGAGCTTAATTAAAACATCAAGTTTGGAAAAGTCTGTTATGGTATATTTTTCAGTATTGGGGGGTTACAACAAATTCTTTGTTTGGTTGAATTTTCTTGCTCCCTGTTAGATCCTTCTTAGAGTTTCTTATATCATCCCAAATAAATAAAACATACCGTATATCAAAATTGTATTTTTAAATGATCTCTTTGGCATACTATAATATGTTATTGTTACTTATAAGTAATTGCTTTAAGAGTCCGGAAGTGAAGAGAATTTATTAATAAAATAATAATAATGTCTATAACGTAAGAGATATTTTCGCACTGTCAAATCTATCTTTGATAGCGTAGTTTGTTACTGAACTAACGAAATTAAAACGAAATTTTGAAGTTTTTTTTGGACTTTTGGCCATTTTATATTCTGTATTAATGAATGATTGTGTCAATTCGGGCGTTCGAAAATTAAACCATATAACTTACTACACGTTCACGAAAAGCGGATGCGAAGTTGCTGTTTTCAAAATAATCATTTTACAATATTATTATGTAGCTATTGTACATTGTAATCAACTTTTTTTATTTTTCTCCTCTTCAAAGAAAGTCATTTATTTAAATAATAAAGCGCGTTCTGTGCTATATAAAGCTTTTCGTTTTTTATTCATCACAGAGAACGACACGCGAACAATAGGATTATAAACAACAATAAATAACAATAGTTGCTTTATACTTGACAAATTAGTGACAACGTAATTAAAACTCTTATCTATGTTAAAACTAGCCTGCCAGTAGCATAGCGTTCTGTGCCAGTACCTAAGTACATTGGTATTTGATACTACCTATTTTAATAAGAGTTGCTTCGCGAGCGTTTTGTTTCTATCTGTACTAAGTGGGTCTGACTTGAGGTGCGGTGTGAGGAAGCGCGAGGGAGGTAGGAGCCAACTTAAATCGAACGTGTAGTACCACGAGATTAAAGGCGTAAGGCAGTAGTTTTACTATATCTCCTTATACTTGGTATTTGATACTACCTATTTTAATAAGCGTTGCTTCGCGAGCGGTTTGTTTCTATCTGTACTAAGTGGGTCTGACTTGAGGTGCGTTGCGAGGAAGCGCGAGGGAGGTAGGAGCCAACTTAAATCGAACGTGTAGTACCACGAGATTAAAGGCGTAAGGCAGTAGTTTTACTATATCTCCTTATACTGTCTGTACTAAGTGGATCTAACTTGAGGTGCGGTGTGAGGAAGCGCGAGGGAGGTAGGAGCCAACTTAAATCGAACGTGTAGTACCACGAGATTAAAGGCGTAAGGCAGTAGTTTTACTATATCTCCTTATACTTGGTATTTGATACTACCTATTTTAATAAGCGTTGCTTCGCGAGCGGTTTGTTTCTATCTGTACTAAGTGGGTCTGACTTGAGGTGCGTTGCGAGGAAGCGCGAGGGAGGTAGGAGCCAACTTAAATCGAACGTGTAGTACCACGAGATTAAAGGCGTAAGGCAGTAGTTTTACTATATCTCCTTATACTGTCTGTACTAAGTGGATCTAACTTGAGGTGCGGTGCGGGGAAGCGCGAAGCAAAGTAGGTGCCAATTTTTGTCGAACGTGTAGTATATATTGATAAGAAATCTATTTTCTTCGCTCAATTTCTAGAAGCAAAAGATGGATTCAAGTTATGTCAATATAGCTTTAACTCATACAGCGTTCTTGAAATGTAAAGACCATAATTCTGGTGTGCTTTTGGTGTGCCCGAAATACACTAATCATTTTGTTATTACACTAATTGTTTTAATACATTGCTGGCACATATTGAGATCACTGTTGTTACCATAGTATAGATAAATATCATAATATTATGCAGTTATAAAAAATGCAAAGTTCCGATTATGAAGCTGCTAACGTTGTATCGCTCTCTCGCATATGCAAACGGTGAAGTGATATATGCAAGCGAGATAGATATATTACGAGCTATAATAGTCGCCTTAAATATCGGGAGCTGGCCTAAGGGCGGAAACATTCATTTATCATATGACGTGTGTTGAATTAAATAAATTTGTTGTTATTTCTATGATCAAAATCACTCTGGAGACACGCTACATCGCGTCGCATGTTATAATATGTTTCTGCCTTAAATGTTACAATTTATTTTAATTCTCCTAAATGAAGTCTCTCGTGGATACATGTTTTGCCCTAATTTGTTTATAGGGATAGCGATAATTTCACCGACTTTTCGATTCGAGCGAACTTATTAGTGTACATCGAACGAAATTTTTTATTATTATGAAAATAAAAAATCACTATCATTGTGAAAAATTACGGTATAAGAGATTTTTAAATTGTCTTGTCACACGGACTTTTGGTAGCTTGACTCATCATTCCTTTTAAAGTTTTCGGTAGTTTTTATTGTACCTACTGGTAAAAAGTCGAAATTTTGCATGAAAAAAAGTGCCATTGGACTCCCTCTGTGAAATACGTTCAATATTTTTTTAGAGTAGGTATGGGAAATTCACGATACTTTCCTGGTTAAAAAAAAAAACAATTTTATTGTATATTTTAAGCACTAAACTATTAAACTAGTAATATTCAAATCATGAAATAAATTTTAATTTTCACTTGAAAAATATTTTAAAAACATTTTACATACCTAATTTGATGGTATGTGTATATTTAATAATTTATTATAATTTGTCGTTTTTGTTAAATCTGTTTAATGTTGAGACAATTGGTATAAATATTGCATAATTATGAATTATCAAATAATTAATTATATTATTACAGTTTTTTTATACATTGACTTCTTCCAATTCGATAATTATGATCTTATAATAATCAAGTTTCCTGTTCCAATATTTCAATATGACATATTATACTTAGTTAAACAATTATATTATTTTGCTTGTGATCGTCTGGTGATGTTTCAATTTGCTTTAATATTGTCAATACCTTTAAGTTTGTCGATGTTAGTATGTTATGTGGTGATGATAATATGTTGAATTGAATCAACGTCTTTCAGTGTGTTAGCATAATAACAAATATGAAAACCTTGATACTGCATATTACTAGTGCCTTATTGACTTTCAGAACTTAGTGTAAAGATTCCATATAATGTTGTGTTACAATGGTTGTATTTATTGTCACTGAAAAAAGTGATGTGTTCATTACCAATTAAAACTTGCAGAAGTCAAGACTTCTGAAGTTTCGGAAGTTATCTTTCCAGTGGGCACTTTGCAGATTAGGATCTAGGCTTTGTCAGTCAATAAACAGCGTGTAATAGGCAGTTTCTTTTAGACTGAATTAACTTTGTTGCTTAATAACAAATTATGTTGTATTTTAAGAATATTAGCAATTATTTCAAAAGGACATTTTAAATGAAGCATTTCATATTCGTTATTTATTTCTTTTCTAAATAAGGTATTAGTCTAATTGTTTAGTCAAATGGTGTACATGTAAATATCTTGTTTAGACAGTTTATTTAGATTTAAGTGTTCAATTTTAATGTATACTAGATTGAATTAGACAAAATGACTAAGAGAAATATCTGAAGCAGTAATCACTTGTAATTGACATAGGGGAAGATTTTTTAAACTTTTATGAATCCAACTCAATGGACCAATATAATAGCAATTTAGTGATTGTAACAAAGACACCAAGAGGGAAATCACCGATGCATGTACACAACCGACCCGTACTGATGTGGACAGTTTGTTCAAGCATATTGGATCATTGTATGAACTTATGTTAAAACATAAAAACCTCGAAAACATTGCTGTTTTTTATTTATTCTCCAAGTTTTTTCATCCTATAAAGCTTAAACCGCACTATAGCGACGCGAGACGTCTAATATTCGCACCTCTCCATAGTATCGTAATATTTATTATAGTCGTAATACGAAATAATATTTAGTGTCGTGCTGCGCCACTATGCGGTTTGACCTTTAATCTTAGTAAGTTGTTTATTTATACTTGCAAAGATCAAATTATTTTAAAAGCCAGGCGTAGCTCTTGTGGTGTTAAAATCCAACATATAGCCACATAACATTGCTATTTATAAGGGTTTGATATACTCATCATACTAATATTATAAATGCGAGTGTTAGTTTGCCCTTCAATCACGCCGCAACAGAGCTACGGATCGACATGATTTTTGGCATGGGAATAGTTGAGGACCTGAAGAGTGGCTTTTACTTTTTGATTCGGAAAATCAGTCCCCGAGGGATTTTAAAAATTAAATCCACGCGGACGAAGTCGCGGGCATCAGCTAGTGGCTTATAATTATGTCATCTATATACATATAATAAAACTGTAACTGGAAGATTTCTGTACATTTAATATATTTTGAAAATTTTAATTGGGGGATGCTTTACTATCGATACTGAGCCCAAAACAGATTTTTATTTAATTTTTGTCTGTTTGTTTGTCCTTCTTTCACGTAAAAACTACCGCACAGATTTCTACAAAATTTTATATCGTGGTAGCTTATTACTCGGGTCAACATCTAGGCTACTTTTTATCCCGGAAAATCAAGGAGTTCCCGAGGGACTTTAAAAACTAAATCCACGCGGACAAAGTCGCGGGCATCAGCTAGTACACAATATGCAAGCTGTTTTGGTGCAATCCTCTGTGAACAGAAAGCACTATTTTTGACGAGTCCATAGATCATAAGGACGTAGTCGTAATTCCTAGTTCCATGGATCATAATGTAGTGTAATCTTATGTTGAAATTGAATATCATATGACCAGCTTTTCAATGAAAGCAGGACTATGCATGTGAATTCACTTTTTCTGACAATTAATCTGGCTTCAAATAAAATAATCAAGTAATATGTTCTTGTTATTTACTATTTTTTTTAATATTAAATATTATTTACAATTTATATTAGGTAAACTTTTTTAACAAATCCAAAGACAAAGATTTATTTTTTAAGGATGTTCCTTCAAAACATTTTCAACTGTGTCAGTATTTGCATTAATCAACAAATTAGGCCTTTCTTGTTCAAGGATAGACAATGCAGCTTGAAGCTCAACATTATCACCAGGGTCACTAATTCTCAAAAATTTCAGTGCTTGCATTCTCGCAATAGCATATACACAACCTGGACATAAGTTACAGCCTTCAATATTCAAAAATTCTAAGCTACTACCATTCAGTCCAGCGATTCTATCTAAGCACCATACATCAACATGCTTATTATTCTTTAACGATAACCACTTGAGGAAACTTAGGCCTGTCAAATTTTGCAGCCCTTCATATCTGATTCCTTTGTGATGGAATTTACTGCAGTCAATAGCTTCAACAAAGTAACCATCCCTGTATGTATCTGGCAGGTTCAAAGTTGTTATGTCACCTTCAATCCACTCTGTCTGGCCCTTGATCCTGAAAAATAAAATATCAATACTTCTGGTACTTAATCCATTTTGCCATACTTTAAAATAGGTAAGAATAGTAACCACTAAAATATTTGAAATAAAAGATAGTGTAATAAAAATAGCACCTTGGTTTATACAAGTAAATAATGTTTTATACTATATCTAGCTTTTGCCCATGCCTTCGCTTATGTTAAGTTAGATTTTACAAACCCCTATTTTACCCTCTTTGGGGTTGAATTTCTGAAAATCCTTTCTTAGCGGATGTCTGTCATAATAGCCATCATTGTGTCAAATTTCAGCCCAATCCATCCAGTGGTTTGAGCTGTGCGTTGATAGATCAGTGAGTCACCTTTTCCTTATATATTTAGATATAATACTTTTAAAAATAATTTAATGTCCTCTAGATTGAATTTTGGCCACAATGGCTCAATAGAGGGTAAATATAGTGGAAAAAAAAGTACACACAATTCCTTCATCCTCATTGTCTGATAGGAAAGCAATCCAATGCAACTGGAAAGTGATCAGGCACTAGGCTGACAGATTTGATTTGCTCTCTGAGGCACAGTATCTCTAACTTCCTGACTAAAAAGTAAATAATTTTTTTGCTCAGGCTTAATTGGGACAACATGAACAAGCTAGCGACTCGACCACTGAGGATCTGTTTCTAATATTCAGTGTATTGACGTAGTGTAGATAGTTTAGTAGTAACAGAATTTGAATTACTTCACTGCACACTGCCGAAAAGTAAAAAAGTGTACTGCTCCCAAATTTGAACCCAAAGCTGCTACTCTTTCTGGTAAAAATTTTTGGTTTTCGATCTCCTGTATCGTTTTCATCTGTCCCCACCACTCCTTTACATCTTGAACAGTTAAATTTGGTAATTTTTGCATGGCATTGAGTATGTGCATACTGGGACTTTTCTCGACGAAAATAGATAATTTGCTGCTCCATTCTCCGTCCCGTTGTATCCAGGGCCTTCTCCATTCCTTGTAGACCTTCCCGTGCACCTTGCGCGGCTGTGGGCCAGCTTCATCGCGTTCGTAAATCGATTTGTAGTCGCAGTAACTGCGACAAGTCGGGTATAGTGACTGAATGTAGCGCGGCTTTAAATTTAGAGCCATGGTTGGCGTGTAATAAGGTAATTTCGTTTGATATCAGTACATAACTTACAAGTTACAAATTTACGAAGAAAGGGTAGAATTGTTACCTCACCACTTAGTATTTTCACTGATTTATGATTTTCACAAGGTTAGGTTAGAACAGCTGACATTGACAAATGACAAGTGACAGCTGACAGTAAATGTGAACAAAGAGAAATCAAAGACATGATTTTTTTAAAGGTTTTAGTCGATAACATGGAACTAGGTAAAAACGTGGTTAGTGTCCAGGGGCACGCGAGTGAAAGATTTTGACAGGTGACATGCAAAGGGCTAAATGGCGAAATACATGGAGATTAAACAGGTGACAGACTGACATGGAGATATGCTATCAAAAGAAGTAAAATATCTGGGAGTAATACTAGACAACCAACTAAACTGGAAAACACACATAGATATAAAGATACAAAAGGCAACAATCATCCTAAATCAATGCAAACGCATGATTGGGAAAGCCTGGGGTCTTAAGCCGCAGATAATGAATCTTTATGAAATCAGTCGTAAGTAAGAAGTTCGTTGACATACGCGTCACAAGTATGGTGACCAAGAACAACTGAATTTTGCATTATCGCGCTTAGCGTGTTTTCACGTTTTCCGCCTATGAGGATCGTTAGATCATCTGCGTTATAGCCTATCGTGAGAAAGCCGCTGTTGTTCAGTTTTGTTATCAAGGTCGTCAGCTACAAGGTTCTACAAGATTGGGGACAATACACCTCCTTGTGGACAGCCTTTGGCTACTATGCCTCTAGTCGTGCCGTTTATGTCTAATTGGATGGCCCTCTTTTCGAGTAGGGCTCTTATCCATTTGCGTAATGTTTTTGGTACTTCATATCTGCCAAGAGCATTATCGATGCTGTTGAACGTTGTCTTATCAAAGGCTCCCTCAATATCTATGAAGGCGCCTAAGGTTGACAATTTGTTATTCAGATCATGTTCTATTTTGCATACTACAGAGTGGAGCGCTGTTTCCGTGGATTTACCAGTGCTGTATGCGTGTTGGTTTCGATGTATTGGTATATGTCTCAGAGCTCCGTCTCTAAGGAAGTGGTCACCGAGTCTTTCTAGTGTTTTCAGCAGAAAACTGTGAGACTGATAGGTCTGAAAGATTTCGGCTGTGTGTAGTCGTTCTTACCTGGTTTTGCTAGGAATACTACTTCTCTCCATATTAGGGGTATGTATCCATAGGCTATACAAGCTGAGTAGATCTTCACTAACCATGGTATTATTTCTGCTGCTCCCCATTGTAAGAGTGCAGGGAAAATATTGTCTGACCCCGCTGACTTGAAGGGTTGGAAGGTGTCGATGGCTCATTGAACCTTCTCATGTGTAACTATTTTGTTGGCTATTTCCCAGTCAGCCTCTGTGGGTAACCACCGAGGTTCTTCTGTCCGTACAGTTGTATCTGTGTATAGAATCCTGCATCCTGGGAAGTATGTTTCTATGAGTGTTTGGCTGACCTCTTTGTCAAATTCAAATTCAAATTCAAAATCATTTATTTCATGTAGGCCAACCTGTGGCGCTTATGACAAGTCATGACTCTACCACCGGTTCGGAAAGCGGAAGTAAATGTCGTTAGAAGTAAAGCTGCCGTCGGCTTTCTTCAGTGAACCGAGTGTGCGGCTATTGCCCTCAGCTAAAATCTTCCGGATCCTGGTAGCCGTGTCATACTTTTCTATGTTTCTACAGAAACGTTGCCATGATTGGTTGTCTTTCTTCCGTACAAGGTTTTTGTATTGGGATTGCGCTGTCTTGAAATTATCCCAATCTTCTTCTTGTCGGGTGTTCATAGCTCTGTTGAATAGGTACCTTAACCTTTGCCTTTTCTTTTCAAGGTCAGGGCCCCACCAACTGTGTTTCGGTGTTTCTTTTATTTTCCGTCTTAGTATAGGGCATGCTTGCTCGTAGCATGTCCTGATGTTATTCGTCAAGTTATTAACGTTACCGTCTATTTGTGACACATTTTGTATTTTGAGATTAAATCCGTTTCCCCAATGTGCCGTGTGATCAGTGTTTTAAACTGTTTGCTGTTGGTTTTCCTTGTGTTTTGGTCAAGTTGAGCTCGAAGAAAATCCTTCTGTGGTCTGCCGTCTGAGAGCGATGGTTCATCGTTCACATGCCAGTTTCTGACTTGATACGTTATGTTATTTGATGCAAGGGTCAGATCAATGATTGTCTGATGACGGTTTGAGACAAACGTTGGTTCTGTGCCCTTGTTTAGTAGTCACAAGTTAGTCGTTACAAGAATTTGCCTGTATAAGGTTGTTGGCATTTTACAATTAACCCTGTATATAAATAATTCATATTTCATGTCGATAGTTTAAATAGTTACTAAAATAATCGGCTGTGATAGACGGCCGGCCGGTCGCCGAAAGTAGCACCATAAGGATTCCATTTTTACCATTTTGGTACGGAACCCTAAAAAACATGTTTATTCACAAGAGTACAAGACCATTGCTCTCACTGGTATGTAGAATAGAATAGAAATGTTTTTTATTCAAATAAACTTTTACAAGTACTTTTGAATCGTCAATGAGTGTACCACTGGTTCGGAATGCCGTACCTGCCGAGAAGAACCAGCAAGAAACTCGGCAGTTGCTCTTTTCAAAATACTTTTACAATATACTTAATAGATATTATGTTATGTATGCAGAGTTTCCACAATGAGGGGAAGTTCCACAAAAGCATACTTACGTAATTATATCTAATTATAATTCAACACATGTTAAACGGGCAGACAGAAAGTAGCCCCATTGCCGCTGGTGGCACCCGTTCACGAGCATGTAGGTAGTACGCCAGAAGGTCCAAGTAAAAAGCAGGTAGGTACTCGTAGGTACCTAGACCTACCTACGTTTTATCCTAAGCTCAATAATAGCTAATAATAGCTCAGTAAAAGTCTAACAAGATACTTCGCTTTAATCCAATTTAGATTAACACCAGCGTACGTTCCTAATGTAATCCAGCAGAACAGTTATAGCAGTCTAATTCCGACAGCGTCCCCTACAACGTTGGACAGTTTGTCGTTAATCTTGGTCTTAGAAGCACGGGATGGGACAGGCTGAGCCAAACAACGTTAAATCAAGATTGGATTGAGAATATGCGACCGTAATTGAGATGTTAATTAGATTGGTCTCGTCGGGGCAGCGGGTTACATTGGATTGAGTGAGTGGCTAAATGTGAATAAGTCAAAGCAGTCTTAATGCAGTGTGGTAAAGCGATGTTAGCAAAGAGTAAGGCCTTTCGTACACAAGGCTACGCAAATCTTCGATACTCGACGATTTTAGTCTCTAAGCGACTACCGCAATACAAATTCATAGAGGTTCGTACACTCGGCGACATGTAACTATGTACGAACCTCCATGAATTTGTATTGCGGTAGTCGCTTAGAGACTAAAATCGTCGAGTATCGAAGATTTGCGTAGCCTTGTGTACGAAGGGCCTAAGGATAGGTACATTTCATACTGTGATGTTAGACTGGTCAGCTCTGGCACGCATCGTGAGGAAACATGTATGTCTAAGAGTTCTCCATAATGTTTGCAAAGGTGTGTAAAGCATAATAAGTGGACTATGGCTTAAACCTTTTTCACGCCTTTCTCACGTCTAAACATATTAGTATGATGATAAAATATGTATAATTGGCGGTAATTGATTGTTTTTGGAACGTAGTTCCTTATCGCGCGGTACGGAAGGGGGCTAGACGGAAAAAATTAAGGAACCGACACTCGACATATTTTTGAAACCGACACTTTTTTGTTGAATGTGAATTTTGCATTGAGTTCGGTATTTTCGCCTTAGAACACGGCGTCTGCATGGCCTAGTGGTTAGGGCAGTCGCCTAAAAGTTCAACGTCGATGGTTCGTATCCCAGCTCGACAGACTGAATTTTCTATTTTCAATTTTATTTTAAATAATTTCTAAATGTGGAATTTTTCCCTAATTTTTTATTGTATAAATTGGATAAAATGTTATTGTACTACTAACGCCATCTGTGAAAAACCAGTAACTCCACCAGAGTAACACTCTGGTTTTGTAACAGTGCAATAGAAATAAACTAAATAATATAATTCATCGTAGTTAATCAATTTAATACTAGATGACACCACTAGTTTATTACAATTCCTTCAATAAAATTAATCGAAAGGAGCTACGTACCACCCGGGTGTCCCTTGACACCTCTCAAGTTTTTTTTAAAATATCAATAGGAACTAATATTATAGTTCGATAATATAATAATATGTAATTTTTTTTATAATATTCTTACTCTTCAATAAAATGCGAGTATTATCATATCATCATCATCATCAGCAACCCATCAACGGCTCACTACTGAGCGCAGGTCTTCTTTTAGAGAAGGCCATAGTCCACCATGCTGGCCCACTGCAAATTGGCAGACTTCACACACCTTTGAGAACATTATGAGGAACTCTGGTGCGCAGGTTTCCTCACGATGTTTTCCTTCACCGTTGAAGCTTGTGATATTTAATTTCTTAAACGCACTAATCTTAAAAAAGTCAGAGGTACATGCAGGAGATCGCAGTACTAACCACTAGGCTATCACTGCTTCTGCAATAAAATGCGATTATAATGTTTTATACTAAACTACTAACAACCACAACATAATATTATGTCAAGATCAACAATTAGTGAAATGAATTATGAAAGTAATATCGTTCACATTCATTAGAGTTAGCATGAGATGAGCATGAGTAAGCACAACCCGAAAACTCATAATATTGAGGGTTCCAAACACCGATCGACAGCGCACATCAAAAATCTACAGCGTAGCGAACTCATAAGCTACGAGAACTACAATAGCTACGAGAGGCAGCGTGTTTTTCTTCAAGATCTACGCGTATCGTAGCCAAGTGTGGCCAAAGCCTCTACAACACTCTTCAGTGCAATGAGTGCAGTGTTAGTGTAAAGCACGCTAAGCAGTGAAAAGTAAGATTGATGTAATTGTTATACATATAATTTTAGTAATAATATTATAATAATAAAAATATTTATAGAAATTATAAATTACTAGATGATGCCCGCGACTTCGACCGCGTGTATTAAAGGTTTTTTAATTCCAGCGGGAACTCTGTAATTTTCCGGTTAAAAAGTAGCCTGTGTGTTAATCCTGGGTATGAGCTATCTCAATTCCAAATTTCAGCCAAATCAATTTATTAGTTGTGGCGTTAAAGAGTAACAAACATCCATCCAAACATCCATACATCCAAACATCTATACATACTCACAAACTTTCCCATTTATAACAATAATAAGTAATAGTAGGATTATTCTTATTGAAACAGTAATTTTTAAATTAAAGAGGGAGGAGTTTGTAATCAAGGCATATGGTTCGTAATTATATCTAGTATCGAGTTATCTTAATTGAGCCTAATCACCTATAGCTCAAGTATTAAGTTCTATTATTACTACTCCATATTGTTATGGTTTTAAATGCTATCTTTACTGCTGCGTTTCTTGCCGGCTCTTCTCAGCAGAATCCTCTTTCCGAACCGGTGGTAGAGTCATGACTTGTCATAAGAGCCACAGGTTGGCCTACGTGAAATAAATGAAATTGAATTTGAATTAGTTTTCCTAGGAACTACAGTGTAAGATCCTATCCTATGAACCATCTTAGTAACGACTTCAGTAATAATAAGAATACTAAATAAAAGAAGAAAATGAACAACGGAATATAGGAACAATGGAATGGAAAAGATTTAAATGAAACAAACAATAATATAATTTTGATTTTTATTTCAATAATAAAATGAAATGGATAATTTTCATATTTCCGGGAATTTCCGGTAGCTTTGGCAGAAGATACGCGGTTGTTACTGTAACGAGCATTATTATGTGGAGCCGTGTGTGGTGTCTTTCCTGCTCGTCTCAATTTAAATAACACTTTACTTGCTTATTTGTATTATATAATTTAATATAAAAAATTCTTTTCGACTTCAAACTCCCGCTAATACTACATTACACACACTATACAAAGTATATAATTTATTGTTGAATTTTAAAAACCGCTCGATCGATTTCGATAAAATTTATATGGAACCACCTGGGGAGTATATCCTTTCAAACAAAAAAGAATTTCCTATAGTCGGAATTTTAATTCGATTCCAGATTTGACAATTTCAGTGTTGCAACGTTATGACAAGTACTAAATAGTGACGTTACGAAATTATTCGATACGGAAATGGAATATTTCCGAATCGATTCCTCTCGTTTATAGTAGTATATCTAAACAACTACTACTTTAATAGAAACTAAGTATATCAGGAAATTAAATATTTCTGAACGGATAATTTAGTTATGACGATTAATTTTATTAAGGATCTGAGAGTTTTCTTTAATAATTGTGTGTGAAATAAATAAAAAAATGTGATCATTAAGGAACATGAGAAATAAAACAAATAGATGTATTATGGTAATATTTTATTTTATAAATCGTCGCCGTCTTCGCTATCGCTATCGCTGTCACTTTCTGTAACATGTATTATAAATGTGTCTGTGATATTGTCAATTAAAATATCTAGCCTACTCATTTTTTCCTCTTCTTTGACAACATGGGATACGCATTTAGACCATTCGGTAGCCGTAATTTTTTGAATGCCTTCCTCAAATAAATTTCTCACGTCTGTCAATTTGAAGGGTTTTATTTTGAGCTACATGCCCCTTTACCTGCGCCCATATCAATTCGATAGGGTTCGGCTCGCAATGGTAAGGGGGCAGTCTTAAAACCGTGATCCCATGTTGTGCTGCCATTTCGTCTACAGCGTACTTATTAAAAGACTCGTTATGTGGAATCAGTTCTAAAAGCGTAGCTTTAACCATATCTGGTTCGTAATGAATATTTTTATTTAAAAGCCAGTCTTGAATGGCAGCTTTTTTCCAGCTCATTTTTGGTGCCGTTTCCAATTTTCGGGAGTGGTAAGGTGCATTATCCATCACCACAATTGAGTTTGGTCTTAATTTTGGTAAGACTCCAGCGAACCACTCCTCAAAACAAACTGCGTTCAGCTCATCATGGTAATCTTCACAATTTTTCTTTGCTTCAAAAATCATGAGCCCCTTTTCCAGGAAGCCTTCTTCACTACCTATATGGCTAATTATGAGACGTTTGCCTTTTCCCAACAAAATAACAAAATATCGATTCGCAATGAAACAAGATATTCGTGCAGTCAGACTGGGAGAATGAAGCCGAATGACAAGATAAACAAAATGGCGATAGCTGCACGAGCGCGCACGGGTTGCCAATACAGAAAACTATCTAGGTTCTTTTATTATAAGTTTTGTTTTTAATATAATAAACAAAAATATTAACTTTTTATAAAATAAACCAGCGGTTACTAATTAATAAATAATTATTATGAGTAATTATGTATTTATTTAAATAAAAATCAATAATTTAGTCTTTAATTGGCACACCAATATTATGATTACATAAACATAAATCGCGATTGTTTATCGATTTTTGTGTTCATCACTACACTATTATATGTGGCATCATTATTTTACAAAATGACAGTAGCTAATGTCAAACGTGGAATCGAATTATAATTCCGACTATAAATCGGTTCAGGCGTCTTTTTAACGACGAACAAGATTCCGACGAATTGATAACCTCCTCCTTTTTTGAAGTCGGTTAAAAAGCAAAGGGTTAAATTGGTTTAGTAATCAAAGACAGACAATAAAAGAAATTAACTTGTAAGTATACCTGTGTAGCTTAGGCAGCTACACTATAACATATATTACACTACACTATTATAGATAACATGACTGTGTGGTGATCCACAGATCGAGTGTGGCGTACACCGTATTCAAACAGGAGCATTATTTCTAGTTGGATGGCCGCCAGCATCATGACGTATCCTCACGTTTTCTTCCGAGCAATTAATCATAATTCAATGACTACGCTCGCTTTTGGCGTAGATCTTACGATTTGATTTACGTTGAGCTAAGTTACGTATCATTTGTGTTCGGGATTTCATTGTGTGCCTACTTATTTATAGAGCACATTGTTTATATTAGAGTCCTATTATGTATAACGACAATTATTTTTATTTTTCTTGTGTCAGAATAATGTCCTAGGTAGTCCTATTATTAATGCGAAAAAATGTATTTATGTGTAATTTGCAGGTTATCCTTAACAGGTGTGGGCTAACTTGTCATCGAAAAAAAATGCATTTCAAGCTGCAAACATATTGGACAGACGTAGCCAAGTGTAGGTATACAAGAGCGAAGAGAATCTAGCAAAAGTTACAAAATTGCATGCCACGTTTCAGCACATACACATAGTTCCGACGGAGTTGATTAATTCCTAGTGTAGTGTTAATTCCGAAGTTTGTTCGAACGTCAAGTCGCGGTTAGCGGGGGATGGAACGTGCGGTAAGCTTAGTAGTTTTGTTCGGGTTATGGAACTTCCTGACGGTGCCGAGATTGTCTCGGTGTTGTTATGGTTTGAGATGGTTGTGTATTAATGGATTTATAGTCACGTTTATCGTCATCCTCAGTAGGTATTATACCTATCAAAGAAAATGATTGGGGATGCAATGAACTAATTTTACGGGATAAGTCGCAAGCAGACATCGATTTAGGATAGTCACTTCGTATCGACTAAGCTACCAATCCTAAATCTATGCAAGTCGCTATTGTGAAGAGCATTATTAAATAGCTGGGAGGCATTTGGGAATATTGGAGATGTTTTTTTTGTCTAAAATTAAGACCAAAGAAATGGAAAAGTGAAAGTACTTATTTTTTCAAACTTTTTTATTTCTGTTATTCGAAGTAATCACCCATGCAATCGACGCATCTTTGCCAACGCATTGGCAGTTTATTGATGCCCTTCTTGTAAAAATCAGCTGGACGGGAGGCAACAAACTCTTCAAAGGCATTTTGTACTGCCTCTCGGGAATTGAATTTTTTACCCACTAAAAAGTTGTCTAAATTTTGGAAAAAATAATAATCGGTAGGTGCAAGGTCTGGTGAGTATGGCGGATGAGGGAGAGCTTCCAACCCCAGCTCTTGCAGCTTGGAGACTGTCTGTTGCGCAGTATGGGGTCGCACGTTGTCGTGAAGGAGCAGTGGGGACGACCGATTGACCAAAGCTGGTTGCAGATGTGCAAGCTTCTACATCATTCTCTCCAGTTCTTCACAGTACACATCTGCATTAATGCTCATGCCGTTTTGTAAAAAGCTGTGGTGAATCACACCCGCACTAGACCACCAAACAGTGACCATCACCTTTTTAGGGGTCATTTTTGGTTTAGGGCATTGCTTTGGTGCTGAACCAGGGTCTAACCAACTTGCTGAGCGCTTTCGATTGTCGAACAGAATCCATTTTTCGTCGCACGTAACAATTCGTTTCAAAATCCCTTCATTTCTTTGCCTGTTGAGCAGCGCAAGGCAGGTCTCGACGCGTACGTTGCGCTGGCGATCGTTAAGGTCGTGGGGCACCCATCTATCAAGCTTTTTTACCTTGCCAATTTGTCGCAAATGGATCAATATTGTTTTGATGCTTACATCAAAAGCTGCTGCTAGCTCAGCTGTAGATTGAGTTTCGTCAGCTTCCACAATCGCCTTTAATTCATTATTGTTAACCAAAGTCTCCGGACGACCACGAGCTTCATTTTTCAAGTCAAAATTTCCAGAACGGAACCGGGAAAACCAATACCGGGTTGTGCGATCGTTTGTACAGTTCTCTCCGTAAACGTTTTTGATGTTACGGGCCGTTTGTGTCGCGTTGGTGCCACGACGGAACTCATATTCCATAATTACACGAATTTTTAAAGTATCCATTATGACGAAAAATGTTCAAATGTAATGAAAATACAACGCTAATCAAAAAACAAAAGACTGAGTTTGTAAATAGAATGTCATGGTTTTAAAACAAAATTAATTTGAATTTAGAATACAGAGCCATTACAAACTTTTTTTTATTTGAAATGACCAGTACTGAAGAAAGGCAATTTCATAGGTAAAGACCTAATAATATAATATAGTTGCTACTATGGGCCTCATAAGTATCTTAATAATAACTCCTCTTCTTTTAATAACTTTTTGCCTGAAACTTTTTTACAAGTTAGACCTAAGGTTGCCGAAGAACGATTTCCTAATTATTATCTACCTAGGTCTATCATATTTCCTCGCTCCCTTGGTTTGGATGAATTGAGTCTGCCAGGGATCCAAGAGCAGGGCAGTTATAATACTCGCCTTGGCCAAAGAATTAGTTTGGTCATCCGATGGGGCAATGCTGTCAGCATTTTGGGTACAATTCCGTGCTGCAGTGACAACTAGATTTATTTTAGTTTTGATGAAGTGATTCAATAGCAATCGTTCTTTACATAAACCAAAATTAGTTAATATCGTACAACATCCAATCACCGCGACCGGCGTGGCGGCTATGACGTGTCATTATATAACCACACCTGCCATTGTATTAATAGGTATAACCGCGAGCTGTCATGCAGCGTCACTTGCGGTTGTCTCGTGTGTGTGGGAGTCCTTAGAGAGTAATTTTAAGTAGCGCAAAGTTATCATTGTCGGGAATTGATTAACTTGTAGCGGCGTGTTCATTCGCAACTTTGCCCGCGCGTCGTTAGCTTCTTGTGAAGTATGAAACTTGCTCTTCATGCCTTCGATGCTCTTGGATGAGCCGTGTTTTATGTTTCGAAAATATATCCCCATTATTTTGTTGTTTTTAATCCTTACTCATATTATAAATGCGAAAGTATGTTTGTTTGTTGGTTTGTCCTTCAATCTCGCTGCAACGGGCTACGGATCGACGTGATTTTTTGCATGGGGTATAGCTGAAGACCTGGAGAGTGACATAGGCTACTTTTTATCCCGGTAAATCAAAGAGTTCCCGAGGGATTTTAAAAACTAAATCCACGCGGACGAAGTCGCAGGCATCAGCTAGTTTTTTATAAGTAAGTAGGTATTTCAGATTTTGCTTAGTTACGCAGTAGGTATTTGGTTTCATAGTACATAATGTGATTGTAGCACTGAGAACGCATCTTTGCCTCAATTGACTAGCAGATTCTTGTAATTTGACACCAAAGTGGCACGATATCGGGTGGCGTGTTATAAGTATGTTTCTGGCAGAAGTCGCAAAAGAGTAACTGTTAACATCTACTTACATTACGTTACAACGCCTCTGGAGGACAGTCAAGTTCGAGCGGGCAATTTCAAAACAATTTCTGTTAAAGATTTCCCAACTGGCACGCAGAGTTGTTCACGAAAATAGCTCATATAACGTATGAAAATTCAATTTGGGAGGAACTGCAGGTACGAATTTTAAAGTTATCACATTTTTGCACGAGTAGGTAGGTATATTAACCTACCTACTCGTAATAACGTCTTGACTAAGTTAGGGGTTTGGCGTTTGACGGTAAGGTGGTAATAACTAGCTACGGCCAAAGCCTCCCATCGGACCAGACCTTGAATGTCGAAATTTCGCCGAGAACCGTACCCATTATCCACTACTACTCACCACTGCGCCAGGGACGTCGTCTTTTTTGGTTACTTTTTGTTCCGTAGTCATGTTCCGTAGATGACAAAGTCGTAGCATCAGTAGTCAACTCATGAAATATAATCCACTAGCTGATGCCCGCGACTTCGTCCGCGTGGATTTAGTTTTTTAAATCCCCCGGGAACTCTTTGATTCTCCGAAATAAAAAGTAGCCTATGTCACTCTCCAGGTCCTCAACTATACCCATGCAAAAAATCACGTCGATCCGTAGCCCTGTCGCGGCGTGATTGAAGGACAAACCAACAAACCAACAAACAAACACACTTACGCATTTATTTTAAGTTGATCAACCGAAATTACCTCATCGAACGCCTCCAGTGGATAAGTTTGTATGAAGCTGCATTCACAAAGGGTGTACGATACGCGAAATCGGATGGGTGATTATTTTGATTGCGATTGTCGCAATAAAGCTCGATGGCTGCCAATAAAGCTGTATAAGCGTACACTGCTATTACGACCAGCATTTTATTGAAAAAGTTCGCATGCCTTTGTTACGTAATGCTGCGGTCAGACAATCTTAATCCAACATGAAAAAATGTAGGTTTTTAATTTAATTTGGTTTTTATTTTAGAATTAACTTAATTAAATTACCTTTTCTCAAATTTGCTCGGAAATCGCTTCTTTATTTAAAAAAAACGAAACGTCAATTGGCTCATTGCTGGCGTGGCGCCAGCAATTACGTAACAGGACAATAATGTAAATTGCTGGACAGGTACGAGGTTTTTAAAATGTACACTTTCCTCTATTAGGTGTTTCTCCTCTGTGATTAGGTGTTTTAAATGTGTATTTCTTTCGCTGAGTTATACAATTTAAAAAAATAAGAATGAATTTTTTTTTAAATGGAACTAAAAGAGCGTGGTTTAATTGGAGGTAAAGAATTATTGGTGATTGGTGTTTTCTTTTACAATATATTTCTTGTTCTGAAATAAAAATGGATTCGGAATCGGATGAAGAATTAATGGACTTTACACCACCAGATATGGCGGAAGAAGCTAAAATTCTATCAGAAAATCTTTAACATGAAATAAAACAGTGTTTCTTTAATTATTTTTTTGTTGTTTCCTCGCAAATTAGAGAAAAGTACTATATAAGCCTCGGCCGAAATAGCAATTCATGGCCTCGTTTACTTAAAAAGGCCTCGGCTAGCGCCTCGTCCTTTTAAAATGTTACTCGTCCATAAATTGCTTTATTCCGAGCCTCGACAATAATGTACTATTACTCTAGAGCCTATTTTACTTAGCTATCTTTAAAGGTAAGCAAATCGCAGAAAACGTTACGGCGCTCACTTGGTTCTTCACCTTTTGCACGGTTTCATTGTCAGTCTGCGGTAAGGACGTCCTAAGCGCACAAACGCATTTTTGCGAAAACACTTTTTTAAACTATGGAAAAAATAGATTATAGATGTATGTGAAACATCGCGGCCACCGCGAAGGGGAATGCCACGGCACTAGAGAGCGTAATGCCGTTCCAGTTGCCGTGCCAGTCTTAACCCCAATGCGCGCAGGATATTTCACATCAAAAAAGTATAGGTACAAATAAAGACAATGCCGTTTGCCGTCACAGCATATAGGAGTCAGAATCTTTCACATCAAACCCTATACCTTAGTGTAGAGCGCAATGCGCAATTGAAACTTTTTTACTGATAATAAACCCGTGTTTATTGCTCGTCGAGAGCGGGGAGCTCTATTAATTGTTCAGAGTTTTAATCCCTTCATTGTAACTGAATTTTAACGTTCGATCCTAAATAGTATTTGTTCGATTTTTATATTATTTGATAATTTCGGGTTACACATTATTACACCTAGGGGCCTTTAGGCTATAAGTACCTATCTTATCGTCATCATGAGTATGAGCAACCCATACTGATCGCAAGTCTCTTCTCAGAGAAGGGTTACTTATAGGCCACAGTCCACTACGCTGGCCCAATGCGAATTGTTAGAATTCACACACCTTGGAGACCATTATGGAGAACTCTCAGGTGTGCAGGTTTCCTTAAGATGTTTTCTTTCACCGTTGAAGCATGTCATATTTTATCGCTTAAACGCACATCGCACTCCCCACTCGAAACGCACTCCGAAAAGTCAGAGGTGCGTGCTCGGGATCGAACTTGCGACCCCCCGAATAGGAGACCGTTGTCCTAACCACTACGCTATCACTGCATAAGTACCTTATGGTTCAATCAAAATCATCAAGTACGACCAAGTAAAAAAAAAACTAACTAACTAATTTTCAAGCGATTTGCTCTATACTTAACCGATTTAGAAAGAGTGACACGACATTCGCTTCAAACCTTCTCGTGACAAACACAATCATTTGTTATTGTTAATTTTATTAATCCACAAATGAATAATGGTCGAATCGTGCCGTTTGTAATTGGGGAATTATTCAGATGATTTATGGTGGAGTCCGGCCTTGTTGTACGTCTGAATTATATTACTTACTTACAACTGAGTAATAAATCCTAAGATGCCCTAAACATGTTTCTTATTGATTAGGTACTAGAAAAATGAAGATTTAGCAACTACAGAGGTTCCACGTTATATTTTTTGCTAGCTCGCTATTTTCAATTGCTTGTCTGCACAAAGCAAACGGTCTGGCTCAGCTGTTCATAGCGAGCCAAAATAATGCTCGCCCAGTGTGATCGAGAACGTGCCTCGGAGTTATATGACCGAGGCAATGCGTGTGAGAACAAGTCGAAGCCATGACCAAAACTTCTGTGCAGACAGAAGCTTCGAACAACTTTGTTCCTTCTTCAACATTCTGTCACAGAACTGCACGAAATCGTGAGCGTTTGCATCTTCATGTGGTTAAAATCCAACCTAGGTACACGTACTAAACGCTTTAGTTTAGCGTTTCTGAAACGAACCGTTAAGGTATGGAATGCTCTTCCGGTGTCCATATTCCCTGCCACGTATAATTTGAGCACATTCTAGGCAAAAGTGAACAGGTATTTTATAGGCATGCGCGCTCCAACCTGGACCTCATCAGTGCTTTCCATCATTGAATGTCATCAAGAACGACCCTATTTCGCAATAAAAAAAGCAAAGGACAGTTATTCAGCAGAGTAATAATAAAACGTGAGCAAAAATAATATTCGGGGTTGCCTCGAAGATGTCTATCGAGGCAATGCCAAAACAACTCCAAGACAACATCCACACTCCTCACCGACCAAACGTTTGGCTCGGTGTAGACACAGCCAACAGCGAATTATTCAGATGATTTATCGTTGAGCCGGGCCTTGTTGTAAATCTGAATGATATTACGGCTGTCTAATAAATAACCTGTGATGCCTCATACCCGTTACCTTTGTAAGATACTACTGCTTATATTGTGGAGCAATTTTGTTAGAAACTGTACAATTTATTTGGAGTCGTGACATTATTTTAAACGAAATTTATATGTTACAGAGCTTTACGTAATTTATGTCAACCCTAAAGTAACAGATCATCGAAGTAATGTGTGCGTCGTTCAAAACTCAGTACTGACAGTGACTATGTTGTATTACCTACTAGCTGATGCCCGCGACTTCGTCTGCGTGGATTTAGTTCATAACATCCCGCGGGAAATCTTTGTCACCCTCCAGGTTCTCAACTATACCTATCCAATAAATCACGTCAATCCGTAGCTGTGTAGCAGGAAACATTTGATCGTCTTGCTCGCGGCATTGTTAATGATGATTCAAAGAAAAACATATTACTATCATCAGTAATTATCAATTACGTTAAACTATAATTTTTATAATTGTTTTTACCATAATTAACCAAATACAAAATTACGTTTAGCTGTCATTTACGTTTTGTTCTTCCACTGTCATTTTCGTTTTTTTATTCCATGTCAGATGCATTTTTGTTATACCAGGTTTTATATTGACTTGACGGAAACGCGGTCGAACGGGATAAAAAGTATCCTATGTCCGTCTCCCGGTTCTAAGCTACCTCTCCACCAATTTTGAGCCAAATCGGTTCATCCGTTCTTGAGTTATAAATAGTGTAACTAACACCACTTTCTTTTATATATATAGACTAGTAGGGCGCGTGGGTGCGCGGCCCGCAAGCGGACCGCGGTTTTTCTACTCGTCTAGTAGACTTTCAGCTCCTGATCATTTTCTATCACAAAACCACTCTTCCATCTTTTATACTCTCCGAGATAGACACCGTTGAAGTTTGTATGGCCGCCATCTTGAATCCGCCATTTTGGATTTTTTTCAGCTCACTGCCAATTGGATGAGATTTCGAGTGACTTTTGTTCGAGCACCCCCACCTATCTACATTACCATGGCCGTGCTCCTCACCCACCTTCCAAACCCTCGATCATCATATGTCATCATTTGTCATAATGAAAATTCTTCAATAAAAAAAAATCTTGAAAAGGAATTGTATCAAAGTCGTGCATGATTCCCGGCTTCTAGTCTCTTCAATATTCGCCATATATTTTTGTATGAAGAAAAAAAAAATTCCGCCATCTTGAATTTTTTTTCTGTTCGTCAAGTAGACCTTAGGGTTTTGATCAGCTTTTGCCAGGAAACCACTCTTCTATCTTTTATACTCTCCGAGATAGACACCGACGAAATTTGTATGGCCGCCATCTTTTTTCCGCCATTTTGAATTATTTTTCAGCTCACTGCGAATTGGATGAGGTTTCGAGTGACATTTGTTCGAGCACCCCCCACCTATCTTCAATACCCTGGCCGTGCTCCTCATCCGTCTCCGAAATCCTCAATCATCAGCTCTCTCCATAATTTTCCTCCGAATGAATTTTTGTCCTCTATACGAAACCATCGGTGGAAAAAAAATTTTTCATACAAAATTTTACAGGAGAGGTGATCAATCAGTCAGTGAATCAGTGAATCAGCACGAGCAGCTATATATTATACTAGTAGGGCGCGTGGGTGCGCGGCCCGCAAGCGGACCGCGGTTTTTCTACTCGTCTAGTAGACTTTCAGCTCCTGATCATTTTCTATCACAAAACCACTCTTCCATCTTTTATACTCTCCGAGATAGACACCGTTGAAGTTTGTATGGCCGCCATCTTGAATCCGCCATTTTGGATTTTTTTCAGCTCACTGCCAATTGGATGAGATTTCGAGTGACTTTTGTTCGAGCACCCCCACCTATCTACATTACCATGGCCGTGCTCCTCACCCACCTTCCAAACCCTCGATCATCATATGTCATCATTTGTCATAATGAAAATTCTTCAATAAAAAAAAATCTTGAAAAGGAATTGTATCAAAGTCGTGCATGATTCCCGGCTTCTAGTCTCTTCAATATTCGCCATATATTTTTGTATGAAGAAAAAAAAAATTCCGCCATCTTGAATTTTTTTTCTGTTCGTCAAGTAGACCTTAGGGTCTTGATCAGCTTTTGCCAGGAAACCACTCTTCTATCTTTTATACTCTCCGAGATAGACACCGACGAAATTTGTATGGCCGCCATCTTTTTTCCGCCATTTTGAATTTTTTTTCAGCTCACTGCGAATTGGATGAGGTTTCGAGTGACATTTGTTCGAGCACCCCCCACCTATCTTCAATACCCTGGCCGTGCTCCTCATCCGTCTCCGAAATCCTCAATCATCAGCTCTCTCCATAATTTTCCTCCGAATGAATTTTTGTCCTCTATACGAAACCATCGGTGGAAAAAAAATTTTTCATACAAAATTTTACAGGAGAGGTGATCAATCAGTCAGTGAATCAGTGAATCAGCACGAGCAGCTATATATATATTAATATTAATTTATCAACTTTTCTTATTTTCAACCAACATACGTCTCTTGTAGAAATTTGCACACGCCTCAGTTGAATACTTGTAGAGACTTTTAAACGTCTTGTGTTGTCTCATGTAAACCACTATTCCCTACGACTTTTCTGATGTCGTCGATCCACCTTGAGAGGTGTCAGTCAGTACTGGGCTTTCTAGTGCGAGGTCGTCTTTCCAACACCTTGGGACCCCAACGAAAATCGGTTCTTTGAGCTAAGTCGGCTAACCAACGCTATTCCAGCTTCGCCACTCGAAGAGCTAACTCTGGTTTTCCTACGCATCACCTAATTTCTGATTTCGAAGGAAGACTCCATAGCTTCTCTGAGCTCAAAAAGGATTTCCAAATTATTAGACCAAGACATTTAGTTGGCGACCATATTTTGGATCCATAACTCATCATATGTGAAAAACAGTTTTCGGAGTGTTTGGTCTTCAGGCACTTAGGGATTCTTTAGAGTTCCCATTGATATTATAATATGTATTTGTAAAATCTAAATCCACATAGTCGAAATATCAGGTATCAGCTAGTTAACCTAAATAATAAAAATAGTTAACTCTATTATTTTTAAATATCATACGGTACTTTCTATAGATAAAAAAAAATAAGTGGCACTCGGGGACTGCCGCGTAAAGCTATTGCATAGCATTTTTTTATCAACTTATGCAATTATAATATTTATGCAATATTTTTTTGCATGATAAAAATTATGCAAAAAATAATTAAAAAACAAACAAACAAGAAAAGCGCACTGTCACTACTTCGCGAGTGAGATTCGAACCTGCGACATCATACACCATTCGGTAAAGAAAGCGGCGGCTCGCCCACTGCGCCAAACAGAGTTACTTGTGAACCTCTAAAATGTTGAACGCTTAGTGAACGACGGTGTTAGGTTTATTTTCGTTACGGAATTTCTTAATTCGGTCGCCGCGCTAAAACTGTTTGTCCTAGTTCAAAGCCCGCGATAAAAGCTATGCAATAGCTTAAAAATTTTGAAGATACATCTCCTAAAAATATTCATTCGTGTTCTTTATCATGCGTTCGTCCTAGGTCTCGATAGGCAATTTTAAAGTACCTAATCTTATTCACATACTGCTAACTCTGCGTCTAGACCAATTTACCTTTGTTTACTGAGGTCACTTAGAGAAATTAGTACCAATGGACTTACAGTTTTACGTCTAAGCACATCACAATATCATTACAAAAAAGTTCAATAAACAGAAAGGTCCCATTACAAATTAAAATGTAAATTTTAAAGTTTTTTATAGTGTAATATGGCTTCTCTGCGGAAAAGGACAGCAATGGTAGTTTAGCATATTTAAGATGAAGTCTTGAAGAAGATAACGGGCTACTTTGGAAGGGGCTATGTCAGTTTTAATAAAAATCATGGCAAGCCCTAATATGGCATCGCTAATATTCTTAATAAAAATGACTCGCCACGGTGCTCTCAATGATATATTCCGTCGCGCTCTGGTCACTGCCTCCATCCCTGCACAACTGGAACCCTCCGGTTTGTTCAGGGATGACGGCAAGAGGCCGGACGGGATGACTATAGTACCGTGGATGATGGGTCGCGCACTGGTGTGGGACGTGACCTGCGTTGATACGTTGGCTGCGTCCCACCTACCGGGCTCGTGCCAAAAGGCGGGTGCAGCTGCCGAATCCGCTCAATTGCTTAAGCGCCGCAAATACTCTGCCATTTCTAAAGATTATATTTTTTCGGCGCTTGCTTTTGAGACTCTGGGTCCATGGTCATCGGACACGAAAAATTTTGTAAATGTCGTGTCCCAAAAATTGATCCACGCCTCTGGTGACCAAAGAGCTGGCGCTTATTTAGCCCAAAGGCTTAGCCTCGCTATTAAGAGAGGTAATAGCGCCAGTGTTTTGGGCACCATGCCCATTAGCGATCACTTGGACGGCGTGTATTTTTTGTAAATAATGTAATAGTAGTAATTTTTTCGCTTAGTATAGTGTGTGTGTAATGTAGTAAAGTGGGTAGTTTTGTTTGAAAGGGTATACTCACCAGGTGGTTCCATAAAAATGAAGTAAACGATATTTCAGTACCAAATGACAAAAACACTTAAATTGTTCGTATATTATGTCGTATATTCAAGGCAGCGCGGTATACGTCAGACTTAGAAAATTTAAAGCCCTATATCTTTGCACTCTTTTATAAAGTGGAACGGAATAAATTCTACAAACCTACTAAAATATAGGTAGTATTACTTATTAACCGCATTTTCAAGAAAATAAATACTTATACATAGTCCTTTAGGAATCAGTGGTTGATCCATAATCATAAGATTTTCTATACCTATAGAATCTATAGGTATAAAATAGTTTTCTAACTTTTTCCACATAAATGATGCCCGAAACTATATCTGCGTGGTTTATGGTTAATGGTATTGTTTCTTTCACATATCGGAAAATCAGTTACGTATATAGAGATTTTTTGACCTTAAAATTTTTTCTTCGATGTTCAGTCATTTACATACAAAAACCAATGAAAAAATTTCGTTTTTATCCAAATACTTTAAATCAAAAAGTTAATCTGCATTTATTCACTGATCTGGTTTGCTCACTGAACTCAATTCGTAAATATTTTAATCTACAATAGGTACGATTAACTTAATTTATATTTCGACTTTGGATATTACTACACTTTGGTATAGGTACTTGAATGAAATACATTCTCAAAACTTATATTTATTGAGACTTATTTAGAGTAACCCTTTGTAGCCAAAGGATCGACGTGCGACGGCTCGATCCCAACTCGTTGGGATTTTGTCGTACCCACTCCTAGCATGAGCAGGCTTAGGGTAAGATCTATAGATGGCAGTCTCGCTCAACTCAGACTCAGTTGAAACGAGACAGATTTATGTCGGAACATATTTGTGTCTCATTAACCCCCGACGCAAAAAGAGAGGGGTGTTATAAGTTTAACGTGTCTGTGTATCTGTGTATCTGTCTGTGGTAGCGTAGCTGCCAGACGGATGAACCGATTTTCGTTTAGTTTTTTTTGTGTCATAGATAATTTTATCCCGAGTGTTCTTAGCCATGTTTCATGAAAATCTGTTCAGCCGTTTGAAGATTATCAGCTCTTTTCTAGTTGATGAGGGGATCTGACTAACTTCCATATGTCCGATCGATTCGAAATTTGGTACCGTGTTACTTCAATGATATTGAAAGTATATGGTAAGGTAACCATGACCTGATCAGCAGTTTGAAGATCATCAGCTCTGTAATAGTTGATTCGAAATTTGGTACCGTGTTACTTCAATGATATTGAAAGTATATGGTAAGGTTACCACGACCTGATCAGCCGTTTGAAGATCATCAGCTCTTTAATAGTTGATGAGGGGATCTGACTACCTTCCATATGTCCTATCGATTCGAAATTTGGTACCGTGTTACTTCAATGATATTGAAAGTATATGGTAAGGTAACCATGACCTGATCAGCCGTTTGAAGATCATCAGCTCTTTAATAGTTGATGAGGGGATCTGACCACCTTCCATATGTCCTATCGATTAGAAATTTGCTACCATGTTACTTCAATGATATTGAAAGTATATGGTAAGGTAACCATGACTTTAAATATGACATGTTAGAGTAAGGTTTAGATTTTGAAGGTGGGTAATTAAATGAGATCAATTAGGCTCAATTACCACTGCGCTAACTAATAACTATAAATACCTTCCTAATATTTATACCTACTTTAAAAAGGACTAAATAAAAGTAAAATTAAAAATTTTAAAAACCCCCGACACAAAAAATAAACTCTAAAAACTAACAAATAATATTTTAAACCTATATATAATTTTATACCTATATATAATTATTATCGTCACATATATTATGTAAGGTCAAATATTTTTATTTTCCAAGCGTCGTCGTCACGTTGGGGGACCGCTAAGTGAAAAAAACAGGTGTAGTCGCAGATTGCAACAAAAGAATTTACTCCGAAAAATTCGTAAAATCGACACAACCGTCAACGTCGTCTGCCCTCACGTGTCGCGCGCGGCATTACGTAGAGCGTAGACTATATGCATGAAACTTAAGATCGCTCGTACCTAAATGTAATTCGTAATAATTAATTAGCTGTTGGAAAAATACTTTATAAACTTTAGCGGTCCCCCGACGCGACGACGACGCTTGGAAAATAAAAATAATATTTGAACTTACATAATATATGTGACGATAATAATTATATATAGGTATAAAATTATATATAGGTTTAAAATATTATTTGTTAGTTTTTAGAGTTTATTTTTTGTGTCGGGGGTTTTTAAAATTTTTAATTTTTTTTGACTCCGTCTTGAGTCTTGAGCAGAGCCAGAGTACGATCAATAGATCTCAGCCTTAGTTTCAGGGAAAAGGAGCATATTACTCATTTTATTTTTAAAAAGCTTAGCAATTCAGGGGAACATAAAAGTACAGAGTGTAGGTTGCTTAGCTTTTTGTAAACAATGAAGGCCATGGCCTAATTGGCCTACGCCATATTGTTTTTTGTGACGGCGAAATAACGACACTTTATTGCTCCCTTCATAATTTATTTTAGTCTATGAATAGTATGAATCTGTACATTCATTTAGGAGTATAATACCAACACCGTAGACCTACACCCTAAAAACACTAGTGCAGTCGGGTGAACATCTACTTGAAAGTCGATTTAGCACGGCTGACATGATGTTCAGGTTTATTTTTGGTTTTCCATATTTTTTAGGATATCTCATACAGGTGTGATTTTTTTTCGCAATCCAATATCCATTTTTCTAATTCAGTTCGAATGCAGCATTCGGCTCGTAAAAAAATATGGAGTTTTTAAATATGGAATGTTTTGTTGTTATGTATAGTGTATAATAGTTTTGATTGAGATAAAAGTTCCAAACCAGCCAGTAATACCTAGGTATGCCTCGCGCTTTTGCCAGTTGGGCTTCGTGACTCGATGAGCTATGTCAGTAACTCTGGTTTTCCACATTCCTGGTTTTATCTGGCTAAGATACTCCGAGCCGAGCCTAGCTCTCTCCATTCTCTGAGCCTTCATATAGGGCCCATAGACAGCAACTATGTTTCGAATCCATTAATCATCCTTTCAAAGGTTTTCTAGGCATTGAGTGATTTTGGATGAGAAGACATTTCGAGGCTTCCCGAACGCTGCCCAGCCGAGTTGGATTCGGTTTTTAGTACGTAGGTACTATTCCGTATTAAAGCTACTTGTTCTTTATATTACTTTGAAATAAAAGAATATCCAGTACTGCTGCTCGACCCGAAGGCTCAATATTGTTACAACTCGATTTACTATGTCTGATTCGGCACTATTCGCCGCCAAAACGAATTTGCAATATTTTCTCCGCCGGCATCAAATCCGAAGAATCAAATCAAACAAGCGCGAAAAGTCTACCTCTGGGGATTTAACACAGAGTGCGGTAGTGCGAAATGTATCGTTTTAACTACTATAAATGTACCTATTATTATCATGTAGATATACTTTCAGTCATATTATTGTGAAATATACAAATATTTTTTTTTGTTAAACGAATAATAATAGCCAAGCTGACTAAGCTGAGAGACTGTAGCAATAATAATAACTAGCTGATGCCCGCGACTTCGTCCGCGGGGATTTAGTTTTTAAAATCCCTCGTGATCACTTTGATTTTCCGGGATAAAAAGTAGCCTATGTTACTCTACAGGTCCTCAACTATAGTAGCCATGCAAAAAATCACGTCAATCCGTGACTCTGTTGTGGCGTGATTGAAGGACAAACCAACAAACAAACATACTTTCGTATTTATAATATTAGTATGATTAGAATATTAAATTGCATAGGAAAACACTGTAACATTACGTCCATACGATGTATTACATCCGCACCTATTAAGTAGTATGTACGTATAATGATCGTTTGGCAAAATCTGACGCGAGTAGTTTGACTATGACAAAATAGGGCTATCCACGATAGCTATAATTGGATAAAGTACACATGCCAGCTTAAGATGAGCCGTACATTCAAAGTATCCTGTAGATTCCGGGGTTCAAGTTATTTGGACCATCTACTGAAGATTGTGATGTCTATAATTTCTGACCTACTAAATTGACGACCTTGAAATAATTACAGGACAATCTGTAAAGTACCCGCTTTCTAACAAAAAAAGAATGAATGAAATCGGAATACGCCTTAATGAATTACAGCTAAATACACGTCATTTTGACTTTCATCCCCTCTCCCAAGGGAACCGTGCTGAATTTCGGGATAAAAAGTATCAAATTCAAATTCAAATTCAAAATTATTTATTTCATGTAGGCCAACCTGTGGCTCTTATGACACGTCAAGATTCTACCACCGGTTCGGAAAGCGGATTCTGCTGAGAAGAGCCGGCAAGAAACTCAGCAGTTGCTCTTTTCAAAATAATCATTTTACAATATTAATAAGTAGCTATTACATTGTAATAAGTTTTTATACTATCTTGTGGGCAGCTGGATGCCAAGCTGATTTAACCCGTGCATCTTTGTTAGAATAGAATATGACATTTCCACAAAACGTACTACAATTCAATTCATGTCAAAGACGGGCAGACAGAAAGTAGCCCCATTCCCGCCGGCGGAACCCGTTCACGAGCATGACGCATGATCCAGCCATTGCTTCGCTCGACCATATTTGAGGGAACGTAACAATCTATTATACCTCGTATCTTATATTATACCTCGTAGTATGAACTTAAATCATGCCAAGTTTCATTTAAATCCTTCCAGTAGTTTCGGCGTGATGCGCGGCCAAGATACAGACAGACAGACAGACAGACAGACAGACAGACAGACAAAAAATTAAAAAAAATTGTTTTGGCTTCAGTATCGATTATAAAGTGCCCTCAAACAAAAATTTTCAAAATATCTTCAATGTACAGAATGTACAGAATTGGACCCGTTACAGTTTTATTATAGTATAGACAAGTCTTTTTATAAGTATAGATTATTGATGCACTCTCTTTTGGGCAATCAGCCAGAACCAGAAAAGCCCTGAATGTAACTTTGTGGTATGAAGATCATCTTTTTAACGTCTATATTAAGGATAAGCCCGCCTACAGAGACGCTGGGTTAGGTTTAACTTGAGTTGGGTTTAACCCAGGAATAAATTTGTAATTTTGACAGAAGCTTTATACAAAATCTGTCAAAGCAGCAGCGAACTCTGGGTTAAAAGGATAACCCGGCGTTTCTGCAAGCGGGCCTTAGTAAATGACGGATTAACGCATACCTAATTGATGACTATCCGATATAGGTAGTAGCCGATTTTACCACCGTCAAGTGACGTTTTACCAAGGAATAAATTGGTGGAAAATACTGTCAAAATATCAAATTTACGCTTGGTTATGATTTATTTTACTTTGGTGAAATCGGCCCTTAGCCGTTAGCGGGTATTGATCCTCATAAAGGGCATTTCATAATTGTAAAGGACAAAGGTACCTACAAAAACGGTTGCAATCAACCTACTTCATATACTTAGCACAGAGACAGTAGATTGGCGCGCTCTAACGAACAGTAATAGTTAGAGCCTGTCCAGATGAGGCGTTTTACGCGCGAGTCGACTCGCGCGTAGACACTCGCGCGTTCCCGAGATACTAGAGCTACATATATTCCGTCCAGATAATGACGCGCGTTTCCTCACTCGCGCGTAACTCGCGCGTAAGACGCTGGTTACGCGCGAGACTCTCGACTCGCGCGTTCTACGCGCGAGTCGAGATACTCGGGCGCCATTACTGCGTCCAGTACTACGCGCGAATCTGTAGCGAGTGGACGTATTCAAAATGGAGCGTGATAACTTCGATACCGAACTTTTTATGGACGAAATTGAAAAAAGAATAGCCATATGGGATATGGAATCTTCAGACTATTCCAATAGAGTAATAAAACGTAGGAACTGGGAAGAAATAGTCGAAATTTTTTGTGAACCTGACGATTCCGAAGAAAAGAAAAAAGCTTTAGGTAAGTAAACAATAGTTTATTTAATAATATTACTTTCTCTTCGTTTACGACGTTTCCATCGACGGTATGCAAATCACAACACAACCGCTGTATCCGAGTCCATGTTTATAACTGAATCCCTCCCAGTGTAGGAACGCGCGTAAAACGTGATATCTGGACGCAATATAAATTGAAACGCGCGAGTTCACTCGCGCGTAAAACGCCTCATCTGGACAGGCTCTTAAAATCCACAAGTGTGAGACAAACGCGCCTTGCAACTATTTACATAGGTTTAATTTTATTAAATTCTTTTGTTACGAGTCACACACGGCATACGTTGTCGCTTTGAAGTACTTAAGTTATTTAGCCCTTAGTTTTAATTCACTACTATTTTGATAATTTTTACCAAATCTAAAGAAAGGTTTGTAATTTTAGCATTCTATGTATGTATGTATGTATGTGTGTATGTATGTATATAGGTATGTATGTATGTATGTATGTATGTATGTATGTATGTAACTGCCTCGTTGGTCTAGTGGTGAGCACGTTCGACTATGGATGACGAGGTCTCGAGTTCGATTCACGGGTCGGGCCAAAAAAAAAGGTATTGGGTTTTTCTGAAATCCTCATTACTAGCCCGGAGTTAGGAAAGTTGGCGGTGAGTCACCCCCGTACCTCGGAGAGCACGTAAAGCCGTCGGTCCTGCGCTTGATCTCTCTCCGGTCGTGTCGGATTTTCCGTCCCATCGGACTATGAGAGTGAGGGAATAGAGAGTGCACCTGTGTCTGCGCACACACTTGTGCACTATAATATCTCCCGCGCAGATGGCTAATCTCTGAGCAGGTTGGCCGCCGTGATCGGATTCGGTCGGGAGGACATTATTATTTTTTTATTGTATGTATGTATGTATGTATGTATGTATGTATGTATGTATGTATGTGTGTATGTGTGTATGTATGTATGTATGTATGTATGTATGTATGTATGTATGTATGTATGTATGTATGTATGTATGTGTGTGTGTGTGTATGTATGGTTGTATGTATGTATGTATGTATGTGACTACGAAAGTTCCACCGTGCACCGTAGCGAAATAAACTACTTAGCCGATTTTGATGAATGAGGTCAGAGGTGTCAATCTATTCATGATGATGGTCCGGGTCACTTAGGCGACATTTCATAGGACACGAATTTCTCTGAAAAGTTAGAGCTTTGTGATTCGAATCCCGGACCTTCCCAAAAACAAACAGCTGAAAACAAGCTAGGAATCTTGAATTTTGATATAAATTAAGGGTATATCCACTAGTTTCAGAGTAAATGTATTATTACTCTTTACTCTATGGTGCATTATGCATGGCTTATAATGCATTCATAGACATTGTCCCGAAATCTCACGTCACGGACAAAAGCCAGTAATTCCCACAGGACGTGGTGCATTTTGCAGCGGGGAGTGAAATTATGAATATAAAATTTAGCATATTTTTGTGTTTGAATTAGAAAAAATTCAACTAACTATTCTACTGGCTATGAATAAGTAGGTAGTATTCACACCTCAAACTAGGATGGATTACGTGCGATTAGGACTTAGGCAGTGTAACCAAACTGAGCTTATAAAATATGGATCATCGGTCCGCGTTTACGCAGATATTACTGAGTAGCGGATTTACCACTGGGTCAGATCGCAGTGGCAGCTAACATGCAGATGACTTAAAAAAAGTTTCGCAGAGGTTGGAGGTGTGTTACTGTCAGAACCGAAGTCGTTGGATGACTGTGATCGTAATTGAGACTTTTTTACTCAATGGTGCGGGCAACTCTTACCGAATACAAAATAAATTAAATTTTTACCGCATCAATAAACTTTATTATTTGAAGGACCGTTGGAGGTTTTGGACAACGTATGTCTGTATTATACAGAATCTAAACAGTGGAACTTTCTGTTATAACACAGACATTCGAATATGCATCTCTTTAGTTCCGCCGCTACATTTTCGCGACGGAGACTTTAGTCAGTCTCATTTAAAGCGTATAATATGAAACTTACTGCCGCACTCAGCCGCATGTATTAAATTATATTATTTAATGAGTTTAAGGCTCAAAAGTGTTCGCGAGAGATCTGTCTATCGGACAGAGCCAGCTGACGCGGCTGAAAACTGATGACGGCCGTCTCGTCTCTTCTCGACCTGAGGTCTTGGGAGAGGTTGAGAAGTTCTATGGACAGTTATATACCACGACACAAAAACCTGTTGAAGATTTGGCGAAAGATCCCAGAGCCAAACTGACCCGACACTATACCGAAGATATCCCGGACGTCAGCCTATACGAGATTAGAATGGCTCTCAAACAGCTCAAGGACAACAAGGCGCCAGGTGATGACGGAATCACTGCGGAACTCCTGAAAGCGGGTGGAAAACCCGCTTTCAGGAGATTGTTCAATTCCGTCATCCACGAGGGCACAACGCCGGAAGCATGGCACAGGAGCGTGGTGGTTCTGTTCTTCAAAAAGGGTGATAATACCTTGTTGAAGAATTATAGACCCATCTCGTTGTTGAGTCATGTTTATAAGTTGTTCTCGAGAGTCATTACGAATCGTCTCGCTCGTAGGTTCGACGACTTCCAGCCTCCCGAACAAGCCGGATTCCGAAAAGGCTTTGGTACCATAGATCACATTCATACGCTGCGGCAGGTTATACAAAAGACGGAAGAGTATAACCGGCCACTTTGCTTAGCGTTTGTGGACTATGAGAAAGCCTTCGATTCGGTGGAAACTTGGGCTGTATTGAGGTCGCTGCAGAGATGCCGGATTGACTACCGGTATATCCAAGTGTTGAAGTGCTTGTATGAAAACGCCACAATGTCAGTACGTATACAGGACCAGACTACGAGGCCAATCCACTTGCGGCGTGGAGTGCGACAGGGAGACGTTATCTCCCCGAAGCTCTTTACCGCTGCGTTGGAGGACGTCTTTAAGCTTCTGGATTGGAACGGGCTTGGCATCAACATAAACGGCGAGTACATCACTCACCTGCGATTTGCCGATGACATAGTAGTCATGGCAGAGACTCTGAGAGACCTCAATACAATGCTCAACGATCTCAGCAGGGTTTCTCAACAGGTGGGCCTGAAAATGAACATGAGCAAGACGAAAATCATGTCCAATGCTCATGCACCGCTCCACCCAGTAATTGTTGAGAACTCTGCACTCGAAATTGTCGACGAGTATATTTACCTGGGACACACAGTCCAGCTAGGTAGGTCCAATTTCGAGAAAGAGATCAACCGCCGAATCCAACTCGGCTGGGCA
The DNA here is from genome assembly GCA_029955525.1 of Oeneis ivallda. Lineage (NCBI taxonomy): Eukaryota > Metazoa > Arthropoda > Insecta > Lepidoptera > Nymphalidae > Oeneis > Oeneis ivallda. The sequence continues at coordinate 12,580,357 of JARPMR010000022.1, forward strand.
GCGTTCGGGAAGCTCCGAGATGTCTTCTCGTCCAAAATTCCTCAGTGCTTGAAGACTAAAGTCTTCGAACAGTGCGTGTTGCCAGTGATGACTTACGGATCCGAGACATGGTCGCTAACTAAGGGCCTCATAAGTAGGCTCAGGACCGCTCAGCGGGCGATGGAGAGAGCTATGCTCGGAGTGTCCCTGCGGGATCGAATCAGAAATGAGGAGATCCGTAGGAGAACCAGAGTCACCGACATAGCTAAGCGAGTCGCGATACTGAAGTGGAAATGGGCGGGGCACATAGTTCGAAGAGCTGATGGTCGTTGGGGTCCCAAGGTGCTGGAGTGGCGACCCCGCACCGGGAAGCGCAGTGTTGGCAGACCCCCCACCAGGTGGACCGACGACATCAAACGAGTCGCAGGGAGCCGCTGGATTCAGGCGGCGCAAGACCGAGGCCTGTGGAAGTCCATGCAAGAGACCTTTGTCCAGCAGTGGACGTCTATCGGTTGATAAAGAAGAAGAAGAAGAAGATTTAATGAGTAATTAATTAATTATCATTAAATCTATTACTGAATTGTCATTAATGTACAAACGAAGCGTTAACTTCTGAGAATGAAACTTTTTAAAATCCAAGATCTCGTCGTTAAGTAACGATTAGCGATTCTGAGTGCGGCAGTTTGTCGTTTATTTAAAAATCCGAAATGAGTAGGTACCTACTTAAGGGGAAGCTTCAAAGTTGCCCCGATAGAAAGAAAGAAAGCTAAAGCTAAGAAAGTTTAAGAGGTGATTGCTGTGGTACGGCCATATGTAGCGACTCGCAGACGTCCACATTATGGTAAAGCTTACCCTAGACATACCAGTATCAGTAACGGGTGGAAGACCAACCACCACTTGGATAACGACAGTCGAAAAAGACCTGAAGACTTGGCACAAAATCGTGCCGAATGGAAGAATAGGATAAGGAAGGCCAAACCCAAGTAGATGGGAAAATGGTCCAGTAGGAAGAAGAAGCATAACTTAGTCGCTTGCAGTGGCACTGCACCCTACGCGAGGTCATTGTAGGATTAGTCGTTATTACGCGTGAATATAACATCACAGGGCTAGAGCTGTCATGTCAGTTCAAAAAACCGAATGGCCGCCGCTAGCAGGTGACCCGCAATTCCACGCTCCAATCCGTGTCACGCAATGTAATCTGCACATTGCGACCGAACACAACATATTAGATTTTCGGTGAGCCACAAAAACTATGTTTTATACGACTTCAAAAAAAGGAGGAAGTTCTCATTTCAACGCTTTTTTTTTAATTCTTGAAGCAAAACTTCTTTAAGCACGCTTGACTTGGGGAGTAAGCTGGTGAATGCGTTACGAAAAGTGTGATCGGGCGAGGCGGGCGGAAGTTGACAAGGAGATAATATAAGTTAGTGAAGATAGAAAGAGAGAGAGTTACGTTATTTAATTTTGGTGAAGATTTGATGAATATCTTCGGTGATGGAGGACGGAACTCCTCAATGAATAGAAGCAATTCGCTCGCAATCAGAGAAGGTGTTACCATTTTCTAGCTTGGTTATTTAATAATTAAGTACCACAGACTATAAACTAATCACTGACTAATGTCACAGATCATAGATAATAATAAATGACAATTTGTAGATTTTATTATAGCGTCGATTGAATCTACCACTGGTTCGGAATGTATGCCGTTCCAACCGAAAAGAAACAGGAAGTAACTCGGTATGATTGCAGTTAATCATGAATGAAACACTTGAAGGATTATATTATATCCTTCAATATATTGAGGAATATTGAAGGATAGGAAAGAATAAATAAAAACCGGATCAGATAGATGTTCGCTAGTACCTATCTACCAGGCATTTGCGAAAGTTCACAAAGGATTTGGATAGATAAAAATTATTACTAACAGTTTACTTGAAAAATTGCATACTTTTATGAATTTATTTCCAAAAATATTAGAGATCCTTAAGAAAATTTCGTATATACAATACTATATTAAACCTAAATTTAATTCTAAAATTAAAACTAAAATAAAAACTAATTAAAATCTAAAACCCCATCCAAGCCACCGCAGTGTGGCATAGTACCCAAGATGCTGGCGGCATTACCTCTTTGGATGGCCAAGCTAATCCTTTGGCCAAGGTAGCTGCCAGCTCTTGGATCCCCGGTAGACTCGATCACTCTTTTCGATATCTCTAAAAAAAGTGCGCGAGCCTCCGGGCCCCACGGGCCCAGGGTCTCTACACCAAAAGGCGCAAATATGAAACCACTGTCAAGTTTTTCATATTTGCGCCTCTTAGCCTGTTCGGCGCTAGTAGCCGCTGCACCCGCCACAGAGGAGGTCGCATGGATGTGGGAAGCAGCTAGAGTATCTACACAGGTGGCATCCCACACAAGCGACCTCCCTGTCCTCCAAGGAACAAGCGTCATACCATCAGGTCTCCTGCCATCACTACGTGCCAAACCAATAGGTTCTAATACAGCTGGCACGTGAGCAGTAGCAAGAGACCTGCGGATGATGTCGTTGAGGGCATTGTGGCGGGAGAAACGACCAGCGCTCTTCGAACAGGAGAGCGCTGAACAGTTTACTTATATCAAAATAAGAAGAAGTTCTAATGATCTTTTTATGATTATATCTTCGTAGTCTCAGTATTCCAGTTGAACATATATATTGAAACCGGACTTGACTATTTCGTAAGAAACTTTTAATATTTTCTCAACCTCAACCAAATTCCAAGAATCAAATGAATTTTCCGCTAAAGTCAGCCCCTCGGGATATTACCGTGTTTGCGAAACTGCGGTTTATCTTTTTCACATCCAAAATATGTGTTTACGATTTTATAAAGGTTGCTTTTAAATTTTCTGGTCTTGACTCCTTTAAAGTCGGTTGCGGAATATTGAATTTAATATGAACTTAAAAAGAATCTCAGCTGTGAATTTATGTTACGTTTCATTTGCGATATTGCTTGATACATATTTTATACGTTGTGAACGACCTCAACGACGAGTTACTGCACTTGTTATGAATACTTTATTTGAATAACAATGAACTATCGAACCTACTGCAAGCCAAATGCAACTGCCGACAGACTATGCTAGAACTATATGGCAACTCGATCTGCAGTTGCAAAGAAGTTATACCAACTGCAACTAACAACCCTTTCTCAACCGCAAACGTAAGTTGCCTATTATAATAAAAAAATTACTACTACTATCAGCTATCTGCTGATATAAATTTTTAGCTATACTGCATAACCCACCCGATTGTAATGCGTCCGAAATGCAGTGCATTCAAATTTGCTGATAAAATATCTGAAAGCGCTGAACTGAATCAACTGGATCCTATCATTGGTGTAATGAGCCCGAGAGATGTTATGAGTGCCTAGAGAGAGCAATGAGCCCAAAATCAAAACAGGTCATCAACATCAACAGGTACATATTTTCATTCATATATACCTAACTTGAAAAATGAACATTCATAATATAAACTGTCACACGCCCGTAGAGGTGAAACGAAACATACATTTTAGTAAGTGCTTAATATGTCCTAAATTAACCTACTGACAAATCACAAAACTTCATTTTTCTAGCTTCATTAATTTTGGTTTGGCATTGATGAGTGGGGACACGTTAGTTTAAGATAGGTATATGGAAATATCCGCGACTTCGTCGGCGTGGATTAAGTTTTTTAATTCTCCTGGTGGATGCGCCATCTCCACTTCCAGCCAAATCGGTTCATGCGTTGTGGCGGGAAGGAGTAAGAAAAATCCATCCATCCTTCAATCCACCGTGTATGACGCAATGCCCTCGTATTTAGCTAACACTTCAATACTTTGAGTAGAGTTTGCGTTGAGGTGAAATGGTTTTGTCCGCTTTTTTGAAGATTGGCGATTCTAAAGTTTGCTACTCGTACTTCATAGTTATCATCCCAATGTAATGAACGTTTAACATATCTGCGTTTCATTTCAATAGCTCCTGATACGTAAAGATTTTTTTAATTTTGTAAACGCAGCCGAATGTTGAATTAAAAACTTGACTGACGTAACTAAATTATAGGTGTGTTTACTTTTTGCACTTAAGTGTAAAGGTCGTTTCTTGTATACTTAATTACTGAGGGTCACGGAAATAACTGATAATCTCTTCTAATTATTAATCTTATAACGCTGGAGATTTGATTCAGGGAGAGGGCAGAGTGGCTACTTTGAGTGGTAGCGATCGGCGTTTTTATGCTTCGGAAGCTCCATTTCGCTTCCGAACGCTAAAGGGAGAGGGCAAACTGCAATCTTTAGCGGCAGCGATCGAGGCGTTTTTATTGCCATTAGCGTTTTTATGGCCTTTTGCGTCTGCTGCGCGATTCCGCGATCGAACGCAAAACGCTAAAGCCACAAAAACGCGAACGCGTTTGCGTCGCGAAAACGCGATGCAGTCGCAAAAGGCCATTAAAACGCTAATGGCCATAAAAACGCGTGAATCGCGCAGCAGACGCAACGCAAGAGGCCATAAAAAATCTAAAGGTAATAAAGGTAATAAAGCGCGCGATCGCTGCAGCTAAAAGAAGCCAGTGTGCACTCTCCCAAAGTGGGCACACAACAAACGCCAAGCGCAGCGATCGAATTGCGTTTTTTAGCATCAGCGTTTCGCGATTTTTAAACGCTGACCTTCGATACTTTTAGCATCGTATCGAACGCTTTTGAGTCGCGAAAACGCGATGCAGTTTGCAAAAACGCCGATGCCTGCCACTCAAAGTAACCAGTATACTGGCTACTTTTACTTCTCCTTCAGATAATAATGCAATATTCTCTCAGGTACTTCCTTCTAAATCTCACTAATAATTGCTAACAGCCATTTGAGACTGCAGCCAAAAGCTAACTTCTAGAAGAACCAAAAATAAAAACTGCCAAGTGCGACTCAAACCCGCACACGAAGGGTATGTACCATCGTACAAGATTTAACATCAGCTATTATTATTAATACGACCGAGCAAAAACAAAAGTTCTAACCTCCTAACTACCTAGTTATATAGCCCTAGATAGGTATGGAGACTCTCTTTAATTTTTCACTTAATTTTTTCTTATTTTTGTTTTTGTTGTTATAGCGGTAATACACAGTTTGTGAAAATTACAAGTATCTGCCTATTACGGTTCATGAGATACCCCGCTGACGGACGGACGGACGGAGAGTGGAGGCTTAGTAATAGAGTCCCGTTTGGCGTGTATAAAGCTAAGTTGTGTCAGAAATTGCGACATATTCAATGTCAGCTATTCAGTGTTCACACTTTTACTTTTTTTAACCGACTTAAAAAAAACAAAAAGAGGAGGTTCTCAATTAGACGCGTATTTTTTTTTGTCGATGTTACACCTCTCAATTTTCATTTCAATAATTGGAACGTAGTTCCTTATCGCGCGGTGCGGAAGGGGGCTAGACGGATCGACACTTTTTTGAAACCGACACTTGTGTCCCTTGACACCTCTCAAGTTTTTTGTTTAATTTTTGTGTCAGAGTAGTTAACATTCAAGTGCTTAAAGACTTAAACAGTACACAGAGCCAGCTGAAGGTTACAAATTGTAATTTCAAGCGGTAAAACGACTCTGAATGTGTGCTCAACGACATCCGACTAATTGGGAGTAATATTTTGACACCCCATTTAACTTAATCGTTACAGACACTTTAATTCCATTCAAAAGTATTAAGTATACCGAAAGATGGAATTAGTAGAACTGTTGACAATTTTCGTTTGTAATGAGATTGGTTTTTTATAACGGTAAACTTAAAAATACCTTGTGTAACTAGCTATTCAAAACGATAAGTAGTAGGTACATATAATAATTCTTAAGCGAAGTCTCAGCTCTCACAAAGTTCTCGTCATAGGGATTAGGGAATAGTGATTGGTTAGTTATATTATACCTAATAGAACCTAAGTGCTGAAGTGCTCGCACTGACTGTATATTATGTACAACCTCTACCTAACCTAAGATTTTGGTAGATGTGCTAAAAAATTTGAAGTTAGGTCTTCCCCCCTAACCTCCGTCCGTCCTTCCGTCCGTCTGTCAGCGGGCTTTATCTCGTATACCTATTGTGTATTTCTATTGCCGCTATAACACAGAATTGAAATAATAAAAATGCCAGCGTATTAGACTATGGCCTATAACCCCTCTCAGAGGAGATTTGCGCTTAATAGTGAGACGTTATAGGGTTGCTCATGATAAAGAGGACTTGTCCTTACTTAATGCGTTTCTTGGTTCGTCCTTCAATCACTCCGCAATATAGCTACGGAATGACTTGATTTTTTGCTTGAGTATAGTTGAGGAATCGAAGAGTAACATAATATTAAGCTGCATCGTTTTCATCAGCCTTCTCCTTAACTCACACCAATGGGGCAGTCATCCCATCAAAAATCATTGAGCCATCATTCATTTCTTTTTTTCATTGTTTTCAGTATTTTTCATGCTTGTCAACATTTTTTTCAATCCGCAATTTAATTTCCCTCGGGCATGTTCATTTGGAACGTAAACATAAAAATAGCGTGCTCAATAATATCTTTCTTATATTAATTTGAGAATCGCCCACGACATCCGCCCTCGAAGACACAATATGGAATATTAAGGGCTGATTTCACCAACGTAAAATAAGTCTTATGGGAGGGTATATTTTGACACTATTTTCAATACAAAAACTGTCAGACCAAACAATTTACTATGGTAAAACGTCACTCGACGTTAGTGAAATCGGCAATAAGTAAAACAAATCAACCCACGCATTCTTCACCAATCTTTCCTTTGGATGATTCTATTAAATTAACGTCAGAAAACAGTGAAAGTCTATCCACGTGAAGTTTTCGTAAAAAAATAAATTTATGCTAGATTATGCTTGAAGGTATGATCAATTTTTCGCTAGCTGTTTTAAAAGGTGACGAAATCGCTGAAAACTTTTCGGAGAAACGCGTAAACTACGAATATAGCAACGCGCTTATGAGTCTTACGATTTTCTCAAGTTTGGTTTGTCATTTGCAGCATGGCTTCATTATCCATGCGCTGTGCTGAGTGCGTCGCTTATGCCTTTCTGCGAGAAATCAATTGTTTACCTTTTACGACAGCTGAGAAAAATAGATCATACTTACCTACCTACTTATGGCCGATTTCACCAACGTGAAATAAGTCTTATCTGAGCGTAAATTTATACTTTGACAGAGTTTTCAATACAAAAACTGTCAGAACAATTTATCCCTCGGATAAACGTCATTCGACGTTGGTGAAATCGGCACGGCACAATTATTCAAGTGTGACATATCACACTTGAGTAATTAGCCAATAGATGCAAAATTTCTAATCACCGTGCGAAATTAATACCTATCTGCTTATTACTGTTACTTCGTTGCTGCGTGAAAGACAAACAAATAATTAAATAACATCCATCCATACAGACATCCATCCGTCCATACATCCTCACAAACTTTCGCATTTATAAAAAGTCGTGTGGTGTCGTGTTACACCAGATAGGAACGAAGTTCCTTATTATAAAAATATTAATTTCAAGTTCTATTCGAGGTATAAAGAAAATAATTATTCGGGTATACATTTTTTATCTAGATGTAAATAATTACCGACCAATCTCTGTTTTACCTTCAATTTCAAAAACAATGGAAAAGATAATGAACATGCGGTTGCTGGATTATTTGAACAAGTATCAGCTTCTGTCTGAATCTCAGTATGGTTTCAGGCATGGAAAATCTACAGAAGATGCAGTCATAGCACTAACCTCGTTTATTGATAAACAACTTGACAGTGGTAAAAAATGTGTAGCTTTATTTCTCGATCTTAAAAAGGCATTTGATACCGTCTCTGTCCCCATTCTTGTGAAAAAGTTAGAAAATCTTGGCATAAGAGATGTCCCTTTGGCTCTGTTTAAGGACTACCTCTGTGGTTGCACGCAGAGAGTGAAAATTGGGAACTACACTAGCCGGGACCTCAATATCTCTTATGGTGTACCACAAGGTAGCGTTTTAGGACCTACGTTGTTTTTAACTTACATAAATGAGCTCTGTAATTTAGAAATAAAAAATGCCAAAATCTTTTCTTATGCAGATGATACTGCCATCGTCTTTTCGGATTCTACGTGGGATAAAGTTAAAAAAGCAGCTGAACTTGGACTTGCAAGGGTCGCTCTTTGGCTGAGGACTAATTTACTAACTCTTAACACGGAAAAAACAAATTATGTTTGTTTTTCTATTTACAATAGCTCTCAGCCGAAAAGTAACTATTGCATTACATTGCATGCTACAGACTGTAATGGTACTTGTGATAATTGCTCCAGCATCAACAGAGTAAATTCGATTAAATATTTAGGCGTTATTATAGATCAGAGACTTTCATGGCAGGGTCAAATAGAAGCATTAAGTGGTAGGATACGTATACTCATTTGGATTTTCAAAACTCTCAGATACATAGCTCCCAAAACCCTATTAAATAAAATTTACCTTGCTCTAGCACAATCCATACTAAGCTACTGCATTCCAGTTTGGGGCGGTGCGGCTAAAACAAAGTTCATTGATGTAGAGAGAGCTCAAAGATCTTTGCTAAAGGTTATGTATCAAAAACCTTACAGATTCCCTACACACTTGCTTTACTCAACTAGCCAGATTTTAACTGTTAGACAGTTATATATTTTACAAACTATTTTAAAAGTACACAAATCTACTAAATTCGAACCTAAATTTGAACCTACTATCATACACAGAAGACGGAAACTAATTAATATCATCAACGTGTCTCCATCAAAAACGTCATTTTCTCGCAACCAGTACACCAAAAAATCTGCACACTTGTATAATAAAATTAACAAAATTCTCAATATTTACCCCAACAAACTATGCGAAGTCAAAAAAAGGCTGACTGAATGGTTAAAAACGAAAAACTATGAAGAAACTGAAACGCTTTTAGAAATATTATCAAAAATATTTTAAGGTTTAAATCAAATAATTATCGTATAAATAAATAAAAGAACACACACACACACACACACCCACACACACTCACTCACACCCACACACACTCACTCACACACACACTCACTCACACACACACTCACTCACATACACACACACACAAACATCACCCCACACAAAACACTCACGCACATACGCGCACATTTGTATATCATATGCACTCACCATTACATGCTTGTTTAATTTTACGAATTTTATTTATAATTTAGAAATTTCAATGTATATTTTATGATAAGTACCAATATGTAAACATTGTTATAGAAGAGCGAGACCACCTGATACAGGTATTTCAATATACTTAAAAGGTGGTCTCGGCCCCTAAAAACCTGATGTGTACATTTTTTAAAGAAATAAATTATTATTATTATTATTATCATCTTTATTTCCTTTTAATCATACTCTTTATATTTTTTTAAATATTTCATTACAAAACTTAAAAATAAAAAAAAACATTTAAAAATATAAAAAATAGCGGTCCACCGGCTTCGGGAACAGGGTCCAAGCAACCGGCGGTCAGGGCCCCAGAGAGAGGAACCTCCTGATGATGCGAGCCGTGTCCAGGAGTACAGCCTTTTGGATCTGGCCCTTGACCCAGCTACCCAACGAGAGCCTCGAAAGATGTTGGTCGAGGCTCTTGGCTATAAGACCATTAGCGGTAATGACTATCGGTACAATGATTGCTGAGTCTACATTCCACATGGCGACAACCTCGTGCGCCAAGTCGAGATACTTGGTGAGTTTCTCTTTCTCGGCTTTCACGAGGTTCTCGTCATGCGGGACAGCAACATCAACAATCATTGCACGGTGCTCTGATCGATCTATCACCACTATGTCAGGCTTATTGGCTACAATAGTCCTGTCTGTAATGATAGACCGATCCCAGTACAGTGTGATATGACCATTTTCAAGAACTGGGTCGGGCACATACTTGTAGTACGGTACCTCCGATTCCACAAGATTGTATTTCAAGGCAAGTTGCTGGTGGATAATCCTGGCCACTTGGTTATGTCTGTGTAAGTATTCGCCGTTAGCCAGATGAGAACAACCAGAGACAATGTGACGGATAGTTTCTCCAGGACGGCGACATGCCCGACATATGTCTACCGTTCCATCCTTCACTATGTATTTTCTGTAATTGTTCGTCATCATGACCTCGTCCATAATTGCACACACAAACCCTTCGGTTTCCCCAAAGAGGTCACCAAAGCGCAGCCAGGCCACGGACGCTTCAAAGTCAACATCAGGCCCATGGAGGGCCCGATAAAAGCGTCCGTGAAGCTCCTTACCTTGCCATACAACCCTGCGGTCATTGGTACTGAGCACCACAGGTATGCGCCAGTTCTCTTTAGCCAAGGAGAGCGGCGTCAGACCCCTGTCCACTGCGACCACATCGCGGTGCATCTCCGTCTCGGCGTGGAGAAAGTACTCCCTGAGACTGCACACCTCGCGGTTGTGGAGGGTTTTGGCATTCAAAAGGCCTCTTCCCCCACACTTCCGCGGGATGTACAGCCTCATCACCGAGGAGCGCGGGTGATGCATCCGATATGTGGTCAGCAGAGCACGAACTTGTCTGTCCAGGGCGTCAAGCTCAGTCTGAGTCCACCTGAGTATGCCGAAGGAATACATCAAGACCGGCATGACCCAACCGTTGAAGGCGCGCACCTTATTGCCGCCCGACAAAAGGCTTTTCAGCACTTTCTTCAGGCGGCCAAGGAAACGCTCCCTCACCGACTGCCTCATGTCGGCCTCTCTGATACCTAACGCCTCCGCCATGCCCAGGTATTTGTAGGTTTCAGTTGGGGAGAGCGATCTGAGGTATATGGAATCCGAAAGCTCAACCCCCTCAGATTCCACAATCCTCCCTCGCTTTACATGCATGACCGCACATTTGTTCACACCAAATTCCATCCTAATGGAATCGCTAAAGGCTTTAGTTACCTTTAGTAACTCTAGTAGATGTGATTTGTTGGGGGCAATGAGTTTTAGGTCATCCATGTAAAGGAGGTGTGATATAACCTGACCATCTCTCCTCAACCGGTAACCTAGCCCTGAATTCTCCAAGAGAGTACTCAGAGGATTCAGAGCCAGGCAAAACCACAAAGGACTCAGACAGTTCCAGCACCTTCATGAGCCATGTATGGGGCACAGAATCGTATGCCTTCTTATAGTCTATCCAACATGTCGACAGATCCCTTCGGGAGCGCCGAGCCTGTTGACAATTGGCCATATCAATGAGGAGAAGCTCCTTAGTACCACGGGAGCCATTCCTACATCCGTTCTGAGAAATAGACATGATGGATTTTGTATCGATGTGATCGTTAATTTTCGTTCTCAGAATGGATGTAAGAAGTTTATACAATGTTGGTAGGCACGTAATCGGCCTATAATTTTTGGGCTCCGTGGTACTACCTGACTTATGGAGCAGGAGGGTAATACCTGTTGTCAGAAACTGGGGTAGCGACTCTGACTCTAGAGATGATTGGAATTGGGATGCCAAACGAGCGTGCGAGCTGCGTAGCCACTTTATCCAAAAGTTGTGCAGCCCGTCCGGCCCAGGGGATTTCCAATTGGGCAGGGGACGGGCTGCAGTGGCCACGTCTTCAGGAGTGATAGTAACTAGGTCCATTTCTGGAATTTGATCGCACGCTCTTTCTACATCCCACGTCCAACCACCCTCAGTGTGAGCGACAGGCGCCGACCAGATGTTGCGCCAGAATGAGCTCATGGCTTCATCATCCGGTAGGCGCGTATCGGTGACACTTTGGTCAGGGTGTTCCCAACCTCGGTATACCCGCCTCTGATCGCTTTGGAAAGTGCGATTCAGGGTATATCTCTCGGCCCGGCACTTGTATCTGCGAATACGGCTAGCCCATGCCGAGACCTTCTGTTTCAGGAAGTCAATGCGCTCAGTGACGCACGTCATATAATCTTGAGGGCTGATATCAGTCCCCAAGAAAGCGCGCCTCACAAAGCGCATGACTCTAGGGCGAGTGTTGCCCTCCCTGAAGCAGAGTAGTTTGCCAATGAGTGCCCTAGCCCCATCAATACGACGTTCGATCCTGCACTGCCAGGCTGGTGCGGCAGGCTTCGGTCGTGTTGCTGTATCATTATTAATAAACTTTACATTAGCAACACGACATGCCGCAACAGCCGCGCAGTACAGAATCGAATGTGTGTCGGAAAGGTCTTCGCTGCTGTCAAAATAACTCGGCAGCAGTGAATCCAGGGCACCCATTAGCGCTTTGTTCTTATATTTCATGGGCAACCGAGGTAATCGCGGTCTAAACTCGGGTGGTGAAGATCTATATTCCCGAATAGCACTCTCCAAAGCACTCCTCAATTGTTCACTACACTGGGTACTTACATGTGCAGCCCCGCTATCCTGTCCCTCACCAGCCTGAGTGGGCTGCAGCGAAATCGCATGAGCAGTTTGCGATTGTGCTGGAGCTTGCGGTGAGGGGGGGGGTAGCGCGGTTACATTGCAGTTCAGAGCGAAGCCGATCAAGCACGGCGTTGTCCAGCATGTGATTACGCTGAATAACCCGCACCTGGTCCGACAGTCGCTGAGCCGATACATTGAGAGCTGGTTCAAGGACCTGAAACAAAGCATGCATCCTAGCACGGTACGCGGTCATGTTGGTTCCACCCTCAGTAGCCCCTAAGTATGCGCGCATGACATTTTCATTAATGGATGTTGTCCACCTCATGCGCGACACACTACCGCCGGAAGCGGGGACCCTTTCAGAAGCCGGTGGGCCTCGGGATCCCAAGCAAGTCGGCGGCCGGCCTCTCCCACGACGATGTACTGGTGGTGGCGACGTCGGCGGGGAGAAAAACTCGTCGCTCGAACTCGACGCAACTGCAGCATTGGGCGTGGTCCCGGGTGGCTGCGAGGCGGAACTGAGCGATGAGTCCGGGGGTGGTGTTTGTGCGTTCCGTGCTCTGGATCGTGTCAGCATTCTACATTATTAATTCGTCTAATTTCTTTTGTATTTTCAGGCATCTATTGACAGGTTGTGTCAGTTATATTTCGTATTGTTTTGATTTTCTTTGTTTGTTCTTTCATGGTTTGTTGTTCTTCTTTGTTTGTTCTTTCATGGTTTGTTGTTCTTCTTTGTTTGTTCTTTCATGGTTTGTTGTTCTTTATTATTATTATTATTATGTGTAAAATAAACGAAGACAACGAGGACTGTGACGAAAAAATCTTACACTTTTATTTTTTTAACGTTACGGACGTTTTTTGCCCGCTAGGGTACCCCTCCGCAACGCCCCATAAGGAACTTCGTTCCAATATTCACAATATTAATTAAGGACAACTTGCAAAGCTGTGGATAAAGAAAAGTAGGTATTAACATTTTACCTAAACAAAGGCCACAACGATTAGCACTTAAGTAATCGCCCCACATCTGTTGTTAATCTATTCTCTGTATGCAGACCTCTCTCTGACACTCGCACAATTTATATGCAGATTTCCACTTTGTCGCTTCAGACGCGATTATGGCACTAAAGTGTACACTTATCTAAATTAAATATCCCTGATTATCGTGTTATGTCACCTGATGATTATAGGTGATGATGTACTGATATACCGTGGAACCACACAAAAAATTGGTTGTCTGTAAAGTCGGTTTACGGACGATAGTTTTACGTGATAACGTCATAAAGAAACATTGATGAAAAATTGCATACTTTTATGAATTTCACTGAATTATCATTATTTTGTATAATACAAAGAAGGAGTTTATTGAAAATTACAATTTTCGATAAATTAACATTTATTTACACTCGTTGATTCAAATATTTTTTTTACTTAAATTATACAGATTAATTACAAGCTAGTCACAACTCACAAGCCAACGCTTGGGCCGATCGGGCCTTTCTATCGCTTGTTCCGCGCTCTCACTTGCACACTCAGGCTCAGGCGGAACGTGACACTTCTTCTTGCGTGCAGCCGGTGTTCATCAATTTAAAAGACGCTAACACGTCAAAAAAGTATTCTACATAATATAGTTAAACAAATATTGCTTTATACTCCGATTCAGTGAATTGGGTATTTGACTGATATTTTTTTATTTATTTAAAATAACGTTTTTAAATAATATACCACAATGCCATTTTTCTTTTTTAAATATCCTAAGTAGTCTCGGAAATATAGAGCTTTAAAGTTTCCTATTAGACAGAGAGAGCACTACTGAAGTGAGATGTCCCAAGTCAGCAGCTCCATACATGCTCTATAGAAAAATTTGTTTTAGAAAGAGAAAGATACAGTCACAATAAAACAGCTTATAACTTATATTTTGTTTTTGGACCGATTTATTTTCTGTTTTTACAAATGTTATTCTTACATAAGTATTACATTTTCGATTAAAAATAATGAATATCAACATTTTGACAACAGTCAAATACCCAATTCCTGTGACAACCCTAAGAGAGGAAAACTTTATTTTTCGATAGCTGGTTTCTCGCAGCCGCGGACGCACAACTCATAAGAAGTTCTCTTCGCACTGAGAAAGAAACCGCGTTACAAGTTAAAAACCAAAGTTAAGAACCTCGTAAGCGCCCGGCTACGTTACGAGTTTCACGGATTTTCTACGGACTTTTTTACTAGTAAGGAAAATCCTTACTTCCTTACTAATGTTATAAATGCGAAAGTGTGTTTGCTTGTCCTTTAATTACACCGCAGCAGAGCTATGGATTGACGTGATATTTTGCATGAGAATAGATGAGGACCAGGGGTAAAGAAGAGTGGCATAGGCTACTTTTTATCCCGGAAAATCGAAGAGTTCCCACGGGAATTTTAGAAACTAAATCCACGCGAACGAAGTCGCGGGCATCAACTAATATGTTATAGAATGTGGTCATAGACTTATTATATTTACTACAAGAATGTGGTGGATGATTTCACACACCCTTACCTTAGACTTTAGAGATAAGAGTGTCTGTAATCCATAAGTGACTTTAGATTGTTGGTAATCCAGCAGTGCAAAGAGTGTAAATCCGCTCGCAGATCGATTAAATCTGCATATAAATCGCGGTGGCTGGCAGTGAGAGGCGACAGATTCGGATTGAAAGTAGATTGGCACCAGATGCGGAGCGCTTCATTGCTAACTGACGGCCTCGGGCTGCGATGTGTGCTCAATATATGTCGACCGATGCACATCACTCATTAAGAGTTTCGGAGATTCAAGTTTGTATAATTGAACCTCATTTAATTTGCATTGGGCCAGCATGGTGGACTATTAAACCAATTCGATCCCGTAGAAATTGACATGCTCTTTCACTTCCATATTCCATTTTATACTAGGTATCCCCAAACGCCACCATATTTGAAAGAACGTTTCAGTTTTATTGGTAGCAACGTTCCTATTTACTTGCGGTCTATAAGTTAGAAATTCCTTTAAGTCGTACACAGACGTATGGTGATTCCTTCACAGTGAAAGTGTTAAAGCTATGAAATACATTATCAGTAGATATAAGACAGGCTAAATCAGTAAACCTCTTTAAAAGTCGTTTAAAAGAATATTATTTATCGAGTATGCCATGAATGTACCATAATATTATGTTTATTGGAACGAAGTTCCTTATCGCGCGTTGCGAAAGCGGGCTAGACGGAAATTAAGACCAAAAGTTGTACCGACACTTTCGACACTTTTGTTAAAAAAATATCTTATATAATAATTTCAACAAGCTGTGCATCGCTCCCGGGCCGTGGCTCAATTGGACCGCGCGCGGCCGCCAACCGAAAGACTGGTGGTTCGCGCCCACCCGGGGGCGCGCAATCCTATTTTCATTTTTTATTTTATAAAATTATTTTTTTAATTTTAATATTTTATAAAATCGATATTTAGGCTTCCCAGTGGTCATTTTGATTTTTATCGATAAAAAAATCATGATAAAAAATGTATACCCGAATAATTATTTTCTTTATACCTCGAGGCTCGAATAGAACTTGAAATTATTATTTTTATAATAATAACTTCGTTCCTATCTGGTGTCCCACGACACCACACGGCCTTTTTTTGTTATGCATGTAGGTTTATATATTTTTATAAGTATATATTAAATTATTGCACCTTCCCGTTTCCTACAATAGGATTCCTTTAAATTTAGGTTGTCTAGAGGAGATTGCTTAAAGCGATAAGGCCGCCTTTGCGTACTTATTTTTTTCTCTCTTTTGTATAAATATTATTTAAGTGTTTTGCAATAAAGAATTTATCTATCTATCTATAAACTCTGCTATTTTACATGATTTGTCATTATGGAACAATGTAATTTTAAATGGAATTAGAATTGTAGCAGAAAGGGATTCCTGCGCTCAGTAGTGAGCCATTGATATTGCTCATGATGGTGATAATTTGACCATTCATTTTGGTTGTTATGGTTATCAGAATGGAATCAAAACAACGTTGGAGAAATTGCATGGTTTTGATATTAGAAGTATATCGCTTCTAATAAATATCCCTAGGTATCCCTATTCCCTACTGATATTATAAATGCGTAAGTGTTATTGTTTGTTGGTTTATTCTCCAATCTATGGCTTAAATTTCAATTCAATCTACGGCCTCGATAGCGCTACGGTTAAGGTACGGACTATAAAATCGTGTAACGGGTGGGGATTGAACCGTTTCAATCCCCACCCGTTGCACTATTGTTGTACCCACTCCTTCACAATTTTTACGCTTATTCGGGGGAGTCATGTTGTGCTTGGATAATTACACAGCAGTAATGCATCGACGTAATTTTTTGCATTGCCACTTACTTTGAGGGTTACGAAAGAAAACGGAACCCTTAGACTTAGAGGATCACTTTGTTGTCCGTCTGTCTGTTGGTCTTGGTCCTTTTTCTCAGAAACGGCTTTAGGTACTAGGTTGAAATTTATACTGAATACAAAAGTCCTTATTCCTGGAAGTTTCTAGTTCAACTAAAAAAAAAGCTACAGCTTTTCAAAGCGTTTTTCATATAAAAGTTCGAGTGACGTCACGTCTTCAGTAATATACCACAAAATTTCGCCACTAAGCTTGTGGGTATTACTCCCACTTGGCCGGTTGTTATCAAACGGGTCGCCGCTGGCAGCCGCTATGGATACACGCGGCACATGATCGTGATCTGTAAGTTATTCTTTTTAAATGACTACTATCTGGAGGGCTCCACAATCTTGATCATCCGCATTTGCAATATTGTGAATCAGTTTGCAGATTTTAATCTGCATATAAATCGCACGACTGTCAGTAGAGGCGACATGATCGAATTGAAAGTGTATTGGCAGTAGGCGAGGAGCAATCTATTGACTGACTGTGCGGTTGAGACGTGAGGTCTGTGGATAGACGCAAATCACTCACTAATACGTGAACAGTGAATTCAACAAAGGGTCAGATAGGAGTTAGGAGACTAAAGTAAGTATGATCTATTTCTTCTTAGCTGTCTTAAAAGGGAATCAAACCGTAGAAACGCGTAACTGACGATTGTAGCCTGACGCTTACGACGTTCTTAAGTTTAGTTTTTCACTTCTAGCATGGTTTTATTGTCAGTGAGGTAAAAACGTCCTATGTGCTGTGCTTAGCGCGTCGCTTACGCCTTTCCACGCGAAACCCCTATAGCTAGCTATAATAAATCTATAGATATATAAATATTACGTTTAATCGTTACTATCATCATAATGAATGATGTTGGATTCACTTACCCATCGCCGGCCCACAACTGAGCAAGGATCTCGTCTCAGAGTGCGGATTGGCAGACTTCACGTACCTTTGAGAACAGAACCGTAATTCATGCTGGGTTCCTCACAATGTTATCCTACACCGTTAAGGTGGAAGACACGGGTCTGCCCGCGAAATTCAAACTTAATTTGGTTTTTCGCAATTTGTAAACTAATACGACAAAGTAGGCTTATGGCCTTCTAATTGCTCCAGTGGAATTATCATCTTCACAGGTTTAAATAAAAATCTTTACTTGAAAGTGACCAGTTTAAGAAATTAATCAAAATACTGAGTTGGACGTGAGTTACTCACAAATTAGTCGATATTTTGATTAATTTCTTAAACTGGTCACTTTCAAGCAAAAATTGTTATGTAAACCTGTGAAGATGATAATTCCACTGTGCACTGGCGTAATTAGAAGGCCATAAGCCTACTTTTTCATATTAGCTTACAAATTGCGAAAAACCAAATTAAATTTGAATTTCGCGGGCAGACCCGTGTCTTCCACCTTAAAGTGATATTCTTTAAGTAATGGCGTAAAACGTACATAACTCCAAAAAGTTGTGAAGAGGGCGTTTCTATAAATAGAACCCCGTACCTTGAAAATAAGGGTGAAATCTTAACCACTAGGGTATCTTCTAGAAAGCCTGCCTAGAGGTTAATATTTTATTTTTATTATTAGGTGCAATAGAATTTAAAGGAAAAAAATCAACTTAAAAATAAATAAAAATTTTATCGGCGCGTCATTAGAATCGAGTTTTTATTGTTTTACAATTTGCATGATTGTATGAATTTTTCCGTGTGCATTTCTATATCATTTTGATGCCAGTTCATCAGGCATGTATTTTGATTTCCCCATGGTGCATGTACCTATTAATGATTCTCGTATTTTAGCGAAATGGCTAGCAATTTTTACATGTATGCTTTTAATAGCAATGCTAAATTACGAAATGTACACTTTTTTGCTTTTATTTTACAATTTGAAAAGCCTTTACCAAAAAATTCTGTATAATATAATGTATCTATATACGAAAGCTACAACTCAAATTCCAGCTTTCCATTTTTCCTATGTTGAAACTTTTATTTGATTAATTTTTTGAATAATAATAATCGTTTATTTTTCCCAAAATTACAAATGATTTTATAACAGATTTGAACGATGATCCCGCAGAAGTATAAACTGTGTTGCGGTGATCATCGCCCTCCTCGTCCATTAAATAAAAGATTTATAATATGTAATTATTACAAAGTACAAGCAAAATTATATACTTACTCGTATTAAATAAAATAAAATTTAGAAAATTTAGAAAAAAGACAAATTTTAAAGTGTTAGATTGTGGTTGTAGATTGTTGACAGTGCATGTGCGTGTTTGCAATGTATTGGGTGTCAGGTAATTGGTGTGAGAGGTGAGTGTGTTTGGGTGTGAGTGAGAGTGAGTATGTGTGTGTGTGTGTGGGTGTGTGTATGTGTGTGTGTGCGCGTGCGCGCGCGCGCACGTGTGTTTGTGTGTGTGTGTGAATGTTAGTGGAGTAGTGTAACATTTATTGACTCAGCTTTACAAGGACTTCCGTTTCATCATAAGTGAGGGCTCGAAGCCATTCTGAACACTTGTGTTTGCATTTATCTAGTGTTAACGGATATATATTTAGTATTTTATTTGCTCGATTATATATTAAGCCACCAAAATAAAAATAATGCCGACCGGCAACAGCGGTCCGGCGAGGTCTGTGGGCGCAAACCATATGAGTTCTCCGCTTCATAGTAAATAGGTTAGGATCGTAGGTCAGTTCAGAATGTTTGCGTAGCACCGTATGCAAGATGAACAATTGCCGGACTGTGAGCAGCTGGCAACTAGAATATAACTCAGCAGTAGGAAAGAGTATGGGCTTACCGAGCATTACTTTTAAAACTGCCCTCTGAGCTCTTTCAATCCGTAGCATAAGCGTTTTTGGTGAACCACCCCAAGCGGTTATACAATATGAAAGGATTGATTGAGCGAGGGCATAGTAAACGGATTTAAGGCATTTGGGGTCAGCTACGTTTCTTATATTCTTAAAAACAAACATTAATTTTCTTGTGCGCGAAGAGACTGATGCAATATGTTGTTTCCAAGATAAGAAGCAATCTACCAAAACACCTAAGTACAGGAGGTGCGTTCAAGGGCTTTGCAATTACAGGTAGGATTAGAGCCATTACATCCGTGAGCACGTATTGTGAAGGAGATAGGAGCTTGGGTAAGTGTGTTAGGGGCAAAGGTTATAAACTTAGTTTTGGACAAGTTTAATGTAAGAAGGTTCCAATTTAGCCATTTCATAACAGTTTTAATGGCTAGTTCAGAGTGATTACAGACTTCATTCAATTTACGTCAGTACGACTTTCATTCCGCGCTAAAAACATCATTTCAACTTAAAAAAGTTTGCATTGATAAGTTTTGATTAAAAATAGATTTTTTTATTTATAGCTTTTGCCGCGTCCTCGTTCACGTGGATTTAGGTTTTTAAAATTCCCTGTACATATATATAATGTCTATACATTGCTGAAAATAAGAGACTTTAATTTTCCTATATCCGTCTTAAGGATGCAAGCTATCTCCATGCCAAATTTCGTCAATATTTTTTCAGTGGTTGAGCCGTGAAAGGTAATAATGGGACACACATACATACTCGTACTTCAGTTGCAAAACTATGGATATGGATTTCCTACAACGATTTATTCATGAAAGTTTAGAGTTTAGTTAGAAGGTCCAATAAATTGCCTGTAGCCAGCTGTAGTAACGCTCGGCCAAAACGTTTATGAATGCATTGAAGTGCCCATAAATCCAGCTGTCATCTAAGCAAACCATTTGAATACTGTTTGAAAACACCACGCATGCACTATTATTATAAGAAGGGTTACCATTTCCATAGGACGTGTAAAGACTTGTCCTGGCCGATTTATTAGCTTTGCTATTTTAATACTAAATCGTAACTTCTTAGGAAGAGGGCAGACTGACATCTTTTAGCGGCAGAGTTCAGCGTTTTTGCGAATCAAAAGCGTTAGATACGATGCTAAAAGACGTGAAAGTCACCGCTTAAAAATCGTAGCACGCCGATGCTAAAACACGCAACTCGATCGCTGCGACTGGCGTCTGTTGTGTGCCCACTGAACTGAACTGAACACTGTGCGTTCGGAAGAGGAATCGAGCTTCCGAACAGCAACTTAAAACCATAAAAACGCCGATCGCTGCCGCTAAAAGTAGCCAGTCTGCCCTCTCCCTTTCTGAGAATTTTGATGTCAAACTTTTATTGATTTAATCATAAATGCATAAAACATGAGCGAGTATTAAGATGAGTGAAAGATGAAAGACGTCTTAAATTTAATTTTGTTTGCAGTTAGGTACAATTCTAGTGTATTAAACGCGAAGATTTATGTTACAAGTTTGACGATCTTGTATATCATATCACAAAATTTTAGTGATGTTGAGCTAATAATTAAGTACATTAATCTTAGACAGACAAATTAGAAAAATCTGTATAAAGACTACGGTTTAAGCGGCTGTAGCGTTTGTAAATTGTAACATACTGATATTTTTTTTGTTAGGTGACAAGTCTTCAAACGGTTTTCCTTTACCGCCGCTCGCGCATTGGTTGGTTTGGGCATTCGCCATCTTAGATTGGCTATTATTCTCGGAAGGACTGCATTGCTGTGGTTTTGGTGCTGTTACGTAATATATAATTTGATTGTTTTGTGTATATCGATAGAAATTACTATATATTTATATATTTGTTAACCTTGTTTCGAAGTAGTAAACGAAAGTTGTAAGTGTAGTTAACTACACCTTTACAATTTTATATTTGAATCTTTTACATATTTTGTGTATAAACATTGTTGTCACCCTAGCAGGCAGCCTCAGAGCAAGCCGGCCACTCCAAGCGCGTAAGCAATTATGTTTCCGAGTGTACACTCTCTATAAACTGCCTTTGTCCAGATAAATACAGTTTTATTGTTGCGTACGTTTATTCATTTAAACGACAAGTTAATGTGGTGCAAGACAAAAGGAACTTCGAATTTAAAAGTAAAATATTTTAATTTTATTACCTTTTGTAAAATTGGATACATTGGATCATACATGGATACATATAATGTAAAGAAAAAAAATATATGTATATATTACATAAAAAGATTTATACTATATATCTTTTTAAGTATTAAAAATAACAAATGTTTCTTGCACTGGTAAGGCCGTATTGTCCCTAATATCAAGACTTTTAATATTTTTATTTTTATTAAGGAAGACTAAATATGTCCGGGATAAAATGAAGCCTCGATTGATCTTTGTATTCATTTACCTTCCTACCTGATCGCGGAAAACCCTGTTTGTTTATTTGTGTGTTCAGCTTAGTCTGTATAAAAAGACAATCCGACAGACGGGTCCAAATACTTAATTGATTAATCTAATGATATTTTTTTTAATTATTTTTAATTATTAAATCTTGTAATAACCTCAATCAAAATTGCGGTGGTAAAATAACTTTGGTACCCATAGCATTGAGAAAAGTGTTGTTTGTGATACTTATCACAAATTCAAAATTTTGTTTTAGTTGACTTTTTACAAAAATAATTTTCCTGGATAGTTCCTGATTTCAATTCTCATTTCACCTACTGTTACTGTAGCAGCTATGTTACTGTAGCAACCTTTTTATTTTATTTAAAATAATTGTATAGAATTTTTGAACTTATCGACAGTTTACAGATATTGATATTCAATACTCGTAAGAACTGGTCTTCAGAAATTCATATTCTAATCGAGAATATTAATGTTTAGCTGTACATGCGATCCGAAACTAAGCTCAAATTGAAATGTAAATTTGAAATTAACGTCATATTGGGAGTTAAATTATAGCGGGAAATGCAAATTGATCAAAATAGGAACGATCGTGAAATCCACTGTATTTTTGTATGATTTCGTAGCAACTGTAGCGCTACGCAACAGCTACAATAGCTCTAGGCCACCATAAGATAGTATTAAAATAATCCGCTAGGGGCGCGGCGCCTAGTCATTGTCAAAGTGTTTAAGATATTGTTTCGTACTTCATTGTTCCTGGTAACACAATAGTATTGATTGATATTAGTTATATCGTATAATATTTGAAATTATATAATATAATAATCGAAAAAAAAATTCAAATATGAAAACAAAACTTTTTTTTTTAATATATAGACTAGCGCTTGACTGCAATCTCACCTGATGGTAAGTGAAGATGCAGCCTAAGATGGAGCGCGCTTGCCTAGAAGAAGAAGAGAAGCCTATTCACTCTTGATTTAAAGGTACCCAAGTTATAGTCAGTTGGAAAAACGGAAGCCGGAAGGGCATTCCAAATTCTAGCGGTGCGTATTAGGAACGAGGAAGCAAAGCGCTTAGTGCGGGATCGTGGAATTTCGACCACGAAGCGGTGCAGATTCGAGCGATGCCTTGCGGTTCGGTGGTAGAAGGGTGATGGAGGAACTCGTTCGAATAGCTCTTGAGCACACTCTCCGAAATATATCCTGTAGAATACCGACAGACAGGCAACCTTGCGCCGATGTTTATAAAAATCTTACAACCGACTTCTTAAACAACATCGCGTGGACCTCAAACTTAGTGGTAGTCATCACCGCGTGGACAGCGAGCTTTCTGCTAGCTGTTATCGCGTGGATAGCAAGCGGTCACGACTCACGTTGTTTTGAAGCGGAGCCCGTGTAAGTACTGTGTGGGAGCGGTCTCGTATAAGTGAGCTATTACTTTTATGTTGCGTACGGGAGCGTATAAATGGGCTCGACCGTAACAATATAAGGATCTTCCTCCGGACCAGTGTAACGCCCGTGGACCAGCTGGTGCGCTTTGACATGTTATCGTCCAGGGTTCATCCTCGTAGGCCCTCATGAGCCTCGGGGTAACCGCTCAGGGCAATGGCCCCTTTCGGTGGTAGCGACGCCGCCTGCAACGACAGGCGGGGCGCTGGGTGGGACCGGTTGGTCCATGGTGTGTCAGATCCGGTGGAGTCCTGCTGCAGTGCGATCGAGCCCGCGGTGTGAATCGCGGGCGATCTGCGGACTGCGGCAGGGTAGTAGGTCCGTGATGGGCTTCGCCCGCCGCTCAGCGAGGTCGAGCCCGCCGGTAGTATACCGGCGAGCGCCCATCAGCCAGCGGCGAGGAAGCAGTCATGTCCGGGTAGGCGGGCTCAGTCATGAGCCGTGCAAAGTTCAGCGATACAGGCCAGGATCAGCGGGATTGGATCACGCTGCTCCTGGATGGCCATCAGCACCTGGTTCAGTGTGCTGATGACTGCGGTTATTCTTTTGTCAATCGGCACTCGCTTCGCCTTCGTCCCCCCTGCAGGGGCGGCGACCACGGTGGGCTTGGGCATCTGTGCGCTCGTTGGTTGCGACGCGGCTGGCGGAGGTACAGCAGGTGGCGCAGAGGGCGGCGCGTCACGGCGCGCATGAGCGCGCTTGCCGCGCTTGCGACGGCGTTGGCCCGACCGCTGCTGTGGCTGGTTGGCAGCAGCCATGAGCGATCCGGGCGCGTCAGCCTCCGTTGCGGGGGCGGTAGCGGGGTGCGCACGTGTGATTGCAGCTGTGCGCGCAGTGGTGCCCGCCCGGCGGTTTCGTGACTCCTTACGAAACACCGGGCAGATGGTATTGTTGGCCGTGTGCGCGCCGCTGCAATTGGCGCACGTCGGCGGTTCCTCCCTGGGGCGCGGGCACTCCCTGGCCGGGTGGTTCTCCCCACACCGCACACAGGCTATGGGCCGGTGGCAGTTGTGGGAGGAGTGTCGGAGCTGTTGGCACCGATGACACTGCGCGGGCCCCTTCCTGCCGCGCCATGGCTCGATGATGATGCCGGGCATACAGAGAAGCTCGCGCACCTCGTATATGCCCGGGATGAGGTCCGGTGTTCGCTGCAGCTGTGCGAACATGAGGCAGCCCGGTCTGCCCGGGCGGGCGGGGATCGCGCGCACGTGCTCCGGGACATACCCGAGCTCGCGCAGCTCCGACTCCACTAGTGCCGGCTCGGTGTTGGCCGGCAGGCCGCGGATCGCCAACTTGACACTCCGTTCGGCGGGCAGCGAATAGCAGAACCAGGAGATTCTTGCCTCGCTCTCCAGCTGCGTGAGATAGCGCTGGATGAGGCGGAACTCCTGGTCCGTCTTCGGGATGAAACGGACGCCCTTGCCAAACGGGCGCCCGTTAGGGGTGTAGCCGAGGAGCTTCTTGAGCTCCCGGAAATGCGTCGGCCAGTCGGGCAGTACCTCCACAATGAGCGGAGGGTACCGGGCAGCCTTGGTCGAGGTAGTGGTGGCTGCGGTGGCAGGGGTGGCCGCTGCGGTGGTCGCAGCGGTGGTAGCGGCGGTGGTGACGGCAGGGGCGGGGGAGTCATCCGTCTTCTGCTTCTTCCTGGCGGCCGTATCCGCATAGGTGGGGCTTGCCGACGTGATCTCCATCGGGGTCTCCTGGTGAGAGCCCGGTGAGAGCGTCGGCATACTCGGCGATGTGAATACCACCGGTGTTTTGCCCCCTCTCGGCCGCGGTGGGGACGGAAAACGTCCCACAGCGATGGTCGGCGGCGGAGCTGGGAAACGTGGCGTGCGAGACGACGTGGTCTGCGCGGTACGCTTCGGTACGGCGGGTGGCGTTGCCGTGCGTGCGGCTGGGGTTGGCGCGGTAGCGGCAGGCGTTGCTTGGCGTCTTGAAGTGGACGGTCCAACGGACTCCGTAGACGCGGTGGACAGGGCCGGCGAAAGCGTCAGCGGGCTCGCGATTTGACATGTTACTGTTGGAAGTTGAATATAATAGTATTCCGAGAACATTATTTCGGTATCGCGATGCAGGATTGCCTGTTGTAGTGCAGTTGTGTTTTGGAGATTGTTCTGAATCGTGCAACGCCATCTAGTTACATAGGTACATAGTTGTGTGCTTGCTTGAATCTGGAGTAGCCACAGTACGAAACACTATCTGTGTCACTATGTAATACTAACACGAAATGATTAAAATTCCATTATAGAAATGGGTATTCAATGAATTACATTATACAATGGAATTGGAACGGCCCCACACGTTTAGATTCTAAAATAATATAAACATTGTGGTCTTTGCAATAACGAGTTCTGTTGAATATTAATTAATTCCGTTCGTTCGATAAACCGGACTTGTTTAGACAAGTCTGTCCGAAATAACATTTTGTGAAAACAGGTGACAAGTGTTAAATAGGATATCGTATTTACCTAATAATGAATTTTATTTGTTTTTATGAACAAAAATATTTGATGAATAAATGTACTGCACCCTAATAAAAACATGTTCTTCTACCACCAACCAATGTTTCATAATTATACTTATTTTTCCATAGATTATTTCGATTGCCTAAGAAGAATCTCTTGGTCTCAGGTCCAGGTATCCTCATCATGAGCAACCCATTAACTTCTCACTACAGGTCTCCTCACAGAGAAAATTTATATGCCGTATTGCACCATCATTACCATCATAAGCAACTTAATAACATCACATTACTGAGTGCAGGTCTCCTCTCAGAGAAGGTTTACTGGCCATAGTCCACCACTCTGGTCCTGAGAGAACATTGTGAAAAACTCTCAGGCGTGCAGGGTTCCTCACGAAGTTTCCTTCACTGTTGAAGCATTTGATATTTAATTACTTTAACGCACATAGCTCCGAAAAGCCCGGGATCGAACCTGTGACCCCGAATAGAAGACCGCAGTCTTAACCACTAGGCTACCATCTAAGTCCAGTTATAGATATATTTAATTGATGTAATTTCGCGAACTTTAAATTTTTTATGCTAATATTTTGTGAAGGAAGACCGTGGCTTCTAAAACTTAATCTAGGCATAATTGCTTTTAGTTAAGTAAACCTAATTAATAAAAAAGATAATTTATTGTTTATATGTAATCAAAATAATACATACATATCTGTTGGTTTTCTTTAATTTTACTAGTTTATTATAATATTTCAACGGAAGAGAATTCATAACTTAAATATGATTATCATATTCGGAAAGTATTTTATTAGCCGTCGGTTATACTTTGATGAAAATTTAATGTCGTTTCTCGGGAACTGAAATGAAGCCAAGTTAATATTCAGAGCAAAATTTTAATTAAACCCGTTCTTCGGCAATAGAAATAAAATTTAGATACTTAGTATTTCAATTTTTTTATAGCTTCAAGAGTTGATTGCAAAAATTAATTTTAAAAGGAGTCGTTTAAAAAGAGGACAAAATATTTATTATAAATTATGGAAGCTGTCTGCGGTTAGGTTGTATACGCTTGCGGTAATAAAACTAGGAAAAACGCGAAAGCAGTTTTAACGTCGATGAATATTTGTAGCATAATAATATTATGTTAATTATTATTTTATCATGAAAAATTTCGGATTCATCCTTACTA
This sequence comes from Oeneis ivallda, assembly GCA_029955525.1. Classification (NCBI taxonomy): domain Eukaryota; kingdom Metazoa; phylum Arthropoda; class Insecta; order Lepidoptera; family Nymphalidae; genus Oeneis; species Oeneis ivallda. The sequence goes on from JARPMR010000022.1 coordinate 12,607,471, forward strand.
ATATGAAACCATATGAAAGTTTTTGGTTCATCCTTCAATCACGCAGCAACAGAACAACGAGTCGACGCAATTTTTTGCTTTGATATAACTACATACCTAGTTCAAAACTTGGAAAATGACATACACCTTTTATCTCGGAACAAAGGGATCTTGCGGGATTTTTAAATCCTACCTCCACGCGGATGAAGTCTCGGGTAAAAGCGCATGTTATAATCGGACAAACCGTTAAAACTGCTGAGGAAATAGACGTACAAACACACACTCGAAACCACTAACCTCCTTCGGCAGTCGGACTACTTCTTTACAAATAGTGTACACATGAATAAACTTAATGATAGCTCAATAAAAGTTAGAGCAATCTGGATCTAGCACAGAATTCGGATTAAATTATTCATTTCGTACATCCCTTCGGACTAACCCTTAAATATTTATTTAAGGCCATTTCATTGGGCGACCTTTGACCGGCGGCGGCGCCCGTCCTATTAAGGTCAGATCGAGCGACTGTTTACAATAACAATCATTTAGATTATTAGTGTGTATGCCCTTCACTTTTTGATTAATTATCACGTTATGACTTTTGATGAGTTATACTTACTAATATACCTAAATAGGAACTTTTTAGTGTTGGTTTGTCCTTCAATCTTCGACAGATGATCTACAGATCGCCTTGAAAGCTTAGGTATACCGAACTATAGTTGAGGACTTGAAGAGTGACATTGGCTATGTATCTTAGCATTAAACATTTTTTTTAAATCTTACTCGACGAGTCGCAGGCGAAAATTAGTGGCCAGTGATTATGTCCTTCCAAAGAAACTTGTGGCCACGGCGTCCAATCTCAAGTGGAGACTAACCTTTGTTTTGTTTGAAGCTTTTAGGAACTATTCATTTATTCTGTACCAAAACTTAAACTTATTGATTGATTTCTTCTTTTCCCTCGAAGGAATACCATTAAAGAGCGCTCGTTCCTTTAACCCACACGTACTACAAAGTTACTGGCATCACCTAGTATATTTTTAAAACTATAATATAGAGCTAAACTCCTGCTACAAAGGTTCTCGTTTAAAAATTAAAATTCATTTCATATACATACTAAATAAAGTGAATTTCATATTCGGATGAAATTTTTAACTTCCTTGAAAGTTTCATAACTTTTACGTCAGAGAAAATCATGCTACTTTTTTCCGGTTCTTTACCAAATTTTTGTCGAATGCAAAAAGAGAAGAGAAAGGATGGACTATAAAAAATGGAACTCTTCCGGAGAAGAACATCCGGCTTCTTCACATACAGAAAGTTGAAATTCGTGAAGAACCGATAGACTCTCTCTTCTTCTTACTGTGATTTGTGTCTGTCCGTTTCACGTGAGTCAATTGGTACGGTTCCCCACTAAATCATTTCGGTCAACCAAGTCCACTCCAGAATCCAAGGTCGGCGAGGATTTCAGGGAGTGTTGCTGAAGAGCCCATGTATTATTTTTGGTGATCGTATACATCCCTGCATCTCTGAAGCAGTGATAGCCTAGTGGTTAGGACTGTGGTCTCCTATTCGGGGGGTCTCAGGTTCGATCCCGGGTACGCACCTCTGACTTTTCGGAGTCAAGTGCGTTTAAGCAATTGCTTCAACGGTGAAGGAAAACATCGTGAGGAAACCTGCACACCTGAGAGTTCTTCATAATGTTCTTGAAGGTGTGTGAAGTCCGCCAATTCGCATTGGGCCAGAGTGGTGGCCTATAACCCTTCACTGAGAGGAGACCTGCACTCAGTAGTGAGCCGTTGATAGGTTGCTAATGATGATGATGATGATGATGATACATCCCTGATAGCTATGATAGCCTACTGGTTCGGACTGTGGTCTCCTATTCGGGAGGTCGCAGGTTCGATCCCGGGCACGCACCTCTGAATTTTCGGAGTCAATTGAGTTTAAGCAATTAAATATCACTTGCTTCAACGGTGAAGGAAAACATCGCGAGGAAACCTGCACATCTGAGAGTTCTTCATAATGTTCTCGAAGGTGTGTGAAGTCTGCTAATTCGCATTGGGCCAGCGTGATGGACTATGGCCTATAACCCTTCTCTGAGAGGAGACCTGCGCTCAATAGTGAGCCGTTGAGGGGTTGCTAATGATGAATGATGATGATGTGAGAATGGGGTTTGTTTTCCAAACAAATCTGATCGGATGATGAAATTTGCGTGTTGTACCGTGAAAGCAAATCCTTCCGAGCCGTCAATCAGCCGCCGTGACAGTGGCCGCCCGGGGAAATAAACTAAGTGCTTTCACAGTTCGCACACACTGTCTCGTGCCGCATCCCTACGGGCGAGTTAGATGCCGCTAAAATACCAACTAAAGCTAGCATAGTCATGTTAGTAGTGTGCATCTACTACCAAGTAATCCTACTTTCTACAGATTAGAAAGAACCTAACTATTTATTTAAAGAATTTTAGCCATGCTAGACACGACTAATATTCCCATCTCCCCTCCAGATAAGCGAAAAGCTGATAGGAATAGGTATGACAATAATGCAACGGGTTTTGCATTTCAAAATTGATTTAAATTGTTTTCAATCGAAAATAATCGCCTCACTACCATAACATTCAAATAGTGTACAATGCACTAATACTACTATACTTAGACTTATCATAAGATCATTAAATCGTGCACGTAACCTCAGTAAGAGTCGGCCGCATCGGGCGCGTCAAAGAAACTTAGATAACGTCAGCAAAGGTCAGCGCTTATGTGCTCTTTCGGCTGGTCCGATGCTGCTGATATTGTTACTGCCACATATATAATTATTATGTACTGAGGTCTGAGCGTACAAGGCTGTTATGTATGTTTCCATTATTTTCAACTTGAAATAAATAACTAAAAGTTATAGGTAGTTCAGTTCAAACGCAGCACTGTCTAATTATTGGCTAAAATGTTTTCGCACCAAAGCGTCAGTCTCTAACTGTAATAGGTGTTACGAGTAGGTATATGCTGTTCAATGTGGACGAACTTAAAGCAAAGCGCACTACACGCAGCAACGCATTTGGCCAGCGTGGTGGACTATGCCCTGAATTATTCTCTTTCTAAGAGGAGTCCCGTGCCTCAAATCAGAGATGAGGCCTTTTAGAGAGAGATGCCCGCTTTCACCAACCATACCTAAATCTAGGTAGCCTCGAATAAGAAGGAATCTCTCTAGGTAGCCTCTTAATACAATCCCTTACCCAATCTCATTTTCATATAGTATATTTTATTCCCTAAAGGTTTGTGAAAACGGAATTGACAGAACTTTTGCCCATAGGTATCTTCGGGTAAAAATGAACGCATAACTTCAACCATTAAAGTGCACAAGGAAATTCTGGAAAAATAATACTGTAAAACGGTTTTAACTTTTAAAGTACCAAGTCGCACTCGATATGGCTGAAGCCTGAACGTTGCACATTAATTTTTCAGCGTCGCCCGGCGGAAGCTGTCGGTTCGCGGCAAGATAAATTGATACATCATGGCCCGTAGATAACATCTCGACAATGGGTAAGCTTGTAGCGATAGGGAGTAATAGCAGGTTTACACGCTCCGGGAAATCTTGCATTTGAACTTTCTCGATCCGGATTCGAGATGATATTGTAAAATTATCCGATCTTGTGTAAAGGAATTGTTAAATGGAAATCTAGATGGCTCTATTTTAGAGATTACAAAGTAATAGATTCATAACTGAACGGTTTAGGGTTTGTATATTTTATGTGTTGTAGTTATATTTTAGACACGCGCCGATAAAATCCTTTAAGAGATAAGAATGCAAGTGTGAAGTGTTATTGGTACTTTCTGGCAACCACTCTAATATTTTTAAACAATCACTAGTAAAATATTTCTAGTTCATAATTTTGTTTTAATTATTTAAAATTAAAATCAAACGCAACAGTGAAAGAAATAATAAATTAATAAAATTAGGCCAAATACATCTATGCCCTAAAAATAGCTCAGTTCAGTGCTTGGAAGACTAAGGCCCTTCGTACACAAGGTTACGCAAATCTTCGATACTCGACGATTTTAGTCTCTAAGCGACTACCGCAATACAAATTCATAGAGGTTCGTACACAGGTACGCGACTGGCGACGTGTACCTGTGTACGAACCTCTATGAAGGGCCTAAAGATATGCAGTAGGTATGTTGGTCACACACATGCCTATTTCGTAGTTATTGATTGACGGATTTCAAAAATAATTTATTAGTGTTATAGTTATGATTTACATCATACTGCTATAAAACTAACATAATAGGTAGTAAATTACTAGGTACGAGTCAAAATTCATATGTCGGCCGCTTGCTGGACAGAAAAATTCGTTAATTCCGTATCGTGTAAGCTGGCTATTAAGTGCTATTCTAACTTTCTGTGCGGTAAAAATGCAAACCTTTTTAAAGTGAAGATTTAACGTTTATTTTCTGTTTGTTGTTAGCGGTTCATTAAAGCAATTTATGCTGTGTTAACAGACTTTTTTTAGAATACGTAATACTTAACTATTCTGAGTGCCTACCTAGTACATTTTGTAGAACAACGTTGTTGAATTCTCGGCTAACTTTATTAAAGCGTTAAAAATATCGGAAGGTCACCGAATGTTTTAAGGCTTGGAGAAATACGACGAGTGGTGGAAACGTGTCGTGGCGTTGAAGCTGTGTATGACAGCTAATGGGCAGAACAGGAATTATTAATGGCCAGTTTGGACAGCGGTACATAAAAATCCCCTGAAGGATCCTTTAGTGTAAGACTTCATCCTTACTAATTAACTAGTGGTTCGCCCCGAACTGAGACCTCGCGGTAACGGTATCCCATGATTATTCATTCAATCGATACATGATAACCAAAACTGACATTATTATTATGCCCGTTTTCACCAAACATACCTAAATCATCCCCTAAGTAGGAGTCTCTTAACGTAGGTAGCTCCTAAATACAATCCTAAGTCCTAACATCCGTCCCAATATCCTTTTAGGTGTCCCGTACAGGATCGTGATAAATAAGTTGACAGAAAACATCAATCACCTAACTTATAGGTAGCCCGTAAAGGTTAGGGAACGTTAGTGAAAACATTGAATTATTATGTAGGTACTAACGAGTGAAACCGGGTTACGGGCATCTGTACAAATCGTCATCTATCGACGCGAATAGAAAATATACAATATTTAACTAAAATTTAACTAAAAAATAATTTTAATTGAATAATATGGTACAAAAAAAATTACAATACAATTATTGTATTATAATAAGTAACTAAATAATAATGGTCGACGCAAAACTGTTTTTGGGATAGGTCGTTAGTCGTAACTCGTAGTTCCATGGGAATAGTTACTGACTGCGCCATCTATTAGCATTATTGTGAAGCTATGTTGATGCTATATGAATTACTGATGTACATTAAAAATTAAATAATCTCGTTTCTTTATAATATTCATATAATTTTAGTATTTGTTGTTCAAGTACAGGATATAAGTGACCTAAAAACATAAAATCAGTTTGAAAATCCATAGCGGATTTTCCTAGAGAGCGTCTTCAAGCGAGCGTATAAAATCGCCACTTTGAAAGCCCCCCATTTCGTCAATTTTAAGGGAAAAATTAAAAAAAAAATATTTTTGTACTCAGTTCAAAATTATCTTTAAAATGATACGTAACAATTTTATGTAACGCGATATTTTTTTTTTTACTTCGCATTCGCTTCTATGAGAGCCCCCCTGAAATAAAGATTTTTATAACTTTTTAAGCCATTTTCGGCTGGAGGCCATCGGTTTACATATTATATCTAAATTTGAAGTAATTACGTTCAGTAATTCAAAAGTTATAAGGCTCTGACAGACGGACGGACGGACGGACGGACAAGTGCAAATCGCTCTAGTTAACTCAGAGACCTCGCTTCGCTCGGTCAATAATTATGCTAAAGTGTGTTTGTTTGTTGGTTTGTCCTTTAATGACGCAACAACGGAGCAAAGGATTGACGTGATTTTTTGCATGCGTACATATAACTAGTTTAAAACTTGGAGAGTGTACGATGCGTTTTTGGGTTGCAAGTAATACTGTTAACTTTGTCCACGTTTAATTTGGCTATATTTGAGACTAACTTTTGCTCGCGACTTGTTTTTATCTTGGTTTTTATAAATCTCGCGAGAACTCTCTGTTTTACCGGGATAAAAGCCACTCTCAATCATATCAATGCAAAGAATCACGTCTATCCGTTGCTCCGTTGCAGCATGCTGAAGAACAAACTAACATATTTCTATTTTTTGGGTAATAGGGTACTGTTATACACACGCGGCTCGTTGTGCGGCGCCCATCGTGGATGGCGCCCGCCCCTGCCCGCCGCGTTCAACGCAAACGCCTCTGTATGAACGCTCTCATATTTGGCCATATATTTGAGTTTACCGCGCGATACGACGCACCACGCGCCGCGCAACGCCCCGCGTGTGCATAAACGTACACTTAGTTGCTCGAAATAAATGAAAAATAAATATAACCTATGATGTAGTGTTAATTCTAAACGCACACTATAATACCTATATCGAACGAGTTTAGGTATACCGCTTAGCTGAAAAGTTACAGTTGTATAAAATAGCGTTTTCGTGATTTATGCTATCCATCACAAAACCTATGACCCCGGACCTAACGTGTCCCTTTAGGCTGTAAACAGAAATCTGTATGTTGAAAAGGCGGGTCGGCGTGATAAAGTGCCACAATTGGGGCGAGCCTGAAAAATGTTTCGAGATTTATTACGCTGCCTGTATCGCTTGATTGATGTCATGATGTGTTCAGGTAAGCTGTGTAAATAAGAATATTAAGAATCAATGGATACCGGCTGACAGACTGGCACCTGCCTAACTTGCTTTTTCTTAGCTTCCCTGGCTTTATGCTAGGATCCGTTTTCTTGCTACGGCTGGTTACCTGAAGCGCCGTTATAGTTACGTTATAGTTAAATTATAGTTAGAGCTTAAGGCGCACTAAACGGGTCTACCCGCGAAATTCAAATTTAATTTGATTTTTCGCAATTTGTAAACTAATACGACAAAATAGGCTTATGGCATTCTAATTGCGCCAATGGTAGTATCATCTTCACAGGTTTATATAAAAAAGTTCACTTGAAAGTGTCCAATTTAAGAAATTAGTCCAAGTATCGACTAATTTGTGAGTAACTCACGTCAAGCTCGATACTCTGACTAATTTCTTAAACTGGACACTTTTAAGTAAAAAAATTTCATATAAACCTGTGAAGATGATACTGGCATTGGCGCAATTTTTTTTGTTGTTTTTAATTAGAATGCCATAAGCCTACTTTTTTCATATTAGTTTACAAATTGCGAAAAACCAAATTTAATTTGAATTTCGCGGGCAGACCCGTTTAGTTCGTTTTAATGTGACAGCCGAACCAAACACTCCTTCACGTTGTAGACTCAATAGCCCAGTTGTTAAAGGTCGCACTGAAAACTGAAAGGTCGCAGGTTCGATTTCCACCCAATGCACTTATGTCGTACCCACTATAACTCACCTAACACAAGCTTTCCGCTTATTTGGAGGGGAAAGGAGAATATTAATTGAATAAGTAGGATTTAAAAAAATTAAATACGTACCTAATAAAATATAGATTATCATATTATTATGTAAATATTTTCCAGTTCCAATAATATACATATTATATACGTGTCGGCTAAAACACCATGAAAGATAGCCGTTTGACGCTGAAAAAACGCTAGTTGAAAACTTGTGAATATCTGATCGGATAAACCTGTACCATCAATCTACTAGTAGAGGGTAGATGTGATACACGGGTTGAATGTGACTCTCATGAACCGCGACATTTTTCATCCTACCCTCAATTCAAGCCTCATAGCGGTAATATCGCTCGGGGCGCGGTTTGAAACCAAAAGGTCGACGGTTCAAACTGGACCCTTTGCACTATTGTCTTATTCACTTCGAGTATAAGCTTTTCGCTTATTTGAAGGGAAAATAATATTATTCATGTTCAGAGTAGCTAATATTCTTATGTATACTAATATCATAGTAATATTATAAATGCGAAAGTGTGTTTGTTTGTTTGTTGGTCGTTTCTTTGGTTCGTCTTTCAATCACTCCTCAACAGAACTGCAGATTGTCACGATTTTGTTTGTGCATGAGTAGGTTGTGAAGGACCTCAGAAGTAACACTTTTTATCCCGGAAAAAACAAAAGGCGCCAGCGGGGCTTTTAAAACCTAATTTTACGTGAACGAATTTGTGAGCAAAAAAAAATATGTCATATAAAAACAGAAAAATGCAAGGCATGCCTTTGAAACATGCAGATTGCAGATAGTTGCGGGCTGATGCGTTACGATGGACGGTGTTAGACGGATACTTAAGATACTAGTAATAATAATACTTAAGATAAGATACTTAAGATAATTATAACGGTAATATCCTTAAGGGCCCTTCAGTTTGAAAATTGGGATAAGTATCTATCTACATTCTGTGTAACATACTTCTAATGGCCACCCATAATAAATTTAAATTAAATGTGAGTATCTAAGGGCCTCGCGTTGTTATCCCAAGAAACCTTTACCACTGTGATTTACGGAAAGGGATCACGACTCTAACATCCTGATCATATTTTAGATCCTTTAATAGAGCAATCAGAATAAATTTATACTAATGGGCAGTAAAATACTAATGAGCGGTGATAGTATAGTGGTTAGGGCTATGGTCTCTTATATGGGGCCTTGCGGGTTCGATGCTGGGAGTGCATCAATCAAATCGACACTGTCGTAGAACACTGTCGCATATAAATATACAGCGAAATCTTGATTTTTGACACTAAAGGCTTTTATAAACAATGTATAACACCTCAGCAAAAGAAAAAATAATTCAGTAATTTTGAAGATACTCAATCGGACAAAGTCGTATCTGAAACTCATTCCAAAAAACCGGCCAAGTGCGTGTCGGGCCACGCGCAGTGTAGGGCTCCGTAGTTGAAAGTCTCAACATACATTTTGAGTTCCATGGTTTAAATACTATAATATACTACAAAATATGCAACTTACACTACGTGTAATATCTAACTTAGAAAAACCGATATAACTCCTTCACTAATGAACCCTACTTAGCCGTGATAGTTTTCCTTTAAAATTCATTATATATACTACTGCTGTGAATTTTTTTTTGTATCCTATATACAACCATTTAGCTGGCAGAGGGGGGGGGGGACACTTGACTCTAATAAAATTTAGCACTTTAAAATATCATATTTCACAAACGGATCCCTGAATTGAAAAATGGTGTTCCCACACCCACAACGTTTTTAAAAGACCTATTCAACGACACCCCACACTATGGGATAGATGAGAAAAAAAAAATTCATCCCCACTTTACATGTAGGGGAAGTACGCTAAAAAAAATATTTTTCACAATTTTATTTCACGACTTCGTCGGCGTGATTGATATTTATACCCTTGTCAAATTACAGATTTCTAGTATCAATAGTCTCTGAGCTAAACCGCGGACAGACAGACAGACAGACAGACAGACAGACAGACAGACGGACGGACATGGCGAAACTATAAGGGTTCCTTGTTTACTACGGAACCCTAATAAAAACGTAGCTTGTAAAGAAGCGCTGCTGTCGCTAACTTGTCAAATGCCGGCGGCCGCCAGTTGATTGTCACTTGAGACGTTGTTAGTTGGAAACTTTGGTTGGAAAGCCGTCGCGTTTCGTATGTTTTAATTTTAATTACAATTAAGAAATACTCGGAAACCGTGTCGTATAATATGAACCAACATTATTCTACGGAATGCCGAAAAACAAAGTTCAAAACTTTAAACTGCTCTCTTGTAAAGTACCTAGCAATTTTGTAGAAGAAAATTTGTTCTACGACAGTGTCAAAATATCAAATTCTTGAACGGTGAAGGCAAACAACGTGAGGAAATCTGCACCTAAGGGTTCTCCATAACGTTCTCAAAGGTGTGAGAAGACTGCCCAAAATTTTTAGGAACATAGAAGCTTTTGGGAGAAAGCAGTCCTGATATTCACTAATAAAACATTGTGGACGTTTGGTCAGACCAGCATAAAACGTTTTAAAAATAAAACTTATTTATACAAGTTATAAATATCGTATTCATTTACTGGGCAAAAAATGTTTACGGTAACTGGCAAATTATACTCCACGGCACAGATGTGGGTTCCACCACATTGAATTTAAGTCTGTTTCACATAATGTACCTTTTGCGAATTACATCGTGTATTCACTAGGTGACTTTTGTCCTGGGACATAATAATGTCTGGAGTAATGTATGAAAGCCATACCTACATACTCGTATGTATTGTAAACATTTTGCTTTGCGTAATTTTAGAACGAAGTGACTTCTATATGGATTAATATTACTAACTAGTATATTATAATATCACCTGTGTATTATAGCTATTATAATAAAAGTCTTCAGTTCCATCCACACAGACTCCACGCTTGCCTGGACAGGGCCGTATTGTTTGATGGCGACTTGATTGTTTTTCATCGCAGTGTGCACCGAGCTTTACATTTTGTAGTTGTGGAAATGTTGAATTTTATTTAAATGAAATGCTTGCGGCTGTTCCAGTTTCATGATTAATTGCTTCCTTGTTAACGTGTGGCTATTGTGCTTTAATTTATCAGTTCCATGCAAAAAAGCGTATTGTTAACGATACCGTTGATTTTTGAAAGTTTCTCATAATTATATTTTACGCTTTACAATTTATAATATTTTCTATTTATCTCATCATCATCATTAGAAACCCATCAACGGCTCACTACTGAGCGCAGGTCTCCTCTAAGAGAAGGGTTATAGGCTATAGTACACCACGCTGGCCCAATGCGAATTGTCGGACTTCACACACCTTTAGAGAACATTATGGAAAACTCAGGGGTGAAACCTGCACACCTGATGATATTTTCCTTCAACGCTGAAGCAAGTGATATTTAATTGCTTAAACGCACATAACTCCGAAAAATCAGAGGTGCGTCCCCGGGTTCGAACCTGCGACCCCCCGAATAGGAGTCCGCAGGTCTAACCATTAGGCTATCACTGCTTTTCACATTCCCATTTCACATTGTGATTAGGGCATATTATTATCCTTGCATAGCATTCAAAAATGTTCGTCAATGTCTCGACTCTCGACCAAGACTCGATTTGACCAAACTTTCTTATTCTCGAGAATAAAATCCAGGAAACCAACCAACCAGGAATTTTATTTTATCCCCCATACTAACTCATGGGCCATAGCAATGACTTTATAACTTTTAGGAATACTATGGAACGTCGTCGTTTCGTCTTTAGGTTGCCTGGAAGAGATCGCTTCTTAGCGATAAGGCCGCCTATTGTACAGCTTCTTCCCTTATATGTAAGTTTTATGTTCTTTTGTTTTGTGTTGATTGGTGTACAATAAAGTGTATTTTTATTTCAGTTTTTCATTTTATGGAACGCACAGTCCATAGCCATAAACAGTGAGTTGGACAAGCGTGTGAATGTAGCTAAGCCTTCATCATAAAATGAGTTCATACTAGTACAACGGTACTATGTCGCGTACAGATTACCGCGTACTGTGGTGCGTGTTGCGATTTACGTACCCGTACTCGTACGTACGAGGCAGGTACGAGTAATGTGCGCGTGTGACGTGTAATTAAGAAGATTGCCCGCGCTCGGGGACTGCGGTTGATATTAGTCATTTGAGTGACTGCTTTAACCTTTGGGATTCCACTGCCGACTGAAATATTGTTAACGCGCGTTTCTGTTGAAATTATCGCACGTAAAAGTTTATACAACTGCGTTATTCACATCACGGAAATTAAAATATGTTACATCGTCTTTCACCCAGGTTTAGTGGTGGATTAACACATTTGCCGCCAGTAGGCTATTCAAATTTTGCCGCTCCTACCAACCTCAGCAATATTGTGTCAGTTCCTAGATTATTTTAGCAACCCTACCATTCAGTTAAGACTAGCTGATTCAGGTGGGCCGACGCCCAGCAGCATCAGGATTGAGTTCAATGATGTAGACCAGAAATTTTCACGAGCGAAGCGCGCAAAAAAAAATTTTTCTACGACTGCTTTACGCCACTATGTAGTCCATACTTGACAAGTTGATACCTACAATAGTATTGCTATTTTCAGGTCATAACATAACTTCGAAAGAGATGCGTGCCTGGGATTGATCCCAGGCATGCATCTCTGTTATTCATTTTTGTTATTATTGAAGCTCAGAGACCCCAAAAATTTTAATTTATACTTGTTCGTAACACTCTTGGCAGTGCGGTCGTGGTCAATACGAAGTAACGTCTATAACAGCAGATTGATTCGCCTCACGTGCAATGGATCGCTTGCTCACTGTAAATAATAATCTTTTCCAATAGAAATAGATGGATTAAAGCGTAGAATTTTGATTTATAGTAACAAAAAGGCTATGTAATTGTGTATGTAATTCAAAGTTTAATACCCCGTAGCCAGTGTGATTAATATAATTAGCATAGCACTATGCGGGCTTATTGTGAAGCGCTCGGAACAATTCACACGGAACCGCGTCTTTGTTCAATTTGTAAACAACGGAGGCCTCGCCTCGCCAGCCAAAGCAAATTATTATTACATTCACTCGTGAGTTACACGAGTTATACATTGTGTATGTTCGCACGCGCTTTCCAAATAAGCAAAGCTGTAGCGCAGGGTAACGTAGGGTACTCGCGCACTGAGTGGCCGCGATCACGGCCAGTGGCCAGGTGAAGTATCGTAATCCGATACACAATTATTGGTCCTTGGCACTTGGCCGATCGATGTGAGCGTGAGTAGGTAATTGGCCGTTCCGACCAAACTTGTGAACGACCACGTTCGTGATTGTATTTCAATTCAGCAATCGAATGCAGTAAAGTTGTATAAATCGCAAAGCAAGATCGATGCAGCCGCGTAATCGCTGATCACTAGTTTCTTATGTGCCATGGCTCTTTTTATAAAAAGAGCTATGCCCTTATAGGTAGTTTTTCGGTTTTACAAACGTTATTGCAAAATTTGTAAAATGTTGTATTGTGTGTAAAACACTATGTACCTAATAGAATACTTAAATATATACAAGGGAAAGGTGACTGACTGACTGACGGACTGTCTGACTGATTTATCAACGCACAGCTCAAACCACAGGACGGATCGGGCTGGCCATACAGATAGCTATTATATGACGTAGGCAGGCTAAGAAAGGATTTTTGAAAATTCAATCCCTAAGGGGGTAAAATAGGGGTTTGAAAAAATCGAACTTAACGTGAGCAAAGAAGCTAGTGTATATATAATTTTGTTTTTTACACCACCCAGTAGTAGTTTACTTTAAAATTCTATTAAGTACGATGCTCGTTTGTCACTATCAGTCAGTAATGTGGTCAGTAATATTTTATCCCGCCAAAAACATTTTCATGTAAAATGTTGCCACGAAGCGCGAGACCAATGGTTCGCACTGTAAATAAGATATCAGATCTCATGTAGACCCAAGCTTCTAACTCCTAGCCCTTCTAAGCCCTAACTTCACAAACTCTACACGTTAGTCAAAATATGTGGCCGTCCCCTAGTTTAAGGGGAAGTTTGGGGGTAAAGTTTTTTATTGTTTGTGTACTAATACTAGCTTATATAACAAATTTCAGCTTTCTAGGACTTCGGGAAGTACCCTAAGAATTTTCGATCAATGAATGAGTCAGTGACGAAATCGGGGTTTTTTATTTTTTTGACTTAAATAAAATTTAAAGTATAAGAGCTATGCAATTGAACGTTTATAATATATTATGTTTAATAAAGTCACTATTGACATCTTACCATGAGGATTTTGTTTATCTGGTATAATCCAAACCGAAGTTTTGAGGGTTCCAAAAACGACGAAACGCTTCGAGAAAAGGTAGGTAGTGCCCTTGCGCTTCGCTTGGCTCGTCGTGGCGGGGACACTCCCGTGACCCCAGATTTTTATTACAGCCCTTACTTTGAGTATTAAACCAATTAATACTCAAAGAGCCCTTACGATAATAACTAATAAATAAATGTTAGATAATCCTGAGCGTAACTACCGCCCTTGTTTATTTGTAACACATATCTTTGGTAGGTACTACAAATTGGATAAAGACGCGGTTCTGCATGCATTGTTCGAAGTGAGGCCACAATGGGCCCGCATCACGCGAGATAATTTAGTTAATCGCATCCGAGTTAAGTCGTTGGAAAGAAAATAGTACCTATATTTTGTTTATGAATTTTACTAGTGGTTCGCCCCGAACTGAGACCTCGCGGTAACGGTATCCCATGATTATTCATTAAATCGATACATGACGACCAAAACTGACATTATTATTATTATGCCCGTTTTCACCAAACATACCTAAATCATCCCCTATGTAGGAGTCTCTTTATGTAAGTAGCTCCAAAACACAATCCTAAGTCCTAACATCCGTCCCAATGTCCTTTTAGGTGTCCCGTACAGGATCGTGATAAAGAAGTTGACAGTAATCATCACATAACTTATCATAGGTAGCCCGTAAAGGTTAGGGAACGTCAGTGAAAACATTGAATTATTATGTAGGTACTAACGAGTGAAAACGGGTTAGGGGCATCTGTACAAATCGTCATCTATCGACGCGAATAGAAAATATACAAAATGATATTTAACTAAAGAATAATTTTAATTGAATATGTTATTATATTATGTACCTAAATAATAATGGTCGACGCAAAACTGTTTTTGGGATAAATCGTAGTCGTAACTCCTAGTTCAATGGAATAGTTAATGACTGCGCCATCTATTAGCATTATTGTGAAGCTATGTGAAATTTACTGATGCTCATTAAAAATTAAATAATCTCGTTTCTTTATAATATCCATATAATTTTAGTATTTGTTGTTCAAGTACAGGATACAAGTGAAGTAAGAAAATAAGTACAACTTGAAAATATATAGAAAATTTTCCCAGAGAGCGTCTTCAAGCGAGCGTATTAAATCGCCACTTTGGAAGCCCCCCATTTCGTCAATTTTACGAAAAAAATAAAAAAAAAATACGGTTGTACTCTGTTCCAAATTGTCTTTAAAATGATACACAGAAAACCTATGAATCGCAAATAAAAAAAAATTTCTTCGCATTCGCTTCATGAGAGCCCCCCTGAAATAAAGATTTTTATAACTTTTTAAGCCATTTTCGGCTGGAGGCCATCGGTTTACATATTATATCTTTGAAGTAATTACGTTCAGTAATTCAAAAGTTATAAGGCTCTGACAGACGGACGGACGGACGGACGGACGGACGGACGGACAAGTGCAAATCGCTCTAGTAAACTCAGAGACCTCGCTTCGCTCGGTCAATTATTTATAACTCCTGTTTGGAGCTTCATCCGCACGGAGTTAGGTTTTTAAAAAATCCCGCAAGAACCCTTTGTTTTTTCAGGACTTAAAATGTTGAAGCAGGTCACTCTGCAAGTACTCAACTATACTCATGCAAAAATCACGTCGATTCGATGTTCCATTGCTGCTTAATTAAAGGACAAACCAACAACATACACAATTTGCCTTAGGTATACTATTAATATTCGTTAGGATAACGTTTGCCCAGGAGTTCAGCAGCGCGGAGTTAGAGATTTTTAAAATCCCGCGGGACCCCTTTTGTTTTTACGGTATAAAAAGTAGTCTACTTTAGTCTAGACAGCTGATGTCTGTTTAATTAAGCACCCTTAAAATAATTTATTCACTACAAGTGGACACAAGATTTATCGTTTCACCATCACGATCGCAGCGCAATCGCCTGGAAAAATCAATAAAGATTATTAAGTATTTTAGAAAACAACTGGTTGTCTGTAAGCCGGTTTACCATGTAACTAGGAATTACGACTAATGCGGTTTACGGACGATAGTTTTACGTGATAACGTCATAAACATAGATGAATAATTGCATACTATTAGTAATTTAATTGAATTATGATCATTGAATTATCATTATTTTGTATGTAATACAAAGAAGGAGTTAATTGAAAATCACAATTTTCTATAGTCACAAGTCAACGCTTGGGCCGATCGTGCCTCTCTATCTTCTTCTGCGCTCTCGCTTGCACGCGCAGGCTCAAGCGGAACGTGACACTTTTTCGTGCGTGCAGCCGGTGTTCATCGATTTATAAGACGTCATCACGTTAAAAAATTGCCAAGTGCGAGTCGGACCCTCACACGAAGGATTCCGTACCGTAACGTTGTACTAGATTTAACACCAGCTATTATTCAGATCGAGCAAAAACAAAAGTATATTTATTGTATAGACAGTCGAAACCCTCTTTAATTTTTAACGTTTATTTCATTATTTGTTGCTACAGCGACAGTAAAAATACACATTCTGTAAAAATGACAATTTTCTACCTATTACGTTTCAAG
Source organism: Oeneis ivallda (assembly GCA_029955525.1). Classification (NCBI taxonomy): domain Eukaryota; kingdom Metazoa; phylum Arthropoda; class Insecta; order Lepidoptera; family Nymphalidae; genus Oeneis; species Oeneis ivallda. Next base: position 12,623,845 of record JARPMR010000022.1, read on the forward strand.
AGACACAGCTTGCTAACAGACAGACGGACGGGCGAACGAGCGGACGGACAGTGGAGGCTTAATAATCCCGTTGGCACCCTTTGGGTACAGAACCCTAAAAAGAACTGCATTGTTTTAGTTTTCTACCTTTTTTAGTATTTAAGGAACAGTAAAAATAACAGCAAAATATATCGCCAAACAAACCTTTCATCGTTTAATTAATATCAATGGAAGATGAAAAAAGCGCCGTTTCTCAAACCGTCTTGATGAAGGCCATTCCCTCCAGATTCCGCTAAATTTGTACATTATTAAACATTCCTTTGTTCTTCAGTATTTGATCGACCTTAAAAGAATCCTCTGAATAATTTATTGCAAACACTTAACGAGAATTAACTTACTTTCAACTTTAACTCAATTCAAATTAGTTACTTTTACTTCTGGTAGCTTTCAGCACCAAAATGACGATATTTAAGTTGCTTCACTATAATCATAAAGTCCTTTGACCCTTCACCTTCTTGGTCGAATATTTCATTGCTGAAGGTCTTATACGTAAGGTCTAATATCAGAAATGACGAGATTCTTAGGAGAACCAAAGTCCGGTGCCTTTGGTTCATACCTTGGAAATAATTCTGCTAGTCACGAAGCTGAAGTGGAAATGGGCGGGGCATATAATTCGAAGAGCTGATGGTGTCGACTCCTTTTCCATTTATGGGAGCCGCCTTTATTTTTATTTTATTTTATTTTTATTATTTGTCTTTATAGCGGGAATAGAAATACACTCTGTGAAAATTTCAAATGTTTACGAGATACAGCCCAGTGACGGACGGATGGACGGACGGATGGACGAACGGACAGAGGAGGCTTACTAATAGGTTCCCAATGGCACCCTTTGGGTACGGAACCCTAAATAGGAAATAATAGACGAGTTTGACATAGCTAGCTACATCTCTACGTGGCAGAAATTCCACGATCTCGCACTTTGTTTTGCTTCCTCGTTCCTAATGCGCACCGCAAGGAATGCCCTTCCGGCTTCCGTTTTTTCAACTGACTATAACTTGGGTATTTTTAAATCAAGAGTGAATAGGCATGTATTTGCAAGCGCGCACCATCTTAGGCTGCATCTTCACCTCCCATCAGGTGAGATCGCAGCAAAGCTAGTATTCTTTACAAACTAGTAGATGGCGTTAGAAGGTAGTGGTTTTTCTTGTATTAAAATAACAACATACATCGTATACGTCGAAAGGCAGGCAAAGCAAAAGGAAACAGCTACGTGGCGCTTGCGATTCTCCGCAATACATTATAATCCCGACTGATTTATACCGAGCAATAAATATCTCCTCTCTAATTCATGCTGCGTTCGTGTAATTCATACCGAATGTGAATACTAATAAAGACGTTGCCGTTAAATTTGTTGCGGGCAAAATGAGTAGAATTTGTGTTAACTTTGCCCGGGTTAGGGCGCCTTACTTCAAATTACATACAACATATTAATGTTATTTGTAAGTTTGTGTGTTTAATGGTTTCTAAATGTTCAAAATTATAGTTATTGATTTTATCGTAAAGTCCTCTGTATGTTTACATTTCAACTAACTTAGTTTTCATACTGTTTATATATCAATTAGAAAACAGATCGCTGCAATTACTTGTTCCGAGTTACCTGTTTATATCTGCTTGCTCGGTAATTGGGAAATTTTTCATGTTCCTCATGTAACATGTTATATATAATTTTAATTTCTTTTAAGTTCGTTCGGTAAACAAGAGAATGAAACGCGGACAAAAATTTCAGTCATAGTTTTTTTTAAATGGCCTTGAATATATATTTAATAGGCAATAAAATTGCGATTTGATTTTTTATAGATAATATTCGAAAAAAATATTATATAAGTATTGTTTTCTGATAAACAGATGGGTGAAGGGCGAACTCTTCAGATCTTAGACCATCTTTTTAAAACAAAATACATAATACAATAGGTATCGATGTAGTTACAAAGTACAATATAATAAGTTACACTATCTTGTGGTCAGCTGGATGCCAAGAAGATTGTTTCCATGCAACTTTGTCATTAAGAATTCACTAACTTTGTAATAACCTCGACTTAATTAATGTATGTGTTTTTAGCTCTTTACACATTGTTTGTTGTGTAGTGGCATTTCACATTTCATCGAAAAGCCAAACAATTTAAACATTGCACAATATAGTTAATGGCACTAACTCTTATCAAACGTAATATAATTTGTCTCGTTTAAAAAAGCGAAGCATTTTTGGGGACTTTATCGTTATTGCCCCCATACCGATAAAACGCCACCTATGCTGCCTTTATTCCTATGATAGATGCGCTGAACTATCGTTTTTGGGGAAATCCCGTCATTTCTTCGATGTGAAATATCGCTATGATATACAATAAACAATTGTCTGTTGTTAACATTTTTATGAACGCCCTTTTTTTGATATTTCTAGCAAATGTTTGTTATGTCTCTATATGTACTTACTACCTACTAGCAGAGTAAAAATGTAATAGATTACATTGAAGCAATGAAGATATAATTCGAATATAACTTAGCATACAAACCATCTAGTTTAAACGACAGTAATACCTACAAAATAATGTTCCGTGTAGACTGTACAACTTTAAGACCTGTCGATTACTAACAATTTGTCGAATTAGGTAACTACCTATTGACTTCAAAAATCTCAATATGCTTATTAACTTTGGATTTAGACTAAAACCAAGAAGCATTTAAATCTGGGAAGCCATTTGCGGCTATAATGTCCACGAAACTTCAGATCGTTCAGAAGAATAGACCGAGCTAAAATAAACATCGATCGACCGAGCTAAAAGAATCGATTGACGATCGCCCTTCGGCGATTTGGAGTTGGTTGGTCTATTTTTTTGACGTGGTCGATTCTTTCGGTTTAGCCAAGTGTGAGGTCAACTCTATTAGGCAAGGGACAACACCATTGTCCATTCAGTGTGATTTGAATCTGTTAGAACTCTTACAAGCATTTCTTACAAGTAAGCGAGTAAACATTTTTTTCCTGTAAATATAATATAGACAGCATGTCATAATTCAAATTAAAAAAGGATTTCCTCTCTATGTTCGGTTTGTAAGACAAACACAAATCATTTAAATACGTTTTGGGGACTTTATGGTAATGGCCCAATATCAATAAATTTATACCAATGACTACATTATCATATTCAAGATCGTAGGTCTACGAAAAATAGATTTGTTCAGATACTATAACAGCTGAGGTATAAGTTACCTACTTAATTACGACTTAGTTCCTGGGAGAGCTCATTTCCAGGATAAAAACTATCTCTATCTCTATACCACGTTATATCGGATTGGGTTGAATGACGTAGGAATATGAGAAAAACATTATAATAATGTGTTTTATACTAGGTTTAAAAACAATTTTTTCTTCACCTACTTATTAATTAATTAGATTTACTTAGTAATGAGCAATTAGCTTCTGAAATAGAGTATTAAATCAAAATTTTTAAATTACTGACACGATATTAATTATTCACAATTAATTATCATGTCATGCATTATCTGTGTGTAATTAATTATTCTATTGTTAGAGATTCCCTGTGGAATATTTATGTGAATTAGTTGAATGATAGCAATCGGCCATACCAACCTACTACTCTCATTATAACAAATGGTAGGTATAGTACTAGTATAAGTAGTAGTTGAAATTATTTATACATTACTTTAAAAATTAAGCCTTTAGCTTGTTGCCTGTCCTTTGACAAAGGCTTCCTCCATAATTTGAAACATGGATAGGTTTCTAGCTAGTCCTGTCCGTCCACTTGATAGGTATTATAGGAATATGTTATATTAACTCTTTTAGTTTTATCTACATCGCCTCGTACCAAAACTTCCATAAAGTGTACGTAACAACACTGTATGGTGGTTACGCACAGGATAGTTACAATATAGGTATGCGTTGCATTTGAAGCCTCCCATAAGACAAGATACCACCGTGGTATCTTGTCTTATGGGAGGCTTATTGGAGCGTGGTATTACCAAGGCTATTATTAAAAATATTTATTTAATATAACTACATAATTCTAGCCAGAATTCAAACGAAGAACATTTTTTTTAAAAACACATCGCGCAATAAAAGTTTTCAATGTCATTAAATTATTTATTCCTCGGAGAAGGAAAACACGAAAATGAGCCGAAAATGTCAATACGAAGAACTTTACTGGGCCATATTTAAGTACCTACAGAAGTTACCAGCGGGGGATCTCAAAGGGCAATAAAATATTAAGCGAGCAAACAAATCGTATACCTTCCCGAATAACCCGAGCCTTTTAATTTGCATGTTTAAATGCCTGCTCCAGAAGAGCCATTCATCTTTACGTTCCTGCGGAATTTGTACGGCGCTAAGGATTGGACCAAACGAGGAACAACGCTAAGAAGATAGCGTTGGAATTGGGACTGCTATAATTTCTAATCGTACTATTCGCACTAATATTAAGGTTGGAAGGAATTTCTAAAAATGAGCTAATATATGTAAGATACTGTTTTTTTGGTATAAATTATAAAGATTAATAAGATTATTGCGTGAGTGTTTTTTTGTTAGTTTGTTCGTCAATCACGCAGCATCGGAGCAACGGACCGACGTGATTTTATGTATGGATATAGCTCAGTAATTTGACGATGTGGTAGGCTTCTTTTTATACTAGCAAAACAAAGAGTTCCCGCTGGATTATAGTTAGACCCTTATAGTTTCGCCATGTCTGTCCGTCTGTCTGTCTGTCTGTCTGTCTGTCTGTCCGTCCGCGGTTTAGCTCAGAGACTTTGTAGCTGAGAGCTTTTGTAGTATATTATAGTATTTAAACCATTGAACTCAAAATGTATTCAATATTCATAAATAAAATAAAAGCACTATCCCAGGTCAGCAATAATATTTGAGACTTTCAACTACGGAACCCTACACTGCGCGTGGCCCGACACGCACTTGGCCGGTTTTTACTAATCCTAACTCCACTACATACAACGACGGAGGATATTGGCGGCAAGGGCTAGTTATTATACCTATTACCTAATCCATACTATACTAAGTATACAAATGCTTTGCTATGGATACTCTATACACCTTATTATGATGAATGCGAAAACAATCTGCATATGCCATAATTGTCTTTCTGTCTTCTTTATAACAGTATTCGCTTTTATGCAGAAATATTTTGGTAGTTGGCCCGATCTATGCTTTTCCGATCCCAATAATAGCCTGCTATTTGCTGTTGCACTAGCCCTGAGTACTGTGTTTAGTGCACTCACATCGGAGTGCCGTGACAGAGTCAGGCAATTTGGGCCTTTGACAAATTGCCGTCTTTGATGTACCTCCACATTGTTTGGTATTTGGCATTTTATGGTTTTAGCGTAGGTACTGCCTATTCCGAATTCGCTAAATGGTTACCAATAGAGTAAGTAGATCGAGTATGTGTGTACAGCGTTATTTTATCAATAACAAATATACGTAACTTATTATTTTTACGTTTAAAAATTATTGCATTCGATAAGGTTACTAATTCTCAACTAAGTACTTTCAGCTTTCTCGATGGTAAAAAATATTATGCACTCCACCTTCCATCACACCACAACGCGTTCCACCTTAGGCCACAACATCACTTTCCATTAGGTGTGATAGTGGCCAAGCCTGTGCCTATAACGTATATTAAAAAAAACTAGCTCATACCCGCGATTTCGTCCGCGTGGATTTAGGTACTTTTTAAAATCCCTCGGGAACTCTTTGATTTTCCGTGATAAAAAATAGCCTATGTCACTTTCCAGGTCCTATATGCATTCAAAAAATCACGTCGATCCGTAGCTGTTTTGCGGCGTGATTGAAGGACAAACCAACAAACCAGCAAACCAAAAAACAAACACTTTCGCATTTATAATTATTTTAGTATGATAATCAAAACGACATTTTTGGATTCAAAACGACCTACGGCACAGAAATAAATGTGATAAGATAAAGCGGCATCAAAATATTACGTTGTATCGCAAAAAGATCATAATAAAGGTCTCCCCGAAGATTATCTTCACCATTTAGGTACATTATTAAACATTCCTTTGTTCTGTTATAATACTATGATTAAATCAAAAAGAGTCCATCGGGAATTCGAATAGCGACAGAGATAAAATGTTAAGGGTGCGGACTGAAAACTGAAAGGTGGACGGTTTAATCCCACCCGTTGCACTATTGTCGTACCCACTCCAAATACGTTCACTTAGAGGGGAAAGGGGAATATTAGTCAACTTCGGGATAGTATAACAAAATAATATAAAAAAATAAATTTGATACTCTCCGCGGAATAAGTCGCCGATCCCATCCTTGACTTATCGGAGCTACGTTCATTTTCAGCTCTTAAAATATGTCATTTGCTTCAACGGTAAAGTAATACAAACTGACGAAACCTGTGCATGACTGAGATTTCTCCATAATGTTCTCAAAGGTGTATGATGTCTGCCAAATTCGCACTTGGCTAGCGTGGTGGACTATGGCTAAGTATAACTCTTCTCATTCGAGAGGAGACCTGTACCTACCCAGAAGTGGGCCGGAATTGAGATGAATGAATGAATGAATGACTGCATGTGAGACCACACATCTCTGTCATTTCATCCTCAACAACATTCCAAGAGCTTCCTCTTACTCTTAATACTAGGTGATGCCCGTGACTTCCACGCATGGATTTAGTTTGCAAAAATGTTTGATTTTCCGTTGAAAAAAGTAGTCTGCGTCTTTCCAGGGCCAGAAATAAAGTCCAAATCCAAGTCTCCAGGGCCAAAAATAAAGTCGATCCGTAGCTCTGTTTCTGCGTGATTGAAGGACAAGCCAACAAACAAACACACTTTCACATATTTGTTATATTATAATATGTAGTGTGGATGTTTATCTTATTCACATTCATTATATAGAACAGATGAGCCGACCGAGTTAGATAGGCTAATAATAAATTAGTAATTTATTAATTACAAACTCGATCTCCAATTAACATTGAGAGCGATAGACGCGCTGTATTATTCAAACACTGGTAACGAAGTGTTAATTGCGATATATATAAGCTGTAAACGCCGACTCTATTGCACACTAATCTGAACTGAAACTAACCTGAGGAATTAGCACTCAAGCTATATATAATGTAATTTAAGGAATACTCCAGCTCTGCTTATGTAGAATGGATGCAAATATACTCATGGAGTGGGATAATATTACCTGTTATATTCTTTCTAGCGATTTCATCCGCATGGATTTAGTTGTTGAAAATCCCCCAGGAATCCTTTATTTTTCCGGGATAAAAGGTAGCCTACGTCACTCCCCAAAACCTCAACTATACCCATACAAAAAAAATGATGTCGATCAGTTGCTAAGTTGCTATGTGATTGAAGGACAAACCAAACAAACCAGTATCAAGAGAAACAAACCAATAATATGCTTTCAAAATAAAAATAAACAATTGCGGAGAAAGAAGGTCATTCCCTACAGGGACTTCCAAATGAAAAAGATTAACATGCAAATTGAGTTCTACAGGAAAAAGCCTCGTAGCATGGTCATTTTGTGGGAAAATTATAAATATTGCGTTATATAGGAATTAAAACGTATTACGTAACGTAAACGTACAAAATAAAACAAATAAAACATTTACAATATAACTACGAGTACCTGTGGCGGCTGATTCGTCCACAGAGGTTACAGCCAAAGGCGCCTCGTGAAAATTTTTCATGGGTGTTCACCAAAAAAACTTGATGTGTGGTTGTAAGGATGGTATCCTTACAACCACACAACCACGGCGTTTTAATATACTATCAAGGTTTAAAAGGACGCGTGTAGGTTTTAGTTTTCGCACTACATTTTTGCGTTAATGCAATTGCAGGCCGTGGTGGCCCCTTAGCTTTTAGTTCGGTAGTAAATATAATTCGTCTATGATCACATCGGACCAATTCAATTTGAGAACTTGTTGTTGAGGAATTAAAAAGCTAATTTTGAATTTGTTAAGTAGAACTAGGCTGCGCAGAAAATTGCGCGTGGATGATATTTCGGTTTTGTGTCTCTTTAGGACTGGCCGACCACTTTTCCTGTGTTATCCATTAGTCAGTGTGGCACTGACCGTAGACCTTATCACTTGTTAGCGTGTCCTTAGACCTCTTATGTGACCTGAGTGCTATGAAATGGAAAGTTTGATATAAGAGTTTTTTTTGCACACTTTATTGTGATAATAATCCAATATTACGAAAACTTCAGTGTTTGATTTTATCTTCAAGTAACGTTAGATAGAACCCAATGGTTCGATATACATAAACTACAAAATTCATCACAAAATAGTTACAATTATAATATAAGATTTTCTCCTCTCCCCTACAAAATTACAAATAATAAAACTACCGTTTCTGAGGTCACCTATAAGTAAGATAGGTGTAAGTGATCTCAAAAACGACAGGTATTCGATATAACCCTGACTAATATTGTAAAAGCGAAAGTGTGTCTGTTTGTTGATATGTCGATCGACCTGACTTTTGGCATGCGCATAGTTGAGGACCTGGAGAATAACATAGGCTATTTTTATCCCGGAAAATCAAATAATTCCCGTGGTATTACAAAAACTAAATCCACGCGGATGAAGTCGCGGTCATCAGCTAGTTAAGAATATATTAACGAATTTCAAGAAGTATTTAAGGTTCGAAAACGTTTAGTCTACCTACATAAGTCTTACTTAAGCATAGAACAGCTATTTATGAATGGAACGGGTGGGCTTTTGCCCACCCGTGCGAAGCCGGGTCGCGTCAGCTACTTATACACGTATACTTATATAGCCAAGTTTATCCGGAGCGTTGCTAGAGGAACAATAACTCAAGGCGACGCTTAAGCCAACTATCGAGTTTCCCTCAATAATGAGGTTATAGGGCGCGACGCCTTCCCGCCTAGCTAACTAACTTATATCCTACCTACTTAAGAGTGGGTGTGCGCTCGTTAACAGTAAACAGATTTGATTTTTACAGTAGTAGATCAAGTTTCAACTATCTGAAAAAAAACACGCAAAAATTACATCATACTGACAAGGGACGTGTTTGGGCAAAAACATAAAATGATGAAATTTGTTCGATAATAAAAAATCGCGAAGTTAGGTCTAATTTTTAACCAATATTCATTTATTTTCAATGTGTTGCATATTACAGAGCCAAAATTTTTACATTAAATTCCGATTGATATTATCAAGGGAGGCCTAGTGAATTGAAAAGAAAATGAATATTTTACGAGTTACAAAGTATTTGGCGCTTACTACACTCCTATTCCGCGCGAAACGCTTTCTTTTGTCGCGCCTCACATGAGGTTATGGCTATGTTTTATTTCATCGCGAAATCTGATTTTTTTTGGTGTTATACGCGTTCTCAAGTCTAAAGTACCTGCACGTCTCTCGGCGTTTTTTCTCTGCGTCTCAGAAACGCATCTGCGTCTTACAATAGGTTTTTTTAGTTGGATAATGCTCCTGTACGTTCGTTTTATAATCGTAAACTGCTAAACTGGTACATACAAAATAATTAACTGAATCATAAATAAATAAATAATTCTAACTCGATTTGCATGACGGCGGATGTCGTCATAATAAAAAATCTTTTTTTTTTTTTAATTTATAGACTAGCGCTTGACTGCAATCTCACCTGATGGTAAGTGAAAATGCAGCCTAAGATGGAGCGCGCTTGCCTAGAAAAAATCATCAGGCTGCCATGATGCATTTACTGATATACTTACGTTTGAAATCTGTTGTTTGACACTTTTTTGCAAAGTCATTTAACATACTACACTCACACACTGTGGAACCAACTTCCTGTGATGTTCTCACTTCAACATGGAGTTATTCAAAGGGCGGACCAGCTAATTCCTGAAAAGCCGGCAACGCATTGGTGGTGCCTCTGGTGCTCCAAGTCATGGGCGGCGGTAATCACTTAACATCAGGTGACCCGCCTGCTTGTTTGCTACAGGATTTACAGCGGTGGGGCTTCCTTTTCAAGCGGTCCGGGGCGGGTTCCCAATTCCCACCTTATTAGCACCAATAGACCAATAAACCTAACGTACTACCTTTTCGGAGAGTGAACATTGAACGATTACATTCATTGACATTGAATGATTCACATGTGTTTACATGGACCACTTAAGTTGCATCATCGAAATTGAACCTTGTGATATCACCTTTATTCAGTATCTAGGTGATGTCCACGCATTCGTCCACGTGGATTAAGGTTTCCGAAATTAATATTACTATAGCTAGGTGCCTAGGTATATAAGCTATCTCTATTCAGTCAATGTGGCGTGAAGGAGAACAAACATCGAAACTTTCAAACTGTCCCATCTTTATTACTCGTATTAGTAAGATATTATTGAATAGAGTATACTTAGATACTTCCATGGGGTGCTAAACCATATCCATACTCGGGGGAAAAATTTATGTTTTCATATAAGACCTTAATTAACCCCGTTAGGGGCCTGTTTGGCGAATGTGACGTCAGCACCTCTCCAAGTCTCCACTGCCTTTCATGTTAAGAAGGGCTCTACTTAACCGATTTACATATTATATTCATTTTGCTGGACTCACCGTTCTGAGCGTAAATATTTAACACCAGCTTTAGAGCTCCTTCTCTCCTAGGCTTCGGAAAACTATTGTGCAGATTAGACCTATTTTTTGTAATTACCTAGGTTAAATATATAGTTATATAATATTTTTGATAGGTAGGTAGGATAGGGAGACCAATTCTAATGTGTAAATAATAGTGTTATATAAATTACGATTTACGATCAAGATGCTTATAAATACTTACAGTAGGTTTACCTAACTATACAATAATTCCATGCCGTAATGAACTGCAAGTTATTTAAAAAAAACGATAAGGTTAGCTCTAAGTTTTTTAAAAGTTACATATAAATATTTGATATTCCACCGAATAATAAAAAATATACATGAATTTGCTTACTCAAAAATGGATGCATAGTTTTTTTCTTCTCCAGTTTACACTGCAGACTCCACAGTAACACGTGAAGAATTTAACATGTGCGCAAAATAATTATGTTTATCACGGACTTTACGTAATAGTAAACTAGTTGCAACTAACCTCAAATCTGCATCGGCGTCGCTGGTGCATCGCAGCGTTGTCTCTAATTAGTTGTAAACGTTGCCAGAATAATGGCATCCTTCACCTAGTTTCATTAGCGACATATCCGTCTTACCTGAGAGTCTAGGGATGTAAACTAACTGCATTCGTCATTATCCACGACTTTGCCTGCAATGAATTATGAAGGGAATATTTTGCTTTTAGTGGTTCATTGTAAAATAAGGAAATCTTATAATCCAGTCTGTCTGTGTATAGCTCCGTATGTCACAGCCATTAAACAGAAACTAGTAAACCTGCTCGGCAAACGGGCGTTCCCTGACTAGATGGAGCGATGACATCCGGAAAGTGGCAGGCATCATCTAAGCATTCGAAGTTAATGGCCGTGGATAGGCAATGCTCCTTATAAAGGCCTAACAGCTAAAATTGGGTACAGTGACGTGTACTAAAATTTTGAAGTAATAAATTGTGTACCTCCCGAACATGAAAAGCTTTTTTCTCTTCACAGATGAGTTCGAAAAGGATAATTGAGTGAGGTATTTTAAAATTAGCAAGAAAAGGGTAGAATTATTTTGCTATAATCCGCCAACAGAAAAAATCTGTATAATTTTTACACTACTCTCGACGCACGTTTCGCCCCGACACCGGAGCATCCTCAGGAGATGTTGACTCTACAACGATGCATTGTCTAGACAACTGATGCGTTGTAGAGTCAACATCTCCTGAGGATGCTCCGGTGTCGGGGCGAAACGTGCGTCGAGAGTAGTGTAAAAATTATACAGATTTTTTCTGTTGGCGGATTATAGCAAAATAATTCTACCCTTTTCTTGCTAATCATGGACTTCCGCAAAGTAACGCCTGCTTCTATCCAATATTTTAAAATTATTAAATCAGGTTCATAAAATAACGTTTTACTTTTAATTTTAAGCAATCGGCTTTGCTTCAGCTGTCCATAAGATAGTTAAGCTACATATTGTAACAATATCGTTTCGAATCTGCTGAGTTTCTTTCTGGCTCTCCTCAACAGAATCTGGTATCGTTGGTAGAGTCTTAAATTGCCATATGAGTCACAGGTTGGCATACAATAAATAAATTTTGAATTATTATTTAGCTTACACCTATACCGCTAACATATGTTTTCATCCACCAATAATTCAATAATATTATAACCTAAGTAAATTGGACACAATAGTCAGGACAAATAAATGATAAGGGAGACGGCAAAAAGTGGTATTCCGAGGGTTTGGAGACATCCTAGGTCCTTTATTGTCTTACAATATTTATCTAGATTAGTAGTACAGATTAGGTAAATGAAGACCGTAAGTTATTACACATGAATGGGCGCTAATTACACTAACAGTGCGTCAGCTATATGTAAATTCATAATGCATACGCTCAGTGAAACTAATTAGCAAGCAGAGGGTAATCATTGTGGCAGTGAATGCTATAATATTATGCTTACGGCTATAGGACATAATATAGTTTGCAGTAATTTCAATGAACAAAAAATATTGATTGTATATACTACGGCCGTTCAGAGAATGCGTTCCTGACACGTCGCGATTGAACTGACGACGTAGCTTTGTAATGGCGTTGCAGTTACGATAAAAATATTATTGCTGGTTGTTTACCGTTTTAACAATTGATCAGCATTAAAACAACATTATTATATCAATAATCAATTAATGTTATAATTTTGTGAGAGTTGTCGTGACTAACTGACAGGTGTCAGGAACGCATTCTCTGAACGGCCGAACTTTAGGATTACAATTAGGTACCAATTTTTGGTTCACTTTTATCTTTTGGTACAACCTTGGACTAAAACAATTGATTACTATGTTACAGCTCTTCATAGGCTTTCAGTATTTAGATTAACAAACAAACAATTATGAATGCAAAAGTGTGCTAGTTAGTTCGTCCTTCAATTACACAGCAACACAATAACGGATCGACGTGTTTTCGACATGAAGAGTGACATAGGCAACATTCTATACCGGAAAAACAAAGTTTTCATTAAATCGAAATTAATAATAATTTAATATAGTTAAAATCTAATAAACCCTTAGACTAGGTAAACCATTTTGCATTAAAACTACTTTCATATTATTAAAAAATAATCCCGGATAATTTTAGAAGTCAGCTATTATTATCTTTTTCACGGAAATAAAACTCATGAAAACTTTTACCAAAAGCTTTTCCGCTGTTAATTAAAATTCAACGTACTTAATTTAATATTTTAGGCCGTGGACAAATATTGTTCAACTGCCGCGTGAAATGTGGCTTCAATAAAATGGGACTTACCTACTAGATAATAATAGTCCTAAGAAAACATTTGGGCTCATAGGTTATTCGAAACAGAAAATGGGTGATACACGAAAATTTAGTTTTAGTTTTTATTGAATGTATGAATGAATGTTGAATGAATGAATAGGTAAGCTTTTATTGTATGATACATAAATTAAAGAACAACAAATAAATCGTAATTTATATTATAAATTTAGCGGCCTTATCGCTACCAGGCAACCATCTAAGCACTTTCTGTAGTCATCAAATAAATATTCTGCTTCTGGCACTGAACTCTATTATTATGATTAATCTATGATTAACACTGGAGAGGCTGCCCTCATATTTTTTGGACCTGACGCCATTTTGGACTTGATTGGACGCCATTTTGACGCTGTAAGCAGTTAAACGAGTGTCTCTGGAACTAATAATATTGCAATCTCTATAACCACTAACCTCTATAAATAATCTAGGATTTCACGACCGACCTCTTAATGAATCTACATGATCTCATATGAAATCATAAATTAATAAATAATTGTAGAAGTCGGTACGCCATTTACAATATTATTAATTCCAGAGACACTCGTATTCCAAATGTGGCGCTTCAAATTGATCCATAATTGTGCTGTCATTTGTATAGGGACAGCCAATCCAGTGCTATTAAGGTTTAGCTATACAGATCAGCGGCTCAGGGTACTTCTGTGTGATTAAGTCAAAGGTAGGAAGAAACAGTTAAATTGTTAGGGTCCAAAGGTGCTAGAGTGGCGACCTCGCACCGAAAACCGCCAATCTTCCCACGACGTAACGATGACATCAGACGAGTCGCAGGGAGTCCCTATAGATATATAAGCCGTACAAGATCGAGATGTTTTGAAATCCCTACAGGAGCACTACCGAACACATAATGCGGATTGTTCTGGAAGACTGGGATAAAGGGCAAAGGCATATCTGTTGGAGGGCAGAAGATGTGTAATCTCAGATATACAGACGATACTACATTCTTTGCTCTAACAAAAGAGGATATTGAAGAGCTGCTAACACGTCTGGAGATAACTAGCCTTGAATTTGGACTGGCCATCAACAGGGATAAGACCAAGATGATGATAGTAGATCGCGCATACCAAAATAGAACGGAAATCCAACGCATTGCCGAATGTGAGGTGGTGCCAACTTACATCTATCTAGGTTCTACTATCTCCAATACAGGGGTTGTGAGCTAGAAATCCGTAGGCTATTACTAATTATAAGCTAATTGTGCTATTACTAGGTCTGCGGTGGAGAAGCTCAATAGGATCTGGAAGGACAGACGATCACCAAAACCACTTAGGTTCGACTTATGAGGTGCCTTTTCTTCCCAATATTCCTCTACGGGGCTGAAACCTGGTCCCTTAGCCTGCAGGACCGCCGTAAAATTGATGCCTTAGAGATGTTTTGCTGGAGGCGCCTTTTTAAGATCCCTTGGACGGGCTTCAGAACCAACAACTCCATCTTGAAAGAACAGACAGGCTTTCGTCGACTGTGCAGTTGCGAATTCTGAAGTTCTTCGGTCAATCTCGAGAAATCAAGGGTCAATTGGGCGGTTGGTAGTGCGAGGTCAGGTGGAAGGGAAAAGAGCGACAGGACGCTCACCCACGCGCTGGACGGACTCGATCAAAGCGGTGACCCAGACAACTGTGGTGGAGTGCTCCCGCAACGCAACTGACCGTCACAAGTGGAGGAGCATCGCGCGGGAGGCGATGCGATCCAAAAACAACTAATGTCACATCATCCCAGCAGCCACGACCACTCTGACAAGAGTGACCGATTGAGAAGAACAGGAGCACTAGACATTTATAGGGATATCTAAAATATCATTTGCTGCCTTACTCGGTTTTGTATGTCAACAGATCGACTTGATTTTTTGATGTAAGTGGTCTGTATTAGGTCTGCATCTCTAGACTACTACTACCTATAACTCTATGACCTCAAATAGTTAACATCATTAAATTGATACGTGTTAATTCTGAATACACAAAGCCGAATCTTGTCTGTTAACGCTCGCACACGAGCTGTCATGTCACGAAATTCTAGATGACAGGTGATTTGACAATAGCGGTAGGAGCTAGGCATGTATAGGAAGTAGGTATCTAATTCCAAGTTACATATGCCTGTTAAATATGTTAAATATGCCGGTTAATAAAGCAACTTTTTTATTGTAAAGGAAGAATAAATTTTTGCCATTGTTTAAAATTGCCATTGTTTAAAAAATACTTAGGTTGAATTTTTTTTACTAATTTGCCAAAAAGGAATAAAACATAGTAAAGACTGACTTGCTAATTTATCGCCCGCGACTTCTTTTGTAAAGGTTTTTTTAAAAATCCCACGGATCCATCCACTTTGTTTTTGCGGAATAGCTATTGAAATTGAAACTATGACATTCTCCGGATCCGCAACTATGCCCATACAAAAAATCACGACGACACCGGTCGACCCATTGCTCCTTTATTGTGTGGTTGAAGGACAAACCAACAAACACTTTCGCATTAATAATATTAGTAGGGATACGCTTTGTGCAGCTATGGTAAAAAGACATAGTACTACCAATAGAGCTTTTTAAGGTTCCGTACCCAAAGGGTGTCACCGGGACCCTATTACTAAGCCTCCGCTGTCAGTCCGTCCGTCCGTCCGTCCGTCTGTCAGCGGGCTGTATCTCGTAAACCGTAATAGATAGACAGTTGAAATTTTCACATATTATTGTGTATTTCTATTGCCGCTATAACCACAAATAATAAAAACAAAGTTAAAATAAAAATAAAGGGCTCCCATACATGGAAAAGGAGTCGAAATAAAATTTTATTTTTTCCCCCTGGCATGTGGGTCGTCATTGTCTAGAGCTCATTATGTGGAGTTCAAATATATTATATTTTTTTATTTTTTAACTACAAAAATGAAGAAATGGGGGGCCGTCAAAGTTGTCGGTTTGAGACCAATTTTGTTAGGGGTCTATCTCAAAACTAAACTACTACGCGTTCGTTTCAAGTTGAGCCCTGCACCATAGAGTAAAGTAATCGACGTAGTCGTAATTCCTAGTTCCATGTCGACAGTACGGACACAGTATAGGATATGCAGTAGTTTGACTACGCGTTACAAATTTCCCCTAGCTCTCTCGCGTTTCCCCGCACCGCACCTCAAGTCAGACCCACTTAGTAAACCGCTCGCGAAGCACCGCTTATTAAAAATAAATTTCAAATTCAAATTATTAATTTGCACAGATTGGGTAGTACAATGGTGTTACATTATAACAAGTGGTTCGCCCCGAACTGAGACCTCCCGGTAACGGTATCCCATGATTATTCATTCAATCGATACATGACGACCAAACCTGACATTATTATTATGCCCGTTTTCACCAAACATACCTATATCATCCCCTAAATAGGAGTCTCTTTACGTAGGTAGCTCCTAAATACAATCCTAAGTCCTAACATCCGTCCCAATGTCCTTTTAGGTGTCCCGTACAGGATCGTGATAAAGAAGTTGACAGAAATCATCACCTAACTTATCATAGCCCGTAAGGTTAGGCAACGTTAATGAAAACATTGAATTAATAAGTACTAACGAGTGAAAACGGGTTACGGGCATCTGTACAAATCGTTATCTATCGACGCGAATAGAAAATATACAAAATGCAGTAATTAATAGTTTATTGAAGTTTGATATTTAACTAAACAATAATTTTAATTGAATAATAAGTTATTATTTTATGTAACTAAATAATAATGTTCGACGCAAAACTGTTTTTGGGATACCTAGTCGTAACTCCCTAGTTCCATGGAATAGTAAATGACTGCGCCATCTATTAGCATTATTGTGAAGTTATGTTGATGCTATATGAATTACTGATGCCCATTAAAAATTAAATAATCTCATTTCTTTATAATATTCATATAATTTTAGTATTTGTTGTTCAAGTACAGGATACAAGTAAAACAAAAAACTAAAATATGCTCGAAAATACATAGTAAATTCTCCTAGAGAGCGTCTTCAAGAGAGCGTATTAAATCTCCACTTTGAAAGCCCCCCATTTCGTCAATTTTAAGGGAAAAATTAAAAAAAAATATTTTTGTACTCGGTTCGAAATTATCTTTAACATGATATTATGTTACAATTTTATATAACGCGATAAATTTTTTTTTACTTCGCATTCACTTCTATGAGAGCCCCCCTGAAATAAAGGTTTTTAGAGTTCGGCCGTTCAGAGAATGCGTTCCTGACACGTGTCAGTTAGTCACGACAACTGTCACAAAATTATAACATTAATTGATTATTGATATAATAATGTTGTTTTAATGCTCATCAATTGTTAAAACGGTAAACATTACCAGCAATAATATTTTTATCGTAACTGCAACGCCATTACAAAGTTACGTCGTCAGTTCAATCGCGACGTGTCAGGAACGCATTCTCTGAACGGCCGTAGTATATAATTTTTTATGCAATATTCGGCTGAAGGCCATCAGTTTACATATTATATCTAAATTTGAAGTAATTACGTTCAGTAATTCAAAAGTTATAAGGCTCTGACAGACGGACGGACAAGAGCAAATTCACCTAGTAGACTCAGAGACCTCGCTTCGCTCGGTCAATAAAAGTCCTTACAATCTACCGGATAGGCATGCAAAAATAATATTTAATAATAATTCTTATTCTAAGTTTACGTATTAAAATTTCAATTTATTAAATTGAACTTTGGATATTAGGAGTTTTGGTAGGTTTGGTAAAAAAAACTAAGAATGTTGTATATCGTAAAGCATTAGAATAATAAACACTTTTTTTTAATATTTTTTTTATTATTTATACCAATTCCAATTCAATATTCATAGTTAAGACAGGTCAGCTAGTACTTAACAGATAAAACAATAGATAAACTATTATACTGCATCTTCTTATACTGTGTCTTTACTAGCTGTGGGTCTGACTTGAGGTGCGGTGCGGGGAAGTGCGAGGGGTGTAGATTTCTTTACTCTATGGTGCAGGGCTCAACTTGAAACGAACGCGTAGTAGTTAGGAATTTGAAATTTTGGTATATTATGTACTATATAGTATACTTAAACAACAAATACTGAAAACACCGATTTATAATGCGGTTTGTAAGTTGTGACCAAAACAAAGGAACATTGTTTCCCCATATGCTAATTTAGTACTTTCTAAGAACTAAGATATCTAAATAATTATGTATCTAGTTTAAAAAAAATTATTTGGTCATATTTACGGAACCCTAAAAGAGCGAGGCCCGACTCGCACTTGGCCGATTTTTTACATAGATAGCAAAATTATACTTTCCGATTCAAATCGAAATAGGTACATTTTTACGAATCGACGAAGATGTTATCGTTTGGTAATAAATCTATCGTTCAAAATGATCGACAAATACCTGGTGACTTTTCTTTTACAATTTTTGGTTACTTGCAATCTGCAATTGGTAGCTTGTAAAAAATTGCACGATTTTTTTATGTACGTACGAGTACTAGTTAATATAATGTTCGTGCCTAGTATATTACTTTAATACCTAATAGTCTTGTCGTTAAAATTCAAAGCGGTACTTATCCAATTTTATAGACTCACTGTTCATTTGTATGATCTATCCTCTCTCTACATCAAAGATAGGATTGGTTCGTTGAGTTGCACATCATCATCATCTCAATGGATAGACGTTCATAGCTGGACATTGTTCACTTGAGATGATCGTCACAGAAGTCAGAACTCAGAATACGTTCCTGTGCCCAATCCAACGTCTGCCAGCGAGAATGAGATTGTCCACGCACCTTGGGACCTCAACTCAAATCGGTTCTTGGTAGTTATGTTGGTAGTAATTCATAGCAGCTATACATAATACTTACTTAACTGTTTTTAAACTGTTTTATGTAGACGACCTGGATTTCCAGAGTTCTATTTTCGCACCTATAAAGTGGCCAAATAGGAACAAATGTATTTTCATTTAATTTTTGAATGAACAAAAGTTCGCATGCTCTCAAGTCAATTCTGAAACGTTAATTAAGTTAGTTCTTTTGACTTCTTTGTTTTTACTACGTGAAGGCCGGCCACTAACCGCTAAGAACTACTTCTAACTTATTACTCCGCTGAATGAAAATACGAGTGGAAAATTAAACTTTAACTTAAATAGCCTTCCACCCATCTCCTGCAGGAGACGTGCTGTGGAGTGTGGTATTGTCTAAATGATTGTTACAGTGACGATCGCAATCATCATTGGCTGAAGTTATGACGTCCTTACTGTAGCAATTATTTTTAGACAATCCGGCAGATCTGGGGCCTTTGATGAGTTGCTGAAGATGATGATGATGATAACTTTAAAAATCTCATTGCAACTGAGCTAAAGTTTCATCTCCGAGTATGAATAATAACTGTAAAGTGTAAACCATGAAGTCTAAGGGTACGTTTATACACACGCGGCGCGTTGTGCGACGCCCGCCGCGTCGCCCGTCGCGGTGCTCGCCGCGTGCGCCGCCACCGCGTTCAACGCAAACGCTTCTGCATGAGCGCCCTCATACTTGGCCATATTATGTTTGACGACGCGACGCGCAACACCCCGCGTGTGCATAAACGTACCCCAACTCCACTGGTGCGCTTACAATTTGCGTTAGATGCCTGCGCTAACTACCCAGACATGTGCGCATGTTCGTGTTAACTGGTACAAGTCAGCGCATGAGTAGACGCATGCACTATTACATGTAATTCTTCTTACATGACGCCTACGTCTACACAACTGGAAACACAAGTGGTAAAGTGCTCCAGTGTAGTTAGACCAATTGAATAATCCGACGCCACCTGAATTAATCAGGCCGCCTTGTAGCCAATTAGACGCAACGCGATAAAGCGGCTGAATTTATTAAGTGCGGCGCTCTTGCAGCGGTTTTGCGGTTCATTTATATTTCACTACATATTTCTAGTAGTTTCTAAGCTCCATTATTCCCTTTATAAGCTCATAAGGCAATGAAGACAATAGAATTTGGGGCAGGGTCTTCATATATTGATATTAAAAAGAAATGAGATAAAATTAAACAACCTTTTATAGGAGCCATTTCAATATTATTTTAATAACAACTAACAAGCTTAAATATAAAACTCGCGTTACTCGACGCGTCCTAGAAGTTTGTAGGCACTTTGAATTGTAGGTATACGTAAAGTTTGGAAATAGAGTCACGACAGGCGGTTATATAAAAAACGCAACAAAACGCATTTTGTGGCATTTTAATCAAAATTTTATTGAGGCAGAAATCCCCGTCGTGACGTCACGCCAGAGATGTCACTCTTCATAATATAACGGTGCATTTTTAAATGGCTACGCTTCTCGTTATTTTATTACGTATTTCGGGAAATCATTTTGATATTTTGAACACATTGCGGGCATTTAAAATGACATCAATTTAAATGGAAACCGAAATATTAAAATGATATATTTTTGTAACACTGAATATAAGTATTACTTAAATTAATCGAGTATTTTGCTGTCTTTATTCAGAACCGAATCTTTCCATTAGTTGCAGTAAGTTAATGTTGGTTGCCAACTGCAAAATTGCAAGAAAGACATGCTACTTGCTTCCGATTATCTCTGCTTACTACCATTATAAGTGCAGTTTTTGAACAACTCTATTGTTTCTATTAAGTATAGAGTTTGGAAGAAGAAAATAGTTTATAAAAAGCGCCTACATGCTGCCCACTGCTTGATTTTATCAAAATAGGTACACCTTGGTTATTCGACCCAAATTCGTAAAAAACTACCTAATACTTATTTATAAAAATAATAATACCAAGTTCTTCAATTTACAATTACTACTAATCTGAGTGCACTCCGTACTATTTTCCATTATCTTTAATACAAAATATAACTGTGTGCAGTAGGGAATGAAAGTTTAAGGCCTGCTTGCAGAAACGTCGGGTTGTCCTTTTAACCCAGAGTTAGCTGCTGCTTTGACAGATTTCGTATAAAGCTTCTGTCAAAATTACAAATTTATTCCTGAAAAGCCTAACCCGGCGTCTCTGCAAGCGGGCCTAATACGATTAAGCACTTTGTAAAAGTTTTCTTATTCATAATAATTTTCTATCCAATTCTATCAATGTTTGCACACCTACTGGGCCATCTGGTCTCACAATTAAATAAAAAAAAACTAATTAATATGAACATCATCCAATAAAAATCGTCATGAATAATTTAATACAGCTACCAACCGCAATTAATGTCCATAGATTTTATATATTGTGTGCCACATGAATTATTTGTATGATTATTATTAATAGATGGGAAATAATGCAGTTTGAAACTATATAGTAGAAATAGAAATATTGAAATTTGAATGGACCGCAAACCGCGGCAGGATCGTACGTTAGTTAATAAATTCACCGCTCTATAGCGCTGCACCGCTTGCATTTGATACTGGGTTTATTTGAGGATGAGCCTTCATTAACATCTCGACCGATGGATGTCCACAGCTGGGCAAAGATCTCTCGAATACAGCGTCCGCAGGCTGTCGGTCTCGGCTGTTCTCCAGGTATGTATCCAGAGGCTGCCAGCGTCTCACTCGTGAAGATGCCAATAGTAATACTGTACTATGGTCTCACTTGAGATCTTACGTCCAC
Organism: Oeneis ivallda; assembly: GCA_029955525.1. Lineage (NCBI taxonomy): Eukaryota > Metazoa > Arthropoda > Insecta > Lepidoptera > Nymphalidae > Oeneis > Oeneis ivallda. Next base: position 12,645,868 of record JARPMR010000022.1, read on the forward strand.
CTAGGGGGCGTGTCCCGGCGAGGGTTCGTCTATATTTTAAGGCCATTAAAACCCCAAAGTAGCCCAGAATAGTCCAGGGTAGTTAATTTTTGAAAACAAAAAAAAATTATAGTAGTATGAAACCCATTGGAAAAGGAAGAGAATGCAACAAAAATGAAAGGAAAAATAAATTACGGGCGATCTGAGGTCGGGAAGTAGGGGGAGGGGGGGTTTAAGGGTAAAAAATGGTTTATCTCAATTTCTGGAAAAACTACAAGTCCTATGGAAAAAAGTTAAATGGCAAAGTTGTAGGTATTAAAAAGATCTACAACTTTTCTTCTTAGACTTTTTTCACATAACCTCAAAATGTATGTGAAAAATTCAAATAACCAAGTTTTTGGTTTTTTATTTTTATCTTTTACAAAAAAAAATTTTTTCACGAAATTTTGGTGAAAACTTACCTTTTTATGTCCCAAACACACTGTAATTTTTCTGATTTAAAATATTTATTTTTTCACCTTTTTTTTTGACTTAATATTGAAAAAGCATCTAATTTTCAATCGAACATTCTCCCGTCAAAATATCTGCTTTTTTAAAAAAGTCGGTGAGTTTTTTGTTTGTTGAAATCTCTACTTTCTGATGTTGTAAAAAAAAATACATTACTATGGTAAATGCTCTCAGAAAATGAGGAAACGAAATACGAAATAACAGGTAGTAAGGCCCAGACCCTCCAAGCCCCTATGAAATACCTTTTAAATTTAATGCGTAGATGGCTATTTATTGCTATTTTAAGATAACTTATATACCTGAGTGACCTACGGAAAATTTTAGCTCATCAAAAGGTATTTCATAGGGGCTTGGAGGGTCTGGGCCTTACTACCTGCTATTTTGTATTTCGTTTCCTCATTTTCTGAGAGCATTTACCATAGTAATGTATATTTTTTTACACCATCAGAAAGTAGAGATTTCAACGAACAAAAAGCTCACCGACTTTTTTTAAAAAGCAGATATTTTGACGGGAGAATTTTCGATTGAAAATTAGGTGCTTTTTCAATATTAAGTCAAAAAAAAGGTGAAAAAAATAAATATTTTAAATCAGAAAAATTACAGTGTGTTTGGAACATAAAAAGGTAAGTTTTCACCAAATTTCATGAAAAAAATTTTTTTTTGTAAAAGATAAAAATAAAAAACCAAAAACTTGGTTATTTGAATTTTTCACATACATTTTGAGGTTATGTGAAAAAAGTCTAAATACAAAAGTTGTAGATCTTTTTATTACCTACAACTCTGCCATTAAACTTTTTTCCATAGGACTTGTAGTTTTTCCGGAAATCGAGATAAACCGTTTTTTACCCTTAAACCCCCCCTCCCCCCACTTCCCGACCTCAGATCGCCCGTAATTTATTTTTCCTTTCATTTTTGTTGCATTCTCTTCCTTTTACAATGGGTTTCATCCTACTATTATTTTTTTTCACTTTTTATTATTTTTTAAGGCTTCTACCCTGGTCTAGAATTGGTTTTCCTAATGTCTTGTGAATAAATGACAGTTTTATAACTACTATTTTATTTTACACAGAGTGACAGCTAAAGTTTTTAGGTTTTTAAATTCACAATGACAAAAAATGTTCTTTGTGTTCCTCTAGGCCTCTAGGGTACAAAAGGAATATTTCCTCCAAACCAACCTCCACCGGTTTAGGTTTTACGCTATTTATCAGCCAGACTCCTGGTCAAATGTCACCGGTCTTGTAATCTATCGCGGTAATTATTTATCGTCGTCATCTGAACCGTTGTTGTCCACCGCTGGACATAGTAATATATTATGTCTCTTGCAATGATCACACTGACCTCCATATATGGAGGAGGAAAGATCGCCAAAGAAAATGATATGCTGCATGCGGCTTTTATAAGCGGCTTAAATGCTTCAAGTGTCAAGTACAAAATTATACATGTAGATGCGTGTAAGGTGGTGTACAGGTAGTTAGGGCATGTCATCTGTTTTCGCGTTGTTACCATCGTGTGTGTCGGTTTTCTTTTATCCGTAATACAAATATAAATATGTATTGCAATTATCGACCGAGCGAAGCGAAGGTCTCTGAGTTTACTAGAGCGATTTGCACTTGTCCGTCCGTCCGTCTGTCAGAGCCTTATAACTTCTGAATTACTGAACGTAATTACTTCAATTTTAGATATGATATGTAAACCGATGGCCTCCAGCCGAAAATGGCTTAAAAAGTTATAAAAATCTTTATTTCAGGGGGGCTCCCATACTAAATGGGGGGCTTTCAAAGTGGAGATTGTATTCGAGGCTAGATTTCTAAAACCACTTTGTTTTAAAACTTGAAACTTACACATAATTTGAGTTATATTCTGTACTTGAACAACAAATACTAAGATTAGATAAATATTATAAAGAAACGAAATTATTTGAGTTTTAATGGGCATCAATGTTTTTAACAAAACTTCACTATACTGTTACTAGATGGCGCTGTCTTTAATATTGTAAATATGCATCCCATCCACGAAAGCAGATGACGATTGACGTCATCAGATTCGGCGCGTTTTAATTACAATATAATATAGTTAAAACTACCTTATGGGAATTATGGGATACCGCGAGGTCTCAGTTCGGGGCGAACCACTATTATTTATAGATAAAGAGTAAAAGATTAAACATTTAGCAACAAAATAATAATTTAACTTAAAAGCGGTTGGTAAGCCACTAATCCCCTGTGTGACGGAGCACCGGAGGCGTCACAGTGTATTATTGCGATGCATTTTTAATATATTGTCGCGATCCGTGTTTGTAATTCGTTCCCGAAAATATTGATTGAAATATTTGTTAGTTTTAAGCTATTGCATAGCTTTTATCGCGGGCTTTGAGCGCGGCGATCGAATCAAGAAATTCCGTAACGAAAATAAACCTAACACCCCCCACTCTGACCAGCACAGCGCGGCGGTGCGGCGTTGAAAGCCGTGCATCGTCTAACATCGTTTCAGTTCGGCAGACTTAATCGGAACGGTGTTTGTATGCGTGCGACTAGAAAATGCTATGCAATAGCTTTACCGCGGCATTCCCCGAGTGCCACACGTATTTTTTTTAAATATATTACGGTTATTTTATGAAAATAAAAATGGACAGTTATACTTATACATGTATGTATATTTATATGCATTGCGCACGGAACTCGAAAGGTTACGATGCGTTCGTAGCATTGGGAATAGCCTCCAAGCCAAGTTTTTCTCCAAGAAGAGGGTATTGCAAGGAGATTCCTTAGGAAGTATACTACAGATACGATAATTAAGGTTAGGGTACCTAACCAGACCCTAACCTACACATCGCTAGTGAATACCAACCTAAAACGACTACCGTTCCAGATTGCATCTAAAGAAAAGTGTAGTAACACTGTAAATTAACGTTAATTAATCTAACATTTTCTTGTGCAGGCTATTGATATTACTTAGCTCACTTCTAAAAGAAAGGATTGCCTTTACCCGAGTCAGGTCGGAGAAATTAATTAAGTTGGACTCACTCCTTGTTTTTGCACCGTTCAAGACGCCCGGTTAACCATTAGCAACTGCTTTTTGCCTTTCATTCAAACAGTTTCTCAGATATGATTTAAAATAACCAGGAAATTGTATCACTTTGATTCAATTTGCTTTCGCAAAGTGAGCATAGTTTCTGAGATTCCGTTAGATTCGAAAAATTCTCATTTCTACTTCATTCGTAATAATAGGCAGGTATGTATTTATTATATGTATATTTTAACATATTTTGCACTTTTTGACTTTACATCTGGGATAGTGCATTTCAAATTCAAATTCAAAATTATTTATTTCATGTAGGCCAACCTGTGGCTCTTATGACACGTCAAGATTCTACCACCGGTTCGGAAAGCGGATTCTGCTGAGAAGAGCCGGCAAGAAACTCAGCAGTTGCTCTTTTCAAAATAATCATTTTACAATATTAATAAGTAGCTATTACACCCGTGCATCTTTGTTAGAATAGAATATGACATTTCCACAAAACGTACTACAATTCAATTCATGTCAAAGACGGGCAGACAGAAAGTAGCCCCATTCCCGCCGGCGGCACCCGTTCACGAGCATGACGCATGATCCAGCCATTGCTTCGCTCGACCATATTTGAGGGAACGTAACAACCGCACCACACGACACCACCACAGAAATGTTTAAAGAGAGCGTGACATACTTAGTCTACCTTCCCGTATTAAAGCATCGAATTGAATACTAATTTTCACGTAATTATTAATTAACCACGTAATGAAGTGGAGTAAAATTTTTAATAGTTCATGACACATACCTCTAATCTTAGGTCTAACACTCACTAGCAGCATTTTTGGTAGCTGGAGCAGGTTTATTATTACTCTATCTACGGTTGAAATTAATATTATCATAATGAAAATAAAACAGGACCCCTTGAGTCACCGCTCCCTCAAATAATATGGTCGAGCGAAGCAACGGCTGGATCATGCGTCATGCTCGTGAGCGGGTCCACCGGCGGGAATGGGGCTACTTTCAGTCTGCCCGTCTCAACGTGAATTGAATTGTAGTACCTACGCTTTTTTTGGAACTTCACCTCATTGTGGAAATATTATATTCTATTCTATTCTAACAAAGTTGCATGGGTTAAATCGGCATGGCATCCGGCTGGCCACAAGATAGTATAAAAACTTATTACAATGTAATAGCTCTATAATATTGTAAAATGATTATTTTGAAAAGAGCAACTGCTGAGTTTCTTGCCGGCTCTTCTCTGCAGAATCCGCTTTCCGAACCGGTGGTAGATTCATGACGTGTCATAAGAGCCACAGGTTGGCTTACGTGAAATAAATAATTTTCAATTTTGAATTTTGAACCGCGACACCAATTCGATACAAAAAAGACTAGTTTGTTTCGTCTTCAAATAGACTTTGCCTTTCCGCTGCGACTTCTGCGCTAAGTAGGTGAATATTAGGTTACATATCAATAAAATTATTGCTTTCCTATAATAAAATCCTTCCTTTACCTATTCGTGAAACTTCTGTTAGTCAACGATCACCACTGAATGGAGGCGGACTCTCTCGCTACTGGTTAAAATGCATTGTTGCAGCGAGAACGCCATAAATTCAGCGAATCACCACAATTGAGAATGTAGCAATGATTGATACAGCTTTTCCGCAATCGACTAGCTGTCGAGTAGCTGTATATTTCTTGCAAGGATGGTTTTTGTTCTTCTACAAAAAACAAATGCCTTTGACCTGGATATCGATGCATAGTTCAAAATTCCAGCAGACGCGAGTTTTAGCAGAATTAACATATGCACAAAATTTGCGATATTAATGTTAGTTTTCATTGCAACCCAACGTTACGATACGTTGAATAGTGACGGCTGGGAAGAAATAACAGCAAGATCAGAGGTGCAATTGTATAAAGTTATTCCATTGACCGTAATTGTATTCGATGACATTAGCGTCAATGTAAAATAAACCATAAATGCATTGAATTAGAGCTCAATTTCGCATATGCATTTGTAAACGTTTACGTATGTACGATACGCTTTCCTTCCGCTACTATACTAAAATCATGTTAGCACAATCCGTGTACTATCCATCCATGATTAAGCTGACGTCTGCTACTTATATGCCACCGAAGAGCTACTAGATAAAATCGAACGACTTCAGAATTTGTGCATACGCTTTATATACGGACTGCGCAAATTCCATCACGTCACCAATTTTCGTCGTCAATTAAAGGTGCTCCCAATTCGTTTTCGCCGGAACTTGCATATTGTAACTGTTCTTTATAATATCCTTAACAATATATCTTCTCCTGATTACTTACGAGAGCGTTTTAAGGTATCACTTCCATCTGCAAGACCTTTGCGGGCGTGCGTCACCAAATAACCTCTCAATCTTACCCCTTCTAACACTATTTTCTACAAATATTCATTTTCCTTTGAAGCTACTCGCTTATGGAACAAACTTCCAGAGCATATTAGAGACAATCAGTCAATACACACATTTAAATTTAGAGTAAAGCAGCACTTTTTCTCATAAGTATTGTATAGATATAAGGTACATTTTATATGTATATATTTATATTACATGTATCATTATTTATATATTATTTGTATTGTATGAACATAATATTATGTAATGTTATAGTATATTATATTGTAGGGATGTACATTTCAGACCTATACCACTTTATAATTTACTAATTTACCTTACTCACTTTCGAGGGAAGCTGGAGGAAATCTCTACTTAGAGATAAGCTTTTCCACTAAGGCGTGCTTAGCAGCTAACTCTGGGTTAAAAGGATAACTCGACGTTTCTGCAAGCGCGCCTTATTCTATTATTATTTTTAACACGTTTAATATGTACAAAATAATAAAAATAAATAAATAAAATACGCTCCATAACGCTCTATGTTAAGATCGGTTGTACTGAATTTGTGACTTTAAATCAACACAGTCAAGGATTATTTTACTTTGACGCTAATGTCATCGAATACAAATACGATCAATGGAATAACTTTAAGACAATTGGTACCCATTAATAAAACATGAGGAAAGGAGGAGGAAGTTAAAATCAATTTGTTCGTTCCGTTCGCGAAATTGCGAGTAAATTAGTTTGTACAAACTGGTTGTTTAGATACATCACTAATTTCGGTAGTTGGATGGCTGTTGTGTAAAATGGTCTACACACCAGGGCACGATTGCCGAGATTCGATCCCCGCTGAATTTTTGAAATACACCTATTAAATTCCGGAACCTTCAAGTGTACGTAAACACTTTTTTTAAATACCTATATAAAATATGTAGTTTGTTTAACATTTTGTTCGTTGCACGTAAATGATGCGGAAATATTTCCGTGAACCGAGTAAGAGCAGACTCATATTTCTTATCGAATACTGTTTCATTTTATCTCGACGAAGCAACAAGCTTAGTTCTGCTATAATCCGCACTGCTCCTTTCTAACGGTTTACAGCTGAATCTATATGATGTAAGAAGAGCAACAATTTCTGAGTCGCGAGTATTTGCGATTGTTTGGTGTAGGGCTATATTAGTTCCTGGCATAATATGTTTTAATAATAGAGAAAAAAGGATTGTGTGGTTTTATGAAACCACGGTAAAAGTGAAACTTTTTTTCACATTATAGACATTTTTTTTCATTATAGACATCGAGCGCCTTTCACTTTATCCCTACTCCGCGGCCGACACGCGACATGCAACACACAGACGAAAAAGTTTGAGACGATGTAATAAAAGTTTCACTTTAAAAACGTGCACAGACTTCGTGGATACAGGATTTTTGAGACGCTGGCACGTTGTCGATTATGTAATTTATGGGAATTGCTTTGATGGCCTTTGTTAGAAATGATTTTTCGGTCCTGGGTTGTACAATTGTACATGCCAGGTCCATTTTATCTGATAGTGGCAATGCAAACAGTGCCATACACCCTAAGTCGCGGAGTGGCGGTAATGCTGAGCAATAAATAACAACTAAACAGGCTCCGTATATTGCAGTGAATTGCCATAGGAATAACGGAATTAGAACTAGTTATAGTGTTATTATCAATGGACTGAGCCCCTAACTAATTTTGGTTTGCATATATTATGATAATAGAGTGGCCAATGTTAGAAATATTTAAATGGCGGTACTCACATTTTGGTGCTTCTATTATGTGACTCAAATCGTTTCAAGTCAAGAAGTTCGTTATAAAAACTGATAAGTAAGTCTGTAAACATCGGACTTTATCGGATAAAAAGTTGCGGTGAAAAATCGGAACGATCAAACTTTTCCAATACCAATAAAAGTTTGCGAGGCTGTGAGTCGAGACGGATCGGTTTTATTTACATTATAGAGGCAAATATTATCAAACAACGGTTATTGTGTAGTTTTTTTCCCTAGAGCACAAGGTTCATAGCGCAATGTGCTGCAGTTATTTAATATTATGCTTTTTTGCAAGAAAATTTAAATTTTTTAGCAGAACTCAAATGCAAGATCGCTACGTACTCGTGCGCGATAATATAAGAAAGTTGAGACCTACATATAGAATGTGTCCTAATTGTTATGCGTCACGTACTTAGAGCATAATTATGACCAACGTCAGGTACGATGCGTTCTGGATTTCGTATAATTTAGTGAGTTACTTTTTTTACTCGACTACGGCAAATACAAAAGGAAGTGTTATGATTTTCACAATCTGTGTATGTATGGTTGTATGTACGTATGTTTCTATTACGTAACATCTTAACTACTAAATGAATTTAGGCGAATGGTATCAACCCATTGACATGGGCTCATTTTATATGAACAAAAGCAATGACGCATGTTACATCAAATTTACCGTAATGGGGCTACAGTTCTTAAACTTTTTCTTGCCATTGAAATTTGAAGTACGTGGCAGATAGGCAATACTAATTTAATAATTATTATTGTAGTTTTTATTTCCCTTCAGCTCTCAGAAAAACATGGTCAAGTATCAAATTCCGTGAAAGCAAAGCAACAATGTAAACAGAATTGTTAAGAACAGTGGAAATGGAATAAAACATACTCGTGGAGCTTTGGCAGAGTAATTTCGTTGCGCCATCCAGTATGTTCGCTATTGTTTTACAAAAATTGTTGTTCCGAATTCATTCCTGCATAATAAACCGTCCAAAGAGCATAAGCGTTGTTTGCGAGGGGCCTAATAAAATATTTGGGAGACGCCTACCAGCTGACATATTTTACGTTACAATGTGATTGTCATGACAAATGACAATATATATTTTCAGTAGAAAAACATTTGGGACCTCTCTTTATTGAAATAGGTAAATAGCTATAGAAGAGTTTTTTTTTTAATTTTGATTTTACTATTATAAAATAAGTTTCTCCATTTAAAAAAAAAAAAAACTTGACTATGGCTCAAACGCTCGACGCGCGGAGCCACTGAACAAAAGAAGAAGAAGAGTCCGAACAAAAATGTTCACGGTTCACTAACAATTATATTTTAATAACAGCCATCATTAGCAACCTCATAGAAGTAATTCATTGTTCCTAGGCTTAAGTCGGTGCTTTTGAAGAAATCGCAACCACGAATCGATGCCTATTTTGCTATTATGGAAGGGCCGGTCCATAATCAGTATAAATAAACTCTGGAGTAGTGGCAGGCAGAATTCCCGGGTTCTATTGGATATTTAAATTTAGCCAAAATGCATCCACTGTTACAGATAGTCGCGACCTAAAAGGTCACGCTAGCGTTGCTTATCCTCGGCTTTTTGCATCCAATAGATGGCTGCCACTTTCCGGACGTCAGTGCTCCATTATCCTTTGCCCCATAATCCCTTTGATCGCTATCAGACTCAGGAGAAGTGGAATCTAGGGGCTCTAGTTCTAGGGTAAAAATTGGGGTCTTTTTAATACCATGTTGGGCAGGATTGGCGATCACAGGGCTCAGGTATGCATCATCATCATAACCATCATCATCGATTTGGCTTATGGCAGTGAACCCAGAATTCTTAGGATGCTTCTATCAGCCAATTCGGCTAATAGAAACATTTTCAGGATGGTCTATAGAAGCCAATTCGGCTGCAGCGATCATAGAAACCTGGGTTGGAGTCAGGGTCGGGGAAAAATAGGATAATTTGGGTAATGCATTCTTGTGACAAAAATATTTCAGTAGCAGCCAGAAGTTGAGATGTCGGCGGTGTAACATCTCTGTGCTTCAGAGAGCAATTAAATAACTTAAGCATGTAGCTCGTAAGCTTTAGAGAGCTCCGGTCATGAAGCTACGGATTGCCCTACTATCTGACTATGAGTAAGGATAATGAATCCAGCTGTGTTTGCGCATACCTACTCTTGTGTATATAATATATATATATTATATTTCCGACATAGTTGGCTAGTTTTCATTGAGATTGACCGCCGTAGCTGAATTTTGGTCGGAGAACATATTATTTTTAATTTAACCGCCATACGATGCGGCTTATAAGTAAAAATGTTCCCCGTATAATAAGTCTATGGTTCCCCGACTGAATTTAAGCAAAGCCAAGCAATTCATTAAAATGTCACTAAAAAGAACTCAACTAGGAGTAGGTAGGTGTGAGTTTGATAAACTTTGAAGTGGCAAGTTACAGTGTGATTCACTACCTAGTTACCATTAGGTAAACATGCAGTTAATGCTATTTAGTAATAGGTTACTTTTTATCGTTAAAAATATAAGAGAGGCGTGTTAAGTGACGCGGACGTGAAGAAATCTAAAAATCATAAAAATATCAAACATGCAGTCAAATGTTAGTAGACAATCAGCAACCTGAAGGTCACAAATTGATGTACTTATCTTGAAAGAAAAACAAATGCCCATTCTGTGGCCCACCAACATTTTTTTGTACGTTTCAAACATTACCTCCTAATTGCGTCAATCAGACTAAACATCTTTGTAACAGTACATCATTCACGTGTACTAGCAATGTATTATTTCACAGCAAGAATTACGAAACACAATCTCACTAAATGTTCTTCGACCTAAGTTCAACTCATTTACCCATTTCTCGTCCCAGCCTATTACTAAACTTAGGGGTGCGTATTATTGCAGATATAACCCAGCACTTACTTCATGGTATGATATTAGAAATAATAACCCTCTGTAGGGCGTCGATTACCCAATATTCAGCGGGGAGTTTTTGCTTAGCCGTGTCATTCTGTAAACCTTATGATATTGTCATTGAACTCGCTGTCAAACATATTACTAAATACGAGTACACAGTAATTAAATAGTAGCTGTGAAATTATTTGCATTTTCAAAGAAACGTGCAGCACTGCGGACCTCTATGCTAAACGCACTGTCTAAATTAGCGTTCAACCAGATGGGCAGACCAGTTGAGGGACTCGAAGTGCAAACATACAATTACGAGACTGGCCTCCGATAGAAGCCGATGGAAGCAATTAATCCGCACGAGGTTGCAACAACACTAGGACCACGATCTTCAGAAATGAAGGAATGACTGGAGAGAGAGAGAAAAATTAGCGTTTACCTATTTTATTTTCCATGACCTAGATATTTAAATCAATGTTTTTTCTTAATCTAATAAAGACGCTTTTTCAGAAATTTAAATCAAATTGAATTAGAAATAATATAATAACAATCTGACATAGCTTCGTTTCAACTCAAATTGGGAAGTGCAGGAGTTGCTTGCATTGTAGCAACCAACAAATTCTAGCGATATACATATAGTACCATTTAGGAGAAGCTGGTTTATTAATGTCAAATAACGTTGTAGAACGTCGCTGGATCAGCGTTCAAGCGACGCTGTGGTTTTAGAGAATAGGTCATCTGATAATAACGGTCGCCCGATGAAGCAGCCTTTATCGCGTGCTTTTTGCGAAATGATCATAATTACACTCCGAAGTGCTTTTTATGGAGAGAATATTTTAGTTTATATTTTTTATAATGGATTCTAGAATTTGTTTTATATACTTACCTACTTTAAGCGATAACGATGCTTTTGCACTATTTTATACTGTAATTCTTTGTTTATTATTTTTTGTTATTGAGCTCTTGCCCCCGACTTTGTTCGTGTAGAGTAAGATATTTTAGAAAACTAGCGCATCGCAACTACATAGAAATAAAATTTACCTAATCACAACCTAATCACAAGTATTGCAGATCGATAGTCCACTATCGATGGTCTATCCATATTTTCGATACACAGCAATACTATAGATAGTATTGAACCTCAATATTCAATGTACTATCGATAGTATCGATAGTCCTATCGATGTTATAGATGATTTCTGGCGCCAACTATCGATGAACAAATTATCGATAGTTCGGCTACACTACGGCGCGCCGTCACGCGGCGGCACGGTAGCAATCGGACTTCAAAATAACTTTCATGGACCATTGCGAACTCAAGATGACAGAACTATGCGAGATTTTATATAGAAGTACACTATGTAAACTTTCCTGAATTCAGTAGTTACTAGAACATGAATTGAGCACTAACTAATTATACAACCAACACGGAATAGTGGAACGGACTTAGCGCTCAGCTTACTTATCAAACATCGACACAATCTGAAAAGCACGCGGATCGCAATTTCGCTTGTATTTCTACAAACTAAAAGTAGGTAGTGGACATGTTCCGAGAATTCTGAATTTGTTAGCTGTAGACAGGAATGATCTCGACCTGGAAAGAATTCGCACCTCTGTAGCTGTCGCAATGGGAATGATTATAGTAGGTAATTCATTCAAAATAGGTTCCAGGAACCATTGCGAACTCAAGCTGACAAAACTTTGCAAGATTTTATAGATAGTGTAATGTTCACTAAGACTCAGGTTAATATTAGGAAGAACAAGCAACACCAAACTACACTGATATCGGCTCGCAGCAAGCGTACACGTCTTCGCTCCGCGGCGGTCGGTAGGCTATTCACAGGCTATTGCCTCCCCACCCCGCAACCCGCGCGCGCGCTTGTCGAGACGACAGAGCTACACACATCTATAAATGTCTGTACGTTACATCCCTCCCTTATTATTATTTTTTTTTTTAATTTTTTTTTTTATGGATATAACTTATCAAATAAAAATACCCAGTTTAGGGCCTGTGATCAGGTTAATGTACAAATTAAATACATTCATAATCACCAAAATATATTGTACTTTAAGAGACATTTTTATTTTTTAATAGGTACCTATATCAGTACAATCAGCAAGTCCTTATTCAAATTATTGTATAACCACTAATCATCAATTATTTCCTCACTATCGTCCATCCATTTATTCACTCGAGTTGTGATTGATTTTCATCCCCATTATCGTTTGTTTGCGCATCACTAGCATTATTCTCATCATCTAGCACTCTCCATTGTCCTTCCACTCGTTTTAGATGTACGACATTCCGTCTGATTCGCTGACCAGTTTCATCGTTCCGAAGACTTACGTCCCCTCCTTTATTCGCTTCGACAGTATGTGTTTCGGGTTCATAGTTTAGGCTCAGCTTGTTTTGTTTAGTCATATTCTTGACATATACTTTATCTCCAACTTCCAATTCACAACTAGTAGCTCTTCTCTTCCTATCCGCATATTCCTTCCCTTTTTCCTTGAATTCCTTATCTCTATCCCTCATTTCAAGATCCTCTGAGAGATGTGTCATGTCCTGAATCATAGGCAGCTTGTCTCGAAATTGTCGTCTAAAGAACAGTTCCGCAGGTGTTTTTCCTGTAACTGTGTGGGGTGTACTATTGTACATCACCATGTACTCGCGAAGAGCCTCCTTCCAGTTCTTTTTTTCTACTTGAGAAATCTTGAGGCGTTTTAGGATATCCCTATTCTGGCGCTCCACCTCTCCGTTTTGTTGAGGCCAGTAGGGAATGGTATTATAAAGTCGTATGTTCCTTTCTGCACAGAAACTCTTAAAGTCTTCGCTTGAAAATTGTCTCCCGTTGTCTGATGTAAGCGAGACCGGATTTCCCAGCCTGCTAAAAATGTCTTTAAGCATTCCGATTATTTCGGTGCTTGTTATAGTTCTACATGTTTTCACCTCTTTATATCTGGTGTAATAATCCACAACTACCAGGATATAATCTCCACTAGGTAAGGGGCCCATGAGGTCAATTGCTATGTCAACCCATGGTTCAGAAGGTAAGTCTCTTCTTTTTAATGGATTTGGGGCGCTGGGAGCAGAGACCTGGATGCATCCTTTACAGGCTTTGCATATGTTTTCAGCATCTTTGTCACACTTAGGCCACCATACCTTGGTTCTTAATCTGCCCTTCAACGCTACTATCCCTGGGTGGCCTTCATGCGCAGCTTCCAGAACTCTTCTTCGTAATTTGGTTGGGATTACAATTTTCGTCCCCCTGAGGAGAATATCGCCATGAAAGCATAATTCATTTTGGAAAAGTTTATAGGCTTTAACTGTTTCATCCCAGTTTCCATTGTAAAGCCCCTCTCTAACTTTCTGTATCTCTGCATCTCTAAGGGAATTCTCAGTGATCTCTTGCAATGGGATGGCTACTGGTCGTGCAGATTCGGTAATCGCTTGAACATGGTCTTCAAATAAAGCCGTCGGATTTGTTGCCACTTCACAGAGTCTCGATATTGGATCAGCTATGTTCGTCTTCCCCGGACTATATTTTACCTTGAAATTGTAGGATTGCAGCCTTAACACCCACCTTTCAATGCGAGCGCATGGTTTTGCTTTCGGGCCAAATATCACCTCCAAGGGCTTGTGGTCCGTTATTAGATCGAATACCTTGCCATACAGGAACATATTGAAATGTTCGACTGCCCAAACTAGGGCTAAGGCCTCTTTTTCTGTTTGGCAGTAACGACGCTCACAACTGAGGGTTTTATTACCAAATGCAATTATTCTCGGCCCGTTCTTGTTGATTTGCACCAGCACTGCACCCAGACCCACTGGGCTTGCATCTGCAATTACCATAGTCTTATCATGAGGATTGTAATAACCTAAATTTGGTACCCTCATGAGTGCCGCCTTTAGATCATTAAACGCGTTCTTTTGGGCGTCTCCCCAGTCATCTTGAATGTCCGTGTTCCTTCCCGTTCTTTTCCGTAGCAGTTGTTTGAGGGGTTCTGTTACAGTTGCTAAGTGGGGGATCCATTTTCCCACGTAATTCACTAAGCCCATAAAACTCTGTAGTTCGGCGATATTCGTCGGGGCTCTAAATCCCTTTATAGCCAAGATATACTTGTCTAGTGGTTTAACTCCCTGTTCTGACAGTTCATGTCCTAGAAAGTGGACTTTCTTAATTCTAAAAATGCATTTGTCGTCCCTCAACATCACGTTATTCTCCTTTAGCACTGTCATAACTTTTTTAAGCCTTAAGTCATGTTCTTCTACGTCTTTGCCAAACGTCAAGATGTCATCTATAAAGTTGATGACTCCTTCGCAACCTAAAAGGATTCGTTCCAGTGTTTTTTGGAAAATCTCTGGCGCACATGAGATACCAAACATCATCCTTTTGTATTGATACAATCCTTTGCTGGTAATAAAGGTCGTGATATGTCGTGATTCTGGGTGAAGTTCGATATGATGGAACGCATCTCGTATGTCCAGTTTACTAAAGATTTTGGCTTCTCGAACTTTTGGTAACAGTTCTTCCATCGTTGGCAGTGGATGGTTTTCACGTTGTATAGCCGCATTTGCTCGACGCATATCGACGCATAATCGAATGTCCCCTCCGTCTTTTAGCACAGGGACTATAGGCGAGATCCAGTTAGAAGGACCTTTCACGACTTCTATAATGTCCCTTTTCAATAATTCTTTCAGTTTCTTCTCTACTTTTTCTTCGAGCGGGATGGGAATCCTCCTATACGGCTGAGCAACGGGCTTTACTGTCTCGTCAATCGGAATGGTAACTAAAACATCTTTGAATTTTGGAAACGCCTCAGTTTCAACCTGGTTAATATCCAAATTGATCCGAAGTACTCCCAATGAGGTTGCCGTCACACGTCCAAGTAGGTCACGCGTACCGTTTTCAATCACGTAGAATGTTGTGATGTCCTGTGATGTTCCGGCAAGTTTTATCGCAGCTTTGAATGATCCTAATAGCTTTAGCGGTTTAGCACTCCCGTAAGCTACGAACGTTTTGTTAGGATTTGGATCTTGATGGGTAACTTGAGCGTTTTCTTTCTTCATCCTTTTCCAGGTTTGGTCCGTTATAAGATTGTGCTTGCAGCCCGAATCTATCAACATCTCCACGTTGATTCCACCTATGTTACACCTGACTTTTGCGTCGTTCTCAATATTGAAAATGTAGTCGACTTTTTTTCCATCTGTGCTTATGTTCGCTGTTTCTTCGATATTATTTGTTGTCCTGCCTTTCTTCTTTATTCCTTGACTGTTCGATTCTTCTCCTTCCAATCTCCTTTTCTGAGTTCGCCTTGTCCGACATTGATTTCTGAAGTGTCCTAAGATGCCACATTTAAGGCAAGCCTTTCCTTTTGCAGGGCAGTTGTTGTCACGGGCCAAATGTCTGGAACTTCCACATCTACTACATTCCAATCTGTTTTTTTGGTTCTCCTTCCGTGTCTCTGTACCTACCCTGTTGTTTAACTGACTTTCCACAGGCTTCGTACCAAAATTTCCTAATTGACGATCTATGGCTTCCAGTGCATTCGCTTCTGCAACTATTTCATCCAAAGTCATCTTGTCCCCTGTTTTCAATATCTTCTTTCGTAGTTCTTCTGTCTTACCCTTTTCAGTTATTTGGTCTATGATATGTTCATCTGTTTTTTCACCAAACTGACATTTCTTGGCCTGTAGTCGAAGTCTGACAAGGAATTTTTCGAACTTCTCATCCTGTTCCTGTTTTAGGAGACGAAACAGATGTCGCTCATATACTTTGCTCTGCTTAGGTGCAAAGTAGTTGTCTAATTTTTCGATCGCGATGTTAAAAAGCTCGCCTTCAGTTGCATTAGCCCCCGGGATGTTGTAGAAGATTTCTTGTAACTCGGGACCACCGAAATGTAAAAGACTAGCTCTTTTCTTTGCCTCGGTGTCTATGCCTGCCGCCTCTAGGTATATGTTCAGACTTCTTTTCCATCTTTCCCAACGGACAGAGACTGAACCAACCTCCCCTTCACATTCAAACTTCTCTAAGGTGTACTGTGCCATTGGAGCTACCTGTTGACAAGGTAAGTAACTATGTTGCATATTTATAGATTTTCAACACGCTATCGCAATCTAATGCTAGTAGTAAAGCGTCTACTGTATGTGACTGTACCTATACCATAATTGGTACGCTACTTAGTTACCTACGCCCGCAGCACTCAACACACAGAACACTTGCAGTACAACAGTTACTTGTAGTCGTTATAAACATCAACTTTTAAACTGTGGAAATTTCGCAATTTAATGCCATGTAGGTATGTCCGCAATTTAATGCTATACCGGTAGGACTCCGCAATTTAATGCAATTTCGCAATTTAATGCCATGTAGGTATGTCCGCAATTTAATGCTATACCGGTAGGTCTCCGCAATTTAATGCAATTTCGCAATTTAATGCCATGTAGGTATGTCCGCAATTTAATGCTATACCGGTAGGTCTCCGCAATTTAATGCTCAATATAATGCTCAGTAGCAATTTAATGCCAAGTCGCAATTTAATGCCCAGTCGCAATTTAATGCCAAGTCGCAATTTAATGCCAAGTCGCCATTTAATGCCCAGCTGCAATTAAAATTGATCACCACACGATACTTCCGGTGATTATCGAAGAATATATTTTATTGAATTGAATAAGTAGGTAGGCATGGTTGACTAATATGTAGGTATGTCACTCCCCTGATACTATACCTACACTCATAGATACCTACCTAAACGCGAATACTAGTATACTTACGCGATTCACGATCAAGCGAGTACCTAGTTACTAGCTCTGTGATTCATTTTACCTACTAAATTTCTCATACAGCTATATAATGTAATAAACATTGAGGCTCGAACTCAAGTAGGTAGGTAACTTGTAGGTTTGTTCACTCACCACGGGCATAACTGAATAAAACAAACATCTATAAACAAACCCGGCGGATAATTACCTACATATTAAACACTTTGATAAGAGCTTAGTCATTTGTCATGCATGAGTTAATATCCAGTCCCTTGTGATTCGTAATTTTTATTTATTAAACTATTATTTATAGTTGGATAGTATAAACATTTTGCAAATATTTTGTCCACATATATTTTGCCTCCCTTTTCTTTTGTTATTAAATGTAAAAATCATTAAAATACTTACAGTTTGCCTCGTCGCCACATGTAATGTTCACTAAGACTCAGGTTAATATTAGGAAGAACAAGCAACACCAAACTACACTGATATCGGCTCGCAGCAAGCGTACACGTCTTCGCTCCGCGGCGGTCGGTAGGCTATTCACAGGCTATTGCCTCCCCACCCCGCAACCCGCGCGCGCGCTTGTCGAGACGACAGAGCTACACACATCTATAAATGTCTATACATTACAGATAGTACTGAATACACTATGTAGTCTGTAGTGTGCACTAATCCTACTAATCTTAATATATATATTTCTTGTGTGTATGTCACTTAACTCCTCCTAGACGGTAGGACCGATTTTGATGAAATTTTTTGTGTGAGTTCATGGGGATTCGAGGATGGTTTAGATTCACAATTTGGTCCACTGGAAAATGTTTATTTAACTAATTTTTCATTTATAAGTAAGTAGTTTTTAATTTTGGAATGTTTTACATTGGATCCGGTAGACTGCGCTACCATCGCAGCATCAAATTTTAAATATTATTCTATTTTAATTTCAGTTTGTCCCGACAGTTGGTGCTGCGATCAAATTGAGAAAAATATTTGAAATTTTGTGTTATTATTGTATTCGTTCAAGTCGTGTGCTAATTAAAATATTAACTACGAATAGAAATTGATGTTTGAAGAGTTTTGAAGTGTGTCTAAAAAAGCGAATTTAGGGTGGAATCGAAGTAAGTATATTTTGAATAATTTTTTTATCAACACGTGAGTTTTATAACAACCAACCTAACCTAAAAATTTATTTGTGTAGCTCATAAAAAAAAAATATTAAAAAATTAGAAAAAAATTCTATTAAAAATTATATACTTTAAAAAAATTATTCATTTTCAAAATTAAGAAGCAAGAAAATAAAATTACACGTTTTTTATCTAAAATTGATCTAAAATTTGTTACAATACTTATAGGAGATAGAGGACATAATGCTTCACGGGTAGCAGCAAAAGTCACTCACTAGGACAACGATCGAATACAGGCATTCCATATTTATATGAGGGTTTTAGCCATAGATATAGGCTTAATCATTAGACCCTAGATGATTATACCATTGTGTTTGTTTTGTAGCCTACCCGTGCGAAGCCGGGGCGGGTCCACTATTAATATTATAAATGCGAAAGTTTGTGAGGATGTTTGGATGGATGTTTGTTACTCTTTCTTTTCACCGATTTGGTTGAAATTTGCAATGGAGATAGCTCATACCCAGGATTAACACATAGGCTACTTTTTATCCCGGAAATTCACAAACTTCCCGCGGGAATGAAAAAAATCCTTAATCCGCTCGGATGAAGGCGCGGACATCATCTAGTTGATAAAAAAAATTAAAAAAAATCCTAAATTAAATTTCAGTACCAGTAGAGCATAAATTGAGCACTGACTAATTATACAACTAACACGGAATAGTGGAACGGATTTAGCGCTCAGCTTAATAATTAAACGTCTACACATATTCTGAAAAGCACGCGGATCGCAATTCAGGTCGTATTTTAACAAACGAAGAGCAGTGGACGTGCTCTGGGAATTCAGTGCTAACTGTATACAGGACTGGCTTTAAACGGCATTAAATAGTTCAAAAGTCGCGGTTGGATTCTTTTCACTGGGGATGGAAGTTCAGTTACTAAAAGTCAACAATAGCATCCCTTGATACAGTTTTTCCTGTAATTGCAATGGAATTTTAACATGTTGATCAGGCTCTTACAGAAATTAAGATTTGGATTGCTTCTAATCGTCTAAAATATAACTTAAATATAACTTTTCAAAGATCAAAACTAAGTATAGGGTGTACGTTTTACTTTTTACCGTAATTACTGATAATCTGTCAAACATGACGAACTGAGGGTTACTTACGTACGTTTAATATCCATAATCGTTAGGATTACCTGCCGCTCCATTTTCTTCCGATAAAACTAAAACATTTATTTTCACCATCGCCAAGAAAACTTTAATCGTCAAATCAAGACGTTTTGACAGAACAAGTGTAAAATTATAAAAATTTAACACACTCCCGATATGTGAATCTATTTCCGGTCTATGTATAATATATTATATCCAACATCCTCTTACCCAGTTTGCTGCTCCATCATTAGATCCTCCTCCTCGATCCTCGATCATCTCTAACATATACACATTACATATTGAGACCATTCTAATGATATCAAAAGATGATATATCTGCTGTAAGTTGTTGATGAGTTAGGATCCCGCAGATTATCCGATGCTGCAGCATCAACTCAAGTATACCAAGTGTTGGAGCAGTGAACTGATGTGTTGATTGAAAACGTCTTTTTATCACTGGTACTTATGTTTTTATTAGCATCATTAATAATTAAGTATACAAAAATGGATGCGACGACGCATGTCACCCGAGCCGTCACTAGAAGCTGAGTACCGGAGTGTCACTTGCGGGCGCCGCCCCGCGCCCGCACCCCCGCGCTGGTAAACCGGTTGGAGGCGCAGTGGCGAAGTCTCCAACACCAAGTCTTGGAAATAATCCGAAGTAACAGTACATCAAATTAATAAGCACTGTATGTCACATGTTACCGGTGGTTTGCAGGTTGCGGTCTGCGATTGGTTTAAAAACATACCTACAATTCCTACACGCTATTTGCGCATTCAGTTTTATCCTTGAGGAGCCGTTTCAAGATTCTCTATACTTTTACACTTTGCGTGTGCTACAGGTAATTAATATCTATCTTTGATAAGCAGTACACGTGTTCAAACGTTCACGTTCAATTATACCTGTATTATTATTCGGTATAATGGTATCAGAGTTGAGATGTTTATTGTTTGTGATATGTGTATTTGCATTAGCTTTGCCACTCGAGCCGGATCTAATGAAATAATGGAAATGGGATCCGCTCGTCGGCGATACGTCGTTTGATCGACTGTCGGGCTGGTTTCCATTATCTTTAACTGGAGTTTATAGGTATACCTGTGTCATGAAATTGAGGTTCCAAATACTGCTTTTTATTCTCAAGCTCTAAAATATTTACAGGTTTTTTCATGTTTGTTTACAAGATTAGATAATATATAAAGCTTTTGCCTGCGATTTCGACGACGAAAAACTAATTTTTGGAGATAAAAAGGATATCTCAATTTGGCTAATTCTGGGTATACACAATCTCTTAACTAAACTAAATTGACAAATCTAAGGGCCTGTTTTACTACTTGCCGATAAAGGTCTGATAGCCTATCCACAACTTATCTGACGGATAGCCTTTAAATTTCTGTTTCATAAGTATCTGATAAGTTAATATGGCAGTTAAACTCATAAAGATATATCCAGCAGATATTTTATATGTTTGATATATATCAGGCACTTTATCAGGCCATAAATCTCGTGTTATCCCTTACATATTATGCTCCCTACGGAAACGGATAGCACTAGATTTAGACCATTTAGTAAACTGTACTAAGTCTGGAATCACATCTGTACGCATACAAACTGACATTTTTATAGAGGTGTACGCATCAATTCGGCTTTGCGATGACTCTGTGAAAAATTACAGTTTTGTATGGACAAAATGCGAATCAATGCGCACAAATGTCCTCTAACTAATCTAAATTGACAGCCCCCGTAGCCAAGTTACACTTACGATTCTCTATACTCTTTCTACGATCGCAAACGCTTGAAGGTTTGGCTAGGGCTAGACTAGATGGCGCAGCACACATTAAAATAAAATAGATAATTTAATAAAAACCGGCCAAGTGCGTGTCGGGCCACGCGCAGTGTAGGGTTCCGTAGTTGAAAGTCTCAACATACATTTTGAGTTCCATGGTTTAAATACTATAATATACTACAAAATATGCAACTTACACTACGTGTAATATCTAACTTAGAAAAACTGATATAACTCCTTCACTAATGAACCCTACTTAGCCGTGATAGTTTTCCTTTAAAATTCATTATATATACTACTGCTGTGAATTTTTTCTTGTTTCCTATATACAACCATTTAGCTGGCAGAGGGGGGGGACACTTGACTCTAATAAAATTTAGCACTTTAAAATATCATATTTCACAAACGGATCCCTGAATTGAAAAATGGTGTTCCCACACCCACATCGTTTTTGAAAGACCTATTCAACGACACCCCACACTATGGGATAGATGAGAAAAAAAAAATTCATACCCACTTTACATGTAGGGGAGGTACCCTAAAAAAAAATATTTTTCACAATTTTATTTCACCACTTTGTCGGCGTGATTGATATTTATACCCTTGTCAAATTACAGATTTCTAGTACCAATAGTCTCTGAGCTAAACCGCGGACAGACAGACAGACAGACAGACAGACAGACGGACGGACATGGCGAAACTATAAGGGTTCCTTGTTTACTACGGAACCCTAAAAAGGAAGGAATATTGAGAAGTTCGAGTTTCAAAATCGCAAACTAGATGGCGCTAAATTATCTAATTATTTTAATGTGCATTTTATGCTAAAAAAACATTTATAATACAAAATGTCGCGAAATATTATCAATACACTTCTCTCTTTGTACAGCTGCTGCGCCATCTAGTTTAACCCTAGCCAAACCTTCAAGCTTTTGCGATCGTAGAAAGAGAATAAATAATCACACAAACATAAGTGTAACTTGGCTACGGGTGCAGGTCTAATTTTCATAAAGACCTGGGTTCTGTACGGAAAGGATTACACACGATTAGACCCGAGTTTAGTTTAGAAATTGTGGACAGCAAAATTACTCACATCTTAAACAACAATTTTTTTCTAAATTTTTAGAAGAAAAAAATTGAATTTGCCACGGTGTGTCTTTAAAACAAGAAACGTTGGAATACGCTTTTATAACAAAATGAACACGCAATGTAATTACTTTGCGAATGGCTCACGATGATGATAATGATGATGATGTTGATGATGATGATGATGATTATGGTTTACTATAAGTAGGCCTTCAAGTCCTACAACCTTAGACAGGCCCACAAAATCTAGCACCAGGAAATTCCACCGTAACAAAATGCACTTAAAAGAATACCTGTCCAAGGAAGGGTCAATATTGCATTTCTAAGCTTCCCCCGTCGAAGGGATCAATTGCAGTCACTATTACAATAGCCGTCGGTACGCTCAGCGCTCTTTACCGGCTCGCACAAAGGTCTCGGAACAATAGACGTCTACCGGCTACATTATGCAATTGGGTATTTGAATTTTAAGTACAATATTTTTTGATACTGCTACAATAGAAGGAACGAATATATGAAAAGTTTGAATTTTTAACCGACTTCATAAAAAGAAGGAGGTTCTCAATTCACCGGAATCTTGTTTTTTTTTTATGTATGTAAACCGATTACTCAAAGACGCCTGAACCGATTTGAAATAGTTATTTGTGTTATATGGGGCCAAAGAGATTTTTTGTTCCCCGAGGGCGCTATTTTATTTTAATTATTAAGTCATAATTTATTTGTGTTTCATTTAAACTTTCAATATACGATGTCTATTAGGTTGATACTCCTAGCTTATTCTCATAGGTAATGATGAAAAATAATGTGTGTCATTTGGGGCCAAAATATTTTGTTCTCGGGCGGCGTACATATTGAATTCCTCGCTACGCTCAGGATTCTACTTTATTCTACTTTAGAATCCTTCCCTTCGCTCTGAATTCGAAATAACGCCCTCGGGGAACAAAAAATTTCTTTGGCCCCATTGGCCCCATATAACACAAATAACTATTTTTGTTTCAAAGGCCAGGTTTCTAAAATATTTCTTTTATTAAATAATTATCACTACCTACGTACATTTTATAAAGCAGTGATAACTGATAGTCTAGTGGTTGAGACCCTGCTGTCTGTCTGTCTGTGAGAGTATAGGGTTCGAATCTTATTTTTTCGGAGTTACGTGCTTTTTAAGCATCGATGTAAAATGGTTGTTATGGTATTATCAATGGTTTTAAGTAATTTAAATATTATCGCTTCCTTTAACGGTGAAGGAAATCATCGTGAGAAATCCTGTATGCCTTAGAGTTCTCCAAAATGTTCTCAAAGATATGTGAAGTCTGCCAATTTGCCCTTCTCATTCTGAGAGGTATTTGGATTTTGAGGAGACCTTTGCCCGGTAGTAGGTTGGGGATAGGTAAAGATGAAGATAACCTCCTACATTAAATATTAGCACCAGTTACCCATATAACTCAAGGGGTTGCAACTTGCGAAGCTGAAGTCGCGAGGGCGGGTTGAATCGATAAACTTATAAGTTGGGGGTACCAAATTGCTGAAATGTCGACCTCGCATCCATAAACGCAATAGGCTGACATCAGAGGAGCTGAAAGGGGCCTCTGGATACAGGTGACATTAGATAGAGGGGTATGAAGCAGCTTTGGACTTCTGTCCACAGCTAAAGATGTGATGTAATGATAATTTACATTTATAGTTCGTATTATTTGAAGTGGGTATTTGCGCATTTGGCTATTTGAAAGCGTTAATCCCAAAAAGTACTAATCGGATTTACTCAAGTTTTTAATTAAAAATAGATAGACTCTTCGTGTAAAAAGATGCTAGACGAGCTTTTACTCTGTTAATAAAATTGCTGTCTTTATCACGTGTAACAAGATTAAAAGAAATGGATATATTATTTCTCTTAAAAATATTCATTAGATCCAAGTTTAAGTCAAACGTGACTAAGGTGACTAACGGCTGGTTTCAGATATCTATCTAATCTTAAATCTATTACCTAAACTGAAAGTCGAAATCAGTCTAGATCGAGAGTGCAATAAGTTTTACCAATATAATTGGTAAAAACTACAAATCTGAATTACGTAAGTACTTTAGATATAAATAATGTAACAATGCTGACTAAACTCCCAGCAACTAAAAATTTGCTGGATATTGGATAGACGCAGGCGTTACTTTGGGGAAGTTCGTGATTAGCAAGAAAAGGTTATTAGCTTGTAACTGCACATTTGATCATACAGATTTTTTCTGTTGGCGGATTATAGGAAATTCTAACCTTTTCTTGAAAAAAATTTGCTGACCTCTTTTTTTTGCTTGCTGAGGTCTATATATAAATTAAAAACCATAGTTTTCATAATATATACAATCTACTTTCATTATTTTTATTTCAACTAGGATATTAAAGTGAACGATACAAGAAGGCGAAATATGTCACCGTTACAACCAGGTTACCGCTGATATTTTTAATCTCGGAAAACTTAATCCCGGTAAATGAGATTGTAGCTTTACCTCAAGTCCTCAGCGAGTATTGCAAAGTTAATGGGAGGGCTTAAGAAACGGCCGAGTCTCGTAGTTTGCCACTTTGTAAACTTTTCCATCAGAGAGATCGCTTCATGTTTTATTTAGAGATGGTACTACTGACGAAAACAATGACTATAGCCAACCAACTATGAGGTAAGTATACATTCAAATTCAAAGTTATTTATTTCATGTAGGCCAACCTGTGGCTCTTATGACACGTCTAGGCTCTATATAGACCGTTGACGTTAACTTGTCCCTTGCCGTCATGTTGGCGCCGTTTCTTATCTCCAGCCGCTGTCAGGGTTTTCATTGTTTGAAGCAATGGTGCCAACATGACGGCAAGGGACAAGTTATAGTGAACGGTCTGTACCACAAGTTCGGAATGCAGATTCTGCTGAGAAGGGCCGGCAACAAAGAAATACATAGAAGTCTTTGGCAAGAAACTATAAAAAATTATTGCTACAGTGTGACAAGCTCAATCGCCTTTAATTGGTTGATACACTCTTTAGTTATTATTGATGCAGCAAAAATGCCATAAATTCAGCCAATCAGAGGTGATTGGGATCGTCAAGCTATAACAATCATTTTTAGACAGTCAATAGTTTCAAAATCAACACCGACTTTAAAAAAGGAGAAGGTTCTCAATTCGTCGGAATCTTTTTTTTTATATATGTTCACCGATTACTCGAAGATGCCTGAACCGATTTGGAAAATTTTTTTCGTTTCAAAGGGTGGCACCATATAAATTTTATCGAAATCGGTCGAGCGGTTTTTAAAATATCAACAGTAAATTATATACTTTGTATAGTGGCGCGGGAGTTTGAGGTCGGTTTTTCAAAAATATTTTTTATATTAAATTATTATCAACCAACTCACTTTTGCCCCAGACTTCGTCCTAGTGACTGAAGGAGAAACTTACAAAAAACAAATACACTTTTTTGCATTTATATATCACTAGCTGATGCCCGCGACTTTGTCCGCGTGGATTTAGTTTTTAAAGTCCCTCGGGAACTCCTTGATTTTCCGGGATAAAAAGTAGCCTAGATGTTGACCCGAGTAATAAGCTACCACGGTATAAAATTTTGTAGAAATCTGTGCGGTAGTTTTTACGTGAAAGAAGGACAAACAAACAGACAGACAGACAAAAAAAATTTAGCTTCTGTTTTGATATCTGTATCTTGAACACAATTAGAAGCAAAAACCCTTTTTAGGGTTCCGTAGTAAACAAGGAACCCTTATAGTTTCGCCATGTCCGTCCGTCTGTCTGTCTGTCTGTCTGTCTGTCTGTCTGTCCGCGGTTTAGCTCAGAGACTATTGATAATAGAAATCTGTAATTTTACAAGGGTATAAATATCAATCACGCCGAAAAAGTGGTGAAATAAAATTGTGAAAAATATTTTTTTAGGGTACCTCCCCTACATGTAAAGTGGGGATGAATTTTTTTTTCACATCTATCCCATAGTGTGGGGTGTCGTTGAATAGGTCTTTCAAAAACATTGTGGGTGTGGGAACACCATTTTTCAATGCAGGGATCCGTTTGTGAAATATGATATTTTAAAGTGCTAAATTTTATTAGAGTCAAGTGTCCCCCCCCTCTGCCAGCTAAATGGTTGTATATAGGATACAAGAAAAAATTTCCAGCAGTATAGTATATATAATGAATTTTAAAGGAAAACTATCACGGCTAAGTAGGGTTCATTAGTGAAGGAGTTATATCGGTTTTTCTAAGTTAGATATTACACGTAGTGTAAGTTGCATATTTTGTAGTTTATTATAGTATTTAAACCGTGGAACTCAAAATGTATGTTGAGACTTTCAACTACGGAACCCTACACTGCGCGTGGCCCGACACGCACTTGGCCGGTTTTTTTATTGAATCTATTTCATGTACAGAATTGGTTTCGTTTCTGTTTTATTATATGTATAGATATAAAAGATAACAGTAATGATTGTTCAGTTGTAAAAACATCGGACAGACGGGCATCAGTACTCGTATAATTAAATAGCGAAATGTAACTTTCAAAGATAAATTATTTGAATAGAATTATTTAATAAAGATCTAAATATAACTGCTGGAGAAAATGAGGTTCTCTTGTCCTTGAAAACTTCATCTATTGAGATAAAGTTCAGCGTTTCCCTTTATAAGGTTAGCTGCCAAAATTTCAAAAGAAATTAAATTGGGCTATTTAATAATTACTGTACATTTTATGCTGGATGAGTATAGCTATCAAGTCTAGCATATAAGTTTCCATATTTTATTTTTGAAAAAAAAAATTACCTACTTACACTTTCGGAATTTTCTTTACATTAATATTAATTCCGAGAATCTGTATAAGTATTTTTTTTAAACATACGATTATACGTGTTTCAGCTTTTCTATTAACAGAATAAGGATAAAAGTTTAAAAACCGTAATAACCCGATTACGGAAAATAGTTTGTAACATCCATCATATTGACTTTGTTTATTCGCGACGGTGAAACATCCTTAAATTGTCACATACATACATACATGCATACATATATACATACATATATAAAGCATATTATACAATTGAAGACTATATAACTGACAAAAAAGCGTGGATATAATTCGTTCCAGCGATTCATGAGACAGTAAGTAATGATTAACCTGTAAATTCTCTTTTTCCTCATTGTGGAAACACTATGTATGCATAGCATAATATCTACTATATTGTAAACTTGTTTTGAAAAGAGCAACTGCCGAGTTTCTTGCTGGTTCTTCTCGGCAGGAACGGCATTCCGAACCAGCCACTCATCGACGATTCAAAAGCACTTGTAAAAAAGTTTATTTGAATAAAAAACATTTCTATTCTATTCTATTCTATTCATACATACATACATACATACATACATACATACATACATAAATTGCTAATATGATTTTATTAGCAATTTATGTATGTAGTAAGTACCCCTCCTTTAAGCTTTGCCGTATTGGGGTAAAAATAACGAATGTATACTTAATAATGTGTTCAAAAGACTAACTAATCTATTTTTAAAAGAAAAGTTCATAATAATAATTGGAGAATTCTCGCCTTGGTTTATATTTAATTTCCGTCGTGGCCGCGCGACGCCGACGGTACCAGTTAAATGAATGCAGTTACAAGTAGTCATAAGAAATTTAAACAACTTTTGCAATTTTCTATGCGATTATATCGCATTTACAAAACAAAAGAGACGTTACCTTTTGTTTTTTATCTAACTCTGCTCATTTAAATGTTCGCAGATATCTGCTTTTAAGGGTTCCGTACCAAAATGGTAAAAATAGAACCCTTATGATGCGACTTTCTCCGTCCATCCGTCTGTCACAGTCGATTATTTTAATCACTATTAAATCTATCTTCGAAGTTTAAAAATCGATATATCAGAAATTATTATGGTCAAAAGAGGTTTATGTATATTTTACAGGAAAAATAAAATCAACCCTCTTACTAGCATAGTTTTTTGATATTAAAAATAAACCTCTACAAACAAATTTAACGATTAATAAAAACAAAAAAAAAAAATTTTTATCGTTTTATTTCTGGAGTATTTCCCTCGGTGGTGAACACTTGGCTGTTTTTAGGGTTCCGCACCAAAATGGTAAAAATGGAACCCTTATGGTGAGACTTTCTCCGTCCGTCCGTCCGTCCGTCCGTCCGTCTGTCACAGTCGATTATTTCAGTAACTATTAAAGCTATCGACATGAAATTTGGTATAGTTGTGTATAATAGTGGCCCAACATCATTAGAATAAAGAAAAATCGAAAATTATTTTTAGTTTTATTAAAAAAGGGGGAAAATCGGGGGTTTGAAATTTCAAAGTAAAATAACTATACCGAGTGGGGTATCATATGAAAGGCCTTTACTTGTGCATTCTAAAACAGTTTTTTATTTATTCCTATATATAATAGTTTTTGAGTAATCGGCCAAAATGTCGAAAAAAATACCGTTCCCCCCCCTTATCTCCGAAGTCTACCAATCGAAAAATCTGAAATAATTATGGTCAATAGAGATTTATGTATTTTTTACAAGAAAAATAAACACAACGCGAAAATTATTTTAGTTTGATTAAAAAAGGGGGAAAATCGGGGGTTTGAAATTTCAAAGTAAGATAACTATACCGAGTGAGGTATCATATGAAAGGCCTTTACTTGTGCATTCTAAAACAGTTTTTTATTTATTACTATATATAATAGTTTTTGATTAATCAATCGGCCAAAATGTCGAAAAAAATACCATCCCCCCCCCCCCCCCCCCCTTATCTCCGAAGTTTACCAATCGAAAAATCTGAAATAATTATGGTCAATAGAGGTTTATGTATATTTTACAGGAAAAATAAAATCAACGCGAAAATTATTTTAGTTTAATTAAAAAAGGGGGAAAATTAGGGGTTTGAAATTTCAAAGTAAGATAATTATACCGAGTGGGGTATCATATGAAAGGCCTTTACTTGTGCATTCTAAAACAGTTTTTTATTTATTTCTATATATAATAGTTTTTGAATAATCAGCCAAAATGTCGAAAAAAATACCGTTCCCCCCCCTTATCTCCGAAGTTTACCAATCGAAAAATCTGAAATAATAATGGTCAATAGAGGTTTATGTATATTTTACAGAAAAAATAAAACCAACGCTCTAACTAGCATAGTTTTTTTATATGAACAATAAAGCTCTACAAACAAAGTTAACGATAAATAAGCAAATTAATATAATATTGTCGTTTTACTTATACTTTTGGAGTACGGAACCCTCGGTGCGCGAGTCCGACTCGCACTTGGCCGGCTTTTTTTTATTTAACTCTGCTCAGTTAAATGTTCGCAGATATCTGTTTTTTACAATGAAACTCTGTCATAAAAGGCAGACGTTTGAGTAATAGATATTGTAGATATTCATAGTCTACATAATTAATGATGTGGGCACAAAACCATCTGATAATAATAATTGCTCCGAACTCCTTCCGAATAGCCAGAGGTGCGTGCCTGGGATCGAACCTATGATCCGTCGAATAGTAGACCACAGACCTATGACCACTAGGCTATCACTGCTGTGCTGTGTATAGCATGTGTGTGTCACTACAAAACGGTGAAGGACAATCGTGAGGAAACCTGCACACCTAAAAGTTCTTCATAATGCAAATGTTCTCAATATTGTGTGAAGTCTGCCAATTCATTTGGGCCAGCGCGGCGTGATGCCTATCCTTTTCTGAGAGAAGACCTGCGTTCAGTGGTGAGCCGTTGATAGGTTGCTGATGATGATGATGATGACATAGGTGCATACAACCAGTTTCTGCCAGTGACTTAATTCATTTGGTGTTTGGTTTTTTGTAAAAATTACGCAGCAGCCCTTTGTTTCCGTATACCAATAATTACTATAACCATACAAATAAAATCACTTTGTCGATCCGTTGCTCCGTTGCTGCATGATTGAAGGACTAGCAAACAAACGCGGTTTTAATTTTAATATTTATTATTTCGGATGTGAACTATCTCTGTACCAAATGCCAAGAAACACGAACAGACACTCACACATTCATTGCTTGTTTTGAGCCTACGTTTGGAGCGGAACTTAGCTAGAAACTTCTGCTCTAAGCATTATAGTTCGATGGTACGGAATGGATAGATATTAAATACGGGTTAATCTATTTCAGAGAATTAAATGTAACGA
The DNA here is from genome assembly GCA_029955525.1 of Oeneis ivallda. Lineage (NCBI taxonomy): Eukaryota > Metazoa > Arthropoda > Insecta > Lepidoptera > Nymphalidae > Oeneis > Oeneis ivallda. The sequence goes on from JARPMR010000022.1 coordinate 12,676,493, forward strand.
ACGAACGATGGTACGAGTAAATTAGGAAAACTCAGATTTAACTTGTGTAATTAATCCGCGAAGATGTGCCTGAAGGCAGTTTGGTGGCGCTTACAGCTCTACATTACAACGAAACCCTAATTAAATATGTCACGAACGTTCCTCTGCTTCCTTTATTAGCAAAATTATATTTCGTGGAAGATAACAGCTTACTTTTTGGAATCCCTAATTGCCTGAAGCCCATTGGAGAAAGTGGGATATAGAGTTTATTTCCAAATACTTACCATATTTTTCATCATACATTAAAAATATTTGTTAACTTTTTCATCTTTCGAGTTTCAATACACTGCGGCCGATCGTCGTGTTTTCTTATTCAAAACTAGCTGATGCCCGCGACTTCGTCTGCGTGGATTTAGTTTTTAAAATCCCTCGGGAACTCTTTGATTTTCCCGGACAAAAAGTATGCCTATGTCACTCTCCAGATCCTCAACTATACCCATGAAAAAAATTATGTCAATCCATAGCTCTGTTGCGGCGTGACTGAAGGACAAACCAACGAACAAACACACTTTCGCATTTATAATATTAAATAGTATGAAGTATGATTCTAACTATAATACGATCAATAAGTTACCTGTAACCTGTCGTTCAGCAATAATGTAATATGTAGAGGTATTTTGTTCGACTTGATTAGTTAATTCAACTTAGAAATTAATCGAAATATATAATTTCAGATTTCCGTAGGTGCTAATAGTTGTGTGGTTTGAATGTTCATTAACCTTTGATTAATTTAAACTACTAGTACATGCCGATTTATGCATGAATTCGTGTGTTTATGTTTATACCTACATAGCGTAGGTAATTAGCGCCTACAACTTCATCCGCGTATAGTTAGGTTTTAAAAACCCTCTTTTTTTCGGGGGTGTGTGTGTGTGTGTTTGTGTGAGTGTAAGACGCCAGCTATTCCGCCGAGAGGCTTTATGAAAACGTACTGACGTCAGTTAATTGTCCTGTAACCACCGCCCACACCACACTTTTTTTGTCCACTGTTAGGCTCTTGTAATTTAGTATTAATGTAAAAATTGATTAAATATTTAAAGTCACTGAGTAAGTTCTTTGGTAATTCCTATAACCTTGATAGGGACACAGCGCTACATATAGATTAGTGAGGATAGGTCCAACATTGGGGACGTGACCTCCCACAGTGATGACCCGACGTTCCCCCACAAATACTATATTTTGTTAAATTTACTCAGCTACGACAAGGCCAAAAGGACAAACTACTCGTCAAGACGATTCAAACGAGCCCAAACTCGATGAAGTTGTGTCCTTTTATTGCGACGTTCTTATGGCCACCTTCCAGCTCCATCGTGTCCACCAGTGTCGTGTGGTGCTGGTTGTTACGTTCCCTTAAATATGGTCGAGCGAAGCAACGGCTGGATCATGCGTCATGCTCGTGAACGGGTACCACCGGCGGGAATGGGGCTTCTTTCTGTCTGCCCGTCTTAACATGAATTAAATTGTAGTACCTACGCTTTTTTGGAACTTTACCGCATTGTGGAAATATTATATTCTATTCTATTCTAACAAAGTTGCATGGGTTAAATCGGCATGGCATCCGGCTGCCCACAAGATAGTATAAAAAACTTATTACAATGTAATAGCTGTATAATAATATTATAAAACTAGCTGATGCCCGCGACTTCGTCCGCGTGGATTTAGTTTTTAAAATCCCTCGTGAACACTGATTTTTCGGGATAAAAAGTAGCCTATGTCACTCTACAGGTCCTCAACTATAGTACCCATGCAAAAAATCACGTCGATCCGTGGCTGTTGTGGCGTGATTGAAGGACAAACCAACAAACAAACACACTTTCGCATTTATAATATTAGTATGATTAGAATATTAAATTGCATAGGAAAACACTGTAGCATTAAGTCCATACGATGTATTACATGAATCCATACTTACTATGTAGTATGTAGGTATAATGATCGTTTGGCAAAATCTGACGCCTTTGGAGTTTGACTTTGACAAAATAGGGCTATCCACGATGGCTATATACGAGTACAAATGCCAGCATAAGATGAGCCGTACATTCAAAGTATCTTGTAGATTCCGGGGTTCAAGTTATTTGGACCTTATACTGAAGACCTTATGCTATAATTTCTGAACTACTAAATTGACGATCTTGAAATAATTACAGGACAATCTCTAAAGAACCTGCTTTCTAACGAAAAAAGAATGAATGAAATCGGAATACGCCTTAATGAATTACAGCTAAATACACATTTTGACTTTCATCCCCTCTCCCAAGAGAACCGTGCTGAATTTCGGGATAAAAAGTATCCTATATTATACCTCGTAGTATGCAATTCAATCATACCAAGTTTCATTTAAATCCGTCCAGTAGTTTCGGCGTGATGCGCGGCCAAGATACAGACAGACAGACAGACAGACAGACAGACAGACAGACAGACAGACAGACAAAAAATTAAAAAAAAATCGTTTTGGCTTCAGTATCGATTATAGAGTGCCCTCAAACAAAAATTTTCAAAATATCTTCAATGTACAGAATTGGACCTGTTACAGTTTTATTATATTATAGATGATTATTTTGAAAAGAGCAACTGCTGAGTTTCTTGCCAGCTCTTCTCAGCAGAATCCGCTTTCCGAACCGGTGGTAGGGTCATGACGTGTCATAAGAGCCACAGGTTGGCCTACATGAAATAAATAATTTTGAATTTGAATTTGAATTCATCATCAGATCAGCACCATGTCATCATAATATTGCATTGTCACGCGATTTACGCATATATGCAAAATTTCAACTCAATCGGTAACTGGGAAGTGGATTAAATTTAATTTGCAAAATTTGATGACAAACATCGTTGATGACAAACATCGGGACAGGTGAAACTAAATAAAAGCTTGTAAAAATATGACTGACTGATCTATTAACGCACAAGTCAAACGACTGGACGGATCGAGCTGAAAGGCATACAGATAGCTATTATGACGTAGGCATCCGCCAAGAAAGGATTTTTGAAAATTCAACCCCTAAGGGAATATTGTAGGTAGGGGTTTGAAAATCGAACTTAACGTGAGTGAAGCCACAGGCAAAAGCTAGTAATAATTTAAATAATAAATCTCCGTAAGAAAAAACTAAACGTACACTGCTTTTCTTTTCGCAGTATTTTAATATAATCCACCTCATGCAGGATAGTCAAAGGAGCAATTTAAAGTAGCTTTTCCACAAAAGTAGCTCGTATTTCTCCCACGAAAATAATATAATTGTTGGTGCTCGCCACGTTCCGTGCATAAACACAATGATCTAATACATTATGTTGCTTTGCATAAAGAAAATACACAAAAGAACCGGACATACTTTTTAACTATTTATTTAGTCAGTTATATGTTTACTTTTAGAACAATAGGTTCACTCACTGCACGGAAATCTCAGCAACGCGAACGGCAAATAAAAATATTTCGAACAGGAAGAAAATTTTTATATAATCGACTAGCTGCAAAGCCCGCAATTTCGTCCGCGTGGATTAAGGTTTTTTTAATTTCCGTGGGTACTCTCTTATTTTCTGGGATAACCTCCATTCAAAATTTCAGCTAAATCTAGTTTTTGCGTGAAAGAGTAACAAACTTACACACATACTAACTTTCGGCTTTATAATAATATTTGTGATGATGTGAAAGATCACTCCTCACTAGTGCTAAAATAATACAGTCTGCTGTCTGTCTCCAATCTAGCTCGAGTCGTGTGAATCTGAGTGGCTTTTACTTTTTTCGAGCGGTCGAGCGGGCCAATTTCCACTACATCTACAATCCCTTCATTTAAAAAATTACTGTCTCAAATCAAATAAAAATGAATTTGGATTACGATTTCAGAGAGATTTCTTTCTGAATTTACGTACGTACTTACTATTATAGTAATCAAAATCAAACATAAAGTTTAAATGTTTTCGTAGCAGACTACAGATAGCAGCAACAGGCGACGTGTCGCCGCGACACTACTGGTTTGTATAGGTCGCGGCACGAAAGTTTAGCGCTGAACAAAATAGCTGCGCATGGGGTACTGTCGCGCAACCAATGACGACGGCCGGAATGCGACTGGAGAGCCAATCAGCGCCATGATGCCTTATTTTCGACTTCTGCGCAATAACGGTCACCGCTAGACTTTCTTGCCGCTACCATACTCACTAGTATTATACGACTTGTCGCTAGCTAGAAGGTACCTATTTCATGGAAATACATAGAAACCTACAGGAGTGACGCGGCGACACGTCGTCGTTGTCGTCGTCGTGTTCTGCTGTCTGTAGTCGACTACGAACTTGATGCTACGAGATGCTACGCCTCAAATTGTTCGCATGGCTACGGACGCACCTCACGCACCCAATCGTTTACCCGTTGGCAAACAGTATACCTATTATAAGGTCACACCGTAAGACAGTCTTTTTTGTAAACATATTTTAACTTTCTTTGAAATATTTCCGTATAAAGATGCCGTTGTACCCTTGTACCGTCTCGAGTACCTATAGTATAATGCAAAACATAATTAATATTGCGCCGTGAACAGATTTCGCCGATTCACGTTTAAAATCGCTCCCTTTATAAATCTCCACAAAAACGCTCGACAATATTAGCTTTGTGAGTCTCTTTGTGAACAGGACAGCTATAAAGCGCGAGAAGACGCTATTGTGCCGGACTCCATGAAAAATCCTGTAAAAAAAAAAATCTCGATAAGATGCCTACAAAGGGAAGATAAGTATTTACGCTCATACTTTTTCTATTCCAGTCTCTTGTACAGCGGCTACCGTTTATTACGCACTACGGATACCCTCCACTCGTTAATAAGGATCCCCTTTTTGCCCAATTTTCCATGCAAACGTGATCTCGTTTAATATTAAATTACATACTTCTATTTAAAACTAAATTAAACCCCATACCTCATCGACGTCACCGCACATGATATACCCATGCAAAATTGTATACGCCCATCGTACCAAGTGTTCATACTTTTGACTTAATACAATTAAATTCTATTATGATGATTGCTCTGAGGTGCCTAAGCTAAAAAATAGTTTTGACTCATTACAATTTTCATAGTTTTGACTTAAGACAATTAAATTCTATAATGATGATTGTTCTGAGGTGCCTAAGCTAAAAATAGTTATAAAGTTCCTTATTAATAGTAACCTAGGAAGATACAGATCGCCATCATCATCATTAATAACCCATCAACGGCTCACTACTGAGCGCAGGTCTCCTCTCAGAGAAGGGTTATAGGCCATAGCCCACCACGCTGGCCCAATGCGAATTGGCGGACACACATCTTGGAGAACATTATGAAGAACTCTCAGATGTGCAGGTTTCCTCACGATGTTTTCCTTCACCGTTGAAGCAAGTGATATTTAATTTCTTAAACGCACTTGACTCCGAAAAGTCAGAGGTGAGTACCCGGGATCGAACCTGCGACCCCCCGAATAGGAGACCACAGTCCGAACCACTAGGCTATCACTGCTTAGATAAGATACAGATAAATGGATAGAATTTACCTCTGAAAAGCTAACAAATGGGATTATCAATGAATGGTAATCAGTAAAAAAATATGGCGCAGTGCAGATTTTAAAAGCGCCATCAGAAATTACAAGATATGTTAATCAAAATCCATCCGCGATGTCCGTCAGACATGTACCTACCTAGCGGATAAAAAACTTCATATCCATTTATTCATTACCCGTGCATCAGAACCCATGGAAATACGACACAAATATGAGTATATTATGAACATACTTGCTGTACGTATACGTACGTACAGTATACGTACTGTATACTATAAGCTATATAGCACGTATACGTACTGCATACTATAAGCTATAAGTTTACGCTTTTATTATACACAAGCTGCGCCCCGCGGTATCACCCGCGTAAGTTTCGATTCCGTGGTAATATCGGGATGAAAGTAACAGAGCTATAGGTAACAGCTATTTACCTATCAAGTTTCAAAGCAATCGGTTCATTAGTTTTGGCTTGAAGAAGTAACAAACATAATAATAATATGTATCTACATACTCACTAAAACAAACTTTCATAATTTTTTATACTCGTGATAACTTCGAAATTAAATGTCCGATTCGAATGAATTAAAAAGTATTTTACTGCTACATAAATACTCTTGATGTTAAAACTATTTATTTGAATAAGAATTAATACTAGGATACGAATATAACCAACTTTTGTAGTTTTCTCCAAATAATGAATTTTATAGGCAAAATTTTGCTACTTTGGGCTACATTATTGCAATTTTCTTAAGGATCTCTACTTTTTTAAAAAAAAAATTTTAGCCTATGTTACTTCCTGATAATTTAGCTTTCTATTGGTGAAAAATGTTTAAAATCGGTCCAGTAGTTTCAGAGCCTATTCGGTACAAACAAACAAAAAATCTTTCCTCTTTATAATATTATTAGTATATTTGTATAGATATAATAAAATAATATTCTATATAAAAAAATAGGTAAGTAAGTAAAAATTCATGTCATTGATCTTACACATCGATGAAGTATTTTAATATGGCTATTTATAAAGCGAATTCAATAGTTCGAACTTGTTATTTATCAGCTATCCCTTTCGATGGGTGGTAGAGTCTCGACTTGTCATAAGAGTGTTGGCCTACAAAAAATTCTTTTCAAAAACCGACTTCTAACGCCACTACAAAGTATGAAAATAATTTTAGTTTGTCCACGTTTGTTGAAGTCGGGCGGGCCTATATACAAACTATGAAACCGATGCGCGACGCTACAGAATATGATAGACTCGTTTGTAGAAGTCGAGCGAGCATCGCGAGTCGGTTTCATAGTTTGTATTTTAGGCCCGCCCGACTTCAACAAACGTGGACAAACTAAAATTATTTTTATACTTTGTAGTGGCGTTAGAAGTCGGTTTTTTGAAAAGAATTTTTATTTTAAGCTTTTAAGTGTAGTATCCTATGATTGAGGAGCTAGGACCTGGAGCTCCATGATGTAGTCCATACTTGTTACCTACAATATCAATTCGTAATCGAAATTTCCTAAATCGCCATAGTTTTAGCCTGCAGCATCAGGCTTGAGGAGTTGAAGGTTAAAATTTTTATGGGACCATTTCGCAAACATCCTCTGTCGATTAAAAAAAAAATCACGCGAATCGGTCTAGTAATCCCGGAGAAATCGGTGGACATACATAGAAAAAAAAAAAAAAAAAAAGATACCGGCCGAATTGAGAACCTCCTCCTTTTTGGAAGTCGGTTAAAAATAGCTAATTTTGAATTTTTGTGAATATTTACCAATCCACGTACCTACTTCAATATAGGTTTCAATCAGAATATTTAGGTAGGTATTCATATTTAAACATCGTAAATCGTAATTCACGAAAGAATGATATAGGTTATTACATATTTATTTTAGTTTTAAAACGTGTGTAATTATGCAGTGGACGCAATTACTTATTGGCGCATCATTGAACAAGCGTTAGCTTATAAAGTATCATAAAGATGCATAGCATGGGTCTCTTAAGAAGCTATGGGTCATTGAAAGCAATGGAGAGAGGAGAGAGCTATCCTCGGAGTCTCCGTGAGGTATCAAATAAGAAATTAAATGGTACATAGGAGAGCCAAAGATACGAACGTAGATCATCGTGTCGTGAAACTGATGTAGCAATGAGCGGGGCATATAGCGCGAAGAACGTTGGGGTCTTAGGGTGCTCAAGTGGCGACCTTGCAATGCGACCTTGCGATCCGGAAAGGCAGCTTTGAAAGACTTTATAGACGACGCCACCAAAAGTTGTCAGCCTCGGAATACATGCGGCACAAGATCGTATCGCCGTAAGAGGCGTTTTCCCAACAGTGGAGATCTATCTATTGAGACGACGACGAATGTCCACTTGTCCACCTTCAGTTTTCATGAAAGGGGATGTATTTACTTAAAGTTTATTGAAAGTTCTCATAGAGCGTTTCAATTTGGTTCTCATACGGACGACTTCAAGTGGTTTTCAAATATGGAGGGTTGCATATAACTGGGATTTTCAATAAACGGCGCAATATATCTGAAGGAGTACTCTAAGTCAAGTTTTATGAGCTATCGAACAAATAGAGAACGGTGGTGTATTACTTGCTGTATACTGTACCTGTTTGAACGTTAGATACTTTTTGTGGGTAAGGTTAAGATGAGAGTACTTATCTATGTACATTTTGAATTTTGTGGGTGGTAGGTACACTTCACTTGAATAAAATACCGGTTATCGAGGGGTACCTCTACGAGTTTCAATACATGTATTTCTATAAAGACGAGTATGTTTGTGTGTTGAATGTTATAATATTATGAAATAAAAAATACGTGTGGCACTCGGGGACTGCCGCGGTAAAGCTATTGCATAGCATTTTCTAGTCGCACGCACACAAACACCGTGCCGAAGACTGCCGAACTGAAACGACGGGGTGTTAGGTTTATTTTCGTTACGGAATTTCTTGATTCGGTCGCTGCGCTCAAAGCCCGCGATAAAAGCTATGCAATAGCTTAATAATAATAGTAATGCGTATATTTTAATAAATAATTGGTAACCATAACCGTTTAGTACTAATATTTAGCGCTGGATCACGATGCATTCGATGGCTGTTTGTTTTTCCGCTTTGAATTCCTCATTGCTGAGGGTAGTGACTTCTTTCCATTAATCGTTGGGGTACCTGATCTTCCCGCATAGGTACGACTGAAATAGTACGGATTTTCTTCCCTCAGGTGTAACGAATATGATCAGGTGTTAGTGACAATAATTGCGACCGGCGACGACTTTACGTGCTCGCACGTACTTGAGGCACGGAAGACACGAAACGGCATAATACGGCACTCCAAAGAAGGTCACCCATCCAGTTACTGACTTGCGTCAACGCTGCTTAACCAGCGCAATCCATGCTCATATCATGCCCTGTCGTAATAGGTCACACGTCCTTAAAACTTTGCCGAGTTTGGGTGAACGTCGAACGACAGTGTGTTATCTAGCACGAAGCCTCCCACCAGACTAGACCTCAGCGAATTTTTAAAAGTAGGTATTTCTAAACTAAACCTGCTACAAATTGACCCTGGGACTTCTGACTTAATATAACGAACAGCGCTCGCTACTCTAGGGAGATCGTCTGAAAAGTTTGCCGAAAATTTTAACCTTCCAAGTTTGATCCACTATCCGAACTATTATCAGGCTTTTTGAAAAATATCGATGTACTTTACTAACCGGTCGTCTACACGCAGTATGGATATTTTTTGGTAATACATAATTTCTCTATACTTTATCCTCTATTATAGTAAAGATGTCGGTACATTTAGCCACTTTATAATTTCACTAAATACCGACGATATCAGTCAAGTCGCAGGGAGCCGCTGGATGTACGCGGCGCAAGACTGAGATATGTGGAAGTCTGTGTAAGAAACATAATATTATGTTCAGCTGTGGACGTCTTTATGGGTTGCTAAAGAACTTTGAGTATAGTGTTGGTTATATACTCAAAGCTAAAGAAGGTTTATGTTAATACTTTTTTACAATTCCCAAATTCCTTACTACAATATTATTTCAAACCCTACTCCTACTTCCATGTTCAAATCATATTTTTAGACATACGTAGTCCGTATATATATATATTATATTATTTGATTCCTCTGTCAATTGATACCGCACATCGAGTTTTTGAAAAACAAAATAGACAAAACAAAAAGTTCATAGATCTAAATTCAGGCGAATTTATATCAGACTGAATAAAAACATTCGGTTCTAGTTTTTACTGTCCGAATAAAATACTTCGCCGCTACATGTCGATACATATGACTTCATCAAAGTGAAAATTTCGTTGAAGTGAACCCAAAAATGTATCCAATTAGTACGGCATCTATTAGTAGAGTTAAAAGATGGGTAGGTAACAGGTATAGTAGTAAAATAGATTGTAAGTGCTTACAATCTATTTTCTCTTAGCTCTCATAAAAGGTAAACAATTCGCAGAAAACATTCCCGAGAATCTCGTAAACGGCGAACGTAGCTGGCGCTTACGAATTTCTTAATTCAGGATTTTCACTTGTAGCATTACTTGTAGGTTTCATTCTCAGAACGGTAAGAACGTCCTATGAGCCGTGCTTTGCGCGTCGCTTATGCCTTTCTATGAGAAACCACTTGTTTAGTACTGTTTAAGAAAACTTATGAAAAATATAATATGACAAATATCTGGATAATTCTTATATTTATGGATTCAGTCATTGACTGATGCGGGATATACATAATATTATCGAAAAGAATAAAAAATATTATCGTTAAATTAGTTTTTTTAAAGAACAACTGCCGAGTTTCTGCCTGGTTCTCCTCGGTTGGTCATTCCGTAAATCTTTTCTTCTATATAAATAAAAATGAATGTTGGTAAGTGCATAACTCAAGAATGGATGGACCAATTCTGTTAATTTATTTTTTCGTATGTTCCTTAAGGTCCACGGAAGGTTTAAAAAAAAAACAAAAAAAAATTACAATAGATAAGTTGGCGGTACGAAGATCGCCGTGTCAGCTAGTCATTAATAAAATTCATTTGAAGATCAAAACGCACTATGCTTAAAGTTAATTTGAAAAATAAAGAATAGAGGGGAATGGGAGGGGCTCCCCCAGATAAATTCCCATCTTTTTTTTCAACAACTCTTCCGAATTTCTATATAAATAAAAATGAATGTTGGTAAGCGCATAACTCAAGAATGGATGGACCAATTCTGTTAATTTATTTTTTCGTATGTTCCTTAAGGTCCACGGAAGGTTTAAAAAAAAACACCAAAAAAAAAATTACAATAGATAAGTTGGCGGTACGAAGATCGCCGTGTAAATAGTCTAAATATATAAAAGGCAAAGGTGACTGACTGACTGACTGACTGGTCTATAAACGCACAGCTCTAACCACTGGACGGATCGGGCTGAAATTTTGCACACAGATAGTTATTATGACGTAGACGTCCGCTAAGAAAGGATTTTTGAAAATTCCAACCCCAAGAGGGTTAAATGGGGGTTGAAAGTTTGTATAAAAGTCCGTCATTTATCAAATTATTTTTCATGTAATATCCATGAAACTTGAATTTTTGGGCTTTCGATAAAAAAATAAGAAATACGTGTTTCGCAAATTTTAAAAATTCCACCCCCAAAGATTTCAAATAGGGGATGAAAATTTGTATAAAAGTCCAGATTTTTAAGTTAATTTTCAAGTAATATCCATCAAACTTGGTACTTTAGCTTTCATCTAAATATATAAAAGGCAAAGGTGACTGACTGACTGACTGACTGACTGGTCTATCAACGCACAGCTCTAACCACTGGACGGATCGGGCTGAAATTTTGCACACAGATAGTTATTATGACGTAGACGTCCGCCAAGAAAGGATTTTTGAAAATTCCAACCCCAAGAGGGTTAAATGGGGGTTGAAAGTTTGTATAAAAGTCCGTCATTTATCAAATTATTTTTCATGTAATATCCATGAAACTTTAATTTTTGGGCTTTCGATAAAAAAATAAGAAATACATGTATCGCAAATTTTGAAAATTCCACCCCCAAAGATTTCAAATAGGGGATGAAAATTTGTATAAAAGTCCAGATTTTTAAGTTAATTTCAAGTAATATCCATCAAACTTGGTACTTTAGCTTTCATCTAAATATATAAAAGGCAAAGGTGACTGACTGACTGACTGACTGACTGGTCTATCAACGCACAGCTCTAACCACTGGACGGATCGGGCTGAAATTTTGCACACAGATAGTTATTATGACGTAGACGTCCGCTAAGAAAGGATTTTTGAAAATTCCAACCCCAAGAGGGTTAAATGGGGGTTGAAAGTTTGTATAAAAGTCCGTCATTTATCAAATTATTTTTCATGTAATATCCATGAAACTTTAATTTTTGGGCTTTCGATAAAAAAATAAGAAATACGTGTTTCGCAAATTTTGAAAATTCCACCCCCCCAAACACTTCAAATAGGGGATGAAAATTTGTATAAAAAACTTGAGAGGTGTCAAGGGACACCCGGATGGAACGTAGTTCCTTTCGATTAATTAATTTGGCATTGTGTTCTTTATTTTCGCGGTACAATAATGGGTCTCCGTAGCCTTGTGGCTTCTGCAGTCGCCTAATAGCCAAAGGTCGATGGTTCGAATCCCAGCTCGACAGACCGAATTTTCCATTTTCAATTTTATTTTAAACAATTGCTACATGTGGAACCTTTCCCTAATTTTTATAACTTATAAGTTATAAAAAATTAGGGAAAAAATTTAGTTTTCAAGTAATATCCATGAAACTTGGTATGTTGGCTTTTTACGGAGATACGAATCGCCTTAGGTTGGATTTTAATTACCAATAAAAATCTAACTTAACGTGAGCTAACCAACCGCTAAGAAACCATTTTTGAAAATTCAACCTCTAAGGGGGTAAAATAGGGGTTTGAAAAATCGAACTTAATGTGAGCGAAGCCGCGGGCAAAACTTTTGCCAATAAAAGTCTAACTTAACGTGAGCTAACCAACCGCTAAGAAACCATTTTTGAAAATTCAACCTCTAAGGGGGTAAAATAGGGGTTTGAAAAATCGAACTTAATGTGAGCGAAGCCGCGGGCAAAAGCTTTTACCAATAAAAGTCTAACTTAACGTGAGCTAACCAACCGCTAAGAAACCATTTTTGAAAATTCAACCTCTAAGGGGGTAAAATAAGGGTTTGAAAAATCGAACTTAACGTGAGCGAAGCCGCGGGCAAAAGCTAGTCATTAATAAAATTCATTTGAAGATCAAAACGCACTATGCTTAAAGTTAATTTGAAAAAATAAAGAATAGAGGGGAATGGAAGGGGCTCCCCCAGATAAATTCCCATCTTTTTTTTCAACCACTCTTCCGAATTTTCATCTATAAAGACGGTCATGTATTTAGAAGAGTTCTACGTAAACAAAACTGTTACATAAATAACCTACAGTAACTTATATTTGCAGCCTTTATAATATAATATGTATTTTGCAGACGATGCACGCTAGTTTGATGTTTTGTCATTTCCTTGGAGATACGAGTATGCTAATGTCCTTTGAAGAAATAGCTTGAAATACAGACATGCAGTTTGATTTATTAACGTCGTTGCTGTGTGCATAAAGGTATCATTTGTTTTTTAAGTACTTACCTAGAGTTTTAACTTTGAGTATATAGTGTTGGTTTTATACTCAAAGAGTTTTAACGATCATCTGTTCGCAGCTTTATCGATCAAAGCTGGTTCTGTTATCGATTGGAACAGTTTAAGCAAATAATCAAAAAGTTGGAACTACGAGTAAGTACCGACCAATTTTTAACCGATTTCAAAAAAGAGGAGATTCTCAATTCGTCGGAACTTCTTTTTATGTACTTTCACCGATTACTCGAAGACGCCTGAACCGATTTGGAAAATTCTTTTTTATTTTAAGGGTATCCCAGGTGGCCCCATTTAAATTTTATCGAAATCAGTCAAGCGGTTTTTCAAAAATCAACAATAAATAATATACTTTGTAATGGCGCGGTAGTTTGAAGTCAGTTTTTTAAAAATATTTTTTTTGGTATAGATTATGTAAACAGCATTTACAATATTCTATTCTCGTTCTTAGACCTTTGAGTAATCTAAAGTTGATTAAAAAATTGGTTGTCTGTAAAGTCGGTTTACGGACGATAGTTTCACGTGCTATCGTCATAAAAAAACATTGATCACGGCGGGCGGGCGCTCTCAAAGCCAACGCTTGGGCCGATCGTGCCTCTCTATTGCTTGTTCCGCGCTCTCGCTTGTACGCTCGTGCACGCACGTCAAAACACCACTATTATTTATCAGGCCTAGCTGCTTTAAGTATCATCGTAAGTACAATTGTGTTTGGTCAGCGTAAGGCGACGTTTTAGCATAGGCGTGGCGTTGCGCGTCGCGCGGCGCGTCGCTCGCTCGCTCTTGCTCGCCCTCATACCTTGGCCATATCGCGCGACCGCTCACGCGGCTCGACGCCGCACGCGCCGCGCAACGCCCCACGCCTATGCTAAAACGTCGCCTTAGATTACTTCTTTCTGGGCTAACGAATTTCGTGATTCGTCAAATATTCTAAAATCTAATAGCCACATTCGCGGACGCGAACGAAATAGCTACATTAGTCGTGTAAAAATGCCACCTTTGCATTGTAAATGTCGATACGACCGGCAGAAACATTGCCCGGCATTCCGACCCGTACAAACATTTGCGACCAAAGAGATTAGATCCAATGTTCAGACCGGCCTTTTCATCAGGATCATTTCTAATTGACTTCAGAGGTTTTCGATTTGACGCGTATTCTTATTTTGGATGGACGGAGTAACTATCAAATCTGAACCGATTTCAATATTAGTTTTTTTTAATGAATCGCGATATGAAATCGTGAATCGTGATCTGCTTATATCGATTTTCTTAGAACCCATTTGACCCTATAATGTGAAAGTTCAGAAATTGTATGAGTTATCTCTAATCCAATCCAATCCATCAGCCTGTATTCATCCACTACTAGACATAGGCCTTTCCGAGAGCGCGCCACCAAACACGGTCCTCCGCTTTCCTCATCCAACTGCTTCCCGCCACCTTCTTAAGGTCATCGGTCCAGCGAGCTGGAGGTCGTCCTACACTGCGCTTGCCGGTACGCGGTCTCCACTCCAGAACATGTCTGCCCCATCGGCCATCGGTTCTGCGACAGATATGACCTGCCCACTGCCACTTCAGCTTGCTAATCCTCAGAGCTATGTCGGTCACTTTTGTTCTTCTACGAATCTCCTCGTTCCGGATTTTATCCCTGAGAGAGATTCCCAACATAGCTCGCTCCATAGCGCGCTGAGCGAGCTGAGTTATCTAGGAATTGAAATAATTTACAATGACTTCCATAACGGTATAGTGTGTCTGATTTCTTGTTGGTTTGTTAAGACAGCAAAGTCAAGTCTCCTATTGACACTAAAGCGCACAGTGACCACTGTCAACAACAGTTTTTCTCATTATCCTCTTGCCCTATCACTAATGTAACGCTTAAATATCTCTGTTTGCGCCACTTTCCACGACGCGATGCAAAAAACGAAAACATCGTATGGAAAACAGGCACTCTTGTAGATCGCTTTACATTTACCGCGAAGTGTGAATGCCGGACTTTTTGCGATAAAAATGATTTTTAACGTGGGAAGCTTGCAATTATCAACAGTAGATTTAAAGTACAATATTCCCCATACTCTTTGTACCTGACTGCGGCAAAGTCAAAAGGAGGGGTTATGATTTTAGGAGTCTATGTACGTATGTATGTATGTGACTATTTACGAATGTTCCACCGATTCGTTATTATATCCCGGGTATATCACCCGGACCATAATACTCCAATACTAGGCTACACTGTATACGAACAAAATAAGTAAACAAAGTAAGTACGTGTTACAGTTTTTTTAACATTTTGCTTGCAAGTGTTCTTAGATACGTCATAATAGAAAAACGAAAACCTATTAGGTATACCACTGTGATGTCTGTCTGCCGTCTGTCCATCTCACTAACCATTTTTATTAGAAAAAGGAAAAATGATTTTTTATCAATTAAAAAATTATTCTAAATACTGGAGGAAAAATGTCTTCTAAGTGCTGTAAAATTTCAAGTTTCGATTGTAAATTCACCTTATTTTAACAGTAAATTACAGCTCGACATGCTTGACGCGCAGCAATCGCAGTGAATCTACGCCTATCCGTATTAAAAATTGATTAAAAATAGTAAATCAACCGGAATTGCAGTGGTTATTCAGTGTTATGTGTAAATCGTGATTACTAATAATTGTGAGATTTTCACAACAAGTGAAATGTCGATATAAGTGATATTTACTGATATTTACTAATATTTTCTCAAACTACCTACCTGCAATAGAAGACAAATTATAAAAAAAAATTGTGATGACGCGTTTATCTCTTATTGTGATGAGAAATAATAACATGCACGTAATCGATGCCCGTAATAAACTGGAATAAACGATAGAAATCAAGGAAATTCTTCATCATTCATCATTCAGCGACGTTATTTCTGCATTTTACATGATATAAGTGACTGCTGGCGTCTTTACTTACGAGCTTGTTTCATAAAACCATTTGAAGAGTGCCTACCTTCCTACCTACAAACTAGGGACATTAAATATTAGATTATAAACATAACATATATTATTATCTATAATATAATAAAACTGTAACAGGTCCAATTCTGTACATTGAAGATATTTTGAAAATTTTTGTTTGAGGGCACTCTATAATCGATACTGAAGCGAAAACAATTTTTTTTTTATTTTTTGTCTGTCTGTCTGTCTGTCTGTATCTTGGCCGCGCATCACGCCGAAACTACTGGACGGATTTAAATGAAACTTTGCATGATTTAAGTTCATACTACGAGGTATAATATAGGATACTTTTTATCCCAAAATTCAGCACGGTTCCCTTGGGAGAGGGGATGAAAGTCAAAATGTGTATTTAGCTGTAATTCCTTAATAGCCTAGGCAATGGGGCGGTCTGTTGTATGGAGACCCCCACATCAAATCCTCAGTCGATGAAATTTGGCGAGGTTGTAGTATGGGATGACCCAAAATTTACACAAAAATATCCAAAAAAAAAATCCATGCGGAAGTTGGGTATTTATACCTAAAAGTACAAATAGCTTAATATTTTGAACAGAATAATTTCTCCGTCCAATTTTTTTTTACCAAACTAATTATTAGCCTTAATAAGAGGTACTTGATAAAAATCCAAAACTTTTTTCAAACGGAACTGTCATTTTTTAAAGAGGTTTCCTTTTTTTGTCCGTAATTTCGACCAGAAAATTGCTCAGTCAATTTTTTATTTTCAAATGTCCTTAAAATGTAATTTAGCATAACGTGTAAGAAAATCCAAAAAAAAATCCATACCAAAATCTATTTATCTTACTTCAACTGAAAATTGTTTATAACTCGGAATGAAAAATTTCTCTATCCAATTTCTTTTTTTTAACATAGTAGGTAGTCACATTTACACACTTATCCTAAATATCCAAAAAAATATCACGAAGAACATCGATATTGAAACAGAATTTTTTGAAATCTAAACTGCGTTTTCGCGATAATGTACCTTAATGCTTCAATCATTGGGTTTAGTTTAGCGTGCGCGAGCGAAGCGACTTCACAAATAATATATTACTACATGACTTCTACGATGCTAAATAATAAACATAAATGTGTACCTCAACATTAATTTATTTATACAACCACTAATTGTAGCGACTTAGCTTCCAGATAATGAATGAGCTTTTCAATAGTTTAATTAAGGGCCCTTAAACATAATTTGTTTCTCCGAATTAGTTTATTTTGGGAAAATTTAAACAAAAACAACATAAAATTGCCATAACAGCTTATATTAACTAATATTCATTTCCTTCACTGAAAATAAAATAATAGGTATGTATCTGCTTCAAACAACCAAAAAATAACATCTTTATTTTGAAAAAGTATAAAAAATTATGAAGCTCTATAATGTTTAAAAACAATTGTTTTTTGGCAAAAGCTTCATTGATTACTTTGTTACCAAAACCTTTTTAACCGACTTCCAAAAAGGAAGTGGCTCTCAATTCAGCACTTATTTTTTTAACTTATGCACGGTATTTAAGGAAAACCCTAAAAAAGTGACATACTGTTTTTATTCAAGATTCCTGTATTATGAATGAATACAATACAATAAATAAAAAGAGCATGACACTTTTTAGGGATCCTAAAACACCGTGTGTTGTATGTACAGCGGTTTCTTCGAGATTTCTGAACCGATTTGGATAATTTTTATTTCACTTGCTAGAAGAAATTCTCGAGATGGTTCCCCAATACTTTCTGGATCCAACTTTTCAATTCTAATGCCTCATTCTGAAGTCGGGCGAGCATAAAAACACGCCCAATGTCAACATAATGTGTAGAAACTAAAAACTTTTTTTTCAACACACTTGCTCATAAAGTGGCTCTAATAGTCTAGTTGACAAGTTCAAAATGGTACAAAATAGAGATACTGATCTTAAAATTATGTGCGATAGCTCATTGGATCCGGAATGACGCCTAGAAAAATGTTCCAAAAGCGTGTATTAGCACATCAAAAATTGCAAAAGTTATAAACAATTAAAGATAAAAAAAAAATGGCATTTCGTTTTTTGCCAATATTTCATAAACTATTAATATTTAAGAATTTTCAAAAAAAGATTCTAAAAGAAGAGGAAATTTTCAATAAAAAACTCCGAACTCCCGGAACTCTATCTCCATTATTTATAATTTTAATTTAACGCTGAAAATAGGTCTGCGCGCGACATTTTTAGGTTGCGCGCGCGGCGTCAAAAGCGAGTACGGCACATTAATTAATTTATTTAAGGTATTGAATATTTATTTAAAAATTTGAAAAAATTATGGTGTGTTTTGAAAACTATAAATAATTTATTCTCGTTGGAAATTTTACTTAAAGTTAATTTTTCAACAAGTTAAACAATTGTTAACTAACAAAATTTTCTCGAACTTCCGTCTTAATTGTAAGTGAAAAAAAAATTGTGTGAGTCAGCTCACGACGCACAACTGGAGTTTACTTCATACTCAACGTTGAAATTTCTACCCTAACGTTGAGTAAATAAGGTTGGTCTTCGCTTGAGTTGTCGAATGCCCGCGCTACGCCTTTCACAACGTTGCAAATCTCCACCCCTAACGTTGAGTAAACAAGGTTGGCTTTCGTTCACGTGTAGATTAGCGCCATCTTTCGGCTTATGTGTAAACTATTTGAATAGCCACGGTGTTGTACTCCGTACGGTGTTGTGAACGAAAACCAACCTTATTTACTCAACGTTAGGGTAGAAATTTGCATCGTTGTGAAAAACGTGACACGGGCATTCGACAACTCAAGCGAAAACCAACCTTATTTACTCAACGTTAGGGTAGAAATTTCAACGTTGTGAAAAACGTAACAAGGTCATTGATAAATTGATTTTACTGTCCGGATTTTTCTCATACCGGGCTGCTAAAATCGATTCTTAAGGAGTAAACTCCAAAAAATTTTTAAATAATTGTCGTAAAAAATTTCAATTATATTTATGTACAACTTCTTTATTTGATTTGTTCACATCGGCATTCTCATTACAGAAAATACATTTGGAATTGTAATCAAACTCTGAAGATGGTTCTTGTGAATTAAGTCTTTTCTTTTTTAAAAATGATTTGATCATATTATCGTTTATGTATGCTTTTCTGCAAGAGACGTGTAAGTCTAATTCTTCTAATCCGTGAAGCTTATGCTCTAATCCGTCGCCCCTTTTTTTATGCTGCATTTTTTAATCGTTTCAACTCCTTTTTTTTTCACTGTAACTTTCTCTAAGCCGGCAAAGCTCTTATTGCACAAAATACAAAATTTTTCCATAACGATTACGCGTACAACAAACAAATTTGCTAATAACAATGGTCGCCTTGGTCACTAATGGCCGTCTCTAATTTCTTAGTCGAACGAAATACGAGTAAACACGAGTAAGTATACTCGGTCATACTCGGTTGGTTCGGACGAACTGCGCGCGCAGAGATTGCGCTCGTTGGACATCTACAGGCTCACGTCGCCGTGGGCAGACAAAGTCGGGTCTCGTGACGTCATCACGCTCCTGCTCACTCCTTGTTATGGAGTAACATCGGCACAAAAAAAACGTCGAATTGATTACCTGCTCCTTTTTTTGGAGTCAGTTAAAAATAGCCATAACAACTTATAAAATAATAATATCCATTTCTTTCAAATTCAAATTTATTTCACGTAGGCCAACCTGTGGCTCTTATGACACGTCATGATTCTACCACTGGTTCGGAAAGTAGATTCTGCTGAGAAGAGCCGGCAAGAAAGTCAGCTCTTTTCAAAATTGGTATGTTATGCAGAAAAAATGTACCTAAACCTAACTAAACTCGCTCCTAAATCATCAATTTTCGGTGTGAAGAGGTGACGAAAAATCATTTTTATAGTACTAAAAAGAAAGATTTTTCACCAAACCAAAACCAAAAATTGGAGATAAAGGACCAATCTCTGTGTAGTAGTTTTTAGTTCCATTGTATTTTGTTCGAATTAGTTACAAAATGATCCGAAAACTCCAATAGTTTAACGGATTTGCATTAGCGCCCTTAAAATTGTGCAGTAATGTCGCTATGATATGGATTTCGTGCCCCTTTTTGAGCGGGATGGCAAATTATTGTGTTCTCGTGAGTGAGAAATAGAGTGATAGACGCGCGACGTACTTTTGACGACTTACTATTTTTTACCTAATTACAAATAACTTAAAATACAAAATTGCAAATTATTATACACTCTTAAAGCAGTTTTTGTCTCAGCATTTAAACTAGTTTTAGATCTGCGTGCGATTTTTCGCTTTAATACCATGACAATATGGTTCAGAACCATTTGACCGACACAGTCACTGTAGTTGTCAACAGTTTTTGATTGAAAATTGAACTGTCGACTCTACGACATACATTCGATTATCCAGTACTGGCTCGCGTCACAAAAGGCAGATACTACACTAGCGGCACGCTATGATGGCCGGTTTGACGTTTGTCCGCTCATGAAGTTCCGTATTAATTGATAACGACTTTGAAGGAAATAATTGTATTACTTTATTGACGATAGTGATGTGCAGAGATTCATAAATTTTATCGAATGTAGTTTTAGGTTTAGGACTCAAAATTTATTTATTAAATTGATTTCTAAAATGTATACAAGTGTAGAAAAATCAGTTTGCACCATTTAAGGGGTGAATGTACTTGTGAATATGAACAATTTTCACTATGTGGACAAACCTCTGAAATCGCAAAAAAATATCAGCTGTTTCATACAAAAGGTAAAATTTTTATTTTTATATGATATATACCACAACTCGGCATTTGGTTTTCTAAATTGAAAATTTTTAAAAATGGAATCTAATACGATCGTCACATAGGATCGCTGGCTAGCACAACTACTACCTCCGGCAAACTCGCGTCAATGCTCAATGCAAAACAAAGCAGTTTCGAATTGACGTTGCTTCGAAAAGTATAAACTGTCAGTGCAATGCGATTGTGATATAGTTTTGACCTGGCTTTGGATTTCAAATATTGATACTGCATTACTGTTGACCCTTGCTCGTTAATTTGGACTCTGTTCAAGCCCTTTGTTGTGGATTTCGTCGATATGACCGAACGTACGCAGAGAACTGTTCTAAATAGTCAGACACGTGAGTTCGTAATACGCCTTCGTAACTATTTCGATCGTGAAGCTCAAAATGGAGGGCCAATTTTACCTATAACGTCAGTGGTTGAACGCGTAGCTGATGCGCTTAATATTGGACAACGAACTGTTAGACGGATAACTAAAAAAAAATATGGCGAGACTGGCACAGAAGAAAATAAACTTCACACACCAAAAAAGAGAAAACGAGCAAAACCAGTCGTAGGCATCGATAGCTTTGATGCCGATGCTATCCGAAGACATGTTTACGGCTACTATTTACAGAAGGAGTATCCAACAAGAAAAAAGTTGGTGCATTCACTGAAGGAAGCTGGATTATTCTTCGGTGGGGAAAGTTCTTTAACGAAGATTTTGAAGACCATTGGATTTCGATACAAAAAATGTAACAAACGCAAAATATTGATGGAAAGATTTGATATAGCGATGGCAAGGTATACTTTTTTACGGCAAGTGAAAGAAATCAAAAATTGGCAAAATGTTGTGTTCTTGGATGAAACATGGCTTAATGCTAACCATACTGTAGGCCGTTCTTGGAACGATGACACAGCAGCATCTACTCCCAAAGTTCCTGTAGGAAAAGGATCGCGACTTATAATTTGTCACGCCGGAACCATCAACGGGTTTGTCGAAGGTTCTCTCATGGCTTTTGCGTCAAAAACCACTGGAGACTATCATGAAGACATGAATGGAGAAAAGTTTACTGAATGGTTTACCTCAATGTTGTGTAGCCTCCCTGAACCATCTATTATAATTATGGACAACGCCCCATACCACTCGATGCAAATTGACAAGCCACCTGCCCAATCCCAAAAGAAAGCTGATATCGTCGCATGGCTTCGTAAAAATGGCGTAGATGCAAACATGAATATGTTAAAAGCGGAATTAGTACGTCTTTTAAAAGAAAACAAACCAACCAAGATCCGATACGTCATTGACGAAATAGCATTAGAACATGGGCACAGAGTTATACGGTTACCGCCTTACCATTGTGAGTATAATGCGATTGAGTTGGTGTGGGCTCAAATTAAGGGATATGCTGCAAGACACAATACAGAACCCCCATTTACCACAAAAAAAATGCTAAAATTATTAGAAGAAGCTTGTGAACATGTGACTAAAGGAGACTGGGAAAAGGTTGTGAATAGAACTGTTAAATTAATAAGGGAAGATTATGAAAGAGATGTGAAAATAGATAATATTATAGAAAACGAACATATAATTATTAATGTAGGTGATGATAGCAGTGACGACAGTGAAAATAGTAGTATGGACGAATCTGATTAATTATGGCCTTTTGTGGCACCTTTTTTGGTATCTTTTGTATTCATATGTTTCTTGTGTGCATATAAAGTATGTATATTCATTTTCATTCAAATATTCAGTTCGTTCAAATAAATTAAATAAACATATACATTTTTGTTTTATTAAACCTATTTAATCAGGTACAAAAACAAAACTTAAATGTTTTTTGTTCGAGAATAAATTGACATTCCACATCACTATTGTAATGTGTCAAACCGGCCATCATAGCGTGCCGCTAGTTTAATGTCAGTCTCGTCACTGAATAGATAAAGTCTCGTTATAGTCCGGGAGCCAGGTACAAATTCGGTCAATTATTTCCTCTCGAGCGAAACTTCGTGAAACGCATTAGGGATTTATATTATGAATATTCGCGACCGTCAGCTGCGACTCCGTGGGTGGGGCGGGCAGTGGCAGCCTCCAACGCATGGAGAAAAAAAAAGTTTTTTAGTCATTTCCTCCCATTTGAAAATTTGACAGATTATAGTTTACCTAATATTTTGAAGGAAAACTAACCATAACATGGTGGACCATGCTATGGTCAGCTGACTTTATTTCTTTTCTATATATCTGACAAATTTTCAAATGGGAGGAAATGACTAAAAAACTTTTTTTTTCTCCATGCGTTGGAGGCTGCCACTGCCCGCCCCACCCACGGAGTCGCAGCTGACGGTCGCGAATATTCATAATATAAATCCCTAATGCATTTCACGAAGTTTTAATTGGGAGGGACTTGGTCATGAAAATCTGTCACTGGCTTCCGGACCATTACGTCAACTCACCACGCTCCTGCTTCCCTTGATGGATTAAAATATATAAAATATTTCTTTCTAAAATTTTATAGTTTTTAATGCGCTTGATTATTTTTTTGGATATTTTGATACTTGATACAAAAAAAATAATTGTAATCATATCAATAAAAAAAATGGATGGAGAAATTTTGCACTGTGAGTAAAAGGGTAGTTTTTGAAAAAAATATAGTCTCTTGGTATATTGTTTGGATTTTCAAGTTGTAGGTACAAAACGGCTATAAAAGGACATTCCAGTGAAAAAAATTCACAGAGCAATTTTTCGCTGCAAGTTACATTGAAAAAACGTATTTTTCAAAATTTGGTGGTTTCGACTAGGAGTATATTTTGGATATTTTATATTTTGTTTCTAGACTTTACATGAATGTTTCAGGTGAAGAAAGTTTTGACCGAGCATTTTGCCGAACTGAGATATTAAGCATAAAAGAGTTTAGGTAAAAATACCTAATTTCCGTTCTAATTTTTTTTTGGATATTTATAAAATACGTTTAACTACTGATACTTTATCATTCTGTAAAGTTTCGTCGCCTGAGGAATTGATGTTGGGGTCCACTAGCTTCATTGCCTAGACTATAAGGCGTATTCCGATTTCATTCATTCTTTTTTTGTTAGAAAGCAGGTACTTTACAGATTGTCCTGTAATTATTTCAAGGTCGTCAATTTAGTAGTTCAGAAATTATAGACAATCTTCAGTATAAGGTCCAAATTACTTGAACCCCGGAATCTACAGGATACTTTGAATGTACGGCTCATCTTAAGCTGGCAAGCGTACTTTAATATATATATAGCTGCTCGTGCTGATTCACTGATTCACTGACTGATTGATCACCTCTCCTGTAAAATTTTGTATGAAAAATTTTTTTTCCACCGATGGTTTCGTATAGAGGACAAAAATTCATTCGGAGGAAAATTATGGAGAGAGCTGATGATTGAGGATTTCGGAGACGGATGAGGAGCACGGCCAGGGTATTGAAGATAGGTGGGGGGTGCTCGAACAAATGTCACTCGAAACCTCATCCAATTCGCAGTGAGCTGAAAAAAAATTCAAAATGGCGGAAAAAAGATGGCGGCCATACAAATTTCGTCGGTGTCTATCTCGGAGAGTATAAAAGATAGAAGAGTGGTTTCCTGGCAAAAGCTGATCAAGACCCTAAGGTCTACTTGACGAACAGAAAAAAAATTCAAGATGGCGGAATTTTTTTTTTCTTCATACAAAAATATATGGCGAATATTGAAGAGACTAGAAGCCGGGAATCATGCACGACTTTGATACAATTCCTTTTCAAG
Source organism: Oeneis ivallda (assembly GCA_029955525.1). Classification (NCBI taxonomy): domain Eukaryota; kingdom Metazoa; phylum Arthropoda; class Insecta; order Lepidoptera; family Nymphalidae; genus Oeneis; species Oeneis ivallda. The sequence goes on from JARPMR010000022.1 coordinate 12,701,171, forward strand.
ATTTTTTTTTATTGAAGAATTTTCATTATGACAAATGATGACATATGATGATCGAGGGTTTGGAAGGTGGGTGAGGAGCACGGCCATGGTAATGTAGATAGGTGGGGGTGCTCGAACAAAAGTCACTCGAAATCTCATCCAATTGGCAGTGAGCTGAAAAAAATCCAAAATGGCGGATTCAAGATGGCGGCCATACAAACTTCAACGGTGTCTATCTCGGAGAGTATAAAAGATGGAAGAGTGGTTTTGTGATAGAAAATGATCAGGAGCTGAAAGTCTACTAGACGAGTAGAAAAACCGCGGTCCGCTTGCGGGCCGCGCACCCACGCGCCCTACTAGTTATCGTATATAGCCATCGTGGATAGCCCTATTTTGTCAAAGTCAAACTACTCCAAAGGCGTTAGATTTTGCCCGATCATTTTACCTACATACTACATAGTAGGTATGGACTATGGATGTAATTAATCGTATGGACGTAATGTTACAGTGTTTTCATATGCAATTTAATATTCTAATCATACTAATATTATAAATGCGAAAGTATATTTGTTTGTTGGTTTGTCCTTCAATCACGCCACAACAGAGCCACGGATCGACGTGATTTTTTGCATGGGTACTATAGTTGAGGACCTGTAGAGTGACATAGGCTACTTTTTATCCCGGAAAATTAGTGTTCACGAGGGATTTTAAAAACTAAATCCACGCGGACGAAGTTGGGGGCATCAGCTAGTTGTGAATAAAGTTTAAGTTATTGTATTAGATCGGTTTATGACTTACAGTAGCATTTTTAGGGTTCCGTAGTAAACAAGGAACCCTTATAGTTTCGCCATGTCCGTCCGTCTGTCTGTCTGTCTGTCTGTCTGTCTGTCTGTTTGTCCGCGGTTTAGCTCAGAGACTATTGGTACTAGAAATCTGTAATTTGGCAAGGGTATAAATATCAATCACGCCGACAAAGTGCTGAAATAAAATTTTGTAAAATATTTTTTTTAGGGTACCTCCCTTACATGTAAAGTGGGGATGAATTTTTTTTTCTTGTCTATCCCAAAGTGTGGGGTGTCGTTGAATAGGTCTTTCAAAAATATTGTGGGTGTGGGAACACCATTTTTCCATTCAGGGATCCGTTTGTGAAATATGATATTTTAAAGTGCTAAATTTTATTAGGGTCAAGTGTCCCCCCCCTCTGCCAGCTAAATGGTTGTATAAAGAATACAAGAAAAAATTCACAGCAGTAGTATATATAATGAATTTTAAAGGAAAACTATCACGGCTAAGTAGGGTTCATTAGTTAAAGAGTTATATCTGTTTTTCGAAGTTAGGTATTACACGTAGTGTAAGTTGCATATTTTGTAATATATTATAGTATTTAAACCATGGAACTCAAAATGTATTCAATATTCATAAATAAAATAAAATCACTATCCTAGGTCAGCAATAATATTTGAAATTATATTATTTTTTAGTGTAGGGTTCCGTTGTTGAAAGCAACTACGGAACCCTACACTGCGCGTGGCCCGACACGCACTTGGCCGGTTTTACTGTTGTACATAATTTTATTTTGACAACCTTGCTGGCAAGTTGACATTTAGTTTCGTAAACTAATTATAACATTATAACACGGACATAAATTATTACTATCAGCAACTATTTAGCGCTTTAATATTGCATTTGTAATAATAGCTTATTTATTAGTTATTTGTTTCATTTTGTTCTGCTTTGTTGTTATAATAGTTTCAGGGAGTGACTTAGTGATAAAAAAGCCTAAACCAATCAAACCATTAACAACCAGTACAAGCGGCACTGGGAAAATTAAACCAACGCTAAGAGGATCATCACAAAGTACCAAAACGAAAGAATCGGACTCCATCAAAAAAAGCTTCTTTAAATTAGGACAAATACCAAAAAATATAACTCAAGAAAAATCGGTCTCTGTAAGTATGGGAAATATAGACACACTTGCAAATCAAGCAAATAATCTATGTCAGGAGGCAAAGTTACAATTAGAACAGTCAGAAAATTTAGAAATAACAACCAGAGATACCGTACTAGATAACTTATCAAAATTGTACGAAATAGTTTTAACATTAGATCAGTCACGAAAAAATTTAATACAGGAAACTGAAACAGTGAAAGAGGAAAAGCATAAAAACACCACAATTGGAGAAGAGTTAAATGGAGATATTAGGGAAATTTTAACGTGTATTAAAGCGCAGAAAGAAGCAGTTGAACAAACACAGAAAGATATTACCACTATTAGAGATAGGATGAAAAGACCAAGTGGAGAACAAAGAAGTCAAAATCGAATTGACGGTACCACATACGCAGACATAGCAGCTAAAAGAAGGATAATGAATACAGAACCTATGCGTTCTATTATAGTGTCCTCATCCGACTCTAAAGATAAAGGAGATGAAGTTGTAAATAAAATAAGGACAGTGGTTAACGCAAAAGAAACAGGCATTAGAGTTGACAGCTTACGTAAAGCAAAGGATCAAAAAGTTGTGATAGGGTGTCGCTCTAAAGAAGAAATCAGCAAGATTTCTGAAAAAATAAAAGCTTCAAAATCAGAACTAGTAGTTGAAGAGAGAAGTAATAAGGATCCGTTGGTAATCCTTAAAGATGTTCTGAAGATAAATAGCGATGAAGACGTAATTAAAGCGCTAAAATTACAAAATGGTCATTTAATCAATGATATAGTGGACACTGATTACAGAGCTATTGTTAAATATAGGAAGAAGACCAGGAATCCACACACAAATCATATAGTGTTACAAGTGTCACCAAAGATTTGGCAAAAACTTACGACTGAAGGTAAAGTACATGTAGATCTCCAGAGAATTATAGTAAAAGATCAAAGTCCTTTGGTTCAATGTTCACGGTGTTTAGAGTATGGCCACGGTCGAAGGCTTTGTAAAGAAGCAACAGAATTGTGCAGCCACTGTGCTGGACCTCACTTACGGGCAGATTGCCCCATGTGGTTGTCGGGAGATGCACCTACATGTAGGAATTGCATGTTAGCTAAGAACGAAAAGTTTGATCATAACTGTTTTGATGAATGTTGCCCGGTACGAAGAAAATGGGATTCCCTTGCAAGATCAAGTGTTGCATATTGCTAAGGGTGACACTGGAGACAACAGTACAATAAAAGACAGTAATTCCATATACCCAATACTACAAGTGAATTTACAGAAAAAGAAACTTGCTACAGAAGAATTGTTAATTGAAGCCCAAAAAAGAAAAGTTGGTTTTGCATTGGTTCAGGAACCCTACATAGGAGCTGTTGGAGAGTTAAAACAGTATACTGGAACTAGGGTTGTACAATGTACACGGAACAGATCAAAGCCAATAAAATCAGCTATAATCGTTTTCAATGAAAATATAACTATTAGTGAGCATCCTCAATTTACAACGGAAAACGTAGCAGTAGCAACTTTAAAAACAGATTCATGGATGATTACAGTTATCTCTGTTTATTTTGAGGACAGTCTACTTATAGTCTACCTTGAACAAATTAAAACCATCATAAGTAAAATAAATTGCAATAAAATCCTACTCGGAGGAGATGTAAATGCGTGGAGTCCTTGGTGGGGGAGTGTAAAAGAAAATCACAGAGGGGAAGCATTAGTAGGTGTATTTAATGAATTGGAAATGCACATACTAAATGAAGGTTCGACCCCTACATTTTATACCATAAGAAATAATGTGGTTTTTAAAAGCAATGTAGATATTACTGTTTGCTCGCAGGGAATGATAGAAATAATTCAAGATTGGAAAGTAGATGAAGGAATGATCAATTCAAATCATAATACAATAACATTTTCTCTGAAATTAAAACAACATTGTGAGACAAGAAAAACTAATAATACACGAAAATACAATACAAATAAAGCAGATTGGAAAATATTTAAAGAAGAAATGTTAAAAGCTATTCGAGAAAATAAATTTATAATTAGCGAAATCGAAAATATAACAACTGTAGACGATTTAGAAGATTTAATAAATAATTATATGGATATAATAGATAGGGCATGCAAAAAATCAATACCTGAATATAAAACTAAAACTAAAATTCGTTTACCGTGGTGGACAAAAGAACTTGAAGAAATGAGACAAGAATTAAAAACTAAAAAGAGGAGAATCCCCTGTGCAGCAGCTCGACGCAGACAATATGTAGTAGATGAATATTTACAATTAAAAGAACGGTATGAAAAAGAAGCAGTATTAAGACAAACTGAAAGTTGGAAGCAATTTTGTACAAAACAAGATAGAGAAACCATGTGGGATAGCATTTACAGAGTGATTCGTAGAACCTGCAAACGACGTGAAGATATACCATTAATAAAAGATGGGAAAACACTCAACCCCAGAGAATCAACAGAGCTCCTCGCAAAAACATTCTTTCCAGAGGATAATGAAGATTGTGATACGCTAGAACATTTAAGAATTAGAAAGAAAGCGGAAGAATTTTGCAGAGAAATCCACGATGATATACAGGACCCTCCTTTCACAATATTAGAATTGATGAATGCGTTAAATAGTTTCAACCCTAAAAAAGCCCCAGGGCTAGATGGATTCTCGGCAGACATCTGCACAGTAGCAATAAATGTAGATCGCGAACTTTTCCTGTGTATCTTAAATAAATGCTTGGAACTGACTTACTTTCCACAAAAGTGGAAGGAGGCAGCAATAGTTATTATAAGGAAACCGGGCAAAACTGATTATAATGATCCAAAAGCTTATAGACCGATAGGTTTGCTATCAGTCTTAGGTAAAATTTTTGAAAAGATGTTTATCAGAAGATTAAGATGGCATATTTTGCCGAAAGCCAATACAAGACAGTATGGATTCGTGCCACAGCGTAGTTCGGAGGACTCCCTCTATGACTTAGTACAACACGTTAAAGAAAACATTAAGAAAAAACTAATTAGCGTAATTGTGTCACTGGATATATATATAGAGGGAGCCTTCGACAACGCTTGGTGGCCGGCCATCAAGGTACAACTGGCTGAAAAGAAATGTCCTCAAAACTTAAGAAAACTAATACAGAGTTATATGGAATGTAGAAAGGTTATCGTGCGATACTCCGAGGCCGAATATAAAAAGGACACCACTAAAGGTTGTGTCCAAGGTTCTATAAGCGGTCCAACGTTGTGGAATATATTACTCGATCCACTGATACACGGTTTGGAAGAAAGACTTGTTCATTGCCAAGCCTTTGCCGATGATATCGTCTTGGTAATTTCCGGGGAATCAATTGGTCAAATAGAAGAAAAAGCTGAAAGAGTTCTTCAATATGTTTATGAGTGGGGATGTGCAAATAAATTGAGATTTGCCCCTCATAAAACGAATGCTATGATGGTCACAAGAAAACGTAAAGTAGATAATCCACGCATAAACATGGGAGGAACTCCAATACAGGTTGTCAATGAAATAAAAGTACTAGGACTAACTATTGATTATAAATTAACGTTTAATAGTCATATACAAAAAATATGTAAAAAAGCCATTAACATTTACATTAGCTCGAACAGCAAAAATACAGTGGGGACTAAATCCGGAAGTTATCAGAACGATATATAAAGCAGTAATTGAGCCAATAATAATGTACTCGTCGAGCGCATGGGCACCGGCTGTAGAAAAAATTACGACACAAAAGAACTTAAGGGCTGTGCAAAGAGGATTTGCACAGAAAATATGCAAGTCCTATCGTACAGTGTCTTTTCATGCAGCAATGGTTCTGGCCGGTCTGATTCCCCTGGATGCAAGAATTAGGGAAGCTGTACAACTTTACGAAGCGAAAAGAGGAAAACCGCAGGCGATACCACCTAATAGACCGATCGAAGAAAGAGTCTGCTTTCTTAATGCCCCGCACCCCTCTAAGGAGCCGAATATTGAATTTTCTTGTTTAGAAGATATGGAAGAATCAACAACAGTAACATATGGGATAACGGGACTGAATGTATTCACTTACGGAAGTAAGACAGAAGACAGTGTGGGTGCAGCTTTGACCTGTTGGAAAGATAGAGAGGAAACGCATTATAAAAAGTTTCGTCTTGAAGCTTATTGTACAGTTTTTCAGGCAGAGCTGTACGCGCTCTATCAAGCAACGGAATACGCATGTAGAATAACTGACAACCGAGTGAATATATTCAGTGATTCGAGATCCTCATTAGAATTGCTAAAAAATATACAAGTTTTTCATCCATTAGGTTTTACTATCAAACAAAATTTAATAAAATTAGAAGAAAAAGGTAAAATCATAAAATTATTTTGGATACGAGCCCACGTAGGGGTGCCGGGCAATGAGAGGGCTGACATGTTAGCAAAAGAAGCAGCGCAGAAATTAAGCACAATAGCCGACTACGACAAATGTCCAGTATCCTATGTAAAAGAATAATAAGAAAGGAGACTATAAATGTTTGGAACAAAAAATATATGGAAGGTGAAACGGCCAGTACAACAAAAGTATATTTTCCGACAGTAGAAATGGCATATAAAACTGTGAGAAAAATAAACTTGACACCAATTTTGGTTCAGGCGATGACGGGACATGGAGGCTTTGCTGCCTATCTTTACAAATTTAAATGTAAAGATACCCCAGCATGTGTCTGTGAACCGAACCAGGAAGAAACGGCTTTACATGCTATTTTTGAATGTCCTAAATACAGTGGTGCGCGGGAAGACCTGCAGCAAATAATCAAAGTAAAGTTAACTCTGCAGTCGGTCCCTGAAATTATTATGAACGTTAAGATTAGAGATAGGTTCTTAAAATTTTGTACATATATAGTAAATAAAACATTAGATAGAAATAAGACAAGATGATATTAGCTTCATTAAGTAATGATAATTTTGCTACACTAATTTAAGATAAATAAGTAGAAATCGTAAGAAATAATGTATACAATATATTAATAGAATAATATGTTTAACATGCATAAAAACATAAGTTGACAAATCATAACATAAGGTAATATAAGGCAAAGTAATCATGACCACAGTTAAAAAAAAAGAACCTGTTTCATGTCAAACTAAAAAGAGCAAGGCTATAAAAAAAAAAAAGATAAAGGCCATGTTAAGCTATAAAAAGTCTCCGATAACCATGTCGGAGGATTAATAGCGAAACAGACAAAAAAAAAAAACAGTAAATTACAATGTGTATATTACTATAATAAATACAAACTAGGTTAAATCAACCGTAGTTGTAATACTTTTTAAAACATAAAAATAAATCCATCGAATAATATTAAGCCGCACACTAAGCGAATATGAAAAGAATTTTTAGAAAAGAATTAAGGTGATTGCAGATAACAGGATTAACAACCACAAAAGCCGCACGCGCATTTTGCAATACTGATAATGCGAATGAGCTTAGAAGTAGTTATTGACCGTATCAGATACACCAAAGAAGTGCGTATGACAGTGGCGTAGTTGTATAGGTATACAACTACGCCTAGATGTTTTAAGGACATTTTCAATAGGTACTCGTAAGTTCATATTTTCAATTGGTAAGGGCTAAAATTTTATTCAATGCATCCTGTGCAGTTTTTTGGCTTCTCTCTAGTGTGCGATAATCTTTGATTGCCAGCAGCAAGATAGATTATATAGTTTATAGTATTAACTAGTTATTAATAGCCATGTCACGCTACGAGCCCTACATACCGATAATTGCAGCTGCTGCTGTAATCGTCATCTATATTTGTTTAGAGAGGCTTTTGCAGCTGGCGATCAGTTTTACAAACCACAGGCACTCCACTATTTATTTATTTATTACCAGTAATATAAAAATGAAACAAACATCTAGAAAGGACGTGTACCAGGACAGCTTATCTCTAAGGAAAGATTTTTTCTAGAAGCTCTCGATTACCTATTGTGGTATTTGTGGATATTTCGACGTTAGACTCGTGCGGCCCTAGCAGCTGACTTTTAATGGGCGATGAGGTTTAAGTAGCTACTGGCAAGCGAATATGAAAATAATTTTGAGTAAAGTATTAAACGAATTTTAGGCGCTTAACGTCGGCACCCGTATGAATACTCGATGGGAGCCATTGTTGCATGCGATGGTTTATTTTTGGCTTCAAAAATCCGAGATTTTCTTCAACTATGTAAGGTAAGCTTTTCGTAATAGAATACATACGATTATTTTCGAGACGTTGAAAAAGGTTTTTCGTTCGAGACATTTTAAAAGGTTTTTCCTAAAATGCCATCTCCAAAATGAGAAAGTTTTATACATTTCAAAGAAATACCAAACCCATTATTTGCTTTATAGGAAACACCTTTAGATTCTTACATTCCATTTAATATTTTGTTCAAACACTGCAGCTTGTAACGTAATCTTCTCTTCTCAGTATCTTCTTTTCTTAATTCATATTATACTAGCTGATGCCCGCGACTTCATTCGCGTGTATTTAATTTTAAGAAATCCCATGGGAACTTTGATTTTCCGGGATCAAAGTATATGCCACTCTCCAGGGCCTCAGCTACAGCCATGCAAAAAAAAAATTAAGTGGCACTCGGGTACTGCCGCGGTAAAGCTATTGCATAGCATTTTTTATCAACTTATGCAATTATAATTGCAATATTTTTTTTGCATAATAAAAATTATGCAAAAAAAAATTAAAAAACAAACAAACAAGAAAAGCGCACTGTCACTACTTCGCGAGTGAGATTCGAACCTACGACATCATACACCATACGGTAGAGAAAGCGGCCGCTCGCCCACTGCGCCAAACAGAGCTACTTGTGAACCTCTAAAATGTTGAACGCTTACTGAAGGACGGTGTTAGGTTTATTTTCGTTACGGAATTTCTTGATTCGGTCGCCGCGCTCAAACTGTTGGTCCTAGTTCAAAGCCCGCGATAAAAGCTATGCAATTCCAAAAATCTTTCTATTCAAAATTCAAAATTATTTATTTCACGCAGGCCAACCTGCGGCTCTTAGACACGTCATGACTCTACCTGCACCAGTTCGGAAAGCGGATTCTGCTGAGAAGAGCCCACAAGAAATTCGTAGCTTTGTTGCGGCGTGATTGAAGGACAAACCATCAAATTAAGAAACAAGCAAACGCAATATTAGTAAGGATAGTAGTGATAGTAGGTACCTAATGATTCTTCAATCTTCTCTGAATAATATAAAACTTCTTAATTTCTTTAAGCTTGAATTCAATGCGGTATTTTAGGACTATCTAAAATATTTATTTGCACGCGTTTGCACTTGTCCCCGTGGAGTAAGATTTTTTTTAATATCACGTAAATCTTTCGTTTTTAGGGTTCCGTAGTAAACAAGGAACCCTTATAGTTTCGCCATGTCCGTCCGTCTGTCTGTCTGTCTGTCTGTCTGTCTGTCTGTCCGCGGTTTAGCTCAGAGACTATTGGTACTAGAAATCTGTAATTTGACAAGAGTATAAATATCAATCACGCCGACAAATTGGTGAAATAAAATTGTGAAATATATTTTTTTTTAGGGTCCTCCCCTACATGTAAAGTGGGGATGAATTTTTTTTCCTCATCTATCCCATAGTGTGGGGTGTCGTTGAATAGGTCTTTAAAAAATATTGTGGGTGTGGGAACACCATTTTTCAATTCAGGGATCCGTTTGTGAAATATGATATTTTAAAGTGCTAAATTTTATTAGAGTCAAGTGTCCCCCCCTCTGCCAGCTAAATGGTTGTATATAGGATACAAAAAAAAATCACAGCAGTAGTATATATAATGAATTTTAAAGGAAAACTATCACGGCTAAGTAGGGTTCATTAGTGAAGGAGTTATATCGGTTTTTCTAAGCCAGATATTACACGTAGTGTAAGTTGCATATTTTGTAGTACCTATATTATAGTATTTAAACCATGGAACTCAAAATGTATGTTGAGACTTTCAACTACGGAACCCTACACTGCGCGTGGCCCGACACGCACTTGGCCGGTTTTTTATTACAAGCTTTTATTTAGCTTGACCAGTTTATTTATTTGTTTGTTCGGGTCAAATCTTGCAAGATGAATTAGAACCACTTCCCGGTTTCCGATTGAGCTGAAATTTTGCATATATTATGTATGTGTAAATCGGATGACAATGCAATATTATTGTGACATGGAGCTGATCTGATGATGGAGACGGAAGATGGCTCTCGGAACTCTGTAATAAAACGATGTTCCCCATCGAGTTTGGGCTCGTTTGATTCGTCATGACAAGAACTCTGATCCTAGATGACATCCAGAGTCTAATGATGTAGCTACTAAAAGCTTGTATTTAAAAATAAAATTTTTAATTTATACTTGTTCTGGGATAATAAGTGACTACAATTTCCAGGTCCACAGGTTCCTAGGTGGTCGATTGATTGAAAGATAAAAGTTTGTTTCGGGTGGTTACCTACCTATAAATATATAATATTATATCTAATATGACTTTATGCACCTATTACATAATTTTATAATGAGTAGGTCGGTATAATATAATGACCGTATACCTAGATAATATCATAAATAATTAATACCATACCTTACACACTTAGATGCTCTGGTATTATAATGAACGACGCCGCAATTGAAAAGTAATATATGAATCCACGATAAACGTTATACGAGCAGTATTTTCAAGAAAATGAAACGATTTTCGTAAGTTTTCGGAAGAGATATGGCCATCGCTCTCTATTTGTCGATAGCTCATAAACTTGACTTAGAGCGGCACTCCAGATATATTGCGTCGTTTATTGGAAATCTCAGTTATATGCACCACTCCATATTTAGAAACTAGGCAACTTTGTCCTACAAGTCCGATAAAACCATGTAAGTACCCATATTATAAATACGATATTTAATATTATATTTAACTATTTTTTCAGGATTAAACTGATGAACTGCTTGCGAGGTTTGGAATTACATTCTGAAACTGATATAGGCTAAATTTTAATCGACAGAAATTAGTCATTCAACCATTGAGGTACTTTAGTACTTGCTTAAAGTACATAATAATTCAATGCATTCAACTTTTATCGCTGGCTCACTTCTGGGCACAGTAGTCCTCTGGAGTGAGATGGAACATTCTATTAAGAGAACTTAAAATTAGAAATGTGAAGACTTCAAACGTGCCCCGAGTAAAACTACACAGCAAACTCAGCCGGAGACGTCTCAATTATAGCCTAAATTCCATGGAACTAGGAATTACGTCTATAAATTAACAACATAGGAATCACAGGATCAGCACTAGATATGTTTGCCTCTTATCTTACTAACCGTCAACAATGATGGGTTTTGATCAAAAAGCAACAACAGCAACTAGATGATATTGGATTTAATTTAATTAAGCTTTTACTAGACACACGTCAACACAGTTATCACAGTACACAGCAACAGGGTTCTACGTGACACAGAGCAGTATAGACTATAGAACAATATCATAGACCACAGACTTCATTAGGTAAGGTTTACACATAGGTTTACTTTCATAGACAACACTCTCCCTTAAACCTGACCTAATTACATTCAGTTAAACTAAAACTTTTAACAAACTTATTATACTTAGATACACAGAGTGCTTTAGTTAATACATCTGCTATCATATCATCAGTAGGACAATACTTTATACATAAGATTCCTTCACTAACAACTTGACGTATAAAGTGATGTCTCACATCTATATGTTTAGTTCTAGAATGATAAAGCGAATTATTACACAATTTCTGAGCTGATTGATTATCATTAAATAACACAATATCAATATCTGTACTACCAAGACATTCAGAGAGAAAAGTACGAATAAACAATGATTCCTTGCAAGCATCAGATAAGGCCATGTATTCTGCCTCAGTGCTGCTAAGAGCAACAGTCCTCTGTTTACGGCTCTCCCATGACACTACATTAGAACCAATTTTGAATATGTACCCTGTATAAGACCTTCTATCTATTGTGTTACCAGCCCAGTCAGCGTCAACAAAAGAAGTTACCTTCAAACCACTCCTTTTGAAAATTAAACAATAGTCAAGTGTACCTTTTAAGTAGCGTAAGACACGCTTAGCTGCTTTCCAGTGTACCTCCCCATGACAGTTGTTGAACTGGCTCAGCACGCTTACCACATGCGCTATATCAGGACGCGTACACACTGCAACATACATCAAGCAACCAATTAAATTCCTATAATCGTATTGACCAGACTCTCCCTCAATTTTGTCAAGTTTCAATCCAGTTTCCATTGGTGTCTTGACAGGTTTGCAGTTTGTCATTTTAAATTTTTCTAAAATATCCTTTATGTAAGAACTCTGATCAAGAGTTATTGTTCCATCCTTTCGACAAATACGCATACCCAGTATGTGATTAACAGGTCCAAAATCCTTCATTTCAAACTCTTTCATCAGTAACTGCTTTACATTATCCTTGTCCTTCTTAGAACAAGATGAAAAAATCAAAATATCATCAACATATAGAGTTAATATTATCAAATTGCCTTTTATACTTTTGACATAGACACAAGGTTCTGAACTTAATTTTTTAAATTTTAATTTCTGTGTCAAAACATTATTTATCTTTTCATACCATGACTTAGCGGCTTGCTTAAGTCCGTAGATAGCCTTATTTAATTTATATACCATATTTTCTTTACCTTTTATTTTGAAACCTTCTGGCTGTTCCATGAATACATTTTCTTGCAAATCTCCATTCAAGAAAGCGGTAGTTACATCCATTTGATCAATATCCATGTTATATTCAGCCGCAAGAGCCAAAAGCATCCTAATAGTTGAATATCTCACCACAGGAGAAAAGGTTTCATGGTAGTCTATGCCGAACTTTTGTGTATAACCTTTTGCCACTAGTCGAGCCTTGTACCGAAGTACCTCTCCATTCACTCCCTTTTTCTTCTTAAATACCCATTTGCATTGTACTGCCTTTTGATTTTTCGGTTTCTCGACTAATGTCCAGCATTTATTTTTACAAAAAGATTGATACTCATCTTGCATGGCATGCCTCCATTTCTCAGCCTCATCACCACTCAGCGCCTCATGCACCGTAGCAGGCTCGTCGCTGCAGATGCCCTGCCTGGCACAACTCAGGTTGGCAAACTCGGAGAAGTCAGAATCACATTCATCATATTTCTCCATCTCCAACGATGAGATTCCTGGAACGTACAGTGGATCCGACGAGTTATCTGTATCATGCCATATTTCAGAACTATCTTGATCTGAACCCTCCAATGAAAACATAGTTTGTCTACGAGCACTTCTTTGTGATCTATCCTGCCTTAATACTACTGACTCGCCATCAGACAAACTGCTTTCCTCATTTTCTTTGGATGATTCTGAAGAATCTGAATAGGCATCATTCGTACACTGAGGAATAACAACACTCTGTTGTTCCTGTATGTTTTCATCATTTGACAAGTCCTTTTGTTGAAAACCTTCCTCTATAAACACTACATTCCTAGCCTTTACAATATTTGTAGGGTTTGCTGGATCAATTAATCTGTACCCTTTACTATCCTCATAGTATCCCACAAAAATTAGTTTCTTGGATCTCTTATCAAGCTTTTTACAATTATTAATCAAATTATATGCCTGACAACCAAATATGCGCAAATGACTTACATTTACTTTCTTTTTGCTCCATTTTTCTTCTGGGGTTACTCCCATCACAGCTTTCGTTGGACTTCTGTTTTTAAGGTACACTGCCGTGTTGACAGCCTCCGCCCAATATCTCTTGTCCAAGCCAGCTTCCATGAGCATGCACCGAGCCTTTTCCATTATTGTCCGGTTAGCTCGTTCTGCCACACCGTTTTGCTGTGGAGAATGTGGTACAGTAGTTTGATGCTGTATACCATTACTTTTCAGGAACGCCTGAAATGCATTATTCAAATATTCACCTCCTCCGTCACTTCTCAAAACTTTAATCTTTTTACCAGTCTGGTTCTCTACAAGTGCTTTAAAATCCTTAAAGCATTGAAATGCTTCATTTTTAGCTCGCAGAAAATAGACAAAAGTTTTTCTTGAAAAGTCATCGATGAGTGTCATGAAATATTTGGCCCCACTAAACGATGATTGTTGCATAGGTCCACATAAGTCAGTATGTATGAGCCCTAGCACCTCCTTAGCTCTGCTGTAAGATTTCGAGGGAAAAGGAATCCTAGTTTGTTTACCCTCTATACATGTAACACAAGTTTTAAAGTTGCTGTCATCATAAGTAATTCCAATTACCATACCTTGTTTCATAAGATTCATACTCCGTGAGTTCAAGTGTGCAAGACGTCTGTGCCACACTTCCTGAGAAACAGGACGGCCTGAACTTCTACCTATAGAGCTAGGGTCCACACCTTCAGCTCCAGAAGTCTCAGCCAGTGCTGTGTTGTCAGTCTTCAATGAAATCTGGTTGTCAATCTGTGAACAAGCTACAAAATTCTCCCTACCTATCCCTAGAGGTAACTTAATAGCGTTATCTGATGCAATATTACACAAGTTTTCCTTAAATACTGTATCTAATATATAAATACCATTAATATTAGTAGCAGTTGCAACTATGTTATTTTTATAAAGGATTTTGCATATTTTACTATCAAAATGAACTTTAAAGCCTTTCTTGCACATAGCGCTCACAGATAATAGGTTAGTTGACAATTTAGGTACATAGAATACATTTTCTATCGTTTTAACACAATCTTGCATTTGTACTTCAACATTGCCATACCCGGACGCAAAAATTCGCGATCCATTCGCGATAGACACCTCGATTGGATTTGTTGACACATAATTTGTCATCACTGATTTATTATTGCACATATGATTAGTACATCCACTATCTATGCACCACACATCACTATGTAGTTTCACGGAGAGAGCTGCAACCAAAGCTTTGCTCTTTTCTGCTTCCTTGTGTTTTCCTTCTACAGGTTTCTTCTTATTCAAAGCACAATCTCGGGAAAAATGACCAGGCTTTCTACACCGGAAACATTTAAATACTTTCTTTGCAACAAATGCAGTAGCCTTTTCATTACTATTTTCATCCCTACGCAGGTTCTCCTGAAGCAATTTTCCTTTGACTATTTCACTGCTCAGTTTGACGTTTGAGTTCTCTAACGCCATAATTAATGGATCATAATCCGAGGAGAGTCCACTGAGCATGATGATAGCTATAAAGTCATCTTCAAGCGCCGACCCCATCTCTGTTAATTGTTGAGAGATTTCTGTGATTTTGTTGACGTACGCTTCCATACTTTCACTCTCAGAAAGTTTGACTGCGAATAGCGTTCGCAATAAGCTTAATCTACGACACAAACCTTGGTCTTCGTAGGCCTTTTGCAGATTTCGCCACGCCTCGTGTCCCGTCACAGCGTTGCGAATATGAGGAATTGCTGCCGGGGTTACCGACAACGCGATCCGCGCCAACGCCTTTTGCTGCTTTTTGTCATCGCCGCCTGCGTCGCGGCTCTCGATGCACCCCCATAGATCTTCGTGGATAAGTAGCATCTTCATGTGAAACTTCCAAGAATTATAGTTTTCCATTCCTTTTAGTTTTTCTATTGTTAGGGAATGTGTAATTCCTGACGCCATGTTTGATGTTTAACCGCACGCAGCGATGCGTCGTGGAAACGCGAAATGAATTTATATAAATGATCCGCGCGTGACTGGGACCTATAACCTGATGGGTTTTGATCAAAAAGCAACAACAGCAACTAGATGATATTGGATTTAATTTAATTAAGCTTTTACTAGACACACGTCAACACAGTTATCACAGTACACAGCAACAGGGTTCTACGTGACACAGAGCAGTATAGACTATAGAACAATATCATAGACCACAGACTTCATTAGGTAAGGTTTACACATAGGTTTACTTTCATAGACAACAAACAAACAGTTCAAATCTCTAATAATAAAAGTGAATCACAGCTTGTGACGTGCGGCATTCCGCATGGATCCATCTTGGGTCCATTGCTGTTTTTAATTTACGTAAATAATATAGTTAATCTAAGGACAGGTTAATCAGGACATTTAACACTTTATGCAGATGACACTTGTCTTTTCTATTTTGCACACTCCATTAGAGACGCTATAGCACAAGCACAAAATGATCTAGATAAATTGAACGAGTGGTTTCTATATAATCTTCTCATCTCACAATCAATACAGCAAAAACGTCATACATGATTTTCAGTGCTAAAAATAAAAAAATACCTAATCATGCTCCTCTTAAGATAAATAACACTATTATAAATAGATCTGAAAAAGAAAAGTACCTAGGTCTCATATTAGATGACAAACTTATATGGGACTCTCATATTAACCAAATTATTTCAAAATTAGCATCACTTACAGGAGCATTAAGAAGAATTTCTAATTGTATCCCACAGAAACTCCGGTCAACTATTTATAACGCTCTCGCAAAGCCACACTTGGAGTATCTTATAGAAATCTGGGGGTCTGCTGCCCAAACGCATCTCAGTAGGTTGCAGCGAGCTCAAAATAAGTTAATAAAGGCGATTTTTCATTTTAGCCACAATACACCAACCGGAGTCCTGTATAAAAAAACTAAGCTCTTTAATATTAAGCAAATATATACATACAACACTTGCTATCTCATTAGAAAAATTATAACGAAAACTATACATTCTAGTATCACATTTACACCAAGGGCTATCGACCATAACCTAAGGAATAAACATAAAATCCTTACCTGGCAGCCATGAACGAAAACTTATGGTAATAAAAATATATTAAGTGAGGGAGCACGAATATATAACAATCTACCAAATTCATTAAAGGACAGTAATAATATTCAACAATATAAGAACCACTTGAAAATATACATCAGCGATAATATTGCATAGCAGCTATTATTAATATTTTTACTTAGTTTATTATTACTTTTGTTTTGTTGTTATAATTTAAGTTCATGGTTGTAATTTAGAACATAGGTTTGAATTATATAATGTATGCATCTGTGTTATAAACATGTAAAACTACTTCATCTCTGTTTAAGTGAACAGTATGTTCTTCTTGAGAAATAAAATCTTTAAACCGAATTCATATGCAAAATTATTTATTTCACGTTGGCCAACCTGTGCAGGCTCTTATGACACGTCAACACTCCACCGCCGATTCGGAAAACAGATTAATAAACTAACCTACCTAACGTTTAAGGGAGAGGGCAGACTGGCTACTTTTAGCCGCAGTGATCGAGGCGTTTTTTATTGCATTTAGCGTTTTAATGGCCTCTTGCGAGTGCGACTGCTTACGTCAAACGCGATCGCAGTGGCTGCCGCGTCCGTTGTGCGCGTGCAAAAATCGCGAATCGCGCTGCAGACGCAAAGTGACATAAAACGCTAAAGGCAATAAAAGCGCGCGATCGCTGCCGCTAAAAGTAGCCAGTGTGCCCTCTCCCTCAAGGTGCGGATTGAAAAATAAAAGTTCGACAGGTCGATTCCCGTTGCACTATGGTCGTACCCATACCACAAGCTTTCCGCTTATTTGGAGGGGAGAGGAGACTATTAGTCAAGTTCAGCTAGATGAATATTAACAAAAAAATAGTTTAAACGTTTCCTTTTTACAGTGTCCGTCGTTAGGCAGTTTACTTGTATTCTTTATCCAGACCTTACTAGAACAGAATAGAATGGAATGGAATATTTCTTTTCTTTCTAATCTATAAAACCTAAGTTCATATAAACACAGTGAATAAAAAACTTAGCATTAAGACTATGCCTACAAAAAGTCTTAAATGAACTTAGGTTTTTTCTTAAGGTCTGAATATAGACTACAAGTAAGGATAAGACTATGACGTATAATTTATTAAAACGAAAGAACAACAATAAATCCGTACATCTAACGGGTCGAGCGCAAAGTTCCCAGTTTTGCGATAGAATTATGACAATATTATTTTAACGAATGAACTGCTAGAGCTAGTAAATTTTGGAATACTGGAGTAAGTCTGAATGAACTTAGGAAAGTTGGAAAACGAATAGGTAAGTACGTATTATTTACGTAACTGGGTTTTATTATTTGAACAAATAGTCGAATAAAGTCGCATTAAGGCGCTGTGTGCCGTCACGATCATCATTCGTGAGCCGAATCACAAGCCGAATGAAGATCGTCTTATTTAAAATCTATGGGTCATAATATTATGAAAAAAAAGTAGTTATAATTGATCGTATTTCTGGCCTGATAGTTGTTTCTTAAAAACGATGACGCAAACTTTTCTCGATAGAAAAAAATTGCAAAGTTCACTCTGCAAATACATAAACTCCCATCGTTCTCTGTTATGCATACATTTATTTTGGTAAAATTCAGTACAATTGTTTTTCATATTTTACTACAACAAATGGCTGTTTTAGATTTTATTTATTGCGACTGTTAAATTATAATGGAATATATTAAAATTATAACAGTCACAATAAATAAAATCTAAAACAGCCATTTGTTGTAGTAAGATATGATAAACAATTGTACTTAATTTCACCAAAATAAATGTATGCATAACAGAGAACGATGGGAGTTTATGTATTTGCAGAATCAACTTTGCAATTTTTTTTATCGAGTAAAGTTTGCGTCATCGTGTTTAGGAAACAGCCATCAGACCAGAAATACTATCAATTATAACCACTTTTTTTTTCATAATATTATGACCCATAGATTTTAAATAAGACGATCTTCATTCGGCTTGTGATTCGGCTCACGAATGATGATCGTGACTGCACACAGCGCCTTAATGATATCATAATCGTGTTTTTTTGTCAGATTGTTCTTCAATCACGCCGTCACAGAGCTACGGATCAACGTGATTTTTTACATTGAATTATAATTATATATCCCGTAAAATCAAAGAGTTTCCACGGGATTTTTTAAAACTACCTAAATCACGCAAACGAAGTCGCGGGCATCAGCTAGTGAAAGAATAAGTAAGTACCTAGGTAAATCACTAAAGGTGAAATCACAAAAGGTGCAAAGAATATCCTTAGCCAACAATTCTAGTAGCGAAGGAAGAGGAGCATTGCAGTTGCTTTACGTAGTGTATCGGATCAAATAGCGGGATTTCAGAACGTTCTGTCTATCAATATGCGAAGCGAAGATGTGTGTTGGAGACAGTCAGATAAACAATACATCATACTCGCAACGAACATATTGCAGCTACTGGAATCACGGCGTAGCTGTAAATTGGCTATTCCAAAGCAATATGGAACGCGAATAAATCATGTGTCTGGTCACATAAAGCTCGTTACTCTAAATATATTGTGTTGGTACCATTTTTCTGGTCAACAGTTTATCATAGTAGCTATTTATGTGACTTGCTCACTGCACAGAAGATGGACAACAAAAAGTTTTTAAAACAAATGTACCTACCAAAATAAAAAAAGAGTTACTCTGACATATGGAAACTATTGCGAGTCAGTGTAATATGCGATGTCCAAACCCATAAAAGTCATCATGAGACCTTGATCAATATCTATGAGACATGCTATTAGTCAGGACCAAATAAATGAGCCCAAACACAATACATCTGTTGTAAGTTGTTTGGGAGACGGACAGACGTCTAAACATAAAACAAGCTGTTCGGATAGGGCTTAGTTCGAGGAAAACCAGTAGTAGGCGAATCTCAAGTTTACCTTGAAGAATGATTCAGGTCGTACTTTTCCATTTTTCAAAGATCAGTGTGTACTATTCTATAAGGGCCTACTTCACCATCCAAGCCAAGTAAACTTTTGTAGAAATTAATTTTACTTATTATATTATGTTTTTAAATAAAAAAAAACTTGAGAGGTGTCAAGGGACACCCGGATGGAACGTAGTTCCTTTCGGTTACATTGTGTTCGGTATTTTCGCAATACAACATTGCGTCTCCGTAGCCTAGTGGCTCCGGCAGTCGCCTAATAGTTCACAGTCGATGGTTCGAATCCCAGCTCGACAGACCGAATTTTCCATTTTCAATTTTACTTTAAACAATTTCTACATGTGGAACCTTTCCCTAATTTTTTAAGTTATAAAAAATTAGGGAAAAATTATTCGAACCATCGACTGTGAACTATTAGGCGACTGCCGGAGCCACTAGGCTACGGAGACGCCGTGTTGTATCGCGAAAATACCGAACACAATGCAAAATTCACATTCAACAAAAAAGTTTCGGTTTCAAAAATGTGTCGAGTGTCGGTTCCTTAATTTTTTCCGTCTAGCCCCCTTCCGTACCGCGCGATAAGGAACTACGTTCCAATACTCTAGAAGAATAAACTTGAAGTGCATTTATTCACTTTAACAAAACAACAATTCAATTTTTACAATATGGAATGACCACAAACATATGAAGTGCTTTAATCACTTGTGAGTGTCACCGCTGTCAAGGTGCATTTAGGCTTCCATCCACAGATTAATGATTAAGTATACCAGCTTCCATCAACTTTAATCAACGAATCAATTTGACGTTTCTACAACTTTAGTGTCGGCAAGTAGTCAGGACATCAAAATTCGTCAGTTAAAGTTAACTCGATGAAATGGGCCGTCGTAACTAAAATTTTAACTTGCTTGTGACCAGAAGATTTATTGTTCTGGTCACCACTTTATGTGAATGGGTATCACTAGTATATTACCTTAACCTACTTAAGTATTTCAAGTCCCTTTCCAAAACAGAACAACGAATTTACCCTGTAATTAAGTTTACCCCAAAATACAAATTCCACGCACCTACGTCAGTACCAGCCGTCACCTGGGCCTTTTGTTCAACACGTGATCCGCTCAGACAAACTAACATAACTCACAAACTTATTATTAACTTACGTTAAATGCTTATTACCTACATATATTAAGTCAGAGAGAGAAAGAGAGTTGGTCTCGCCTTTCCTCGGCCTATAGAAAGACTTTTAGCTAACCTCAATTATAGCCCAACCCCGTTGCACTATTACTGAACCTGTTTACTTATTTTATACACTAAGGGCCTGTATTACCACCTTCTGGTGTCGGATAGCCTAACCGTAAATTTTGTCACTTTCTTACTTTATGTCAAGTGACAAAGACAAAATATGCGAATAAGCTATCCGAAAATTATCAAATGGCCCTAAATATTATAAACAATGCAATGCAAAAATGTAGGTACGAGTGTAAGCTTGCAATTAGGAAATAAAAAACCGGTTAAGTGCGAGTCGACCTCGTGCGCCGAGGGCTCCGTACCTACCCATTATACCGCCATTATATTATTATTGTTATATATAATTTTTTACTTTTTTTATTTTTTGGAATTTTTCCTTTATTTGTGCTGTAAGACCTTGCCTTTTTCGTGTTCGCCAAATTTCGTGATTCTAGGTGTTTAATACTCAAAGTTCTAGGTCAACGGGAACCAACATATAGCTTTTCGACCCAAAACCTATAGGGTACTTCCAGTTGACCTAGAATTGTCAATTTTGGTTAAAAGCAAGGTCTTACAGGTCTTTACTTAAGTAAAGGGAAAATTCCGAAAAATAAAAAAGTTGAAAATTAAGGTAAATTTTGGTACGTCAGCCTGCTAACCTAAGCTAAGGGCTAATCCGACCTTCACAGGAGGCCCTTTAGGGATAGGTACATTGTCTCCTATCTATTCGAGCCCTAGGGCTCAACCTTATTCTCGCAGGTCTTCTATGACGCTGTAGCGGCTAACACGGCCTATGCAGTATACACAACCAAAAAAAAATGTGTCAAAAATAACCTACCACTCATTCACACACTTCTCTAATTTCATAAAGACTTGACTCGTATCTCGTGATTTTACTCGCAACCTTCAACCTACTGAATAGCTTTTTATATTACTTTTTCAACACTTCAGTACAAGGAGCAAAAGAACGAGTCCTATTACAAGAATTAGCCGGCAAAGAGGACACGACGACGACTCTTTGATTATAGACAGCCGACAGTAATTATTGAGTAATTAGCATCAAACCCTCTTCCTCCTAATGGCCGTGAACAGAATGCCGAAAAAATTTACTCTTGCTGAGATTTTGTCTTGTTTAGAAATAAGTTTTTATGGAAATTCTCTTGCTATGAGCCAGGGCCGTATTGATACGAGGGCGATTACGAAGCGATGGCGGTTTTTTAATGCGGATTCTGTCATTTGACTTCTAGAACAGTAGGGCGATCAGATCAAAAATATATCAATCATTAAAGGACAGCATCAATGTCAAAACATGGTTTTGGCTTCACGTATCTTTGATACAGTCCTTAAAGGATCGTTGAGGACAAAAAATGTTCTGACTTTGATGCAGTACACTATCGATATAGTTATTTGTGTTATATGGAAATAAATTGCCAAAGAAATTTTTTGTTCCCCGAGGGCGTTATTTTGAATTCAGAGCGAAGTGAAGGATCCTATAGCACAGAATATAATAATAGTACTACGTACCTATAGTAGAATCCCGAGCGCAGCGAGGGATTCTAAAGTAGAATCCTGAGCGTAGCGAGGAATTCAATATACGCCGCCCGAGAACAAAATATTTTGACCCCGAATGACACACACTATTTTTCATCATTACCTATGAGAAAAAGCTAGGAGTATCAAGCTACTATGTATAGACATCGTATATTGAAAATTTAAATAAAACACAAATAAATAATTTATTATTAAATAATTAAACATAAATATTTATGTTGGATACAGTATGGGCGTACATCCGATCGACAAATTGATCACGTGACTTATCGAACAGCTTCTCTAACATATTTGAATTTCGACACATACTAAAGCACGAACGCGGACCAATCAGAAGAGAGAAATGAAAAGTCCCATAGGGTTAAATTAAATTTTGCTCCCATGGGGTTCAAATTGAAGTTTGCTCCCATGGGGTTAAAATTATATTTTGCTCCCGCTATTCTCTGAAGCCAATATTCGTTTTTCGAATAGGTATGATGAAAAAAAATTTGTATGAATATTGCTGAAAATTGGTTCCACGTAAGACTTTGGAAGTAAGATGTCAGTTATGGACTACGACAAAAGTTACGTCAAACTAGGCTTTCATTGATAAAAGCCGTGAGGTGTTCTTAACGGTGACATAAAGTGTCCTCCAATCGTTTTACTACTCATATTTTCTGTTGAAGTGTTTTAAAAAGCTTTATTAAATAATTTGACAAATTAGCAAAGCAATTAGTAGTATTTTATGAAGTAAGATAATGTTAAAATCATTGAAGAATATTTTTTAGATTTATTATTATTATTAACTATTTAAGGTAACCTACCTTTTGACACTTTCGTATGTTTACCATGGAACTAAGAATTACGACTACGTTACGATAAGTGTTGTGAACTGGTTTTAGAAAAACCTAAAAAAAACCGGTTTTTGTAAAAACCGATAAACACCGGTTTTGGTTTACTAAAACCGAATACTTTTCTCTCTCTACTTTAATCTCCGGGGGATGTCTCGTATCCGTAAGTCATCACTGGCAACACGCACTGTTCGAAGACTTAAGTCTTCAGGCACTGAGGGACTTTGGACGTAAACACCGGTTTTCGTTTACTAACACCGAATACTTTTCTCTCTCTACTTTGATCTCCGGGGGATGTCTCGTATCCGTAAGTCATCACTGGCAACACGCACTGTTCGAAGACTTAAGTCTTCAGGCACTGAGGGACTTTGGACGAGAAGACATCTCAGAGCTTCCCGAACGCTGCCCAGCCGAGTTGGATTCGGCGGTTGATCTCTTTCTCGAAATTGGACCTACCTAGCTTGCAGAGTTGTACAAAATAGTTTAAGAAATGTACTAATATACAAAATGCAAATACTTTTTGATTGACCTATTTCAAATGCAAAATACCAAATAGTTTTGTGTTTTGTATTTTAAATAAATATATTTTTTTATTATATTTAATATTTTCTTTATATAATATTTTAATAGGTATTATTAGTATAATTTATAGGTATATTTTTCAAAATACTTTCTTAAAATACAAATACCTTTTTTGTTCAATTCTAGATTTTAAACCTATATATAATTTTATACCTATATATAATTATTATCTTCACATATATTATGTAAGTTCAAATATTTTTATTTTCCAAGCGTTGTCGTCACGTGGGGGGACCGCTAAGTGAGAAAAACAGGTGTAGTCGCAGATTGCTACAAAAGAATTTACTCCGAAAACTTCGCAAAATCGACACAGCCGTCAACGTCATCTGCCCTCACGTGTCGCGCACGACATTACGTAGAGCGTAGACTATATGCATGAAACTTAAGATCGCTCGTACCTAAATTTAATTAGTATTAATTAATTAGCTGTTGGAAAAATACTTTATAAAATTTAGCGGTCCCCCGAGGCGACGACGACGCTTGGAAAATAAAAATATTTGAACTTACATAATATATGTGAAGATAATAATTATATATAGGTATAAAATTATATATAGGTTTAAAATATTATTAGCTATCAGAAGCGGTTTTAGTTAAAAAAAAGATACACCAAACAAACTAAACTGAGTTTACTTTACAAAACAATTAAAATCTAAACTTAGCACTAAAAAATTCACTACTGAGGGTAGTTGCAAAAAATGTATATCCGATCCGCGTGTATATCCGATTCGCACGAAGTCTCGAATGATTATGTCCGAACGCCGGTCCCGCTTCGTCTTATATATTTTTCGGCTTCAAGATGGCGTCAGCTAACACGGCCTCTCCTGACTCCCTGGTGTCCTCACCAGGCCCGTCATCGTTTGAAGATTCGGAAATCAGTCTCGGCAACGATCTGGGTAGGTAGTGCAGCAGTTGGAGACGGCTGAGGTGTTGAAGAAGGTCCTGCCTCCTCCATCTCCGTATCGCAATTTAAGTACTCGTCATCACTGTCAGTGGTTTCTGAAAGAAAACACACGATTACTACAGAGTCTAACATGAAAAAGAGACAAAAGTGTGAAACCGGCGTATCGTTCATTAGTCGAATATGCATGGTACCTGTATTAACTGTGGAGGTAGCTGTACCTGAAATCATGTGATCAGCGTACTGATCCAAGATCGTGTTAAGTTCCGCCAAATCAGACCCAGTTAACGATGTATTCACGATTCGGCGATGGTCATCTGCCTCCACCGCCGATACCTCCAACTGCTTAGGCTCGCGAATAATACGTTGGGAGTTCTTAGTCCTGACGTAAGTGACACCGTCACGATTTAAAACATCCGTCCCGATCAATGTCCCGATAATGGCGGGGGCGTTCATATTTTCGCTAGGAACCACCAAAAAGTCTACGTCCAATGATATGTCTTCCAGTTCTACGACCAGAGAGACATATGAGTCAATATAAGTGACGGATTTACCTATACCTTTAATCTGACGACTAATAGGTTTCTTTTTACAATTGAGAGATGATTCACCACCGTTGATGATGCTGCAAGGAACTACATTCCTAAGCAGTGGCAATATAGAAAGTGTCGATATTATTGGTACCTTCAAAGTCGGGTAGACTTCATCATTGAAATTCAGATACCGCTCTCAACTCTTTAACCACAATGCTAAAATACTAAACTAGCTTTTGCTCCCGACTTCGTCCGCGTGGGGACTTCATCTTTAAAAATCAAGCGGGAAGGGAACTCTATCCCTCGGCTCGGCACAGCTCGGCTCGGCTCGTCTCGTCTCGTCTCGTCTTTTCTTGTCTTGTCTTGTTGTATTGTGTTGCATAGATTACAAGCATGCTTTGGCCTAAATACGGGTGGCATGCTTTGCGTGTCATTCTCGCTCGAGACGTCGGACCGTTCGGAACTCGGCTCGGCACGGCTCGGCACAGCTCGGCTCGGCTCGGCCTGGCTCGGCTCGGCTCGGCTCGGCTCGGCCTGGCTCGGCTCGGCTCGGCTCGGCTCGGCTCGGCTCGGCTCGGCTCGGGTCGTCTCGTTGTTGTATTGTGTTGATTACAAGCATGCTTTGGTATAAATACGGGTGGCTGATGCCTTGCGTGTCATTCTCGCTCGAGACGTCGGACCGTTCGGAACTCGGCTCGGCACGGCTCGGCACAGCTCGGCTCGGCTCGGCACGCCTCAGCTAGGCACGGCTCGGCTCGGCTCGGCTCGGCCTGGCTCGGCTCGGCTCGGCTCGGGTCGTCTCGTTGTTGTATTGTGTTGATTACAAGCATGCTTTGGTACAAATACGGGTGGCTGATGCCTTGCGTGTCATTCTCGCTCGTGACGTTGGAACGTTCGGAGCTCGGCTCAGCACGGCTGCCTATGCGCTGCCGAGAACGTCACGTCTGCGTCTCATCTGCTGGTGCGCTGCCGAGCACGCGGGGGTGTGTCGCAGCGCTGGCCAATTGGCCATGGCGCGTCTGCGCCTCACCTGCTGATGTGCTGCCGTGCAAGTCGCAGCGCCCAGCCACGCACGTCTGCGTCTCATCTGCCGGTGCGATGCCGAGCACGCAGGGGTGTGTCGCAGCGCTGGCCACGGCGCATCTGCGCCTCACCTGCTGGTGCGCTGCCGATTAAGTCACGGCGCGTCTGCGCCTCACCTACTGGTGCGCTACTGAACCCGCTGAGGCGTGTCGCAGCACCGGCCACAGGGCGTCTGCGCCTCACCTGCTGGTGCGCTGCCGAGTGCGTTGGAGCACGTCGCAGCGCCGTTTACGGTGCGTCTGCACCTCACCTGCTGGTGCACTGCCGAGCAAGTCGCAGGGCCGTGTAGCAGCACCGGCCACAGTGCGTCTGCGCCTCGCCTGCCTGTGCGCTGCTGAGCAAGTCACAGCGCTGGCCGCGGCGCGTTTGCGCCTCACCTGCTGGTGCGCTACTGAGCACGCAGAGGCGTGTCGCAGAGCCGGCCACGGCACGTCTCGGCTTAGCTTTGCTCATCTAGTCGTCTTTTCTTGCGTTATCTTGTTGTTGTATTGTGGTGCATTATCTTGTAGTTGTATTGTGTTGCATTGATTACAAGCATGCTTTGGTATAAATACGGGTGGCTGATGCCTTGCGTGTCATTCTCGCTTAAGATGTTGGACCATTCGCAGCTCGGCTCATCTGTCGGTGCAGTGCGGAGCTTGTCACAGTGCCGGCCACGGCGCGTCTGCGCCTCACCTGCTGGTGCGCTGCCGATTGCGTTGGAGTACGGCGCAGCGATGGCCAAGACGCGTCCGCGCCTCATCTGCCTGTGCGCTGCCGTGCACGCAGGCAGATTCGTGTCGCAGTGCCAGCCAAGGCGCGTCTGCGCCTAACCTGCTGGTGCGCTGCCGTGCACGCAGAGGGGTGTCGCAGCGCCGGCCACAGCGCGTCTGCGCCTCACCTGCTGGTGCGCTACTGAACCCGCAGGGGCGTGTCGCAGCACCGGCCATGGTGCGTCTGCGCCTCGCCTGCCTGTGCGCTGCTGAGCAAGTCGCAGCGCTGGCCGCGGCGCGTTTGCGCCTCACCTGCTGGCGCGCTACTGAACCCGCAGGGGCGTGTCGCAGCACCGGCCACGGTGCGTCTGCGCCTCGCCTGCCTGTGCGCTGCTGAGCAAGTCGCGTGTGAGCACAGCGCAGCGCCGGCTACGGCGCGTCTGCCTCTCACCTGCCGGTACGCTGCCGTGTGCGTTGGAGCACGGCGTAGCGCCGGATACGGCGCGTCTGCGCCTCACCTGCCTGTGCGCTGCCGTGCACGCAGAGGGGTGTCGCAGCGCCGGCCACAGCGCGTCTGCGCCTCACCTGCTGGTGCGCTACTGAACCCGCAGGGGCCTGTCGCAGCACCGGCCACGGTGCGTCTGCGCCTCGCCTGCCTGTGCGCTGCTGAGCAAGTCGCAGCGCTGGCCGCGGTGCGTTTGCGCCTCACCTGCTTGGCGCCCTACTGAACCCGCAGGGGCGTGTCGCAGCACCGGCCACGGTGCGTCTGCGCCTCGCCTGCCTGTGCGCTGCTGAGCAAGTCGCAGCGCTGGCCACGGCGCGTTTGCAACTCTCCTGCTGGTGCGCTACTGAGCACGCAAGGGCGTGTCGCAGAGCCGGCCACCGCCCTTCTGCGACTCACCTCGGCACAGCGTCACGAGAACGTTACGTCCGCGTCTCATCTGCTGTGGTGTGTCGCAGCGCTGGCCAATTGGCCATGGCGCGTCTGCGCCTCACCTGCAGGTGTGCTGCCGAGCAAGTCGCAGCGCCCAGCCACGCAGAGGGGTGTCGCAGCGCCAGCCACGGCCTGTCTGCGCCTCACCTGCTGGTGCGCTACGGATTGCGTTGGAGCACGGCGCAGCGATGGCCACGGCGCGTCTGCGCCTCATCTGCCTGAGCGCTGCCGAGCTCGCAGAGGCGTGTTGACACGCCGACCACAGCGCTTCTGCGACTTATCTGCCGGTGCTGAGCAAGTCACAGCGCTGGCCGCGGCGTGTTTGCGCCTCACCTGCTGGTGCGCTACTGAGCACGCAGGGGCGTGTCGCAGAGCCGGCCACGGCACGTCTCGGCTTAGCTTTGCTCATCTAGTCGTCTTTTCTTGTGTTATCTTGTTTTTGTATTGTGGTGCATTTTCTTGTAGTTGTATTGTGTTGCATTTATTACAAGCATGCTTTGGTATAAATACGGGTGGCTGATGCCTTGCGTGTCATTCTCGCTTAAGATGTTGGACCGTTCGCAGCTCGGCTCATCTGCCGGTGCAGTGTGGAGCTTTTCACAGTGCCGCCCACGGCGCGTCTGCGCCTCACCTGCTGGAGCGCTGCCGATTGCGTTGGAGCATGGCGCAGCGATGGCCAAGACGCGTCCGCGCCTCATCTGCCTGTGCGCTGCCGTGCACGCAGATTCGTGTCGCAGTGCCAGCCAAGGCGCGTCTGCGCCTAACCTGCTGGTGCGCTGCCGAGCACGCAGAGACGTGTTGCAGCGCCGGCTACGGCGTGTCTGCGCCTCACCTGCTGGTGTGCTGCCGAGCAAGTCGCAGCGCTGTCACCGGCGCGTCTGCGGCTCACCTGCTGATGCGCTACTGAACCCGCAGGGAGGTGTCGCAGCACCGGCCACGGTGCGTCTGCACCTCACCTGCTGGTGCGCTTCCGATTGCGTTGGAGCACGGTGCAGCGATGGCCACGGCGCGTCTGCGCCTCATCTGCCTGAGCGCTGCCGTGCACGCAGAAGCGTGTTGAAACGCCGACCACAGCGCTTCTGCGACTTACCTGCCGGTGCGCTGCCGAGCGCGTTGGAGCACGTCGCAGCGCCGTTTACGGCGCGTCTGCGCCTCACCTGCTGGTGCGCTACTGAACCCGCAGGGGCGTGTCGCAGCACCGGCCACAGTGCGTCTGCGCCTCGCCTGCCTGTGCGCTGCTGAGCAAGTCCCAGCGCTGGCCGCGGCACGCAGAGGCGCGTCGCAGTGCCAGCCAAGGCGCGTCTGAGCCTAACCTGCTGGTGCGCTGCCGAGCACGCAGAGACGTGTTGCAGCGCCGGCCACAGCGCGTCTGCGCCTCACCTGCTGGTGCGCTGCCGAGCAAGTCGCAGCGCTGTCCACGGCGCGTCTGCGCCTCACCTGCTGGTGCGCTACTGAACCCCCAGGGGCATGTCGCAGCACCGGCCACAGTGCGTCTGCGCCTCGCCTGCCTGTGCGCTGCTAAGCAAGTCGCAGCGCTGGCCGCGGCACGCAGAGGCGTGTCGCAGTGCCAGCCAAGGCGCGTCTGAGCCTAACCCGCTGGTGCGCTGCCGAGCACGCAGAGACGTGTTGCAGCGCCGGCCACAGCGCGTCTGCGCCTCACCTGCTGGTGCGCTGCCGAGCAAGTCGCAGCGCTGTCCACGGCGCGTCTGCGCCTCACCTGCTGGTGCGCTACTGAACCAGCAGAGGCGTGTCGCAGCACCGGCCACAGTGCGTCTGCGCCTCGCCTGCCTGTGCGCTGCTGAGCAAGTCGCAGCGCTGGCCGCGGCATGCAGAGGCGTGTCGCAGTGCCAGCCAAGGCGCGTCTGAGCCTAACCTGCTGGTGCGCTGCCGAGCACGCAGAGACATGTTGCAGCGCCGGCCACGGTGCGTCTGCGCCTCACCTGCTGGTGCGCTGCCGAGTGCGTTGGAGCACGTGGCAGCGCCGTTTACAGCGCGTCTGCGCCTCACCTGCTGGTGCGCTGCCGTACGCGTGTGAGCACAGCGCAGCGCCGGCTACGGCACGTCTGCCTCTCACCCGCCGGTACGCTGCCGTGTGCGTTGGAGCACGGCGTAGCGCCGGACACGGCGCGTCTGCGCCTCACCTGCCTGTGCGCTGCCGAGCACGCAGGGTATTGTCGCATTGCCAGCCACGGCGCCATTGCGCACCACCTGTCGGTGTGCTGGCGACCGCGTCACCTGACGCAGCGCCAGCCACGGTGCCAGAGCCCGTCACCTATCTGCGATGGTTATCACGTTGGGGCGTGTCACACGTGTGGCTAGCGATAGGGTGCTTAATTAATGGCTAGCGATAGGGTATGTTATTAGTGGCTAGCGATTTAGTGGCTATCGATAGGATGTGTTATTAGTGGCTAGCGATAGGATGTGTTATTAGTGGCTACCGATAGGGTATGTTAATTGTGGCTAGCGATAGGGTGTGTTATTAGTGGCTAGCGGTAGGATGTGTAATTAGTGACTATCGATAGGATGTGTAATTAGTGGGGAGCGATAGGATGTGTTATTAGTGGCTAGCGGTAGGGTGTGTAATTAGTGGCAAGCGATAGGATGTGTAATTAGCGGCTAGCGATTAGGTGTGTAATTATTGGCTAGCCATAGGGTGTGTAATTAGTGACTATCGATAGGATGTGTAATTAGTGGTTAGCCATAGGATGTGTAATTAGTGGTTAGCGATAGGATGTGTAATTAGTGGCTAGCGAAAGGGCGTGTAATTAGTGGCTAGCGATTAGGATGTGTAATTAGTGGCTAGCGATAGGATGTGTAATTTGTGGCTAGCGGTAGGGTGTGCAATTAGTGCTAGCGGTAGGGTATGCAATTAGTGCTAGCGGTAGGGTGTGCAATTAGTGCTAGCGGTAGGGTGTGCAATTAGTGGCTAGCAATAGGGTGTGTAATTAGTGGCTAGCGATAGGATTTGTAATTAGTGACTATCGATAGGATGTGTAATTAGTGGTTAGCGATAGGATGTGTTATTAGTGACTAGCGGTAGGGTGTGCAATTAGCGGCTAGCGATTAGGATGTGCAATTAGTGGCTAGCGGTAGATGTGTAATTTGTGGCTAGCGATAGGATGTGTAGTTAGTGGCTAGCGATAAGATGTGTTATTAGTGGCTACCGATAGGGTGTGTAATAAGTGGCTAGCGGTAGGATGTGTAATTAGTGACTATCGATAGGAAGTGTAATTAGTTGTTAGCGATAGGATGTGTTATTAGTGGCTAGCGAAAGGGTGTGTTATTTGTGGCTAGCGATAGGATGTGTTATTAGTGACTATCGATAGGATGTGTAATTAGTGGGTAGCAATAGGATGTGTTATTAGTGGCTAGCGATAGGGTGTGTTATTAGTGGCTATCGATTAGGATGTGTAATAAGTGGCTAGCGGTAGGATGTATAATTAGTGGCTAGCGACAGAGTGTGTAATTAATGGCTAGGATAGGTTGTGTAATAAGTGGCTCGCGATAGGGTGTGTTATTGTGGCTAGCGATAGGATGTGTAATTAGTGACTAGCAATAGGATGTGTAATTAGTGACTATCGATAGGATGTGTAATTAGTGGGTAGCGATAGGATGTGTTATTAGTGGCTAGCGATAGGGTTTGTTATTAGTGGCTAGCGATTAGGATGTGTAATAAGTGGCTAGCGGTAGGATGTATAATTAGTGGCTAGCGATAGGGTGTGTAATTAGTGGCTAGCGATTGGGTGTGCAATTAGTGGCTAGCGGTAGGGTGTGCAATAAGTGGCTACCGATAGGATGTGTATTTAATGGCTAGCGATTGGGTGTGCAATTAGTGGCTAGCGGTAGGGTGTGCAATAAGTGGCTACCGGTAGGATGTGTAAATGGCTAGCGAAAGGGTGTGTAATTAGTGGCAACGATAGGGTGTGTAATAAGTGGCTAGCGGTCGGTTGTGTAATTAGTGGCTAGCGATAGGATGTGTAATTGGTGGCAAGCGTTAGGATGTGTAATTAGTGGCTTGCGGTAGAATGTGTAATTAGTGACTATCGATAGGATGTGTAATTAGTGGTTAACGATAGGGTGTGTAATTAGTGGCTAGCGATAGGGTGTGTTATTTGTGGCTAGCGATAGGGTGTGTAATTAGTGGCTAGCGATAGGATGTGTAATTAGTGACTATCGATAGGATGTGTAATTAGTGGGTAGCAATAGGATGTGTAATAAGTGGTTAGCGATAGGATGAATTATTATTGGCTAGCGATAGGGTGTGTTAGTGGCTAGCGATTAGGATGTGTAATAAGTGGCTAGCGGTAGGATGTATAATTAGTGGTTAGCGACAGAGTTTGTAATTAGTGGCTAGGATAGGTTGTGTAATAAGTGACTAGCGATAAGGTGTGTTATTGTGGCTAGCGAAAGCGTGTGTAATTAGTGGCTAGCGATAGGATGTGTAATTAGTGACTTGCGATAGGATGTGTAATTAGTGACTATCGATAGGATGTGTAATTAGTGGGTAGCAATAGGATGTGTTATTAGTGGCTAGCGATAGGGTGTGTTATTAGTGGCTAGCGATTAGGATGTGTAATAAGTGGCTAGCGATAGGGTGTGTAATTAGTGGCTAGCGATAGGGTGTGTAATTAGTGGCTAGCGATTAGAATAGAATAGAATAGAATAGAATAGAAATGTTTTTTTATTCAAATAAACTTTTACAAGTACTTTTGAATCGTCAATGAGTCTACCACTGGTTCGGAATGCCGTTCCTGCCGAGAAGAACCAGCAAGAAACTCGGCAGTTGCTCTTTTCAAAATACTTTTACAATATACTTAACAGATATTCTATGTATGCAGAGTTTCCACAATGAGGGAAAGGTCCACAAAAGCATACGTAATTATTTCTAATTATAATTCAACACATGTCAAGACGGGCAGACAGAAAGTAGCCCCATTGCCGCTGGTGGCACCCGTTCACGAGCATGACGCATGACCCAGCCATTGCTTCGCTCAACCATATTTTAGGGAACGCAACAACCCGCATCACACGGCACCACCGCAGAAATGTTAAAGAGAGTGTGACATACTTAGGCTACCCATCTTAAGGCATCGAATTGAAACTAATATTCAAATCAAATACTCATTTTAAAATATGACTTGTACACAAATAAAGTGGAAACTCTGAATAGAATAGAATTATTTTGATATACAATTATACAGGTTAATCATTACCTACTGTCTCATGAATCGCTGGAACGAATTACATCCACGCTTTTTTGTCATTTATATAGTCTTCAATCGTATAATATGCTTTTTTCATGAGCGTAGTTTTAATCGATTTCTTAAACTTGTGTAAAGGCAAGTCCAAGATCGACTGTGGAATTTTATTATAGAACGTCACGCCCATTCCCACAAATGTCTTTCGGACCCTCTTGAGGCGCAGTCGAGGAATCACGAGCCTATTTGGATCTCTAACCTGCCTATCGCGTAATTCACCATTTTTTTTTTGTAATTCACAATGTTTTGTCTGACAAATATTATATTGTTATAAATATATTGTGAAGCTACTGTAAGAATGCCTATTTCTTTAAATTTTTCTCGAAGCGAATCCCGCGGCTTTAAATTATAGATTGCGCGAATCGCCCTCTTCTGCAATACAAAAATTTTTCCAATATCGGCCGCTTTACCCCATACTAAGATTCCGTATGACATAATACTATGGAAATATGCAAAATAAACAATTTTTGCAGTTTCTATGTCAGTTATCTGTCGAATCTTCCTAACAGCGTAAGCAGCAGAGCTGAGCTTGCCAGCAAGTACTGCTATATGGGTGCCCCATTGCAGCTTTGAGTCCAGGGTTAATCCCAAGAACACTGTGGAGTCCTCTGTTTTCAAGGATTCATTACTTATCTTTAAATTTTTACTGACAGTTCTGGTGTTAGGCAATAAAAACTCAACACACTTTGTTCTTTTAGCATTTAAAAGTAGATTATTTGCCGTAAACCATTCAGAAACTTGAGATAATGCATTATTTACATCGTCAAAATTGTCTTTTTTCCTATCGACTTTGTTCGATCTCTTCTTCGACTCTTCTCTCTTGTTCGACTCGAGTTCGATCGATTGGGTGTGCAATTAGTGGCTAGCGGTAGGGTGTGCAATAAGTGGCTACCGATAGGATGTGTATTTAATCGCTAGCGATTGGGTGTGCAATTAGTGGCTAGCGGTAGGGTGTGCAATAAGTGGCTACCGATAGGATGTTTATTTAATGGCTAGCGAAAGGTTGTGTAATTAGTGGCAACGATAGGGTGTATAATTAGTGGCTAGCGATATGGTGTGTTATTAGTGCCTAGCGATATGGTGTGTAAATAGTGACTAGCGATAGGGAGTGTAATTGGTGGCTAGCGATAGGATTTGTCATCAGTGGCTAGTGATAGGATATTTTATTAGTAGCTAGCGATAGGGTGTGTAATAAGTGGCTAGCGGTCGGCTGTGTAATTAGTGGCTAGCGATAGGATGTGTAATTGGTGGCAAGCGTTGTGATGTGTAATTGGTGGCAAGCGTTGGGATGTGTAATTAGTGGCTAGCGGTAGAATGAGTAATTAGTGGCTAGCGTAGGGTGTGTTATTAGTTGTTAGCGATAGGATGTGTTATTAGTGGCTAGCGATAGGGTGTGTAATTAGTGGCTAGCGATTTGGATGTGTAATTAGTGGCTAGCAGTAGGATGTGTAATTTGTGGGTAGCAATAGGGTATCGGTATGCAATTAGTGGCTAGCGATATGGTGTGTTATTAGTGCCTAGCGATATGGTGTGTAATTAGTGGCTAGCGGTAGAATGAGTAATTAGTGGCTAGCGATAGGATGTGTTATTAGTACCTAGCGGTATGGTGTGTAATAAGTGGCTAGCGATAGGGTGTGTTATTGTGGCTAGCGATAGGATGTGTAATTAGTGACTAGCGATAGGATGTGTAATTAGTGGGTAGCAATAGGATGTGTAATTAGTGGTTAGCGATAGGATGTGTTATTTGTGGCTAGCGATAGGGTGTGTTATTAGTGGCTAGCGATTAGGATGTGTAATAAGTGGCCAGCAGTAGGATGTATAATTAGTGGCTAGCGATAGGGTGTGTAATTAGTGGCTATTGATAGGGTGTGTAATTAGTGGCTAGCGATTGGGTGTGCAATTAGTGGCTAGCGATATGGTGTGTTATTAGTGCCAAGCGATATGGTGTGTAATTAGTGACTAGCGATAGGGTGTGTAATTGGTGGCTAGCGATAGGATTTGTCATCAGTGGCTAGCGATAGGATGTATTATTAGTAGCTAGCGATAGGGTGTGTAATAAGTGGCTAGCGGTCGGCTGTGTAATTAGTGGCTTGCGATAGGATGTGTAATTGGTGGCAAGCGTTAGGATGTGTAATTAGTGGCTAGCGGTAGAATGAGTAATTAGTGGCTAGCGATAGGATGTATTATTAGTGGCTAGCGGTATGGTGTGTAATTAGTTGCTAGCGGTAGGGTGTGTAATTAGTGGCAATCGATAGGATGTGTAATTAGTGGCTAGCGATAGGGTGTGTAATTAGTAGCTAGCGATAGGGTGTGTAATTAGTAGCTAGCGATAGGGTGTATAATTAGTAGCTAGCGATAGGGTGTGTAATTAGTGGCTAGGATAGGGTGTATAATTAGTGGCTAGCGATAGGGTGTCTAATTAGTTGCTAGCGAAAGGGTATATAATAAGTGGCTAGCGATATAGTATGTAATTAGTGGGTAGGTTTTGGTTGTAATTAGTGGCTAGCGATAGGGTGTGTAATTAGTGGCTAGCGATAGGGTGTGTAATTAGTGACTATCGATAGGATGTGTAATTAGTGGCTAGCGATAGGGTGTGTAATAAGTGTCTAGCGATAGGGTGTGTAATCAGTAGCTAGCGATAGGCTGTGCAATTAATGGCTAGCGATAGGATATGTTATAAGTGGCTAGCGGTAGAATGTGTAATTAGTGGCTAGTGATCGGATATGTACTTAATAGTGATAAGCGATAATTTACGTATAATTAGTGATTAGCGATAAGGTTAGTAATTATTTATAAGCGATAAGGTAAGTAATTAGTGATAAGCGATAAGATATGTTATTAGTGATAAGCGCTTAGATATGCGAGTGAGTTGCCGAGCACGCAGAGGCGTATCGAAGCGCCGGCCACGGCGCATCAGCCCCTCACCTGCCGGTGCGCTGCCGTGTGCGTTGGAGCACGGCGCAGTGATGGTCACTGCGCGTCTGCGCCTCATCTGCCTGTGCGCTGCCGAGCACGCAGAGGCGTGTCGAAACGCCGGCCACAGCGCTGCTGCGCCTTACCTGCTGGTGCGCTGCCGAGCGCGTTGGAAGACGTCGCAGCGCCGTTTACGGCGCGTCTGCGCCTCACCTGTTGGTGCGCTGCCGAACGCGTGTGAGCAGAGCGCAGCGCCGGCCACGGCTCGTCTGCCTCTCGTCTGCCGGTGCGCTGCCGTGTGCGTTGGAGCACGGCGCAGCACCGGCTACAGCGCGTCTGCGCCTCACCTGTTGGTGCGCTGCCGTACGCGTGTGAGCAGAGCGCAGCGCTGGCCACGGCTCGTCTGCCTCTCACCTGCCGGTGCACTGCTGTGTGCATCGGAGCACGGCGCAGCACCGGCTACGGCGCGTCTGCGCCTCACCTGCCTGTGCGCTGCCGAGCACGCAGAAGTGTGTCGCAGCGCCGGCCACTGCGCGTCTGCGCCTGACTTGCCGGTGCGCTGCCGAGTGCGTTGGAGCACGGGGCAGCGCCTGCTGCGCCTTACTTGCCGGTGCGCTGCCGTGTGCGTTGGAGCACGGCGTAGCGCCGGACACGGCGCGTCTGCGCCTCACCTGCCTGTGCGCTGCCGAGCACGCAGGGTATTGTCGCATTGCCAGCCACGGCGCCATTGCGCACCACCTGACGGTGTGCTGGCGACCGCGTCACCTGACGCAGCGCCAGCCACGGTGCCAGAGCCCGTCACCTATCTGCGATGGTTATCACGTTGGGGCGTGTCACAGCATCGGCAACGGCGAGTCTGCGTCGTGTCTGGCCTCGCCTGGTCTGCTCTGGTCTGGTCTAGTCTGGTCTGGACCTGGTCTGGTGTAGTCTGGTCTAGTGGCTAGCGATAGCATGTGTTATTAGTGCTAGTGATAGGATGTGTAATTTGTGGCTAGTAATAGGATGTGTAATTAGTGGCTAGCGATAGGGTGTGTAATTATTGGCTAGCGATAGGGTACTTAATTAGTGGCTAGCGATAGGGTGTGTAATTATTGGCTAGCGATAGGGTACTTAATTAGTGGCTAGCGATAGGATGTGTAATTAGTGGCTATCGATAGGATGTGTTATTAGTGGCTAGCGATAGGATGTGTTATTAGTGGCTACTGATAGGGTGTGTAATTAGTGGCAAGCGATAGGATGTGTAATTAGTGACTATCGATAGGATGTGTAATTAGTGGGTAGCGATAGGGTGTGTAATTAGTGGTTAGCGAAAGGATGAGTTATTGGTGGCTAGCGATAGGGTGTGTTATTAGTGGCTAGCGATAGGGTGTGTTATTAGTGGCTAGCGATAGGGTGTGCAATTAGTGCTAGCGGTAGGGTGTGTAATTAGTGGCAAGCGATAGGATGTGTTATTAGTGGCTAGCGATAGGGTGTGTAATTAGTGGTTAGCGATAGGATGTGTTATTAGTGGCTAGCGATAGGGTGTGTACTTAGTGGCTAGCGGTAGGATGTGCAATTAGTGCTAGAAGTGGGGTGCGAAATTAGTGGCAAGCGATAGGATGTGTACTTAGTGGCTAGCGGTAGTGTGTGCAATTAGTGGCTAGCGGTAGGATGTGTAATTAATGGCTAGCGATAGGATGTTTAATTAATGGCTAGCGATATAGTGTGAAATTAGTGGCTAGCGATAGGGCTAAGGAATTAGTGGCTTATTAGTGGCTTGTGATAGGATTTGTAAATAGTGGCTAGCGGTAGGGTGTGCAATTTGTGGCTAGCGATATAGTATGTAATTAGTGGGTAGGTTGGGTGTGTTATTAGTGGCTAGCAATAGGGTGTGTAATTAATGGCAAGCGATAGGATGTGTACTTAGTTGCTATCGGTAGGATGTGCAATTAGTGCTAGCGGAAGGGTGTGTAATTAATGGCAAGCGATAGGATGTGTAATTAGTGGCTAGCGGTAGGGTGTGCAATTAGTGCTAGCGGTAGGGTGTGTAATTAGTGCGGTAGGGTGTGTAATTAGTGTCAAGCGATAGGATGTGTTATTAGTGGCTAGCGATAAAGTGTGTAATTCGTGGTTAGCGATAGCATGTGTTATTAGTGGCTAGCGATAGGGTGTGTAATTAGTGGCTAGCGGTAGGATGTGTAATTAGTGGCTAGCGATAGGATGTGTACTTATTTGCTAGCGGTAGGATGTGCAATTAGGGCTAGCGGTAGGGTGTGTAGTTAGTTGCAAGCGATAGGATTTGTAATTGGTGGCAAGCGTTAGGATGTGTAATTAGTGGCTAGCGGTAGAATGTGCAATTAGTGGCTAGTGGTAGGGTGTGCAATTTGTGGCTAGCGATATAGTATGTAATTAGTGGGTAGGTTGGGTATGTTATTAGTGGCTAGCAATAGGGTGTGTAATTAATGGCAAGCGATAGGATGTGTACTTAGTTGCTAGCGGAAGGGTGTGTAATTAATGGCAAGCGATAGGATGTGTACTTAGTGGCTAGCAGTAGGGTGTGCGACTAGTGCTAGCGGTAGGGTGTGTAGTTAGTGGCAAGCGATAGGATTTGTAATTGGTGGCAAACGTTAGGATGTGCAATTAGTGGCTAGCGGTAGGGTGTGCAATTTGTGGCTAGCGATATAGTATGTATGTATAGTATGTATAGTATGTACTTAGTTGCTAGCGGTAGGATGTGCAATTAGTGCTAGCGGAAGGGTGTGTAATTAATGGCAAGCGATAGGATGTGTAATTAGTGGCTAGCGGTAGGGTGTGCAATTAGTGCTAGCGGTAGGGTGTGTAATTAGTGCGGTAGGGTGTGTAATTAGTGTCAAGCGATAGGATGTGTTATTAGTGGCTAGCGATAGGTTGTGTAATTCGTGGTTAGCGATAGCATGTGTTATTAGTGGCTAGCGATAGGGTGTGTAATTAGTGGCTAGCGGTAGGATGTGTAATTAGTGGCTAGCGATAGGATGTGTACTTATTTGCTAGCGGTAGGATGTGCAATTAGGGCTAGCGGTAGGGTGTGTAGTTAGTTGCAAGCGATAGGATTTGTAATTGGTGGCAAGCGTTAGGATGTGTAATTAATGGCTAGCGGTAGAATGTGCAATTAGTGGCTAGTGGTAGGGTGTGCAATTTGTGGCTAGCGATATAGTATGTAATTAGTGGGTAGGTTGGGTATTTTATTAGTGGCTAGTAATAGGGTGTGTAATTAATGGCAAGCGATAGGATGTGTACTTAGTTGCTAGCGGAAGGGTGTGTAATTAATGGCAAGCGATAGGATGTGTACTTAGTGGCTAGCAGTAGGGTGTGCGACTAGTGCTAGCGGTAGGGTGTGTAGTTAGTGGCAAGCGATAGGATTTGTAATTGGTGGCAAACGTTAGGATGTGCAATTAGTGGCTAGCGGTAGGGTGTGCAATTTGTGGCTAGCGATATAGTATGTATGTATAGTATGTATAGTATGTACTTAGTTGCTAGCGGTAGGATGTGCAATTAGTGCTAGCGGAAGGGTGTGTAATTAATGGCAAGCGATAGGATGTGTAATTAGTGGCTAGCGGTAGGGTGTGCAATTAGTGCTAGCGGTAGGGTGTGTAATTAGTGCGGTAGGGTGTGTAATTAGTGTCAAGCGATAGGATGTGTTATTAGTGGCTAGCGATAGGTTGTGTTGTAGAGTGTAACAATATAAAGAGTGTATCTATTAGAATAAAGTTAGTATTAATCCAACATTCGGTGTTTCATTACGCCCCCAAGACCCCGCCTTACATGGCGACCCTGCCTTATATAGCATCCGGGCCATCCGCGCATTACAGATAGATTTATTGTGTTTTTAATTTGAACATGTGTGAATCAAGTAATAAAATACTATTGGAAATTGATAACTTTTTTAAAGACTAGTCGTCATAATAGTTATATTATTATGCTGTGGACGGCGTCGTTAAAACCGTTAAAAGACTGTTTCAAGGTTTAAAAACAAGAAAATGGGTGCAGGAAGTACAAAAGAAGAGGTTATCGGCCGGTGGTTCAAACCAGGCATCCGTGGAAGAAATTAGGATGCATATTAGCACCACGAATATTATTTTACTCATAATGTTGACTGTAATGTTGTTGGGAGTACTATATGCGGCATACAGCTTGTACAAAAAATGCCATCTTCAGTGGATTGATCAACAATTCCACCATCACCATCACACCCTGCGGCGTTCGTTCCTGCGTGCAATTCCGCAATCACCTAGGGTCAGTGCGGAAGTTTAAAAGTGAATTCGTTCGAAATTATGTGCAGTGTCATACAGTAACTTTGTTCCATTTACCTAAACCTGTGTAGAACTATTACGTGTATAAACTACAAACACTTTATTATTCTAAGTGCATTGAACTG
The DNA here is from genome assembly GCA_029955525.1 of Oeneis ivallda. NCBI lineage: Eukaryota > Metazoa > Arthropoda > Insecta > Lepidoptera > Nymphalidae > Oeneis > Oeneis ivallda. The sequence continues at coordinate 12,741,638 of JARPMR010000022.1, forward strand.
AAGAGACAATAATCACGCATCAAATTACGGTATGGATACTTAAGTGTAGAATTAATAAAATGTATTCGATAGAGATAAACTGCGTATACTATGTTATTGTTATTATAAGTTATGGCATCTACTTTAGAATTATTATGTAATTAAATTAAAGAAATAAGAGTATACTTGATTAAAGTGGGTCCAAGTCGTAGAACTGAGAGTCTACTGAATAAAAAATTAGGTGAAGCAAATAATATTTTTATAAGATATACTAATTATGTGTCTCAAATATCAAGCGATATTAAGAATGGCAAAGTATCAAGTAGCGATTCTGAGTTAATTTATAAATACGTTAAAAAATATGTAAAAGTAAGGATTATATAACAATGGCTACTTTCGATATTAAAGTGGCGTTAAATTTATTGCCCCTCATGACTGATGAGGAGGCAAACACGAAACAGTTAATTGATGGGATCGAATATTACAATTCCATACTTACTGCACCTGAGTGCAGGAGACAACTGGTTAATTTTGTATTAAAAAATAGATTATCCCAATCTGCAAAATTGGAATTGTCTCCCGACTACCCAGGTGTGGATGAGTTAGTGAGTGACATGAAAAGGGTTTTATTGCCTCAAAAGTCTGCAACAGCTATCCAGACCAAACTTAACTCAATAAGGCAGAACGACTTGTCAATAAAAGACTACGGCAAACAAATATCCGATCTGTTCGTGAATCTCACGGTATCGCAGGCCAAAGGGAATACTGAAGGTTACAATTTTCTCAAACCAATAAATGAACAACATGCGGTAAAAAAATTTGCCGATGGCTTGCGAAACCGAAGATTGAGCACTATAATAGCGTCTAGAAATTTCAGTTCCCTCAAGGAGGCGATTCAGGCGGCACAAGATGAAGAAATGTCTTCGTCGGCAAGTTTTGGCGAAGTTCTTGGTATTTACCATAATAATAGAGGTTTCAGGCAGAATTTTACAACAGGACGGCGAGGATACGCGAACCAAACATATCATCAGCGTAGGCCGCAGCGGGGAGGAGTTTATAACAATAACGGGCGGCGCGGTGGATGGAATGGGCCTCGCAACCAACACCAGCAGCAGGATTCGTCCCGCGGCCGGCCATACAGAGGTAGGTCATACTATCATAATAATTATAATCGAAATCAAAGGATGAGCAATAAAAATATTAATGTTTTATCAGAACCGGAAGCAAAACCGGAACCAACAAATACAGAAAAAAAATTTTTTCGTGACTAAAATATTGTCATGTAATAGTAATTGTTCAATTAGCTTATCTTTAAACAATCATTCATATAATTGGTTACTCGATACGGGAGCATCGATCTCAGCTATAAAGTATAAACATGTTCTAGAAAATCAAATTTCATATTGCAAAGAAAACATCACCATAACAGGTGTAGGAGGTACGATTACAACGCTTGGATATTGTTATTTAAACTTAGATGTAAATGGGCATCAACTGAAGAATAAATTTTATATATTTAATTACTTGCCAATTAGAGCGAATGGCATCATCGGACAAGATTTTCTGACAAAATATAAAGCGGTACTAAATTTTAATCTAAATAAAATAACATTGACTACTTGTAATAATGAAATTAATTTGTCAATTTATACTGTAGACAATAAGCGTTTGGAGATACCACCGAGGTGCGAGTCGATTCACTATATACAAACAGACTTTACAGATGAGCGCGTAGTCTGCGCGTCATATATCAATGACGGGATTTACTTAGCAAGTTCGCTGGTTAAACCAATATGCGGCAGAATACCTATAAAAATATTAAACACTACGCAGCATCATTTTACACTGAATGAAATCAAACCGATTATTCATAGAGCTTGTGATTATAAAATATGCGCTTTTACGAACTGCGAATCGAATGCTGATCGTGTTAAGAAATTGTTTTCATCGTTGCAATTAGACCATCTAAATAATGAAGAACAGGTTTCTGTAGGGAACCTATGCGCAAAGTATAGTGACGTATTTTATTTACCAGGGGATAGATTAGCCACGACTAATATTTATAAGCACTCGATAACTCTAAAGCCGAATGTGTCTCCTATATTCTCTAAACCATACAGATTACCTCACGCTCAGAAGAAAGAAATTGATAGACAGATAGGAAAAATGTTGGAGGAAGGAATTATTGAGGAGAGTACAAGTGAATGGAGTAGCCCCGTGTTATTAGTTCCAAAAAAGCTTGACACTACTGGTGAGAAAAAATGGAGATTAGTAATCGATTATAGGAAATTTAACAACTGTATTCAAGACGATAAATTCCCTCTCCCAAACATAACCGAAATACTAGATTCTTTGTCAGGATGTATTTATTTCAGTCATTTAGATTTATACCAAGGCTTTCATAATGTTGAACTTGAGAAAGACAGCCGAAAATATACAGCATTTTCTTCGGGACGTTATTAACTGACAAGAATGCCTATGGGGTTGAAAACTAGCCCTTCTTCATTTTCTCGTATGATGACAATGGCTATGGCGGGTCTTACATATGAAAAATGCTTAGTTTATCAAGATGATTTAATTGTTTTCGGAAGGAATTTGGCAGAAAAGTCGAAAAATTTACAAGATGTTTTTGAGAGGTTACGCAAAGTCAATCTTAAACTTAACCCTACAAAATGCGAATTTTTCAAAAAGGAAATTAATTATTTAGGGCATGTAGTATCAAAGGAAGGTGTCTTGCCGGATCCAGGGAAAATAGAAGTTGTTAAAAATTATCCTTGTCCAAAGTCTGTTGACGAGGTCAAGCGATTCACAGCCTTTGTCAACTATTATAGGAAATTTATACCAAATTTTGCGGAAAAAGCTTATCCATTACATAAACTGTGTAGGAAAAATGTCTCTTTTATTTGGGATGAAGATTGCCAAAAATCATTTCAAACTCTGAAAAGTTGTATAGTTTCACCTCCAGTATTGCAATACCCAGATTTTTCAGAAGCTAACGAGTTTATCGTACAAACAGACGCATCGGGTTACGCGATAGGAGCCATACTATCGAATTCGGACGGTCGTCCAGTAGCTTATGCTAGCAGAGCTTTAAATAAAAATGAGCAAAATTATCCTACGATTCAAAAAGAACTTTTGGCTATAGTTTGGGCGGTAAAATATTTTCGTCCATACTTATATGGTCGTAAATTCAAAATTATTACGGATCATCGTCCATTAATCTACTTATTCAATATGCGAGATCCATCAAGCAGGCTTATGAAGTTTAGGTTAATATTGGAAGAATACGATTTTACTGTAGAATACGTAAAGGGTTCAGATAATGCAGCTGCAGATGCCTTGTCTCGAATTTCTTTTACGTCGGATGATTTAAAAAATATGAGCGAATGCAATATAAACGTAATTACTAGGGCACAGGCGAGAAGAATGCAACAGCAAGCTCCTTGCGATATGATTTCAAATCACAGTTGGCCTGATCAACCAAAGGTGATTGGAAGTCATACGAAACCAAGAGAAGCAGTAGAACTTAGATTTATAGAGAAAGAGGAATTAGAAAGTCTTAGAAGACAACGTAAAATTACTATGGAAAGAAACGCGTTTTGCTATGTTGAAAGTAAGTTGACAATTTTTATTAATCCTGCTTTCCAATCACAATTGACGCGAGCCGTATTTGTGAGGGAGTTGGATAGTCTCTGTAAACAAATAAACGTCGACGAAATATGTATAGTAAAAAATGAAAGTAATAAAATATTCATTGAAAAATTGTCAAGTGAAGTTAAATCATTACAAAATAGGTGCGCGACGCGATTTTATATATTAAATGATGTACAACAAATAGAAAATAAAGATGATAGAAGAGTGATCCTGAACGACTTCCATCTTTTGCCCACAAGTGGCCATGCGGGCATGAGAAGGATGTTCAATAATATTAAAAAATATTTTTACTGGCCAGGATTACAGAAAGATGTTAGAGAATTCGTTAAAAAGTGTGAAAAATGTCAAAAAGAAAAACATGCAGTACGTATCAAAGAACCGATGGTTATCACTTCAACAGCTACAACAGCATTTGAGAAGGTTTATTTAGATTTGGTAGGTCCACTAGATAGAGATAATTACGGTAACAAATATATACTCACGCTGCAATGCGAGCTAACTAAATATGTGGTAGCACATCCTTTAATTTCAAAAAAGTCAGAGGAGGTAGCTCAAGCTTTAGTTAATAGCTTCATACTTCTCTACGGGTTACCACGGGAAATTGGAACTGACAGAGGTTCGGAATTCCAGTCTTCAGTGTTTAAAGAGGTATGTAAACTTTTAAAAATTAATCATTTAAGTTCCACAGCTTACCACCATCAAAGCATTGGTGCATTGGAAAATTCTCACAAACACCTAAACTCATTTTTACGTATACAAACAGACAACCATCCCGAAACATGGAGCCAATGGCTTCCCTTTTGGTGTTTTTCACATAACACTTCAGTCCATTCTGAAACTAGATTTACTCCTTACGAATTAGTATTTGGGAAAGTCTGTTCACTTCCTAGTAATCTAAATACTAAAGAGGTAGAACCATTATATAATCACGAAAATTACCCATGTGAATTAAAATATCGGTTACAATTATCGCAAAAAGAAGCAAGGGAAAATTTAGTCAAAAGCAAAGAATTAAGAAAATCAGTTTATGATAAATGCATTAATCCTATAGTGTACAATCCAGGAGATTTAATTCTAATAAAAAACGAAAATTGTAGCAAAATGGAGAGTATTTATTTAGGTCCTTACAAAGTGGTCAAAGACATGCCACCAAATGTGCAGATTAATAAAAACGGTAAATTAGATATAGTTCATAAGAATCGTACAAAATTGTTCAATTCTAGTGAGTAAGTTTTATTATTAAGCTAATAATGTATTTAACCAGTCTGTATAACAAAAAAAAAAATTATATAACATACTAATTTTTTTTTAATGAAAGGAAGGGAGATGTACCCCGCCTTACAGTGTAATTCGTGGTTAGCGATAGCATGTGTTATTAGTGGCTAGCAATAGGGTGTGTAATTAATGGCAAGCGATAGGATGTGTACTTAGTGGCTAGCGGTAGGGTGTGCGATTAGTGCTAGCGGTAGGGTGTGTAGTTAGTGGCAAGCGATAGGATTTGTAATTGGTGGCAAGCGTTAGGATGTGTAATTAGTGGTTAGCGGTAGAATGTGTGATTAGTGGCTTGTGATCGGATGTGTACTTATTGGCTAGCGGTAGGGTGTGCAATTAGTGGCTAGCGGTAGGGTGTGCAATTAGTGGCTAGCGATAGGATGTGTAATTAATGGCTAGCGATAGGATTTTTAATTAATGGCTAGCGATAGGATGTGTAATTAGTGGCTAGCGATATAGTGTGAAATTAGTGGCTAGCGATAGGGCTAAGGAATTAGTGGCTTATTAGTGGCTAGTGATAGGATTTGTAAATAGTGGCTAGCGATAGGATGTGTAATTAATGGCTAACGATAGGATGTGTACTTAGTGGCTAGCGGTAGGGTGTGCAATTAGTGCTAGCGGTAGGGTGTGTAGTTAGTGGCAAGCGATAGGATGTGTTATTAGTGGCTAGCGATAGGATTTGTAATTGGTGGCAAGCGTTAGGATGTGTAATTAGTGGCTAGCGGTAGAATGTGTAATTAGTGGCTAGTGATCGGATGTGTACTTATGGGCTAGCGGTAGGGTGTGCAATTAGTGGCTAGCGGTAGGTTGTGCAATTTGTGGCTAGCGATATAGTATGTAATTAGTGGGTAGGTTGGGTGTGTTATTAGTGGCTAGCAATAGGGTGTGTAATTAGTGGCTAGCGATAGGGTGTGTAATTAGTGGCTAGCGATACGATTTGTAAATAGTGGCTAGCGATAGGATGTGTTATTAATGGCAAACGATAGGATGTGTAATTAGTGGCTAGCGATATAGTGTGAAATTAGTGGCTAGCGATAGGGTGTGTTATTAGTCGCTAGAGATAGTGGTGCGTCTGCGCCTCACCTGCTGGTGCGCTGCCGAGTGCGTTGGAGCACGTGGCAGCGCCGTTTACAGCGCGTCTGCGCCTCACCTGCTGGTGCGCTGCCGTACGCGTGTGAGCACAGCGCAGCGCCGGCTACGGAACGTCTGCCTCTCACCCGCCGGTACGCTGCCGTGTGCGTTGGAGCACGGCGTGGCGCCGGACACGGCGCGTCTGCGCCTCACCTGCCTGTGCGCTGCCGAGCACGCAGGGTATTGTCGCATTGCCAGCCATGGCGCCATTGCGCACCACTTGTCGGTGTGCTGGCGACCGCGTCACCTGACGCAGCGCCAGCCACGGTGCCAGAGCCCGTCACCTATCTGCGATGGTTATCACGTTGGGGCGTGTCACAGCATCGGCAACGGCGAGTATGCGTCGTGCCTGGCCTCGCCTGGTCTGGTGTAGTCTGGTCTAGTGGCTAGCGATAGGGTGTGTAATAAGTGGCTAGCGATAGGGTGCTTAATTAATGGCTAGCGATAGGGTATGTAATTAGTGGCTAGCGATTTAGTGGCTATCGATAGGATGTGTTATTAGTGGCTAGCGATAGGATGTGTTATTAGTGGCTACCGATAGGGTATGTTAATTGTGGCTAGCGATAGGGTGTGTAATTAGTGGCTAGCGATAGGGTGTATAATTTGTGGCTAGCGATAGGATGTGTAATTAGTGACTATCGATAGGATGTGTAATTAGTGGGTAGCGATAGGATGTGTTATTAGTGGCTAGCGGTAGGATGTGTAATTAGTGACTATCGATAGGATGTGTAATTAGTGGGGAGCGATAGGATGTGTTATTAGTGGCTAGCGGTAGGGTGTGTAATTAGTGGCAAGCGATAGGATGTGTAATTAGCGGCTAGCGATTAGGTGTGTAATTATTGGCTAGCCATAGGGTGTGTAATTAGTGAATATCGATAGGATGTGTAATTAGTGGGTAGCCATAGGATGTGTTATTAGTGGTTAGCAATAGGATGTGTAATTAGTGGCTAGCGATAGGGCGTGTAATTAGTGGCTAGCGATTAGGATGTGTAATTAGTGGCAAGCGGTAGGATGTGTAATTTGTGGCTAGCGATAGGATGTGTAATTTGTGGCTAGCGGTAGGGTGTGCAATTAGTGCTAGCGGTAGGGTATGCAATTAGTGCTAGCGGTAGGGTGTGCAATTAGTGCTAGCGGTAGGGTGTGCAATTAGTGGCTAGCGGTAGGGTGTGTAATTAGTGAATAGCGATAGGATGTGTAATTAGTGACTATCGATAGGATGTGTAATTAGTGGTTAGCGGTAGGGTGTGCAATTAGCGGCTAGCGATTAGGATGTGCAATTAGTGGCTAGCGGTAGATGTGTAATTTGTGGCTAGCGAAAGGATGTGTAGTTAGTGGCTAGCGATAAGATGTGTTATTAGTGGCTACCGATAGGGTGTGTAATTAGTGGCTAGCGGTAGGATGTGTAATTTGTGGCTATCGATAGGATGTGTAATTAGTGGGTAGCAATAGGATGTGTTATTAGTGGCTAGCGATAGGGTGTGTTATTAGTGGCTAGCGATTAGGATGTGTAATAAGTGGCTAGCGGTAGGATGTATAATTAGTGGCTAGCGACAGAGTGTGTAATTAGTGGCTAGGATAGGTTGTGTAATAAGTGGCTAGCGATAGGGTGTGTTATTGTGGCTAGCGATAGGGCTGTGTAATTAGTGGCTAGCGATTTGGTGTGCAATTAGTGGCTAGCGATAGGATCTGTAATTGGTGGCAAGCGTTGTGATGTGTAATTGGTGGCAAGCGTTGGGATGTGTAATTAGTGGCTAGCGGTAGAATGAGTAATAAGTGGCTAGCGTAGGGTGTGTCAATAGTTGTTAGCGATAGGATGTGTTATTAGTGGCTAGCGATAGGGTGTGTAATTAGTGGCTAGCGATTAGGATGTGTAATTAGTGGCTAGCGGTAGGATGTGTAATTTGTGGGTAGCAATAGGGTGTGCAATTAGTGGCTAGCGATATGGTGTGTTATTAGTGCCTAGCGATATGGTGTGTAATTAGTGGCTAGCGGTAGAATGAGTAATTAGTGGCTAGCGATAGGATGTGTTATTAGTACCTAGCGGTATGGTGTGTAATAAGTGGCTAGCGATAGGGTGTGTTATTGTGGCTAGCGATAGGATGTGTAATTCGTGACTAGCGATAGGATGTGTAATTAGTGGGTAGCAATAGGATGTGTAATTAGTGGTTAGCGATAGGATGTGTTATTAGTGGCTAGCGATAGGGTGTGTAATTAGTGGCTAGCGATTAGGATGTGTAATAAGTGGCTAGCGGTAGGATGTATAATTAGTGGCTAGCGATAGGGTGTGTAATTAGTGGCTATTGATAGGGTGTGTAATTAGTGGCTAGCGATTGGGTGTGCAATTAGTGGCTAGCGATATGGTGTGTTATTAGTGCCTAGCGTTATGGTGTGTTATTAGTGCCTAGCGATATGGTGTGTAATTAGTGACTAGCGATAGGATGTGTAATTAGTGGCTAGCGATAGGGTGTGTAATAAGTGTCTAGCGATAGGGTGTGTAATCAGTAGCTAGCGATAGGCTGTGTAATTAATGGCTAGCGATAGGATATGTTATAAGTGGCTAGCGGTAGAATGTGTAATTAGTGGCTAGTGATCGGATATGTACTTAATAGTGATAAGCGATAATTTACGTATAATTAGTGATTAGCGATAAGGTAAGTAATTAGTTATAAGCGATAAGGTAAGTAATTAGTGATAAGCGATAAGATATGTTATTAGTGATAAGCGCTTAGATATGCGAGTGAGTTGCCGAGCACGCAGAGGCATAATGAAGCGCCGGCCACGGCGCATCAGCCCCTCACCTGCCAGTGCGCTGCCGTGTGCGTTGGAGCACGGCGCAGTGATGGTCACTGCGCGTCTGCGCCTCATCTGCCTGTGCGCTGCCGAGCACGCAGAGGCGTGTCGAAACGCCGGCCACAGCGCTGTTGCGCCTTACCTGCTGGTGCGCTGCCGAGCGCGTTGGAAGACGTCGCAGCGCCGTTTACGGCGGTTCTGCGCCTCACCTGTTGGTGCGCTGCCGAACGCGTGTGAGCAGAGCGCAGCGCAGGCCACGGCTCGTCTGCCTCTCGTCTGCCGGTGCGCTGCCGTGTGCGTTGGAGCACGGCGCAGCACCGGCTACAGCGCGTCTGCGCCTCATCTGCCTGTGCGCTGCCGAGCACGCAGAGGCGTGTCGAAACGCCGGCCACAGCGCTGTTGCGCCTTACCTGCTGGTGCGCTGCCGAGCGCGTTGGAAGACGTCGCAGCGCCGTTTACGGCGCGTCTGCGCCTCACCTGTTGGTGCGCTGCCGAACGCGTGTGAGCAGAGCGCAGCGCCGGCCACGGCTCGTCTGCCTCTCGAATCAAAAGAACTAGAAAGTGGTTTACTGTCATCTGTATGTCACTTTGTATATTTCGAACCTATGCGTTTGGCTGTGCCTTCCCTCCTTTGTCACCCTTTTTGTATTTGGGTAACCTCACTATCCCCTTTCGGTGGTTACCCATGCGTTTTCTTCCTCTCCGTTTCTTTTTCTTCTTCTTTTGCCCCTCGGCTGCCACCACCTCTGTGGCCAGTGCCTGGCATTCTGGTGACATCGTTCGGTCGTCATCGGGTTCCTTTCTGGTTGACGGACCTTGCATTGCCGCTTCTTTGTCCGAGCACGCTGGGGTTGTCGCGTCCGCCATCGTTTACTCCACTGTAACTGATCCTTTTTTGACACTTTCTTGATTTTGATGTTATATTTCTTGTCTTGAGGGTAGGTTGATTTCTTTCTAGTGACATTTGTGTATTCTGTGCTCTTTGTCTATGCTTTCTTATAGTCCGATGTTTGTCTGGTCGGACCTTCCCGGTCGGGTCTATGTTGGATGGTGTGTGTCGTCTTGGACTATTCGTGTCGTGTTCTGACTTTTATCGGTTACGTTTCTTTCGTTTTATTCTTGGAATCTTTTTATATCCTTTATGTGTGCTGTGCATATCTTGCCTCCGTTGAGTGCTTTCAATAAAAATATCACGGGCGATTTTCTTTCTCTTATCTTGTACGGGCCTGAGTATTTTGGTGCTAGTTTCGCGCAGAACTTTTTTTCTGCGTTTGACAGTGGAAAATCTCGTTTAAGTACGAGTTGTTCCATCTTTGGTTCCCATTCTCGTTTCGATTTATCGTAGTTTTTCTTTTGGTTTGTTGATGCTAGTTTCTGGTTCTCTCGTACCATTTGATAAATTTCTTCTAGTTTTTGTTTTTCTTTCAGTGTTGGAGTTGGGAGGTTGTTTTCGTCGTTAAAATGTCTAAGTTCCCTGCCGAATAACAAGAATGCGGGCGTGTATTTCGTTGATTCTTGTACTGAAGTGTTTATCGCAAAATTGAATTCACCTAAGTACTCGTCCCATTTTTTATGGTTTTTTTCTATAAAGGCGGCTATCATGGTTTCTAATGTCCTGTTTATTCTTTCTGTTGGGTTACACTGGGGTGTGTATGGTGCGGTAAGTCTCTGTTGTATACCGTACTTATCGAGTGTGTCTCTGAACTGTTTACTTGTGAAGACCTTTGCGTTGTCACTGAGTAATGTCTGTATTCTGCCGTATCTCATGAGTATGCACTCTTTTAGAGCGTTTATGACTGCGTTTGTCGTCGCGTTCCTCAATGGCTTTATTTCCGACCACTTTGTGAACTTATCGTGAAAAACGATGATCCATTGATATCCCTTTGACGATCGTGGTAGTGGTCCTATTAGATCGGTTGTCACTACTTGCCATGGTTCTTCCGTGTTATTGATATGCATGAGTCCTGGTCTTTTTTCCTGCGACGTTTTGTGTTTTTGACGTGTCTCGCACCTGTTTACGTATTTTGCGACATCTCTAAAAATGCCTGGCCAATAATAACGTTGTGCTGTTTTGTTGAAGGTTTTTGATACCCCTAGGTGTCCTGCGCTGGGTTCGTCGTGGTTTTGTGAGAGGATTCTTCTTTTGTCGGAGTTTTTGACGCATAGCTTCCATTCGGTGTCGGGATCTAATTTGCCCCCGTATCGTGGATTGATTATTCTTCTATATAGTTTATCTTCCTGTATTCGATAGTCTGGTTCTGTTTCGGGGTTCGCCATTACCTTATTGAATTTCCTTGTGTACCATTCATTTTCGTCAACTGACGCGGCGCATACTGGGTTTCTTGATAGTTCATCTGCTATCCCGTTTTGTTTTATTGGTTCTTTGTGTTTCGGTTTTGTGATATGTTTCCCCCCCTTAATGCCTTTTGGAATTTTTCCGCTTTTTCGACTTCCTCGGCTATTATAGCTTGTAGTATTTTCTGTTGTTTCTTTGCTAACCTTTGCTTGCCCTCGCGTTTTTCCTTGGGTTCTTCTTTGTAGGTCTGTTTATTTGGCTTTTGTTCCCATCTTATTGCTAGTCCCAGTCTTCTTAACAAGTCCATACCCATTATCATTACTGTAGTTGCTGGTAGATATATCACTTGATGTGTTAGTTTCTGTCCTGCGACTTCGAGTTCGATGTTCACTGCTGTGTCCGATGTTATTTTCGAACCGTCTGCTAATTTTATAGTGTTTGATTTGGGTATTACGTCCTTCCTAGTTTCTTTTATGTGGTTCATGATGGTCTTGTTTATGTACGTGTTTGTTGACCCTGTATCCACCAGTGCTTCGTACGTCTTGTCGCCTATTTTTACCTCTGCGAATATTCTATTGTCTTTTTTTCTTTCTTGTACGTTTATTGTGTAGGCTTGTGACCCTGTTTTTCTCACTTTGTTCGCTCCGTTGCAGCAATCCCGAGTTAGTTTTCCTAGTAATCCGCAACGGCTGCAGAAAATAGCCTGTTTGCCTCGGCAGTCTCGGGCCCTGTGGTTTTTCTTTCCGCACTTCCAGCAGCATTTCCCTGGGTCATAGTCTGGTAAGATTAGTTTTCCTTCCGGCTTCTGTTTGTGTTCCTGGTTTCTGGACCCTGCTCTGGAGTGTTCTGGTTGGTTTCCCTTGTGGTAGTATGTCGGTGTCTTGTATGTATACTGATACTGATCTGTTCGAATTTTTTCGTATTCTTTTGCCAGCTGTATTAATTCCGTCATCGTGTTGAAATCTCTTCTTTTGATGTAGAACTGGTAGCTGCTTCTCATGTTGTCATAGATTCTCTCTAGTTGTTCTGGTGTTAATTTCCCATATCTTCTGAATAATGTTTGCATGTTTGTTAGATAGTCGACGAAATCTTCACGTGCTTCCTGTTTCTTGTTTATGATCGTTTCTAAAAGATTTTTCTCATAATTTTTCGGATAGTAGTACAACTTGAAGCTGTCTGTTAAATCTTCCCATGTTTCCCAATATCGATTGTTGTTCCTGTACCATAGTGCTGCTTTTCCGTTGAGACATCTTGGTATGACGTGTATTATTTTGTCTTTGTTGACCTCTAATGTTTCGGCCAGTTCTTCCACTCTTTCTAGGAATTCTACGGCGTCTCCTGTTGAATCGAACTGTATCTTCCATCGGGACACTGCTTTGTCGAAGTCTGTTGCTCCGCTTTCGGTACCCATTGTGTTGTCTTGGCTAGTTGCTTCTTCGGTTTTTATCGTTTTTGATAACAGTTTCCTCAAATCCTCCACTGTGCTTGTAGTTGGAGCTGGTATGTTTCTCTTCTCTAGCTCTTCTGTTAGTTTTTGTTTGTTTAGTGAGTAGATCCAGGCAGTTGGCATAGTTCGCCTTCGATTTGTTCTCCCTGTCTTGGGTTTTTTTTTCTTTTTACGGTACGGGTGTTAGTGACTATCTTTTTTTTTCCTCTACGGTAACGGTACGGTTGTTAGTTAATATCTTTATATTTTTAATACCTACGGTAGCGGTACGGGTACTAGTTTATGTCTTTTTATTTTATCTACGGTGCGGAAGTTAGTTTATCTCTTTTATTTTTAATATCTACGGTAGTGGTACGGGTGCTAGTTTATAATTTTTTGTTTTTAATATCTATGGTCACGGTACGGATGCTAGTTAATATATCTATGGTAACGGTACAGATGCTAGTTAATATCTTTTATTTTAATATCTATGGTAACGGTACTGAAGCTAGTTTATATCTTTTAGTTTTAATATCTACGGTAACCTACTCTGTTGCTAGGTTATTTCGCGGTGCTCAATTTAATTATTCCGGCGGTTACAGCAAGTACGGTCGGTCGGCGAGCGTTATTTCTACCTACTGTATTTTTCTTATTAATTTTTCCCTAATTTCCGCGGTGTTCCCCCTTGTGTCGTACGTGTAGTAGTTTTCTACACGAAGAGATGCTTTTCCCGTGATTTATCTAACTACTCGAGGTTAATCAAGCCGACTAATCCGGGATAAGCATCTATTTCGCGTTTTCTTATTCTTTTCCCTATGTTTTCTTTCTCTTTATACGATCGGTTACTCACCCTTTCAGTGGACCCGATAAATCGAATCGATTACGTGAAAGAGTTTGTGACCGTTAAGTTGTAAAAGTCGCGAGTATTCCTAAAGTGAAATGACCTACTGTTTGATTGCCACTCTGTGTTTTTCGGTACGGGTAGACGCCACCACGGTCGCGTGGAGCGTGTCTATTTTTACGGAATATGCCTGTGAACGCGACGCGGTACTTTTTCTCGCGACGCGACGTGGGCGGACGGACCGGCCAAGCGTAACGGATTGGCGCGGGTGAGTGGTTTTACGGATGCGACGCGATTCTTAAGCGACGCAAAACGGACCGGCAACTGTAATTGGTTGACGCGGTATTTTAACGGACGAGTAGGTGGTTTTTTTTTTTTCACGTGTTCACGGAACGGTATCGCGGGTTTTTGCGGTGGGCGCCAAATGTAACGGAGTGGATCGACCCGGCTGAGAGCGACCCACTTCGTTCATTAGATGTGAGGGATCGAACCTCGCTTTTCACTATTTCCTAGGACAAGGAATAAAATACTCGATAAACAATAACGACTTTAATTTACAATTCTCTTAACCTATTACACGATATCGAGAGACGTTGACGCAAGCCTAAACACGGTTACAATATTATATGAAGCGGGACCGCCCGGGCGGCTGACGGAAGGACGACGGACTCCCGGTGGAGCGCGGGTGACGCGGCGGTCGCGGGGGGAACGCAGACGCTCGGGGTGGTTGGACGGGCCGGGCCGCGAGGCCAAGCGCGAGCAACAGCCCCTGTGGTCCTACCAGAGAGCTCGTACCACTCGTCAACCCAGAGGGTAATCAGGCCGACGATGGGATCGATCCAGAGGGAAATCAGACCGACCCCGATGGTACGGGCGCCGCTGGCGAACTGCCGGTGGACGCTCTTGTTCGGCGTTTTATACTTTTCTGCTGGCTGCTTCGGTGGGCCTCGGCGCGGTTCGGCGGGGATCGCGCCGCTGGTGTCATTGCCCTGGCGTGTGCGTTCACGTCGGCCCCGCGTGATGAGTCAGGCGGCACGTGTATCGTGGGCTGCTTGCGCTGTGACGGCGTGTTCACGCGGGTCCCTCGTGCGATGATTCACGCCGCCCGTGTAGGCTGCTTTGCGTTGTGACGGCGCTCGTCACAAGCGATATGGTGTGTTATTAGTGCCTAGCGATATGGTGTGTAATTAGTGGCTAGCGGTAGAATGAGTAATTAGTGGCTGGCGATAGGATGAGTTATTAGTACCTAGCGGTATGGTGTGTAATAAGTGGCTAGCGATAGGGTGTGTTATTGTGGCTAGCGATAGGATATGTAATTAGTGGCTAGCGATAGGGTGTGTAATTAGTGGCTAGCGATAAGATGTGTAGTTAGTGGCTAGCAATAGGATGTGTTATTAGTGGCTAACGATAGGATTTGTAAATAGTGGCTAACAAAAGGATGTGTAATTAGTGGCTAGCGATAGGATGTGTAATTAGTGACTATCGATAGGATGTGTTATTAGTGGGTAGCTATAGGATGTGTAATTAGTGGGTAGCGATAGGATGTGTTATTAGTGGTTAGCGATAGGATGTGTTATTAGTGGCTAGCGATAGGGTGTGTAATTAGTGGCTAGCGTTAGGATGTGTAATTAGTGGCTGGCGATAGGATGTGTACTTAGTGGCTAGCGGTAGGGTGTGCGATTAGTGCTAGCGGTAGGGTGTGTAATTAGTGGCTAGCGATAGGATTTGTAATTGGTGGCAAGCGTTAGGATGTGTAATTAGTAGTTAGCGGTAGAATGTGTGATTAGTGGCTTGTGATCGGATGTGTACTTATTGGCTAGCGGTAGGGTGTGCAATAAGTGGCTAGCGGTAGGGTGTGTAATTAGTGGCTAGCGATAGGATGTGTAATTAATGGCTAGCGATAGGATGTTCAATTAATGGCTAGCGATAGGATGTGTAATTAGTGGCTAGCGATATAGTGTGAAATTAGTGGCTAGCGATAGGGCTAAGGAATTAGTGGCTTATCAGTGGCTAGTGATAGGATTTGTAAATAGTGGCTAGCGATAGGATGTGTAATTAATGGCTAACGATAGGATGTGTACTTAGTGGCTAGCGGTAGGGTGTGCAATTAGTGCTAGCGGTAGGGTGTGTAGTTAGTGGCAAGCGATAGGATGTGTTATTAGTGGCTAGCGATAGGATGTGTAATTGGTGGCAAGCGTTAGGATGTGTAATTAGTGGCTTGCGGTAGAATGTGTAATTAGTGACTATCGGTAGGATGTGTAATTAGTGGTTAACGATAGGGTGTGTAATTAGTGGCTAGCGATAGGGTGTGTTATTTGTGGCTAGCGATAGGGTGTGTAATTAGTAGCTAGCGATAGGATGTGTAATTAGTGACTATCGATAGGATGTGTAATTAGTGGGTAGCAATAGGATGTGTAATAAGTGGTTAGCGATAGGATGAATTATTATTGGCTAGCGATAGGGTGTGTTATTAGTGGCTAGCGATTAGGATGTGTAATAAGTGGCTAGCGGTAGGATGTATAATTAGTGGCTAGCGACAGAGTGTGTAATTAGTGGCTAGGATATGTTGTGTAATAAGTGGCTAGCGATAGGGTGTGTTATTGTGGCTAGCGATAGCGTGTGTAATTAGTGGCTAGCGATAGGATGTGTAATTAGTGACTAGCGATAGGATGTGTAATTAGTGACTATCGATAGGATGTGTAATTAGTGGGTAGCAATAGGATGTGTTATTAGTGGCTAGCGATAGGGTGTGTTATTAGTGGCTAGCGATTAGGATGTGTAATAAGTGGCTTGCGGTAGGATGTATAATTAGTGGCTAGCGATAGGGTGTGTAATTAGTGGCTAGCGATAGGGTGTGTAATTAGTGGCTAGCGATTGGGTGTGCAAGGGTGTGTAGTTAGTGGCAAGCGATAGGATGTGTTATTAGTGGCTAGCGATAGGATGTGTAATTGGTGGCAAGCGTTAGGATGTGTAATTAGTGGCTTGCGGTAGAATGTGTAATTAGTGACTATCGATAGGATGTGTAATTAGTGGTTAACGATAGGGTGTGTAATTAGTGGCTAGCGATAGGGTGTGTTATTTGTGGCTAGCGATAGGGTGTGTAATTAGTAGCTAGCGATAGGATGTGTAATTAGTAGCTAGCGATAGGGTGTGTAATAAGTGGCTAGCGGTCGGCTGTGTTATTAGTTGTTAGCGATAGGATGTGTTATTAGTGGCTAGCGATAGGGTGTGTAATTAGTGGCTAGCGATTAGGATGTGTAATTAGTGGCTAGCGGTAGGATGTGTAATTTGTGGGTAGCAATAGGGTGTGCAATTAGTGGCTAGCGATATGGTGTGTTATAAGTGCCTAGCGATATGGTGTGTAATTAGTGGCTAGCGGTAGAATGAGTAATTAGTGGCTAGCGATAGGATGTGTTATTAGTACCTAGCGGTATGGTGTCTAATAAGTGGCTAGCGATAGGGTGTGTTATTGTGGCTAGCGATAGGATGTGTAATTCGTGACTAGCGATAGGATGTGTAATTAGTGGGTAGCAATAGGATGTGTAATTAGTGGTTAGCGATAGGATGTGCTATTAGTGGCTAGCGATAGGGTGTGTAATTAGTGGCTAGCGATTAGGATGTGTAATAAGTGGCTAGCGGTAGGATGTATAATTAGTGGCTAGCGATAGGGTGTGTAATTAGTGGCTATTGAAAGGGTGTGTAATTAGTGGCTAGCGATTGGGTGTGCAATTAGTGGCTAGCGATATGGTGTGTTATTAGTGATTAGCGATATGGTGTGTAATTAGTGGCTAGCGGTAGAATGAGTAATTAGTGGCTAGCGATAGGATGTGTTATTAGTACCTAGCGGTATGGTGTCTAATAAGTGGCTAGCGATAGGGTGTGTTATTGTGGCTAGCGATAGGATGTGTAATTCGTGACTAGCGATAGGATGTGTAATTAGTGGGTAGCAATAGGATGTGTAATTAGTGGTTAGCGATAGGATGTGTAATTAGTGACTAGCGATAGGGTGTGTAATTGGTGGCTAGCGATAGGATGTGTAATTAGTGGTTAGCAATCGGATGTGTAATTAGTGGCTAGCGATAGGGCGTGTAATTAGTGGCTAGCGATTAGGATGTGTAATTAGTGGCAAGCGGTAGGATGTGTAATTTGTGGCTAGCGATAGGATGTGTAATTAGTGGCTAGCGATAGGGTGTGTAATTAGTAGCTAGCGATAGGGTGTGTAATTAGTAGCTAGCGATAGGGTGTGTAATTAGTAGCTAGCGATAGGGTTTGTAATTAGTGGCTAGGATAGGGTGTATAATTAGTGGCTAGCGATAGGGTGTCTAATTAGTTGCTAGCGATAGGGTATATTAAGTGGCTAGCGATATAGTATGTAATTAGTGGGTAGGTTTTGGTTGTAATTAGTGGCTAGCGATAGGGTGTGTAATAAGTGACTATCGATAGGATGTGTAATTAGTGGCTAGCGATAGGGTGTGTAATAAGTGTCTAGCGATAGGGTGTGTAATCAGTAGCTAGCGATAGGCTGTGTAATTAATGGCTAGCGATAGGATATGTTATAAGTGGCTAGCGGTAGAATGTGTAATTAGTGGCTAGTGATCGGATATGTACTTAATAGTGATAAGCGATAATTTACGTATAATTAGTGATTAGCGATAAGGTAAGTAATTAGTTATAAGCGATAAGGTAAGTAATTAGTGATAAGCGATAAGATATGTTATTAGTGATAAGCGCTTAGATATGCGAGTGAGTTGCCGAGCACGCAGAGGCGTATCGAAGCGCCGGCCACGGCGCATCAGCCCCTCACCTGCCGGTGCGCTGCCGTGTGCGTTGGAGCACGGCGCAGTGATGGTCACTGCGCGTCTGCGCCTCATCTGCCTGTGCGCTGCCGAGCACGCAGAGGCGTGTCGAAGCGCCGGCCACAGCGCTGTTGCGCCTTACCTGCTGGTGCGCTGCCGAGCGCGTTGGAAGACGTCGCAGCGCCGTTTACGGCGCGTCTGCGCCTCACCTGTTGGTGCGCTGCCGAACGCGTGTGAGCAGAGCGCAGCGCCGGCCACGGCTCGTCTGCCTCTCGTCTACCGGTGCGCTGCCGTGTGCGTTGGAGCACGGCGCAGCACCGGCTACAGCGCGTCTGCGCCTCATCTGCCTGTGCGCTGCCGAGCACGCAGAGGCGTGTCGAAACGCCGGCCACAGCGCTGTTGCGCCTTACCTGCTGGTGCGCTGCCGAGCGCGTTGGAAGACGTCGCAGCGCCGTTTACGGCGCGTCTGCGCCTCACCTGTTGGTGCGCTGCCGAACGCGTGTGAGCAGAGCGCAGCGCCGGCCACGGCTCGTCTGCCTCTCGTCTGCCGGTGCGCTGCCGTGTGCGTTGGAGCACGGCGCAGCACCGGCTACAGCGCGTCTGCGCCTCACCTGTTGGTGCGCTGCCGTACGCGTGTGAGCAGAGCGCAGCGCTGGCCACGGCTCGTCTGCCTCTCACCTGCCGGTGCACTGCTGTGTGCATCGGAGCACGGCACAGCACCGGCTACGGCGTGTCTGCGCCTCACCTGCCTGTGCGCTGCCGAGCACGCAGAAGTGTGTCGCAGCGCTGGCCACTGCGCGTCTGCGCCTGACTTGCCGGTGCGCTGCCG
Organism: Oeneis ivallda; assembly: GCA_029955525.1. Classification (NCBI taxonomy): domain Eukaryota; kingdom Metazoa; phylum Arthropoda; class Insecta; order Lepidoptera; family Nymphalidae; genus Oeneis; species Oeneis ivallda. The sequence goes on from JARPMR010000022.1 coordinate 12,760,652, forward strand.
AGTGCGTTGGAGCACGGGGCAGCGCCTGCTGCGCCTTACTTGCCGGTGCGCTGCCGTGTGCGTTGGAGCACGGCGTAGCGCCGGACACGGCGCTTCTGCGCCTCACCTGCCTGTGCGCTGCCGAGCACGCAGGGTATTGTCGCATTGCCAGCCACGGCGCCATTGCGCACCACCTGACGGTGTGCTGGCGACCGCGTCACCTGACGCAGCGCCAGCCACGGTGCCAGAGCCCGTCACCTATCTGCGATGGTTATCACGTTGGGGCGTGTCACAGCATCGGCAACGGCGAGTCTGCGTCGTGTCTGGCCTCGCCTGGTCTGCTCTGGTCTGGTCTAGTGTGGTCTGGACCTGGTCTGGTGTAGTCTGGTCTACTGGCTAGCGATAGCATGTGTTATTAGTGCTAGTGATAGGATGTGTAATTTGTGGCAAGTGATAGGATGTGTAATTAGTGGCTAGCGATAGGGTGTGTAATTATTGGCTAGCGATAGGGTACTTAATTAGTGGCTAGCGATAGGTATGTAATTAGTGGCTAGCGATAAGATGTGTAATTAGTGGCTATCGATAGGATGTGTAATTAGTGTCAAGCGATAGGATGTGTTATTAGTGGCTAGCGATAGGGTGTGTAATTCGTGGTTAGCGATAGCATGTGTTATTAGTGGCTAGCGATAGGGTGTGTAATTAGTGGCTAGCGGTAGGATGTGTAATTAGTGGCTAGCGATAGGATGTGTACTTATTTGCTAGCGGTAGGATGTGCAATTAGTGCTAGCGGTAGGGTGTGTAGTTAGTTGCAAGCGATAGGATTTGTAATTGGTGGCAAGCGTTAGGATGTGTAATTAGTGGCTAGCGGTAGAATGTGTAATTAGTGGCTAGTGATCGGATGTGTACTTATTGGCTAGCGGTAGGGTGTGCAATTAGTGGCTAGTGGTAGGGTGTGCAATTTGTGGCTAGCGATATAGTATGTAATTAGTGGGTAGGTTGGGTGTGTTATTAGTGGCTAGCAATAGGGTGTGTAATTAATGGCAAGCGATAGGATGTGTACTTATTTGCTAGCGGTAGGATGTGCAATTAGTGCTAGCGGAAGGGTGTGTAATTAATGGCAAGCGATAGGATGTGTACTTAGTGGCTGGCGGTAGGGTGTGCGACTAGTGCTAGCGGTAGGGTGTGTAGTTAGTGGCAAGCGATAGGATTTGTAATTGGTGGCAAACGTTAGGATGTGCAATTAGTGGCTAGCGGTAGGGTGTGCAATTTGTAGCTAGCGATATAGTATGTAATTAGTGGGTAGGTTGGGTGTGTTATTAGTGGCTAGCAAAAGGGTGTGTAATTAATGGCAAGCGATAGGATGTGTACTTAGTGGCTAGCGGTAGGGTGTGCGATTAGTGCTAGCGGTAGGGTGTGTAGTTAGTGGCAAGCGATAGGATTTGTAATTGGTGGCAAGCGTTAGGATGTGTAATTAGTGGCTAGCGGTAGAATGTGTAATTAGTGGCTAGTGATCGGATGTGTACTTTTTGGCTAGCGGTAGGGTGTGCAATTAGTGGCTAGCGGTAGGGTGTGCAATTAGTGGCTAGCGGTAGGGTGTGCAATTTGTGGCTAGCGATATACGTAATTAGTGGGTAGGTTGGGTGTGTTATTAGTGGCTAGCAATAGGGTGTGTAATTAGTGGCTAGCGATAGGGTGTGTTATTTGTGGCTAGCGATAGGGTGTGTAATTAGTGGCTAGCGATAGGATGTGTAGTTAGTGGCGAACGATAGGATGTGTTATTAGTTGCTAGCGATATAGTGTGAAATTAGTGACTAGCAATAGGGTGTGTTATTAGTGGCTAGCAATAGGGTGTGTAATTAGTGGCTAGCGATAGGGTGTGTAATTAGTGGCTAGCGATAGGATGTGTAGTTAGTGGCTAGCGATAGGATGTGTTATTAGTGGCTTGCGATAGGATGTGTTATTAATGGCTAGCGATAGGATATGTTATTAGTGGCTAGCGGTAGAATGTGTAATTAGTGGCTAGTGATCGGATGTGTACTTATTGGCTAGCGGTAGGGTGTGCAATTAGTGGCTAGCGGTAGGGTGTGCAATTTGTGGCTAGCGATATACGTAATTTGTGGGTAGTTTGGGTGTGTTATTAGTGGCTAGCCATAGGGTGTGCAATTAGTGGCTAGCGATATGGTGTGTTATTAGTGCCTAGCGATATGGTGTGTAATTAGTGGCTAGCGGTAGAATGAGTAATTAGTGGCTGGCGATAGGATGTGTTATTAGTACCTAGCGGTATGGTGTGTAATAAGTGGCTAGCGATAGGGTGTGTTATTGTGGCTAGCGATAGGATGTGTAATTAGTGGCTAGCGATAGGGTGTGTAATTAGTGGCTAGCGATAGGATGTGTAGTTAGTGGCTAGCAATAGGATGTGTTATTAGTGGCTAACGATAGGATTTGTAAATAGTGGCTAACGAAAGGATGTGTAATTAGTGGCTAGCGATAGGATGTGTAATTAGTGACTATCGATAGGATGTGTTATTAGTGGGTAGCTATAGGATGTGTAATTAGTGGGTAGCGATAGGATGTGTTATTAGTGGTTAGCGATAGGATGTGTTATTAGTGGCTAGCGATAGGGTGTGTAATTAGTGGCTAGCGTTAGGATGTGTAATTAGTGGCTGGCGATAGGATGTGTACTTAGTGGCTAGCGGTAGGGTGTGCGATTAGTGCTAGCGGTAGGGTGTGTAATTAGTGGCTAGCGATAGGATTTGTAATTGGTGGCAAGCGTTAGGATGTGTAATTAGTAGTTAGCGGTAGAATGTGTGATTAGTGGCTTGTGATCGGATGTGTACTTATTGGCTAGCGGTAGGGTGTGCAATAAGTGGCTAGCGGTAGGGTGGGTAATTAGTGGCTAGCGATAGGATGTGTAATTAATGGCTAGCGATAGGATGTTCAATTAATGGCTAGCGATAGGATGTGTAATTAGTGGCTAGCGATATAGTGTGAAATTAGTGGCTAGCGATAGGGCTAAGGAATTAGTGGCTTATTAGTGGCTAGTGATAGGATTTGTAAATAGTGGCTAGCGATAGGATGTGTAATTAATGGCTAACGATAGGATGTGTACTTAGTGGCTAGCGGTAGGGTGTGCAATTAGTGCTAGCGGTAGGGTGTGTAGTTAGTGGCAAGCGATAGGATGTGTTATTAGTGGCTAGCGATAGGATGTGTAATTGGTGGCAAGCGTTAGGATGTGTAATTAGTGGCTTGCGGTAGAATGTGTAATTAGTGACTATCGATAGGATGTGTAATTAGTGGTTAACGATAGGGTGTGTAATTAGTGGCTAGCGATAGGGTGTGTTATTTGTGGCTAGCGATAGGGTGTGTAATTAGTAGCTAGCGATAGGATGTGTAATTAGTGACTATCGATAGGATGTGTAATTAGTGGGTAGCAATAGGATGTGTAATAAGTGGTTAGCGATAGGATGAATTATTATTGGCTAGCGATAGGGTGTGTTATTAGTGGCTAGCGATTAGGATGTGTAATAAGTGGCTAGCGGTAGGATGTTTAATTAGTGGCTAGCGACAGAGTGTGTAATTAGTGGCTAGGATAGGTTGTGTAATAAGTGGCTAGCGATAGGGTGTGTTATTGTGGCTAGCGATAGCGTGTGTAATTAGTGGCTAGCGATAGGATGTGTAATTAGTGACTAGCGATAGGATGTGTAATAAGTGACTATCGATAGGATGTGTAATTAGTGGGTAGCAATAGGATGTGTTATTAGTGGCTAGCGATAGGGTGTGTTATTAGTGGCTAGCGATTAGGATGTGTAATAAGTGGCTTGCGGTAGGATGTATAATTAGTGGCTAGCGATAGGGTGTGTAATTAATGGCTAGCGATAGGGTGTGTAATTAGTGGCTAGCGATTGGGTGTGCAAGGGTGTGTAGTTAGTGGCAAGCGATAGGATGTGTTATTAGTGGCTAGCGATAGGGTGTGTAATTGGTGGCAAGCGTTAGGATGTGTAATTAGTGGCTTGCGGTAGAATGTGTAATTAGTGACTATCGATAGGATGTGTAATTAGTGGTTAACGATAGGGTGTGTAATTAGTGGCTAGCGATAGGGTGTGTTATTTGTGGCTAGCGATAGGGTGTGTAATTAGTAGCTAGCGATAGGATGTGTAATTAGTGACTATCGATAGGATGTGTAATTAGTGGGTAGCAATAGGATGTGTAATAAGTGGTTAGCGATAGGATGAATTATTATTGGCTAGCGATAGGGTGTGTTATTAGTGGCTAGCGATTAGTATGTGTAATAAGTGGCTAGCGGTAGGATGTATAATTAGTGGCTAGCGACAGAGTGTGTAATTAGTGGCTAGGATAGGTTGTGTAATAAGTGGCTAGCGATAGGGTGTGTTATTGTGGCTAGCGATAGCGTGTGTAATTAGTGGCTAGCGATAGGATGTGTAATTAGTGACTAGCGATAGGATGTGTAATTAGTGACTGTCGATAGGATGTGTAATTAGTGGGTAGCAATAGGATGTGTTATTAGTGGCTAGCGATAGGGTGTGTTATTAGTGGCTAGCGATTAGGATGTGTAATAAGTGGCTAGCGGTAGGATGTATAATTAGTGGCTAGCGATAGGGCTAAGGAATTAGTGGCTTATTAGGGGCTAGTGATAGGATTTGTAAATAGTGGCTAGCGAAAGGATGTGTAATTAATGGCTAACGATAGGATGTGTACTTAGTGGCTAGCGGTAGGGTGTGCAATTAGTGCTAGCGGTAGGGTGTGTAGTTAGTGGCAAGCGATAGGATGTGTTATTAGTGGCTAGCGATAGGATGTGTAATTGGTGGCAAGCGTTAGGATGTGTAATTAGTGGCTTGCGGTAGAATGTGTAATTAGTGAATATCGATAAGATGTGTAATTAGTGGTTAACGATAGGGTGTGTAATTAGTGGCTAGCGATTGGGTGTGTTATTTGTGGCTAGCGATAGGGTGTGTAATTAGTAGCTAGCGATAGGATGTGTAATTAGTGACTATCGATAGGATGTGTAATTAGTGGGTAGCAATAGGATGTGTAATAAGTGGTTAGCGATAAGATGAATTATTATTGGCTAGCGATAGGGTGTGTTATTAGTGGCTAGCGATTAGGATGTGTAATAAGTGGCTAGCGGTAGGATGTGTAATTAGTGGCTAGCGACAGAGTGTGTAATTAGTGGCTAGGATAGGTTGTGTAATAAGTGGCTAGCGATAGGGTGTGTTATTGTGGCTAGCGATAGCGTGTTTAATTAGTGGCTAGCGATAGGATGTGTAATTAGTGACTAGCGATAGGATGTGTAATTAGTGACTATCGATAGGATGTGTAATTAGTGGGTAGCAATAGGATGTGTTATTAGTGGCTAGCGATAGGGTGTGTTATTATTGGCTAGCGATTAGGATGTGTAATAAGTGGCTTGCGGTAGGATGTATAATTAGTGGCTAGCGATAGGGTGTGTAATTAGTGGCAGGCGATAGGGTGTGTAATTAGTGGCTAGCGATTGGTTGTGCAAGGGTGTGTAGTTAGTGGCAAGCGATAGGATGTGTTATTAGTGGCTAGCGATAGGATGTGTAATTGGTGGCAAGCGTTAGGATGTGTAATTAGTGGCTTGCGGTAGAATGTGTAATTAGTGACTATCGATAGGATGTGTAATTAGTGGCTAGCGATAGGGTGTGTTATTTGTGGCTAGCGATAGGGTGTGTAATTAGTAGCTAGCGATAGGATGTGTAATTAGTGACTATCGATAGGATGTGTAATTAGTGGGTAGCAATAGGATGTGTAGTAAGTGGTTAGCGATAGGATGAATTATAATTGGCTAGCGATAGGGTGTGTAATAAGTGGCTAGCGGTAGGATGTATAATTAGTGGCTAGCGACAGAGTGTGTAATTAGTGGCTAGGATAGGTTGTGTAATAAGTGGCTAGCGATAGGGTGTGTTATTGTGGCTAGCGATAGCGTGTGTAATTAGTGGCTAGCGATAGGATGTGTAATTAGTGACTAGCGATAGGATGTGTAATTAGTGACTATCGATAGGATGTGTAATTAGTGGGTAGCAATAGGATGTGTTATTAGTGGCTAGCGATAGGGTGTGTTATTAGTGGCTAGCGATTAGGATGTGTAATAAGTGGCTAGCGGTAGGATGTATAATTAGTGGCTAGCGATAGGGTGTGTAATTAGTGGCTAGCGATAGGGTGTGTAATTAGTGGCTAGCGATTGGGTGTGCAATTAGTGGCTTGCGGTAGGGTGTGCAATAAGTGGCTACCGATAGGATGTGTATTTAATCGCTAGCGATTGGGTGTGCAATTAGTGGCTAGCGGTAGGGTGTGCAATAAGTGGCTACCGATAGGATGTTTATTTAATGGCTAGCGAAAGGGTGTGTAATTAGTGGCAACGGTAGGGTGTATAATAAGTGGCTAGCGATATGGTGTGTTATTAGTGCCTAGCGATATGGTGTGTAAATAGTGACTAGCGATAGGGTGTGTAATTGGTGGCTAGCGATAGGATTTGTCATCAGTGGCTAGTGATAGGATGTTTTATTAGTAGCTAGCGATAGGGTGTGTAATAAGTGGCTAGCGGTCGGCTGTGTAATTAGTGGCTAGCGATAGGATGTGTAATTGGTGGCAAGCGTTGTGATGTGTAATTGGTGGCAAGCGTTGGGATGTGTAATTAGTGGCTAGCGGTAGAATGAGTAATTAGTGGCTAGCGTAGGGTGTGTTATTAGTTGTTAGCGATAGGATGTTTTATTAGTGGCTAACGATTGGGTGTGTAATTAGTGGCTAGCGATTAGGATGTGTAATTAGTGGCTAGCGGTAGGATGTGTAATTTGTGGGTAGCAATAGGGTGTGCAATTAGTGGCTAGCGATATGGTGTGTTATTAGTGCCTAGCGATATGGTATGTTATTAGTGGCTAGCGGTAGAATGAGTAATTAGTGGCTAGCGATAGGATGTGTTATTAGTACCTAGCGGTATGGTGTGTAATAAGTGGCTAGCGATAGGGTGTGTTATTGTGGCTAGCGATAGGATGTGTAATTAGTGACTAGCGATAGGATGTGTAATTAGTGGGTAGCAATAGGATGTGTAATTAGTGGTTAGCGATAGGATGTGTTATTAGTGGCTAGCGATAGGGTGTGTTATTAGTGGCTTGCGATTAGGATGTGTAATAAGTGGCTAGCGGTAGGATGTATAATTAGTGTCTAGCGATAGGGTGTGTAATTAGTGGCTATTGATAGGGTGTGTAATTAGTGGCTAGCGATTGGGTGTGCAATTAGTGGCTAGCGATATGGTGTGTTATTAGTGCCTAGCGATATGGTGTGTAATTAGTGACTAGCGATAGGGTGTGTAATTGGTGGCTAGCGATAGGATTTGTCATCAGTGGCTAGCGATAGGATGTATTATTAGTAGCTAGCGATAGGGTGTGTAATAAGTGGCTAGCGGTCGGCTGTGTAATTAGTGGCTAGCGATAGGATGTGTAATTGGTGGCAAGCGTTAGGATGTGTAATTAGTGGCTAGCGGTAGAATGAGTAATTAGTGGCTAGCGATAGGATGTGTTATTAATGGCTAGCGGTATGGTGTGTAATTAGTTGCTAGCGGTAGGGTGTGTAATTAGTTGCAAGCGATAGGATGTGTAATTAGTGGCTAGCGATAGGGTGTGTAATTAGTAGCTAGCGATAGGGTGTGTAAACAGTAGCTAGCGATAGGGTGTGTAATTAGTAGCTAGCGATAGGGTTTGTAATTAGTGGCTAGGATAGGGTGTATAATTAGTGGCTAGCGATAGGGTGTCTAATTAGTTGCTAGCGATAGGGTATATAATAAGTGGCTAGCGATATAGTATGTAATTAGTGGGTAGGTTTTGGTTGTAATTAGTGGCTAGCGATAGGGTGTGTAATTAGTGACTATCGATAGGATGTGTAATTAGTGGCTAGCGATAGGGTGTGTAATAAGTGTCTAGCGATAGGGTGTGTAATCAGTAGCTAGCGATAGGCTGTGTAATTAATGGCTAGCGATAGGATATGTTATAAGTGGCTAGCGGTAGAATGTGTAATTAGTGGCTAGTGATCGGATATGTACTTAATAGTGATAAGCGATAATTTACGTATAATTAGTGATTAGCGATAAGGTAAGTAATAAGTTATAAGCGATAAGGTAAGTAATTAGTGATAAGCGATAAGATATGTTATTAGTGATAAGCGCTTAGATATGCGAGTGAGTTGCCGAGCACGCAGAGGCGTATCGAAGCGTCGGCCACGGCGCATCAGCCCCTCACCTGCCGGTGCGCTGCCGTGTGCGTTGGAGCACGGCGCAGTGATGGTCACTGCGCGTCTGCGCCTCATCTGCCTGTGCGCTGCCGAGCACGCAGAGGCGTGTCGAAACGCCGGCCACAGCGCTGCTGCGCCTTACCTGCTGGTGCGCTGCCGAGCGCGTTGGAAGACGTCGCAGCGCCGTTTACGGCGCGTCTGCGCCTCACCTGTTGGTGCGCTGCCGAACGCGTGTGAACAGAACGCAGCGCCGGCCACGGCTCGTCTGCCTCTCGTCTGCCGGTGCGCTGCCGTGTGCGTTGGAGCACGGCGCAGCACCGGCTACAGCGCGTCTGCGCCTCACCTGTTGGTGCGCTGCCGTACGCGTGTGAGCACAGCGCAGCGCTGGCCACGGCTCGTCTGCCTCTCACCTGCCGGTGCACTGCTGTGTGCATCGGAGCACGGCGCAGCACCGGCTACGGCGCGTCTGCGCCTCACCTGCCTGTGCGCTGCCGAGCACGCAGAAGTGTGTCGCAGCGCCGGCCACTGCGCGTCTGCGCCTGACTTGCCGGTGCGCTGCCGAGTGCGTTGGAGCACGGGGCAGCGCCTGCTGCGCCTTACTTGCCGGTGCGCTGCCGTGTGCTTTGGAGCACGGTGTAGCGCCAGACACGGCGCGTCTGCGCCTCACCTGCCTGTGCGCTGCCGAGCACGCAGGGTATTGTCGCATTGCCAGCCACGGCGCCATTGCGCACCACCTGACGGTGTGCTGGCGACCGCGTCACCTGACGCAGCGCCAGCCACGGTGCCAGAGCCCGTCACCTATCTGCGATGGTTGTCACGTTGGGCCGTGTCACACCATCGGCAACGGCGAGTCTGCGTCGTGTCTGGCCTCGCCTGGTCTGCTCTGGTCTGGTCTTGTCTGGTCTGGACCTGGTCTGGTGTAGTCTGGTCTAGTGGCTAGCGATAGCATGTGTTATTAGTGCTAGTGATAGGATGTTTAGTTTGTGGCTAGTGATAGGATGTGTAATTAGTGGCTAGCGATAGGGTTTGTAATTATTGGCTAGCGATAGGGTACTTAATTAGTGGCTAGCGATAGGATGTGTAATTAGTGGCTATCGATAGGATGTGTTATTAGTGGCTAGCGATAGGATGTGTTATTAGTGGCTACTGATAGGGTGTGTAATTAGTGGCAAGCGATAGGATGTGTAATTAGTGACTATCGATAGGATGTGTAATTAGTGGGTAGCGATAGGATGTGTAATTAGTGGTTAGCGATAGGATGAGTTATTGGTGGCTAGCGATAGGGTGTGTTATTAGTGGCTAGCGATAGGATGTGTAATTAGTGGCTAGCGATAGGATGTGTAATTAGTGGCTAGCGGTAGGGTTTGCAATTAGTGCTAGCGGTAGGGTGTGTAATTAGTGGTTAGCGATAGGATGTGTTATTAGTGGCTAGCGATAGGGTTGTGTACTTAGTGGCTAGCGGTAGGATGTGCAATTAGTGCTAGAAGTGGGGTGTGTAATTAGTGGCAAGCGATAGAATGTGTACTTAGTGGCTAGCGGTAGGGTGTGCAATTAGTGCTAGCGGTAGGGTGTGTAGTTAGTGGCAAGCGATAGGATGTGTTATTAGTGGCTAGCGATAGGGTGTGTAATTAGTGGCTAGCGATAGGATTTGTAATTGGTGGCAAGCGTTAGGATGTGTAATTAGTGGCTAGCGGTAGAATGTGTAATTAGTGGCTAGTGATCGGATGTGTACTTATTGGCTAGCGGTAGGGTGTGCAATTAGTGGCTAGCGGTAGGGTGTGCAATTAGTGGCTAGCGATATAGTATGTAATTAGTGGCTAGCGATATAGTATGTAATTAGTGGGTAGGTTGGGTGTGTTATTAGTGGCTAGCAATAGGGTGTGTAATTAGTGGCTAGCGATAGGATGTGTAGTTAGTGGCTAGCGATAGGATGTGTTATTAGTGGCTAGCGATAAGATTTGTAAATAGTGGCTAGCGATAGGATGTGTTATTAATGGCTAACGATAGGATGTGTTATTAGTGGCTAGCGATAGGATGTGTAATTAGTGGCTAGCGATATAGTATGTAATTAGTGGGTAGGTTGGGTGTGTTATTAGTGGCTAGCAATAGGGTGTGTAATTAATGGCAAGCGATAGGATGTTTACTTAGTGGCTAGCGGTAGGGTGTGCGATTAGTGCTAGCGGTAGGGTGTGTAGTTAGTGGCAAGCGATAGGATTTGTAATTGGTGGCAAGCGTAAGGATGTGTAATTAGTGGCTAGCGGTAGAATGTGTAATTAGTGGCTAGTGATCGGATGTGTACTTATTGGCTAGCGGTAGGGTGTGCAATTAGTGGCTAGCGGTAGGGTGTGCAATTTGTGGCTAGCGATATAGTATGTAATTAGTGGCTAGCGATATAGTATGTAATTAGTGGGTAGGTTGGGTGTGTTATTAGTGGCTAGCAATAGGGTGTGTAATTAGTGGCTAGCGATAGGGTGTGTAATTAGTGGCTAGCGATAGGATGTGTAGTTAGTGGCTAGCGATAGGATGTGTTATTAGTGGCTAGCGATAAGATTTGTAAATAGTGGCTAGCGATAGGATGTGTTATTTATGGCTAACGATAGGATGTGTAATTAGTGGCTAGCGATATAGTGTGAAATTAGTGACTAGCAATAGGGTGTGTTATTAGTGGCTAGCAATAGGGTGTGTAATTAGTGGCTAGCGATAGGGTGTGTAATTAGTGGTTAGCGATAGGATGTGTTATTAGTGGATAGCGATAGGGTGTGTTATTAGTGGCTAGCGGTAGGATGTGTAATTAGTGGCTAGCGATAGGATGTGTAATTAGTGGCTAGCGATATAGTATGTAATTAGTGGGTAGGTTGGGTGTGTTATTAGTGGCTAGCAATAGGGTGTGTAATTAATGGCAAGCGATAGGATGTTTACTTAGTGGCTAGCGGTAGGGTGTGCGATTAGTGCTAGCGGTAGGGTGTGTAGTTAGTGGCAAGCGATAGGATTTGTAATTGGTGGCAAGCGTAAGGATGTGTAATTAGTGGCTAGCGGTAGAATGTGTAATTAGTGGCTAGTGATCGGATGTGTACTTATTGGCTAGCGGTAGGGTGTGCAATTAGTGGCTAGCGGTAGGGTGTGCAATTTGTGGCTAGCGATATAGTATGTAATTAGTGGCTAGCGATATAGTATGTAATTAGTGGGTAGGTTGGGTGTGTTATTAGTGGCTAGCAATAGGGTGTGTAATTAGTGGCTAGCGATAGGGTGTGTAATTAGTGGCTAGCGATAGGATGTGTAGTTAGTGGCTAGCGATAGGATGTGTTATTAGTGGCTAGCGATAAGATTTGTAAATAGTGGCTAGCGATAGGATGTGTTATTTATGGCTAACGATAGGATGTGTAATTAGTGGCTAGCGATATAGTGTGAAATTAGTGACTAGCAATAGGGTGTGTTATTAGTGGCTAGCAATAGGGTGTGTAATTAGTGGCTAGCGATAGGGTGTGTAATTAGTGGTTAGCGATAGGATGTGTTATTAGTGGATAGCGATAGGGTGTGTTATTAGTGGCTAGCGGTAGGATGTGTAATTAGTGGCTAGCGATAGGATGTGTAATTAGTGGCTAGCGGTAGGGTGTGCAATTTGTGGCTAGCGATATAGTATGTAATTAGTGGCTAGCGATAGGATGTGTAATTAGTGGCTAGCGGTAGGGTGTGCAATTTGTGGCTAGCGATATAGTATGTAATTAGTGGCTAGCGATATAGTATGTAATTAGTGGGTAGGTTGGGTGTGTTATTAGTGGCTAGCAATAGGGTGTGTAATTAGTGGCTAGCGATAGGGTGTGTAATTAGTGGCTAGCGATAGGATGTGTAGTTAGTGGCTAGCGATAGGATGTGTTATTAGTGGCTAGCGATAAGATTTGTAAATAGTGGCTAGCGATAGGATGTGTTATTTATGGCTAACGATAGGATGTGTAATTAGTGGCTAGCGATATAGTGTGAAATTAGTGACTAGCAATAGGGTGTGTTATTAGTGGCTAGCAATAGGGTGTGTAATTAGTGGCTAGCGATAGGGTGTGTAATTAGTGGCTAGCGATAGGGTGTGTAATTAGTGGTTAGCGATAGGATGTGTTATTAGTGGATAGCGATAGGGTGTGTTATTAGTGGCTAGCGGTAGGATGTGTAATTAGTGGCTAGCGATAGGATGTGTAATTAGTGGCTAGCGATAGGATGTTCAATTAGTGCTAGCGGTAGGGTGTGTAATTAGTGTCAAGCGATAGGATGTGTTATTAGTGGCTAGCGATAGGGTGTGTAATTAGTGGCTAGCGGTAGGATGTGTAATTAGTGGCTAGCGATAGGATGTGTACTTAGTTGCTATTGGTAGGATGTGCAATTAGTGCTAGCGGAAGAGTGTGTAATTAATGGCAAGCGATAGGATGTGTACTTAGTGGCTAGCGGTAGAGTGTGCGATAAGTGCTAGCGGTAGGGTGTGCAATTAGTGGCTAGCGGTAGGATGTGTAATTAATGGCTAGCGATAGGATGTTTAATTAATGGCTAGCGATATAGTGTGAAATTAGTGGCTAGCGATAGGGCTAAGGAATTAGTGGCTTATTAGTGGCTAATGATAGGATTTGTAAATAGTGGCTAGCGGTAGGGTGTGCAATTTGTGGCTAGCGATATAGTATGTAATTAGTGGGTAGGTTGGGTGTGTTATTAGTGGCTAGCAATAGGGTGTGTAATTAATGGCAAGCGATAGGATGTGTAATTAGTGGCTAGCGGTAGGGTGTGCAATTAGTGCTAGCGGTAGGGTGTGTAATTAGTGTCAAGCGATAGGATGTGATATTAGTGGCTAGCGATAGGATGTGTACTTAGTTGCTAGCGGTAGGATGTGCAATTAGTGCTAGCGGAAGAGTGTGTTATTAATGGCAAGCGATAGGATGTGTACTTAGTGGCTAGCGGTAGAGTGTGCGATAAGTGCTAGCGGTAGGGTGTGTAATTAGTGGTTAGCGATAGGATGTGTTATTAGTGGCTAGCGATAGGGTTGTGTACTTAGTGGCTAGCGGTAGGATGTGCAATTAGTGCTAGAAGTGGGGTGTGTAATTAGTGGCAAGCGATAGGATGTGTACTTAGTGGCTAGCGGTAGGGTGTGCAATTAGTGCTAGCGGAAGAGTGTGTTATTAATGGCAAGCGATAGGATGTGTACTTAGTGGCTAGCGGTAGGGTGTGCAATTAGTGCTAGCGGTAGGGTGTGTAGTTAGTGGCAAGCGATAGGATGTGTTATTAGTGGCTAGCGATAGGGTGTGTAATTAGTGGCTAGCGATAGGATTTGTAATTGGTGGCAAGCGTTAGGATGTGTAATTAGTGGCTAGCGGTAGAATGTGTAATTAGTGGCTAGTGATCGGATGTGTACTTATTGGCTAGCGGTAGGGTGTGCAATTAGTGGCTAGCGGTAGGGTGTGCAATTAGTGGCTAGCGATATAGTATGTAATTAGTGGCTAGCGATATAGTATGTAATTAGTGGGTAGGTTGGGTGTGTTATTAGTGGCTAGCAATAGGGTGTGTAATTAGTGGCTAGCGATAGGATGTGTAGTTAGTGGCTAGCGATAGGATGTGTTATTAGTGGCTAGCGATAAGATTTGTAAATAGTGGCTAGCGATAGGATGTGTTATTAATGGCTAACGATAGGATGTGTTATTAGTGGCTAGCGATAGGATGTGTAATTAGTGGCTAGCGATATAGTATGTAATTAGTGGGTAGGTTGGGTGTGTTATTAGTGGCTAGCAATAGGGTGTGTAATTAATGGCAAGCGATAGGATGTTTACTTAGTGGCTAGCGGTAGGGTGTGCGATTAGTGCTAGCGGTAGGGTGTGTAGTTAGTGGCAAGCGATAGGATTTGTAATTGGTGGCAAGCGTAAGGATGTGTAATTAGTGGCTAGCGGTAGAATGTGTAATTAGTGGCTAGTGATCGGATGTGTACTTATTGGCTAGCGGTAGGGTGTGCAATTAGTGGCTAGCGGTAGGGTGTGCAATTTGTGGCTAGCGATATAGTATGTAATTAGTGGCTAGCGATATAGTATGTAATTAGTGGGTAGGTTGGGTGTGTTATTAGTGGCTAGCAATAGGGTGTGTAATTAGTGGCTAGCGATAGGGTGTGTAATTAGTGGCTAGCGATAGGATGTGTAGTTAGTGGCTAGCGATAGGATGTGTTATTAGTGGCTAGCGATAAGATTTGTAAATAGTGGCTAGCGATAGGATGTGTTATTTATGGCTAACGATAGGATGTGTAATTAGTGGCTAGCGATATAGTGTGAAATTAGTGACTAGCAATAGGGTGTGTTATTAGTGGCTAGCAATAGGGTGTGTAATTAGTGGCTAGCGATAGGGTGTGTAATTAGTGGTTAGCGATAGGATGTGTTATTAGTGGATAGCGATAGGGTGTGTTATTAGTGGCTAGCGGTAGGATGTGTAATTAGTGGCTAGCGATAGGATGTGTAATTAGTGGCTAGCGATAGGATGTTCAATTAGTGCTAGCGGTAGGGTGTGTAATTAGTGTCAAGCGATAGGATGTGTTATTAGTGGCTAGCGATAGGGTGTGTAATTAGTGGCTAGCGGTAGGATGTGTAATTAGTGGCTAGCGATAGGATGTGTACTTAGTTTCTATTGGTAGGATGTGCAATTAGTGCTAGCGGAAGAGTGTGTAATTAATGGCAAGCGATAGGATGTGTACTCAGTGGCTAGCGGTAGAGTGTGCGATAAGTGCTAGCGGTAGGGTGTGCAATTAGTGGCTAGCGGTAGGATGTGTAATTAATGGCTAGCGATAGGATGTTTAATTAATGGCTAGCGATATAGTGTGAAATTAGTGGCTAGCGATAGGGCTAAGGAATTAGTGGCTTATTAGTGGCTAATGATAGGATTTGTAAATAGTGGCTAGCGGTAGGGTGTGCAATTTGTGGCTAGCGATATAGTATGTAATTAGTGGGTAGGTTGGGTGTGTTATTAGTGGCTAGCAATAGGGTGTGTAATTAATGGCAAGCGATAGGATGTGTAATTAGTGGCTAGCGGTAGGGTGTGCAATTAGTGCTAGCGGTAGGGTGTGTAATTAGTGTCAAGCGATAGGATGTGATATTAGTGGCTAGCGATAGGATGTGTACTTAGTTGCTAGCGGTAGGATGTGCAATTAGTGCTAGCGGAAGAGTGTGTTATTAATGGCAAGCGATAGGATGTGTACTTAGTGGCTAGCGGTAGAGTGTGCGATAAGTGCTAGCGGTAGGGTGTGCAATTAGTGGCTAGTGGTAGGGTGTGTATTTGTGGCTAGCGATATAGTATGTAATTAGTGGGTAGGTTGGGTGTGTTATTAGTGGCTAGCAATAGGGTGTGTAATTAATGGCAAGCGATAGGATGTGTACTTAGTTGCTAGCGGTAGGATGTGCAATTAGTGCTAGCGGAAGGGTGTGTACTTAGTGGCTAGCGGTAGGGTGTGCGACTAGTGCTAGCGGTAGGGTGTGTAGTTAGTGGCAAGCGATATAGTATGTAATTAGTGGGTAGGTTGGGTGTGTTATTAGTGGCTAGCAATAGGGTGTGTAATTAATGGCAAGCGATAGGATGTGTAATTAGTGGCTAGCGGTAGGGTGTGCAATTAGTGCTAGCGGTAGGGTGTGTAATTAGTGTCAAGCGATAGGATGTGTTATTAGTGGCTAGCGATAGGGTGTGTAATTAGTGGCTAGCGGTAGGATGTGTAATTAGTGGCTAGCGATAGGATGTGTACTTATTTGCTAGCGGTAGGATGTGCAATTAGTGCTAGCGGTAGGGTGTGTAGTTAGTTGCAAGCGATAGGATTTGTAATTGGTGGCAAACGTTAGGATGTGCAATTAGTGGCTAGCGGTAGGGTGTGCAATTTGTGGCTAGCGATATAGTATGTAATTAGTGGGTAGGTTGGGTGTGTTAGTAGTGGCTAGCAATAGGGTGTGTAATTAATGGCAAGCGATAGGATGTGTTCTTAGTGGCTAGCGGTAGGGTGTGCGATTAGTGCTAGCGGTAGGGTGTGTAGTTAGTGGCAAGCGATAGGATTTGTAATTGGTGGCAAGCGTTAGAATGTGTAATTAGTGGCTAGTGATCGGATGTGTACTTATTGGCTAGCGGTAGGGTGTGCAATTAGTGGCTAGCGGTAGGGTGTGCAATTTGTGGCTAGCGATATACGTAATTAGTGGGTAGTTTGGGTGTGTTATTAGTGGCTAGCAATAGGGTGTGTAATTAGTGGCTAGCGATAGGGTGTGTAATTAGTGGCTAGCGATAGGATGTGTAGTTAGTGGCTAGCGATAGGATGTGTTATTAGTGGCTAGCGATAGGATTTGTAAATAGTAGCTAACGAAAGGATGTGTAATTAGTGGCTAGCGATAGGATGTGTAGTTAGTGGCTAGCGACAGGATGTGTTATTAGTGGCTAGCGATAGGATTTGTAAATAGTGGCTAACGAAAGGATGTGTAAGTAGTGGCTAGCGATAGGATGTGTAATTAGTGACTATCGATAGGATGTGTTATTAGTGGGTAGCGATAGGATGTGTAATTAGTGGGTAGCGATAGGATGTGTGATTAGTGGCTTGTGATTGGATGTGTACTTATTGGCTAGCGGTAGGGTGTACAATTAGTGGCTAGCGGTAGGGTGTGCAATTAGTGGCTAGCGATAGGATGTGTAATTAATGGCTAGCGATAGGATGTTTAATTAATGGCTAGCGATAGGATGTGTAATTAGTGGCTAGCGATATAGTGTGAAATTAGTGGCTAGCGATAGGGCTAAGGAATTAGTGGCTTATTAGTGGCTAGTGATAGGATTTGTAAATAGTGGCTATTGATAGGATGTGTAATTAATGGCTAACGATAGGATGTGTACTTAGTGGCTAGCGGTAGGGTGTGCAATTAGTGCTAGCGGTAGGGTGTGTAGTTAGTGGCAATCGATAGGATGTGTTATTAGTGGCTAGCGATAGGATTTGTAAATGGTGGCAAGCGTTAGGATGTGTAATTAGTGGCTAGCGGTAGAATGTGTAATTAGTGGCTAGTGATCGGATGTGTACTTATGGGCTAGCGGTAGGGTGTGCAATTAGTGGCTAGCGGTAGGGTGTGCAATTTGTGGCTAGCGATATAGTATGTAATTAGTGGGTAGGTTGGGTGTGTTATTAGTGGCTAGCAATAGGGTGTGTAATTAGTGGCTAGCGATAGGGTGTGTAATTAGTGGCTAGCGATAGGATGTGTTATTAATGGCTAACGATAGGATGTGTAATTAGTGGCTAGCGATATAGTGTGAAATTAGTGGCTAGCGATAGGGTGTGTTATTAGTGGCTAGCGATAGGGTGTGTAATTAGTGGCTAGCGAAAGGGTGTGTAATTCGTGGCTAGCGATAAGATGTGTAGTTAGTGGCTAGCGATAGGATGTGTTATTAGTGGCTAGCGATAGGATTTGTAAATAGTGTCTAACGATAGGATGTTTAATTAGTGGCTAGCGATTGGATATGTAATTAGTGGCTAGCGATAGGATGTGTTATTAGTGGCTAGCGACAGGATGTGTAATTAGGGGCTAGCGCTAGGATGTGTTATTCACTAATAACTAGCCACTGCTAGCGATAGGATGTGTAATAAGTGATCAGCGATAGGATCTGTAATTAGTGATAAGCGATAGGATGTTGTGACGTTTGGGGTTAGCCGTCAGCAGAGAGAGAGAGAAATCAAAGGACGGTCGGGGTTCTTGCCGTTTATTTATTTCTATCCACCGATCCAACACTGTATAGAAGGTACTAGTAAGGTAGGTTGCACTGGCCTGAGCAAAGCGCTTATTACGCCTCCGAGTTCCTCTGAAGTCAACCTCGGGTCCAGACGCCTCGCTCCAGCACAGCGCGGCACGGCGGTTCGTGGCGGTAGCGGCCACGAGGTGAAATCCGCCGCAGCAAAACAACTTCCTCCAGGTGATCCGGAAGATAAGATCCGGGATGAAAAAGGAATCCGTAGGGAAAACCTGGAACCCCAGAACGGCAGGCATGAGGGACGTGGTTAAGCCACCGTCCGCCGCAGCACTTGCCCAAGCCCAGCGACCGTGAACAAGCACTACAGCAGCACAGAACAGCTTACATTAGCAGTTAAATACATGGCAACTCACCCCAGCGGGTTTGAGCCGGCGAAAACTTTAGTGGTATATCGTGGAAAGTTCTAGCACAATTGCAAAATGAGCACAGCGTCGACACTATCTCGCCAAGAGTAAATCAGTCAATGTTCGAGCAGCGGCCGCCGAGGCTGCCCGAGCTACGATTCACCACTGCCGGTCGGCAAAACCGGTTCCCTCGCTATGGTTCCGCGCGGACGCCTGTACGGAAACCGCAATGGTCCACGAAGTCGCCTGGCCGCGAGGAACTTGCGTGGTTCCGTAGTAATAAATATATTCTTTAACGAATTAAATATATTTCTAGGTTAATAATAGTTAATAGTAAACAGTTTAATTTTTTATTTCAATATTACATAGTTAGTTTTAATTATAATAATAGTCTATTGGAAGTACAACGTTACAATGTGTTATTAGTGATAGTGTAAAAAGATAAGATATTGGTGGTTAGCGATAAGATAAGATATTGGTGGTTAGCGATAAGATTAGATATTGGCTGTTAGCGATAAGGTATTTGGTGGTTAGCGATAAGATAAGATATTGGAGGTTAGCGATAAGATAAGATATTGGAGGTTAGCGATAAGATAAGATTTTGGTGATTAGCGATAAGATAAGCTTTTGGTGATAAGCTATATGATAATATATGATTTTGGTGATTAGCGATAAGATAAGTATTGGTGGCGATAAGATAAGATATTGGTGATTAGTGAGTAGCGATAAGATAAGATATTTGTGATTAGTGATTTGCTATAAGATAAGATATTTGTGATTAGTGATTTGCTATAAGATAAGATATTGGTGATTAGTGATTAGCGATAAGATTAGATTTTAGTGATTAGTGATGAGCGATAAGATAAGATATTGGTGATTAGTGATTAGCGATAAGATAAGATATTGTTGATTAGTGAGTTGCGATAAGATTAGTGGTGATTAGTGATTAGCGATGAGATAAGATATTGATGATTAGTGAGTAGCGATAAGATAAGTTATTGGTGATTAGTGATTAGCGATAAGATAAGATATTGATGATTAGCGATTAGCGAGAAGATAAGATATTGTTGATTTGTGATTACCGATAAGTTAAGATATTGGTGATTAGTGATTAGCGGTAAGATAAGATATTAGTGTTTAGCGATAAGATATTAGTGATTCGTGATTAGCGATAAGATAAGATATTATTGATTAGCGATAAGATAAGTTATTAGTGATTAGCGATAAGATTATTAATTATTGATTAGAAGATAAGTAAATTGTAGCGATAATTCACTATCGCTTCAATTATTATGACATGCCTAAGTCATAATAATTGTCTATTTATTAAATTGTGCATTTTGATAACTACCCTCTCGTTCAAATGGTGGTTTGTCTGTCATGTTGTGGTTAAATTGATTAGATGTGAGGTCAGGGGCCGTTATAGGGGTGGTTGGAGACGGCTTTAGGAAGAGTATCAGCCAGCATAAAGCCTGATTAGTTTATCAGTTCCAAATTACCCTGAAGTTTCGTTCAAGTAGCCCCAAGACCGGTCGAGAACTGATGCTGAACCTAATCTGAATAAAGCTAAAGCTGAATAATTATCCCTCACCCTTCACAAATCCCACATTGAATCTCGTTCACTCCGAAATACATGATCCAAATTTTTAAAAAAAATTTAAAAAATTAGTGATAAGCGATAAGATAAATAAATAGTGAGTAGCGATAAGATAAGTGATTATTGATTAACGATAAGTTATGTAATTAGTGATAAACGATAAGATAAGTAATTAGTGAGTAGCGATAAGATAATTATTTAGTGATCAGCGATAAGTAATTAGTGATAAGCGATAAGATATGTAATTAGTGATAAGCGATAAGATTTGTAATTAATTAGTGATAATGTAACATTCCAGGTTTAATTTAATGTGAAATACTTAATGTGCGTTGCAGACCCCGGAATATTAGCACTATAAGGCACTTATCACCGGATTTTACCATATTATTATTCAATAATAATTTTCGCCTGGGTAAATTCTATCTGTGATGTGGGAATAAGTTTTTTTTTTCAAGTTTTGTGTGTGTTTCTGTGTAAGAAGTACCATCCTACTTAAATAAATATTGCGTAAATTACTTGCAGATAGGTATTATTGACCGAGCGAAGCGAAGGTCTCTGAGTCTACTTGAGTGAATCTGCACTTGTCCGTCCGTCCGTCTGACCGTCCGTCCGTCCGTCCGTCCATCTGTCAGAGCCTTATAACTTCTGAATTACTGAACGTAATTACTTCAAATTTAGATATAATATGTAAATCGATGGCCTCCAGCCGAAAATGGCTTAAAAAGTTATAAAAATCTTTATTTCAGAGGGGCTCTCATAGAAGCGAATGAGAATTAAAATATTTTCATAGCGATTCATAGGGTTTCTGTATCATTTTAAAGATAATTTGGAACAGAGCACAAAAGTATTTCATTTTTATTTTTTTCCTAAAATTGACGTAATGGGGGGCTCTCAAAGTGGAGATTATATTTGACCTCAGAAGTCACGATCGCTTGAACGGCTGTGCTTGAAATTTTATAATTATTAGCGATAGATCATGTACTTGAACAACAAATACTAAAATTAGATAAATATGTTAAGGAAACTAAATTATTTAATTTTTAATGAGCTGCAGTATTTTTATCAGAACTTAACAATGGTGTCAATAGATGGCGCTCTCATCTCATATTGCAAACGCAGCAGAAGTACTAAAATCCATTAACATAATTATTTAAAATTACTATACAATTAATTAAAATTATTATATAATATTTAAATATCAAACATCAATAAAACTTCACGCAGCGACGTGAAGCTTTACGCAATGTTGTTTTTGCATGTTTTCTGATCGTGTCGATAGACGACGCTATGAACAAATAATTAAATTTGAATGTTCCAAAAAACTATACCTAGGTACCTATTGTTAGCCATAGACTCGGAAGCGGAACTTATCACTCAAAACTAATCACGCCTTAAGAGAATACATCTCTTAAAACGCTAAAACCCTACCTATAGCCGTCTCCACCATCCCCAATAACGGCCCCTTTCAACTCAGCTAAATACCCTAGCACGACAGACAAACCACCATCTGAACGTGAGGGTAATCATCAAAAACATTTAAATATCAATTAAACTAATCTAAGCGTACTGGCAATATTTATTCGATTAGGGTGCGATTGCTATCGCAATCCCTCAATCAAATACAACGACCTAGACACGAAAGCATCTACTAGTCGGATGAGTCTCTGGGCTGAGACTGAATTCGTATCGTCAAAACAGCCGTTTTATACTAATATTTCAAAATGGCGCGCAAGATGGCGTGCCTGTGCTGTCAAAGTCAAATGTCAATTTGACTAAACTAATTTCAATAAATAAAAGGATACGGAAATCAAAAAAATACTCTTAATTAATTAAACGGAAACCAATTTTAAACACGAATCTGACACTATTGATGCTGATTTCACTACAGTTCCCTAACCTTTGTGGGCTACCTATGTTAAGTTAGGTGACGCTTTCTGTCAACTTCGTTATTACGAACCTCTACGGGACAACTAAAGGTGAAAATGACATTGGGATGTTAGGATTGTATTTAGGGGCTACCTACGTATAGACTATAGAGACTTCTACTTAGGGGATAATTTAGGTATGGTTGGTGAAAATGGGCATAGTATTAATGTCAATTTTGATCGTGCATGTGGGCGCAATTGATTTCTGTTTATTTTATATTAATTATTTAAAAGTATTGTTTTGATTTCCGTATCCTTTTATTTTATATTAATTATTTAAAAGTATTGTTTCGACTTCCGTTTCCTTTTATTTATTAAAATTAGTTTAATCAAAGTGACATCTGACTTTGACAGCGTGGGTACGCCATCTTGAAATATTAGTATAAAAGGACTGTTTCGACGATACGAATTCAGTCTCTGCCCATAGACTCATCCGACTAGTAGATGCTTTCGCGTCTAGGTCGTTCTACTTGATTGTGGGATTGCGATAGCAATCGCTCCCAATTCAAAATAAATATTGGGTGTACGCTTAGATGTACGTATATGTATAGTTATACATAGTAATTTTAAGGCGCTGTAGTCAGTCACGATCTTCATATCACAAGCCGAATGAAGATCGTCTTATTTAAAATCTATGGGTCATAATATTATGAAAAAAAAGTAGTTATAATTGATCGTATTTCTGGCCTGATGGCTGTTTCCTAAACCCGATGACGCAAACTTTTCTCGATAGAAAAAAATTGCAAAGTTGACTCTGCAAATACATAAACTCCCATCGTTCTCTGTTATGCATACATTTATTTTGGTAAAATTAAGTACAATTGTTTTTCATATTTTACTACAACAAATGGCTGTTTTAGATTTTATTTATTGCAACTGTTATAATTTTAATATTATCCATTACAATTTTTCACTTGGCCCTTCTATTCCCAGAAGCGACTTCTTTGTCTCTCCTACTCAATTAGACAGTGATCGCCGAGGCGTGCTGCTAGGTGGACCTGTGTCGCGCTGCGCTCGCTCGGCTATCAAATATTATCGTAAATTGTAATAATTGAAAATTGTTTATGTTTATACTGAAAACTATTTTATACATTTTAGAGAAGTCAAATAGAGTGTAACTAATTATATGTTTGTATATAATAATATTGTAAATAATTTATCCATCAAAAAAGTTGTAAATAAGTAGGGACTGAGTAGTAGAGTAGACTAATTTTGAAAATGGGTCCGAAAAAAAGCAAAATCTAAGAATGTACAGTATTAAAAATCGGCCAAGTGCGAGTCAGGCTTCGCTCTTTTAGGGTTCCGTTAAAAAAGTTTAATTAAAATATTTCCATGTACCCATGGAAACATTTTAATTTAATTTTTTTAATTTAATTTAATTTTTATTTGTTGTTATAGCGGCAATAGAAATACATAATAATTATGTGAAAATTTCATTTGTCTATCTATTACGGTTTACGAGATACAGCCCGCTGACAGACGGACAGCGTGGGCTTAGTAATAGGGTCCCGTTGGTAACCTTTGGGTACGGAACCCTAAAAATAACAAAAGCAGATGATGGAAGTTGTAAAGTAAGTAGGTACCTATTTCAATATTTTGTAAAGGATGATTTGTGTAACATGTAATGTAATGGATCATGAAATATCAATTTCATCATCAAGTAAGGTATCTAATAATGGTGGGATGCATCATGCAAAGTAGGGGTAGGGGTGGGGGTCGGGGTTGGGGTAGGGGTTGGGGTAGGGGTTGGGGTAGCGGTAGGGGTAGGGGTAGGGGTAGGGGTCGGAGTCGGGGTCGGGGTTGGGGTAGTGGTCGGGGTAGCGGTAGGGGTAGCGGTAGGGGTCGGGGTAGGAGTAGGGGTCGGGGTAGGAGTAGGGGTTGGGGTAGAGGTAGGGGTAGAGGTAGGGGAAGGGGTAGGGGTAGGGATAGGGGTAGGGGTAGGTGTCGGGGTAGAGGTAGGGGTAGGGGTAGGGGTCGGGGTAGGGGTAGGGGAAGGGGTAGGGGTAGGGGAAGGGGTAGGGGTCGGGGTAGGGGTAGTGGTAGCAGTAGTATTATTATATGTATACTTAGTGACATATTCAGTTCCTATCACAATCTGTCCTTTTCTGCATATTACTTTTACAAAATAATGTCGATGTTTCACATAGTCTGCCAGGCGTCCCACGACGGCTCACAATTTTTTTTGTACCTAAAAGTGCCTAAAATTACAAGTGTAGCTCACGATTCGCATGCGGTTCCGTAAGGATGCGAACGGATCCTTCCAGATCCTTACGCGTGCGAAGGCGTCTTTGGCAACTAGGCCAATGCATGAAGTGCCAAAAAGTATCGATATATCGAATCGATGAAATTAGTTTCTATCTCAAGTATGTGTGCAAAAACAGGTGCACTTTTCCGCCATGTTGGAATTCTTTGATAATGGACCGATTACGTTCAAAATCGATATTTAGGCTTCCCTAGGGTCAAAAAGAAGAAATGGATGCCAAAATTAAAAAAAAGTCACCGCCATATTGAAATTCTTTGTTATTCGGCCGATTTCATTCAAAATCGATATTCAGGCTTCCCTGGGGTCACGAAAGAGGAAATGGATGCGAAAATTTAAAAAAGTCACCGCCATATTGAAATTCGTTTTTTATTGGACCGATTACGTTTCAAATCGATATTTAGGCTTCCCTGGGGTCAAGAAAGAGGAAATGGGTGCCAAAATTTAAAAATGTCCCCGCCATATTGAAATTCTTTGTTATTCGACCGATTTCGTTTAAAATCGATATTTAGGCTTCTCTGGGGTCAAGAAAGAGGAAAGGATGCCAAAATATAAAAAAGTCCCCGCCATATTGGAATTATAGGTTATTGGACCGATTACGTTCAAAATCGAAATTTGGGCTTCCCTGGGGCCAAGAAAGAGGAAATGGGCGCCAAAATTTAAAAAAGTCACCGTCATATTGAAATTGTTGTAACTGGACCGATTTCGTTCCAAATCGATATTTAGGCTTCCCTGGGGTCAAGAAAGAGGAAATGGGTGCAAAAATTTAAAAAGTCACCGCCATATTGAAATTCGTTGTTATTGGACCGATTTCGTTCCAAATCGATATTTAGGCTTCCCTGGGGTCAAGAGAGAGTAAATGGGTGCCAAAATTTTAAAAAGTAACTGTTCTTTGTTACTGGACCGATTTCGTTCAAAATCGATATTTAGGCTTCCCTGGGATCAAGAAAGAGGAAATGGGTGCCAAAATTTAAAAAAGTCACCGCCATATTGAAATCTTTGTTACTGGACCGATTTCGTTCAAAATATATATTTAGGCTTCCCTGGGGTCAAGAAAGAGGAAATGGGTGCCAAAATTTTCAATAGTCACGGCCATATTGAAATTCTTTGTTATTCGACCAATTTTGTTCCAAATCGATATTTATTCTTCCCTGGGGTCAAGAAAGAGGAAATGGGTGCCAAAATTTAAAAACCACCGCCATATTGAAATTCTTTGTTACTGGACCGATTTCGTTCAAAATATATATTTAGGCTTCCCTGGGGTCCAGAAAGAGGAAATGGGTGCCAAAATTTAAAAAAACATTGCCATATTGAAATTCTTTGTTACTGGACCGATTTCGTTCAAAATATATATTTAGGCTTCCCTGGGGTCAAGAAAGAGGGAATGGGTGATAAAATTTTAAAAAGTCCCCGCCATATTGAAATTCTTTGTTATTCGACCGATTTCGTTTGAAATCGAAATTTCGGCTTCCCTGGGGTCAAGAAAGGGGAAATGGGTGCCAAAATTTAAAAAAGTCACCGCAATATTGAAATTCTTTGTCATTTGACCGATTTCGTTCAAAATCGAAATTTGGGCTTCCCTGGGGCCAAGAAAGAGGTAATGGGTGCCAAAATTTTAAAAATTCCCCGCCATATTGAAATTCGCTGTTAGCCTGGCAATACACGTCAGGTTTTGTTTCCGATTGTTTGATCAGACTACCGGATCGTATTTACTCGATACACGTCCGATTCTTGCGTCAGGCTTTTTTTGAGCTCAGTCGTTCCCGAGCTATCATCCCGAGTGCTTGCGTACGGAGCAAAACGGACGGAGCGACGCTATTGGATTCACCCAATTAATTTGACAAGACTTACCGAGAGTCATTTCTAATTTCGGCCATTATTCGATCCACGATGCGATGGAGAGAGCTATGCTCGGTATATCCCTGCGAGATCAAATGAGGAGAAAATCAGAAATGAGGAGATTCGTACGAGGACCAAAGTCACCGACATAGCTCAGCGTGTCGCAAAACTGAAGTGGAAATGGGCGGGCACATAGTTTGAAGAGCTGATGGTCGTTGGGGTCCCAAGGTGTTAGAGTGGCGACCCCGCACCGGGAAACGCAGTGTTGGCAGACTCCCCCCCACCAGGTGGACCGACGACATCAAACGAGTCGCAGGGAGCCGCTGGATTCAAGCGGCGCAAGACCGAGGCCTGTGGAAGTCTATGCAGGAGACCTTTGTCCAGCAGTGGACGTCTATAGGTTGATAAAGAAGAAGATTCGATCCACAACGATGCGTCCACACAGTATCAGCGCTAGATTCGACTGGCAAATCGGAAGGAATAACCGGACGTCTATTTCGTCTCACACTAGAAGTATGTAGACCGCGCCTTCAGACAATCGGACCGACAGTAAAATCGGAAACGCCTCGCGCCCGCTTCCGACTCGGACGTCCGATCCGACTACCGGATCGGACGTGTATTGACCGTTCATACAAAGTAATGGCTCCAATGCCTTCCGGTAGCCGGATCAGACCATCGGATCGGACAATCGGATGAAAAAACCTGACGTATATTGCCAGGCTTATTGGACCGATTACGTTCCAAATCGATATTTAGGCTTCCCCAGGGAAGCCTAAATATATATTTTGAACGAAATTGGTCCAGTAACAAAGA
The DNA here is from genome assembly GCA_029955525.1 of Oeneis ivallda. Lineage (NCBI taxonomy): Eukaryota > Metazoa > Arthropoda > Insecta > Lepidoptera > Nymphalidae > Oeneis > Oeneis ivallda. The sequence goes on from JARPMR010000022.1 coordinate 12,787,436, forward strand.
ATTTCAATATGGCGGTGCTTTTTTAAATTTTGGCACCCATTTCCTCTTTCTTGACCCCAGGGAAGAATAAATATCGATTTGGAACAAAATTGGTCGAGTAACAAAGAATTTCAATATGGCCGTTACTTTTGAAAATTTTGGCACCCATTTCCTCTTTCTTGACCCCAGGGAAGCCTAAATATATATTTTGAACGAAATCGGTCCAGTAACAAAGAATTTCAATATGGCGGTGACTTTTTTAAATTTTGGCACCCATTTCCTCTTTCTTGACCCCAGGGAAGCCTAAATATCGATTTTGAACGAAATCGGTCCAGTAGCAAAGAATTTCAATATGGCGGTGACTTTTTAAAATTTTCGCATCTATTTCCTCTTTCTTGACCCCAGGCAAGCCCAAATTTCGATTTCGAACGAAATCGGACGAATAACAAAGAATTTCAATATGGCGGGGACTTTTTAAAATTTTGGCACCCATTCCCTCTTTCTTGACTCCATGGAAGCCTTAATATTTTGAATGAAATCGGTCCAGTAACAAAGAATTTCAATATGGCGGTGACTTTTTTAAATTTTGGCGCCCATTTCCTCTTTCTTGACCCCAGGGAAGCCTAAATATCGATTTGGAACGTAATCGGTCCAATAACAGCGAATTTCAATATGGCGGGGAATTTTTAAAATTTTGGCACCCATTTCCTCTTTCTTGGCCCAAGGGAAGCCCAAATTTCGATTTTGAACGAAATCGGTCGAAAAACAAAGAATTTCAATATGGCGGGGACTTTTTAAAATTTTTTCACCCATTTCCTCTTTCTTGACCCCAGGCAAACCTAAATATCGATTTATAATGAAATCGGTCGAATAACAAAGAATTTCAATATGGCGGTGACTTTTTAAAATTTTGGCATCCATTCCCTCTTTCTTGGCCCCAGGGTAGCCCAAATTTCGATTTTGAACGAAATCGGTCGAATAACAAAGAATTTCAATATGGCGGGGACTTTTTAAAATTTTGGCACCCATTCCCTCTTTCTTGACCCCAGAGAAGCCTAAATATCGATTTTGAACGTAATCGGCCCAATAACATAGAATTTCAATATGGCGGGGACTTTTTAAAATTATGGCAGGCATTCATTTTCTCTTTCTCGACCCCGGATCGATTTTGAACGAAATCGGTAGACTAACCAAAAAAAAAAAAAAAATTAAAAAAAGAATGTTATTGTATTTTGGTTTGGAATTGAACCTGTACAATTTTTTTTTTGATTATCTATGAACATGAACTGGAGCCATGCTAACTGAGCCAAATAAAGTATAATAGGATTGACGAAAATAAGTTACAGTACCTATTAAGTTTAGATAAATAACCAGTTTTGTCAGTCGGGAGTTGTTTCCCGCCAGAGTTGCTTCGCGCCATTTCTGCGCTTCGCACGGGGCGCCCCGCGGTGGGCGGGACTACGACTCCGCTCCTTCCCCTGCTTCACCCCCTCAAATACCTAAACTTTGTCTGCCTCCTCGCCTTAAGAAAAAAAAAGACGTAAGTGTGTCAGCTCCGACGCACGACTGGAGTTTACGCGCGACTCGGGTCCGAGCGCGCCGCTCGGACCCGATCAGTACGTGCTCGGCTTCCCGAAGCGAAAGCTCTTTCGCACGAAAACCAACCTTATTTACTCAACGTTAGGGTAGAAATTTGCATCGTTGTGAAAAACGTAACGCGGGCATTCGACAACTCAAGCGAAAACCAACCTTATTTACTCAACGTTAGGGTAGAAATATGCATCGTTGTGAAAAACGTAACGAGGTCATTGATAGTTGATTTTACTGCTCGGATTTTTCTCATACCGGGCGCCTAAAATCGATTCTTAAGGAGTAAACTCCAAAAAAAATTTCTCATCTTTATCCATTTCGTCTTTTGAGTTTAAGATATTTATTAAACAGATAATCGCCCGTCTTAGTGTATGTTTATAAAATATAGAGGTACTAGTGTGTCTTAGATAAAGTAATCTATTAATTCATAGCTTTACCGTTATTTTACGCAATGCATTAAGGGATTAACTTACCTTCCACGTATCGTAATGTAGATAGGTACTGTTTATTATTTAAAGACGCATTTTCATTGGTTTTTGTCGGATTTGGAGAACTTTTTGCATTTTAAATTTTCGCACAAATCGCAAAGCATATTAACACGGCAGCACCATAACTATAAAGAATTCAAATGATAGTAGTAATTGCACTAAAAGCAGCCATTGGATTAAGCATGACACAATCGCGGAAAATTAATACTCGATATGTTATGAATTAAATTGATTTCTGTTTTGTTGGCGTTAATAAATATTACGGATTTAAGCAATCATTACAATGACAACGGTTTTGTCTGCGGATTAAATTTGCGGCTACGGACAATATTTGATTATTCGCGGTAATCACCCATTTGTTTGTGTTGGGAGGCTTTAAATTGGAGGCGAAGGCATTCTGAGATAAGTTTTTCAGAGTATGTTTATAAATAAAAAATCCGGGATAAAAAGTACCTATTTTATCTCCAGACCCATTCATTTATTCATTTATATTCATTTATTCATTTATACCTAAAATCACATCAATTCGTAGCTCTATTGTAGCTTGATTGAAGGTCACACCAACAAACAAACACACTTTCGCATTTATAAAATATTAGTAAGGATTTCTATCTTAATTCAACTTGACTTCTTAAAACTTTTTATCAAATCAATCAATTATCAACCTAATTAATAATTCTAACTTTTAACAATTCAGTAATGGGCCAGCAATGGGTTGTTAACTTATATGATAATGATGATTTATGTGTTATGAGCTTTGTAAAATTGAATTATTTTTGCCTGAAGTTAATAAGTATAATTGTTCAAAAGTCGGCGCATGTCGACGAACAATGATATTGTTCAATGTTTATTGTTTAGTACTTTTTAGGGTTTCGTACCTCAAAAGGTAAAAAAGGTACCCTTATAAGATCACTCTCTTGTCCGTCTGTCCGTCCGTCTGTCCATGTGTCACCACTGATTTTCTCAGGAACGGGTCGACCTAAAAAGTTGAAATATATACTATTAGGTGTACAAAAATCAAGGTCCTGAGTCAACACGATAAAAATTTATGTGTAAATTTAGATTTTTTATATTACGTATAGATTAGCACTTGACTTCTATCGCACCTGATGGTAAATGAAGATGCAGCCTAAGATTGAGCGCAAAAACCCAGATTCTAGAAAGTTCTTGACTTTCATTTCATTCAATTAAACAAATAGTAAGTGACATTTAAGTGATATGGCAAGAACCCCATGTATTTCAAGCAGCTTAGTTCAACGCAATCGCCGCGCCCCTAAAGATATCAAGTACTGCAAAGTGCAAACATATTTTCAAAGGAAATATACAATACTTTGCGCCATGATAACACAAAACAATGAGTTGGAGCTCGCGAGCGCAACACCCAGCCTTTGATGTCAAAGCTAATTTGAGGTGTCGTGTTGCCGATAATTGGAAGACAAACGTAATTTCGAACATTGAAAGGTCCGGTGTCTGGTTCGGGTACTGCCTGCTGCTAACATTTTGTTAACATTGTAGGTAGATTTGGTTATCATGGTAAGTCTAGGGCAAGGTATTTTTGTGATTTAACAACTTATTTTTTTTTCGCGCAATTCGAATTGGCAGATTTCACACAATTCGAGAACTCTAACGATAATTCTCAGATGTGCAGGTTTCCTCACGATATTTTCCTTCACCGTTGAAGCACATGGCGATATTTAATTGCCTAAACGCACATAACGAAAAGTCAGAGGTGCGTACCCGGGATCGAACCTGTGATTCCCCGAATAGGAGACCACAATCCTAACCACTGGGCTATATCACTGCTACATAAACTCAATTAGTAGGGATAAAAAAATTAGTACATACGGTATTTAAACAATCTAAGGGATATGTACAGGGTAAACCAGCATAGTATATACCCACACATGGTCGCGAACTACGAGTATGTGCGTCATAAGAAGGCTCAGGGTCACTCAGTGGGCGCTGCAAAGACTACGGTCTACTTGTAAGCCTCAATAGCTCAACGGTTAAAGGTGCGGATTGAAAACTGAAAGGGCGCAGGTTCGATCCCCATCCGTTGCACTATTGTCGTACCCACTCCTAACACAAGCTTTCTGCTTATTTGGAGTCAAGTTCAACTTGACTAATATTCTTTTATAGAAAAAAATATATTTACATAACATGTACCTACTTGGAGTATCCCTGCGAAATCAAATCAGAAATGAGGAGAACAAAGTTTCCGCCATTTAACACGGTCACAATATCTGTTTACCTCGCTGGAATGCGATGACCCTTCCACTTCTCCCTTCACCTTCCCGTGCTCGCTCCATTGCATCAGTATTAAGTATACGCGTACTAGAGCGCCGATATGACGTCATCAACGCCAGGTGCACAGATGTAGGCTGAGATCTATAGATCGTACTCTGGCTCTGCTCAAGACTCAAGATGGACTTAAAATGAGACACAAATATATCCTGACATAAATATGTCTCGTTGTAGCTCAGTCTTGAGAGAATGCCATCTATAGATCTCACCCATAGTTACCGGGTAGTAAGCTCAGCGAGTCGTGAAGCTAAAGTGGAAATGAGCGGGGCACAAAGTTCGAAGAGCTGATGGTCGTTGGGCTCCCAAGGTGCTGGAATTGCAATCCCACACCGGGAAAGCGCAGTGTTCTTCCCATTTTTATTACAAGCTTTTATTTAGCTTGACCAGTTTATTATTTATTTACTTATTTGTTTGTTTGGGTCAAATCTTGCAAGATAAATTAGACCCACTTCCCGGTTTCTGATCGAGCTGAAATTTTGCATTCAAGTATGTGTAAATCGGATGACAATGCAATATTATTGTGACATGGAGCTGATCTGATGATGGAGACGGAAGATGGCTATGGGAACTCTGTAATAAAACGACGTAACCCCATCGAGTTTGGGCTCGTTTGATTCGTCATAATAAGTACTCTGATCCTAGATGATATCCAGAGTCTAATGATGTAGCTACTAAAAGCTTGCATTTAAAAATAAAAAATTTAATTTACACTTGTTAATACACGTGTCAAACACCTTTCTTTTCAAAGTCATTTATGGACACTAATAAAATTCTTGTCGTTATTATTCAAACAAAGTTCAGTAAAGAAAATAAAATTATGAAGAAAAATTTCCGGGCAATATTTTTTAAACAGGATCGCCAAGCGGAGACTGTTTAACGAGGAATTTTTAATTTATCGTCAGCGTTACAGACGCTGCGGGATTAAGGATTTTTACATCACGGAAACGATATGGTAGCGAACTTGAGGAACATTTTATGAAACCCTGGCTTAAGACAGCGATTTTATTATTCATGAACGTTCCGTTTCACATCCACCGCGATGGTCTTCCGTTCGTTCTCGAGTTCAGAATTCTCTGCTGATGACCAAAGACAAATATTTATTTACTAGCTTTCGCGCACAACTTTGTCCCCGCCAAATTGTAGTAGTGGAAATTGACATAGCCTCTAGATCCTCGACTAAACCCATGCAAAAAATCATAGTAGGTCTATTTTTGATCGACTTCCAAAAAGAATACTCAAATCTTTTTTCTATAGGTATGTTCACAGATTACTCGAAGACGCCTGAACCTTTTTAATTTATCTATGCCTGAACCGATTTGAATTTATTTTTTTTGTTTCAAAAGGTATACTTCCCAGGTGGTACCATTTAAATTTTATCGAAATCGTCAAGCATTTTTTAAAAAATCAACAATAAATCCTACTAATCCTACTATATCTAATAATCCTACTATCCTATTTATATAAATATACTAATTTAGACGTGAAAAGTTTGTGAGGATGTATGGATAGATGTTTGTTACTCTTAAACGCCACAACGAATGAACCGATTTCACTGAAATTTGAAATGGAGATAGCTCATGCCCAGTATTAGCACATAGGCTACTTTTCATCCCGGAAGATTACAGAGCTCCCGCGGGAATCAGAAAACCTTAATCCACGCGGACGAAGTCGCGGGCATCATCTAGTCTATAATAAAAAAATCTTTAAAAAAAAGATTTAGCCTATGTGTTAATCCTGGGTATGAGCTATCTCGATTCCTAATTTCAGCCAATCATCGGTTCATTCGTTGTGGAGTGAAAGAGTAACAAACATCCATCCATACATCCATCCACACAAACTTTCGCATTTATAATATTAGTCGGAAGTAGGATTATTGTCAGAAAGATGAATAAAATAGTTATTTGTGTTATATGGGGCCAAAGGAATTTTTTGTTCCCCGAGGGCGTTATTTTGAATTCAGAGCGAAGTGAAGGATTCTATAGTAGACTCCCGAGCGCAGCGAGGGATTCTAAAGTAGAATCCTGAGCGGAGCGAGGAATTCAATATACGCCGCCCGAGAACAAAAAATTTTGGCCCCGAATGACACACAATATTTTTCATCATTACCTATGAGAAAAAGCTAGTATCAACCTACTATATATAGAGTATAGACATTACCAATACGTATATTGAAAGTTTAAATAAAACACAAATAAATTTTTATGAAATAATTAAACATTATTATTTATGCTGGAAGTAAGGGCGTATACACAGATAACCTGTGGGCGTATATATCTAATCGACAAATTTGTTCACGTGACTCATCGAAGACAACAGCTTCTCAAACATTTTTGAATTTCGACACATTTTTGAATTCTCTCTTCTGATTGTCCCGCGTTAGTGCTTTAGTATGCTATAGCACTATAACGCGGACCAATCAGAAGAGAGAAATGAAAAGTCCCATGGGGTTAAAATGAAATTTTGCTCCCGCTGTCCTCTGAAGCCAATATTCGTTTTTCGAATAGGTATGATGAAAAATGATTTTTCAATAGTTTATTTTTATTGTTAAATGGAGAAATGTGGCAACGCCCTGTAAAAGCCCTGTAAATAAAATTACAGAATATATTATTATGATGTACATCAAAGAAAAACGGAAACTTCTAATTATGGAAAAATAAGTAGAATAGAAGGGTCTAACGGCGAGTTAATTAAACGTCCCATTGGGCGTTGATTGAAATTAGAAAGTTGGATGTTTTTTTAGACGGACTCCTTTATAAATTAATAGCTTCATTATAACGAGACTACGGTTGAGTTTTGTAAACTACAAGCTATTTAGTACATTTTTTGTGAGACAAAATTTTAACAAATAATCTTTCTGAACAAAGAGTTGATACATTTAATTAACAAGAAACCGTCATAAAATTGTTACACCTTTATATCTTGTGCGCAAAGTTCAGAAATCCTTTTTAACCGACTTCAAAAAAAAAGGGGAGGTTCTCAATTCGACGAAAAAAAAATTTTTGACTATGTTAATCCATATCTCCGTCAAATCTTAACCGTTTTCAAATATTTTTTTTTATTTGAAAGGGCGTATCTGCATGTAGGTCCCATTAAAATTTGGTGAAGATTTGATGAATATCTTCGGAGATGGAGGACGGAACTCCTCAATGAATGAGAGGAAATCGCTCGCGATCAGAGTATTGTGTAGACTTTTAACCATGCCTAGTAGGTACTTATCATACATACATAAGCTAAATTTCTATTTATCTTATTTTTACAAGCTTTTCTCTCTTCAATCTTCTCAAAATCTCAAAATCTTGCAATGTATGTTTAGATCAAGTCTTGCAAGATGTATTAAAACCATTCCTGGTTTCCGATTGAGCTGAAAATGTGCATGTACCTACATGTAAATCGGATTACAATGCAATATTATTGTACTATGGAGCTGATCTGATGATGGAGGCGGAAGTGTGAAGTTTTCTGTAGTAAAACGATGTAACACCATGGAGTTCGGACTCGTTCGTCTTGAGAAGTACTCTGGTCCTAGATAATAGCCAGGGTCTGATGATGAAGCTGAACGGTGGTTCTGAGCACTCTGTAATGAAACTACGTAACCATATTTAGTTTGGGCTCGTTTCATCCTTATTGATAAGTAGTCCTAAATGATATCCATGGCTTGGCTCTGATATCCATGATATCCATGGATTGGCTCTCAATAGAACTATGAAACTGCAACGCTAGCCCGACTTCAACATACCTGTACTAAGTACTAAATTATATTCTGTGCCTGGACCTACAAACTAAAATTTTGGCTAGCGTGGCTCATTCAAACTGAAATTATTTTATACTTTTAAGTGCCGTTTGAAGTCGGTTTTTTTAAATAATTTTTATATACACGAGAGAGTTGTACACATGCAATATACTTAGGTATATTTTACTCAAAAATAAACTGCCGTTTTCGCACTTTATCTTGGCACTTTGTATCGTTGTTCTATCGTTTTCTTTAGTATTTTGCTAGTAAGTAAGCGGCAAAAATATTGCTTTTGTGTTTTAGTTGTATTCGTGTCTAGCTAAATCTTGAGTTCTTGACTCAGCGGACTGAAGTGGTGTTACAATACAGGGTAAAGAATATATTTCTGAAGTAGTTGTTTTTTATTTCATCTTTTCCTTTGTAACAAAGCTGTTCCGGAATCCGGTTAGATCAGATATGAGTTTATAAAAATACGAGCTTTTAGCCCGTGGCTTCGCTCACGTAAGTTTGATTTTTTAAACCCCTACTTTACCCCCTTAGGGATTGTTTTTTCCAAAATCCTTTCTTATCGGATGCCTACGTCATAATAGCTATCTGTATGCCAATTTTCATCCCGATCCGTTCAGTGGTTTAAGCTGTGAGCTGATAGATCAGTCAGTCAGCTTTTCCTTTCATATATTTAGATTATTTGACTCAACCCTAAGCACAATCAATTCAATAGTAATACTAATAATAGCCTAATAATAGTGGAACGCATTTGCCTAGAAGATGCCTATAGCTCTTGCTTTAAAGATACCCAAATTGTACGAGTCAGAAAACACAGATCTCGGAAGAGCGTTCCAGACCCTGCGAGTCAGAAATGAAGACTTGAACCGCTTCGTGCGCATGGATGGTATATCAATGATATAGGGATGGAAGCCCTTCCGATCCAAAACTCAACCACAAAATACCTATCCCTAGTAATTTTTTCAAAAAGTGCTGAATCAATGTCGATAAAAACATACAGTCGAATTGAGAACCTCCTTTTTAAAGTCGGTTAAATTGGAAATCTTATATATAAAATTCTCGTGTCACAATGTTAGTTACCTTACTCCTCCGAAACGGCTGGACCGATTTTTATGAAATTTTGTGTGCATATCGGGTAGGTCTGAGAATCGGCCAACATCTATTTTTCATACCCCTAAATGATAAGGGTGAGTGGTGACCAACCACTAAATATTTTTGGTGGCGGTACGAAGTTCGCTGGGTCAGCTAGTCTAATATATAAAACTCTCATGTCGCGCTGTTTGTTACCAAACTCCTCCGAAACGACTGGACCGATTTTTAAGAAATTTTCTGTGCATATCGGGTAGGTCTGAGAATCGGCCAACATCTATTTTTCATACCCCTAAATGATAAGGGTGACCCCTAAATATTTATGCTGGCGGTACGAAGTTAGCTGGGTCAGCTAGTTTTTTTATAATTCCACGTGGACGTCGATCGATTGACATGATGAAGAAATACAATGGAGGTACATTTATCTCAATCTTCAGTGAGTATTATCACAAGTTGGTGGATAAGATCGCACCGATCGCAGCAGGTAAAGTGAATTTGTCAAAATGCAATAATTCTTACTAATAATTATAAATGCGAAAGTGTCTTTGTTTGTCCTTCGATCGTGTAGTGATACAGCAACGGATCCACACTTGATCTTTTTCAGGACTTTTGACGTGATTACGTCTTATAAATCGATGAACACCGGCTGCACGCACGAAAAAGTGTCACGTTCCGCCTGAGCCTGCGCGTGTAAGCGAGAGCGCGGAACAAGCCACAGAGCAAGCGCATCAAGCGCGAGAGAGAGGGAGAGAGAGAGAGAGGCACGATCGGCCCAAGCGTTGGCTTGCGACTAGAGACGAGCGCCCGCCGTCGCCCGCCCGTTATCACGTAAAACTATCTTCCGTAAACCGACTTTACAGACAACTAATTTTTTTAAGCTATTGGATAGCTTTTATCGCGGGCTTTGAACTAGGACAAACAGTTTGAGCGTGGCGACTGAATCAAGGAATTCCGTAACGTTGTTCCGTGAGCGTTCAACATTTTAGAGGTTCACACACAAGTAGCTCTGTTTGGCGCAGTGGGCGAGCGGCCGCTTTCTTTACCGTATGGTGTATGATGTCGCAGGTTCGAATCTCACTCGCGAAGTAGTGACAGTGCGCTTTTCTTGTTTCTTTGTTTTTAATTTTTTTTTTGCATAATTTTTACTATGCAAAAAAAATTGCATAAATATTATAATTGCAGAAGTTGATAAAAAATGCTATGCAATAGCTTTACCGCGGCAGTCCCCGAATGCCACTTAATATTTTTTTTTTGTTGAGGACTGTGACATATTCGTCCTTCAAAATAGAAGAGTTCACGGGCGATTTTTAAAAACATAACTCCATTCAGACGAAGTCGCCGAAGAAGAAGGAGGAAAGAAGAATTTTGCTGAAGTGAAAAGCTGTGCGGTTCAGTTCGCCTCTTGCCATTAGAGCGAAAAGAGACACAACCCGAAAATAAATTTGATCATCGGCTAATCAGTTTTGATAGACACATCTGAAAATTAACTTTCTTCGTCCTAACACGAAATTAATACAATTTTGGGTGAGGTCGCTTAAATTGGGCCCGCGATCAACGAACGAAACTCCACTGACGTCTTTTCGGCTTCCGGCAAATGAGAATTAGGTTCATTTAAAAATAATTTAATCGATCTCCCTTCTTCTCGTTGTACCTACTTAATGAGGGTCAGGTTAATTTTATTATTAACTAGAGAGGATGCCAGCGATTTCGTCCGCGTGGATTAAGTTTTTTTAATTCCCGCGTGAACTCTTCAAATTTCCGGAATAAAATGTATGAGATATCTCCATTTCAAATTTAAGGCAAATCAGTTCATTTATTGTCGCGTTAAAGAGTTAACAAAGATACATCCATACATCCATCCTCACAAACTTTCCCATTTATAATATTAGTAGGATTAAATCAGAAGCTTCAATTATTTAGCAAGTATTACATATTAGCTACCTAAAAATCAGTAATTTTAAACTGCTAACTTGCTCGGAGAGCATGTAAAACCGTGGCTCCAGCGTCTGGGTGCCAATTGTCTAAAAGTTATTGCATTGATCGTATTCGTATTCGATGACATTAGCGTCAAAGTAAAATAATCCTTGAAATACTGAAGTATTGATTGAAACTTTAAAGTCTGTACAACCGATATTAATATGGAGCGTTATGGAGCGTATCGTACATACGTAAACGTATAAGAATGGATACACGAAGTTGAGCTCCAATTCAATGCTGTTATGATTTATTTTACTTTGACGCTAATGTCATCTAATACGAATACGATCAATGGAATAACTTTTAGAAAATCGGGGGGGGCAGAGGTGCAATTGTCTAACGGTTCACATTAAAATCGGTCGTACTGAATTTGTGACTTCAAATCAATACAATCAAGGATTATTTTACTTTGACGCTAATGTTATCGAATATAAATACGATCAATGGAATAACTTTTAGACAGTTAGTACCTAGATCTCTCTTCGGGCGTGTTCCATTTCCAACCCATCGGCCTATGACATTGAGGGAACAGAGAGTACACCTATGAGCACTATAACATGTCCTGCGCAGATGGCTAATCTCTGTAGATAGGCTGCCGTGGCTAAATTTTGGTCAGGAGAATACATTATTATTTATCACAAGTTGATGCCCGCGACTTCGTCCGCGAGGATTTAGTTTTTAAAATCCCTCGGGAACTCTTTGATTTTCCGGGATAAAAAGTAGCCTATGTCACTCTCCAGGTCCTCAACTATACCCATGCAAAAAATCACGTCAATCCGTAGCCCTGTTGCGGCGTGATTGAAGGACAAACCAACAAACCAACAAACAAACACACTTTCGCATTTATAATTTATTTATCATATGTCCTACCGAGGGCGCTTGGGCACTTCCTCGTATTCTATTCGTTTTCGCGATTCGTGAAGAAACGATTCCAACTGATCTACATACAAAATGTACTTGCGTTTGTGCACCCATTCAATCGTATTTTGACGGATCCGTATTAGTTTTGTATGACGGCCACTTCGAATCGTATTTTTACGAATACGATTACGAATCGAATACGTATGTATATTTATGTGCACAAGCGCCCTTAGTACGTTTTTAAGACTTGTAGCATAAGTTTCAATGAAAAGTTAAATTAAGGATATTATAAAATTATTATGGACTAACACAATGCATGCACAATGCATGGCACAGGAGCGTGGTGGTTCTGTTCTTCAAAAAGGGTGATAATACCTTGTTGAAGAATTATAGACCCATCTCGTTGTTGAGTCATGTTTATAAGTTGTTCTCGAGAGTCATTACGAATCGTCTCGCTCGTAGGTTCGACGACTTCCAGCCTCCCGAACAAGCCGGATTCCGAAAAGGCTTTGGTACCATAGATCACATCCATACGCTGCGGCAGGTTGTACAAAAGACGGAAGAGTATAACCAGCCACTTTGCTTAGCGTTTGTGGACTATGAGAAAGCCTTCGATTCGGTGGAAACTTGGGCTGTGTTGAGGTCGCTGCAGAGATGCCGGATTGACTACCGGTATATCCAAGTGTTGAAGTGCTTGTATGAAAACGCCACAATGTCAGTACGTATACAGGACCAGACTACGAGGCCAATCCACTTGCAGCGTGGAGTGCGACAGGGAGACGTTATCTCCCCGAAGCTCTTTACCGCTGCGTTGGAGGACGTCTTTAAGCTTCTGGATTGGAACGGGCTTGGCATCAACATAAACGGCGAGTACATCACTCACCTGCGATTTGCCGATGACATAGTAGTCATGGCAGAGACTCTGAGAGACCTCAATACAATGCTCAACGATCTCAGCAGGGTTTCTCAACAGGTGGGCCTGAAAATGAACATGAGCAAGACGAAAATCATGTCCAATGCTCATGCACCGCTCCACCCAGTAATTGTTGAGAACTCTGCACTCGAAATTGTCGACGAGTATATTTACCTGGGACACACAGTCCAGCTAGGTAGGTCCAATTTCGAGAAAGAGATCAGCCGCCGAATCCAACTCGGCTGGGCTGCGTTCGGGAAGCTCCGAGATGTCTTCTCGTCCAAAATTCCTCAGTGCCTGAAGACTCAAGTCTTCGAACAGTGCGTGTTGCCAGTGATGACTTACGGATCCGAGACATGGTCGCTAACTAAGGGCCTCATAAGTAGGCTCAGGACCGCTCAGCGGGCGATGGAGAGAGCTATGCTCGGAGTGTCCCTGCGGGATCGAATCAGAAATGAGGAGATCCGTAGGAGAACCAGAGTCACCGACATAGCTAAGTGAGTCGCGATACTGAAGTGGAAATGGGCGGGGCACATAGTTCGAAGAGCTGATGGTCGTTGGGGTCCCAAGGTGCTGGAGTGGCGACCCGCACCGGGAAGCGCAGTGTTGGCAGACCCCCCACCAGGTGGACCGACGACATCAAACGAGTCGCAGGGAGCCGCTGGATTCAGGCGGCGCAAGACCGAGGCCTGTGGAAGTCCATGCAAGAGACCTTTGTCCAGCAGTGGACGTCTATCGGTTGATAAAGAAGAAGAAGAAGAAGATTATGGACTAGCTCATAGCTGATACCTGCAACTACGTCCGCGTGGATTTCGTTTTTAAAATTCACAAAACACAGAAAAAATCGGGAATAAAATGAAGCCACATGGTTTTCCATAGGAAAACCACGTCAATCCATAGATTTTTTGCAATATGATTGAAGAACAATCCAACAAACAAAACAAACACACTTTCGCATATTTTATATTATGTATAATATTAGTAAAATAATTGGGATGCGTCATTTTAATTTGAAACATCCTTAAAGATACAAAATTATAGTGTGTTTTAAAATTCAGACGTCCCTAGGTAAGTATATATTATACTAGTGGTTCGCCCCGAACTGAGACCTCGCGGTAACGCTATCCCATGATTATTCATTCAATCGATACATGACGACCAAAACTGACATTATTATTATTATGCCCGTTTTCACCAAACATACCTAAATCATCCCCTATGTAGGAGTCTCTTTACGTAGGTAGCTCCAAAACACAATCCTAAGTCCTAACATCCGTCCCAATGTCCTTTTAGGTGTCCCGTACAGGATCGTGATAAAGAAGTTGACAGTAATCATCACATAACTTATCATAGGTAGCCCGTAAAGGTTAGGGAACGTCAGTGAAAACATTGAATTATTATGTAGGTACTAACGAGTGAAAACGGGTTAGGGGCATCTGTACAAATCGTCATCTATCGACGCGAATAGAAAATATACAAAATGATATTTAACTAAAGAATAATTTTAATTGAATAATATGTTATTATATTATGTACCTAAATAATAATGGTCGACGCAAAACTGTTTTTGGGATAAATCGTAGTCGTAACTCCTAGTTCAATGGAATAGTTAATGACTGCGCCATCTATTAGCATTATTGTGAAGCTATGTGAAATTTACTGATGCTCATTAAAAATTAAATAATCTCGTTTCTTTATAATATTCATATAATTTTAGTATTTGTTGTTCAAGTACAGGATACAAGTGAAGTAAGAAAATAAGTACAACTTGAAAATATATAGAAAATTTTCCCAGAGAGCGTCTTCAAGCGAGCGTATTAAATCGCCACTTTGGAAGCCCCCCATTTCGTCAATTTTAGGAAAAAAATTAAAAAAAAATACGGTTGTACTCTGTTCCAAATTGTCTTTAAAATGATACACAGAAAACCTATGAATCGCAAATAAAAAAAAATTTCTTCGCATTCGCTTCTATGAGAGCCCCCCTGAAATAAAGATTTTTATAACTTTTTAAGCCATTTTCGGCTGGAGGCCATCGGTTTACATATTATATCTAAATTTGAAGTAATTACGTTCAGTAATTCAAAATTTATAAGGCTCTGACAGACGGACGGACGGACGGACGGACGGACGGACAAGTGCAAATCGCTCTAGTAAACTCAGAGACCTCGCTTCGCTCGGTCAATTATAAGAATTATAAAATGAGAGAGCGTTTCACTTTGCCTCTTAACATAATAAGTGGGAAGCTAAACAGTAGATCCATCAATTAACGTCATGTCGCATTTTTGATGAATGCTCTCCACCAATTTCATTCATTAACATAAATTAAGAACACAAGTACGGTACCTACTTTGTTCGTCGTTGTCTTCGTTTAAATTTACAGACGATATTTTAGGACTCTTGTATGGAGCCAAAGAGCACGGTCTTGTGTCACTTGTGTCCAGTGGCTTTCAGCAAATCGTTTGGATTAAGTACTACTTGAATTTTCGGTACCAAATGAGTGGCATATATTAATATCATTTTTATATGAATATGTATAAGTATAGCTTTTGCCTGAAACTTCGTCATCGTGGAGTAACTAAGGTTTTTAGAAATTCCGCGGGAATACTTGGTTTTTTAATGAATGAATAAGGATTCTTTTATTGCACCATTACATACAGAACAACAAAACTAAAAGAAAAAAAAGCCAAAACAATGTACATTGGTGGCGTTATTACTACCTAGCGATGATGTATTCCGGGAAACCATATTTCAGGATTTCTCCGGGATACTAAATATACTATGTCCCTCTCCTCAACAATCCCCAGGCAAAAAATCACGATTCGTTGCTCAACTGCTGCGTGATTGAAGGAGAAATCAAGAAACCAGCAAAGAAACACACTGTCGCATTTATTGACCGAGCGAAGCGAAGGTCTCTGAGTCTACTTGACTGAATTGCACTTGTTTGTCCGTCCATCCGTCCGTCCGTCCGTCAGAGCCTTATAACTTCTGAATTACTGAATGCAATTACTTCAAATTTAAATATAATAATTATGTAAACCGATGGTCTTCAGCCGAATATTGCTTAAAAGTTACAAAAATCTTTATTTCAGGGGGGCTCTCATAGAAGCGAATGCGAAGTGAAATATTTTTTATAGCGTTACATAGGGTATATAATTTTAAAGATAACTAGCTGATGCCCGCGACTTCGTCCGCATGGATTTAGTTTTTAAAAATCCCGCGGGAGAGCTACTTTTTTGTCGGATAATGAAAGAGTCATTATCCGACAAAAAAGTAGCTCTCCCGGTGTGAGGAACCACTACTACATCCATTACTATACCCATGCAAAAAATCGCATCAATCCGCTGTTCTGTTGCGACGTGATTGAAGGACAAACCAACAAACAAACACAATTTCGCATTTATAATATCAGTAATGCTTTATTATAACACTTTTTATAATTGTCAAATTTTTTACCATACTTAACCAAAGACAAAATTACGTTTAGCTGTCATTTACATTTTGTTATTCCACTGTCATTTGCGTTTTATTATTCCATGTCAGATGCGTTTTTCTTATACCACGTTTTATAGTGACATGACGGAAACGTGGTCGAACGGGATAAAAATAAATAAAATATCCTATGTCTGTCTCCTGGTTCTAAGCTACCTCTCCACCAATTTTCAGCCAAATCGGTTCATCCGTTCTTGAGTTATAAATAGTGTAACTAACACCACTTTCTTTTATATATATATATATATATATATATATATATATATATATATATATAATTTGTAACAGATAATTTGTATTTTTTTAATTTTTCCCTTATAATTGACAAAATAGGCAACATTCAAAGTGGAGATTGAATTCGACGCTAGAACTCAAAATCGGCTGAAAGGCCGAGGCTGAAACAGATGGCGCTCTCATCTACTATTGCAAAAGCAGCTAGTTACGTCAACTATTTAACAATGGGTAAGGAGAGCCCAAATATTGTGAGGACGCTTATTAATCCTGAATATATTATTAATAAAAACTTAAGTGGCACTCGGGGACTGCCGCGGTAAAGCTATTGCATAGCATTTTTTATCAACTTATGCAATTATTATAATTGCATAAGTTGATAAAAAATGCTTTTTATTTAATTTAATTTATTGCAATTTTTTTTTGCATAGTAAAAATTATGCAAAAAAAAATTAAAAAACAAACAAACAAGAAAAGCTAACTGTCACTACTTCGCGAGTGACATTCGAACCCGCGAAATCATCAAAGAGAGCGGTCGCTCGCCCACTGCGCCTCTGAACCTCTAAAATGTTGAACGCTTACTGAACGACGGTGTTAGGTTTTTTTTCGTTACGGAATTTCTTGATTCGGTCGCCGCGCTCAAACTGTTTGTCCTAGTTCAAAGCCCGCGATAAAAGCTATGCAATAACTTAATAAGTATTTCTTGTAAATATTTGGGTATATTAACATAATATAAATGTACTATATTCAAGTGAAGTGCTTCATCGCAAGATTAAATTCTATGCATTGTGACAGAATAGTTTGCGTTGTCCTAGTGCGAACTGTTTCAATATGAAACGTGACTTGGTGTTCGAATAAACAGCTGTTTGTCCTTTCGTGACGTTATTTCGTGCCTCGTTGGTTTAGTGGTTAGCAAATTCGACAGCCGATGACGAGGTCCCGAGTTTGCTTTCCGGTTCGAGTCTAAAAATGTATTGGGTTTTATCAACAAATCCTCAGTAGGTACTAGCCCGGAGTTAGGATGTAGGCATTGTGTCATCCACGTGCCTAGGAGAGCACGTAAACCGTCGGTCCTGCACCTGATCTCTCTGGTTTGATTTCCATTCCATCGGACCATGTAAGGGAATAGAAAATGCACCACCAATAGATAGCTTTTATTATGGTAGTATTAATTCTTCCTTACATTACATTATACTATAAATGCGAAAGTGTGTTTGTTGGTTTCTTGGTTTTTCCGTCAATCACGCTTCAACAAAGCTACGGATTGATGTGATTTTTTGGGTAGTTATAGTTGAAAGCCTGGAGGGTGACATAGGCATCCCGGAAAATCAAAGAGTTTCCGCGAGATTTTAAAAACTAAATTCACAAATTCACGCGGACAAAGTCGCGGGCATCAGCTAGTAATTAATATAATATGGTAGTTAAACAAGATCTTTATTTAAAATTAAAACAAAATCTTAAATATAGAAAATTAAAAGCAAATTTATGTGCAAAATATCATTCAAACTACTGGAACGAGAAATAGTAGATTATTAACCAAGGGGATAAAGCAGTGTCTTCTGTCGCGGGTGACGATTTAAATCGCGAGCGTAACGAAGGACTCGAGGTTTACTCCCGAGCGTAGCGAGGGCGTTAAAAACTTAAATCACGAGCGAAGCGAGGGATTTAAGACGAGTCCTGAGTGTAGCGAGGGATTTAAGTTCACCCAAGACTAAGACAGCTTTATCACCGAGGAAAATACTCTACTTTTCGTACCATTTGCGAAAAAATTAACACAATAATAATATGAGATAAGCATTTATTAAAAATAATGACAATTAAAAGTAAAAGTTAACATTCGAAACATTGGTCCAATTATTATTGATAGAGAGAGTTACATTTTTGTTTGGTACATTTATTGTTGATGAGTTGATTTGAGTATTTCTCTGTTCTTGCGTCTGAGCATTTGCACTGATGGAATCCGACAATTCACTGTCACTGTCGCTTTGATTTAACATCGTAACATATTTTTAGAACATTTACTTATTTATAAAAATAAATTAAAATAAACTTAACGTTTATGTATTTGAAGAAAACAAAAACGCGGCAAATTCCTAGACTAATATTTTTTTGTCGGAAAAGCAAAGGCATCAAGCTCATACGGCATCGTCGGTTTACGTAATTTTATTTAATAATCATAACTGCATAATAAATGCGTATTCCTTTTTCAAAAAGATGTATAATGCTTTATATACAAACTCAATGGTGTAAACTGTAAACACAGATGTAGTTCAGTATCGGTAATTATTCCAAATTTAAATCACATTCTCCCCCTAGAGGATGAATGAAATTCAGTACAATTTTCTTTCCCTGTTTTTAACAGATTAAAAATGACTATTGTTATGTTCGCTTTTTGTGGCACAGAATGTCACTTTTTTGAGAAAGTGGTACGAAAATGTTATTTCTTTTATTTATATTATATCAGATACAAAGCTGAAAACGAAAGAACATCAGAAGCACAGGAAATGAATAAAAATAACCTTAGACGTGAATATTTTAGCGCCATATGTCAGGAATTATTCTATGTACATATATTTTATTGGTCTTAATTTATTTATTCGATAGCAATGTATCCTCCTAGCACCTTAATTAGTAAAAATATAATAAAAAAAGTTAGGAAATGAAAAAAATTACCTTGGGACTTAAATATAAATTTAAGGCCCTAAGGGCCATACCAGATTATGAAAAAGTTCCGCTAACCGCTGCGTTCATTAAACTTTAAAAGCCGCCGAGAACTCAATAAAAAGGATGGGCACTACTTTCAGTCTAGTTAATTTAGCTTGGATCGTAAACTTTATATTGCGACTTGCGTTAGAATACAATATCTATGTAGGCTAGACCAAGTTTCGGGCACGACTAAATAAGTGCCATCGTAATGGAGCTTATTATACTACATTGTGAAGAATTATTAGCCTATTAATCTCTTCTTTTTTCTTTTCTAAAGAATATTAGCCATGCCAAACTTGACTATCCCCTGCCCTCCAAATATGCGTATAAAGCTTGTGTTAGGAGTGGATACGACAAAGGTGGAACGGGTGGGAATTGAACCGTCGACCTATTCGTCAAGTTTTCCGTCGAGTTTTCAACCCGTTGGACTATTGAGACCGTAATTACCCAACTTTAGTTGAATAGCATGCACAAACTAACTGTGACGAAAGGCCAAAACGAAGTGTGATGTGTGGATGCATTCTAGTTTAAAGTTTTTGAACTTCGTAAACATGCTTTCAAGTTGAAGCTACCTATAGAAGAAGTTAGTAATAGAATCGCATGTACATTGTTGGAACGAAGTTCCTTTTCGGACGGTTTGGTGGATGGAGGCTGGGCGAAAAAAAGTGTAACAATTTCCCGTCAGGACACTTTTTCCCTCCGTTTATTACACACGGGCCGTCATATCTTTGGTGGCGTAGCGCCGTAAAGAAGGCGTGAAACCATCGGTTCGAGCGAGGGTTCGAATCCTGATTTAATTTATTGGAGTTTACTCCTTAAGAATCGATTTTAGCAGCCCGGTATGAGAAAAATCCGAGCACTAAAATCCATTTATCAATGACCTTGTTACGTTTTTCACAACGTTTAAATTTCTACCCTAACGTTGAGTAAATAAGGTTGGTTTTCGTTTGAGTTGTCGAATGCCCGTGTCACGTTTTTCACAACGATGCAAATTTCTACCCTAACGTTGAGTAAATAAGGTTGGTTTTATAAGCCTGGTTTTATAAGTTAAATAAGCCACGGGTGCTGTACTCCGTACAACACCCGTGGCTATTCAAATAGTTTACACATAAGCCGAAAGATGGCGCTGATATACATGTGAACGAAAGCCAACCATGTTTACTCAACGTTAGGGGTGGCGATCTGCATCGTTGTGAAAGGCGTAGCGCGGGCATTCGACAACTCAAGCGAAAACCAACCTTATTTACTCAACGTTAGGGTAGAAATTTAAACGTTGAGTATGAAGTAAACTCCAGTTGCGCGTCGTGCTGACACACACAAATTTTTTTTTATTATTAATTTATTATTAAAAGAAATTTCTTTCCAAGCGAGTGTTCCATGACTCTCACGCATTTTTTAAGACAATTTTTAAAGTATCGCATATTAATAAAAGAGGGCATGGACTGTCTAAAACTGATACAGTAGCTTTTAGGTGTATTCCGATTGACCCTGTTGAAAGTCAAAAGTTCCATTTTGACACGACCAAACTGCCCTATTATTATACCTATAATATAGGCATAATAGTAACCCTAGTATTAGTTATATTATATCTAAGACCTAGTATTAGTTATATTATATCATGCCTAAAGATTTTAGACGTATTTCGTGGTTCAATGACATAATAATTATAATGCCGTGGTCACGACGGGACTGCGGTCCATGCAACTGGATCGAAATATCGACATCATAACAACAAGTACCGTAGTACTTACTCGTATAATACATTATAACTATATCATGCCTGTTAACATCAATTCGCATTTTATCTATTGAAATGGCTATTTTACTTTGAAGTATAATTTTAAAACTTTTATTATTATATTATGCGATTAAGGCTGAGATCTATAGATCAAATTCTGACTCTGCTCAAGACTCAAGATAGAGTTAAAACGAGACACAAATAAGTCTTGACATAAATCTGTCTCGTTTTAACTCAATTTTGAGTCTGAGCCGAGTTAGAGTGCCATCTATAGATCTCACCCTTAAAGCCCTTAAAGCACCTAACACTAACTAAACACACCTTTTCGCCAACAGATTTAAGAATTATTATACTTTTTAGAGCAACTACCTGGGTAATTTCAAAATTTTTAAATTAGCGACATTTGTTAATAAATAGTATTTTCAGCACCTGTAGGACATTTGGCCATAAAAATAAGGTAAGTTTGTAAGCTACCATAAGATAACATACTATGAATTTATTCGTATAATTTAAAAAAGGTCGAAAGGTTTCTTATACCAACGGATATCTTCGGTCAGATTCCCTAAGCCGGGTAAAATAGG